>CM059792.1:45677666-46325166 GCA_030435695.1 Brachymystax lenok tsinlingensis | reverse complement strand
AATTAGGATCAGAGAATGAACCTAGTGAGTTGTATTGGGATTGTGCCACAGAGCAATTATGGGGGTTTTATGTGTTGAGAGGCTTGGTGACATTGTTGGATAGAGATTATGAGTGAAAAGTGATAGTTGAGCATTTAAAAATATCTAATTACAGGAGACAGAGGAGGTATATTATAAATTGTTTTCTTGCTTCTATAACTTTGTTTTTGTGTCCAGTTAGTGCAATTTATACACATTTGCTATGCTAACCTCAGTAGCTAGCTAGCTACCAGCACCAGTGTGCAGTTTTCTCTGCCAGAATGGTAGAATGGCCAACGCTGCCAAAAATGTTGTGAACTTTTTGTTGAAGAACCCCTTTCATTCTCTGGGGTACATGGAAAAGGTGTGGAGTAAAAGCAAGAGTCGACCTCTGCCTGAAGTTTCATGTACCCCAGTTTCATGAAGAAGGATGAAAAGGTGAGGGCGTTCAATACCTACTGGTATCAAAAGTCTAGCTGGTTAACAGGGAGCCGTTCATCAAGCTGCCTGTATTGCTGGCCTTGCCTGCTATTAGGAAAGTCTGAGCCTTGGTCGAAAGGTGGGTACAGTGACCTGAAGAACATTGATCGTTCAGCTAAACGAAAAAACAAAAGCAGGGCATGCAAGAATGTGCTTTCAGTAGACACGACGAGAGGGAAAGTTCCTCCAACAAGGGCAACTGCAAGCAGCTTGCAGAGGTAATTGCACGTTACGATGCTTTTCTAGGATGTCAAAAACAATTCCAAATTATTTGATAGCTTCCATCGCATCATCCATTAAATGTTAGATTAAAGAGAGAGGTTGACACAGCCCATTTGTTCGTGTGCGCTCAGGTAGGCTTTCCACTTTCCGTCAGTATTTATTTAGTAAAGATGATAACACATAATCACTCCGGACAGACACAAGCAAAAACAAATTACATAAATGTTGCAGCAGCCTAGGCTACACCTAAACATTAGAAATCTGACATGCTGGATGGGATGAAAACGAGACAGATTTTTCAGTCTGATCAACTGTTAAAAATTGCCCCATTGCTCTGGGACCTGCACCATTCTGCTTGTAGTTGCCAGTTATTGTCAGGAATGTGGATGATCAGGGCTTTATTCAGGAACGTTTCTTGGGATACTTCGATGGGGCAAGATGGCGCCGGAGGGTAGGGCTGCCGTGTTATCGGCTATTAACCAATCATGCTATTTTGTTAGTTTTTTTTCGCATTGTTCGTAACTTGCTTTGTACATAATGTTGCTGCTACTGTCTCTTATGACCGAAAGAGCTTCTAGACATCAGAACTGGGGTTACTGACCTCAAACTGGATGAGGAGTTCTTCTTTAATGTGTCGGACGCGAGGGATATACTATGGACACCCAACCAGGCCCAGATCCCTGTGATTCACTGGAAAAGGAAACGTAGGTTTCGCGGAAAGAGATCAGGATGCCTTGTGAGGATCAGGCGACGAGTGGCTAAACTGCCCTTGCCTTCCGTTCTGCTAGCTAACGTTCAATCGCTGGAAAATAAATGGGACGAACTGAAAGCACGTATATCCTACCAACGGGACATATAAAACTGTAATATTTTATGTTTCACCGAGTCGTGGCTGAAAGACGACTTTAAGAACATACAGCTAGCGGGTTATACACTCTATAGGCAGGACAGAACAGCAGCCTCTGGTAAGACACAGGACGGGGGCCTGGTAAATGATATCTAAGGAAGTCTCAGGGTTTTGCTCACCTCATGATAAGCTGTAGACCACACTATCTACCTAGAGAGTTTTCATCTGTATTTTTTGTAGCTTTCTACATACCAGCACAGACCGAGGCTGGCACTAAAACCGCATTCAATGAGCTGTATTCCACCGTAAGCAAACAGGAAAACGCTCATCCAGAGGCGGCGCTCCTAGTGGCCGGGGACTTTAATGCAGGAAAACTTCAATCAGTTTTACCTAATTTCTATCAGCATGTTAAATGTGCAACCAGAGGGAAAAAATTCTAGACCACTTTCATTCCACACACAGAGATGTGTACAAAGCTCTCCCTTGACCTCCATTTGGCAAATCTGACCATAACTCTATCCTCCTGATTCCTGCTTACAAGCAAAAATTTAAGCACAAAGCACCAGTGACTCAGTCTATAAAAAAGTGGTCAGATGAAGCAGATGCTAAACTACAGGACTATTTTGCCAGCACAGACTGGAATATGTTCCGGGATTCTTCCGATGGCATTGAAGAGTACGCCATATCAGTCACTGGCTTTATCAATAAGTGCATCGAGGACGTCGTCCCCACAGTGACTGTATGTACATACCCCAACCAGAAGCCATGGATTACAGGCAACATCCTCACTGAGCTAAAGGCTAGAGCTGCCGGAGTGGCACTCTAACCCGGAAGCTTATAAGAAATCCAGCTATGCCCTTCGACGAACCATCAAACAGGCAACGCGTCAATACAGGACTAAGATTTAATCGTACTACACCGGCTCCAACGCTCGTCGGATGTGGCAGGGCTTGCAAACTATTACAGACTACAAAGGGAAGCACAGTGACACAAGCCTACCAGATGAGCTAAATAACTTCTATGCTTGCTTCGAGGCAAGTAACACTGAAACATGCATGAGAGCATCAGCTGTTCCGGACGACTGTGTAATCACGCTCTCCGCAGCCCATGTGAGTAAGACCTTTAAACAGGTCAACATTCACAAGGCCGCAGGGCCAGACTGATTACCAGGACGTGTACTCTGAGCATGCGGGGACCAACTAGCAAGTGTCTTCACTGACATTTTCAACCTCTACCTGTCCGAGTCTGTAATACCAACATGTTTCAAGCAGACCACCATAATCCCTGTGCCCAAGAACACTAAATGACTACCGACCCGTAGCACTCACGTCTGTAGCCATGAAATTCTTTGAAAGACTGGTCATGGTTCACATCAACACCATTATCCCAGAAACCCTAGACCCACTCCAATTTGCATACCGCACCAACAGATCCACAGATGATGCAATCTCTATTACACTCACACTGCCCTTTCCCACCTGGACAAAAGGAACACCTATGTGAGAATGCTGTTCATTGACTACAGCTCAGTGTTCAACACCATAGTGCCCTCAAAGCTCATCACTAAGCTAAGGACCCTGGGACTAAACACCTCCCTCTGCAACTGGATCCTGGACTTCCTGAAGGGTAGGTAACAACACATCCGCCATGCTGATCCTCAACACGGGGGCCCCTCAGGGGTGCGTGGTTAGTCCCCTTCTGTACTTCCTGTTCACCCACAACTGTGTGGCCAAGCATGACTCCAACACCATCATTAAGTTTGCTGACGACACAGCAGTGGTAGGCCTGATCACCGACTACTATGAGACAGCCTATAGGGAGGAGGATAGAGACCTGGCAGTGTGGTGCCAGGACAACAACCTCTCCCTCAATGTGATCAAGACAAAGGAGATGATTGTGGACTACAGGAAAAGGAGGGCCGAACAGGCCCCCATTCTCATCGACGGGGCTGTAGTGGACGGGTTGAGAGTTTCAAGATCCTTGGTGTCCACATCATCATCTAACTATCATGGTCCAAACACACCAAGACTGCCGTGAAGAGGGCACAACAACACCTTTTCCCCCTCAGTAGACTGAAAATAAATTTGATTTGATTTTAGATTTATGTCAAGTGGGCGAGATGCGCAGTCTGTGTTTGACTTTATGAACTTTGAGATGTCTGAGTTTAAGTTCATAGAGAAATGTGTTGTCCAAACCTACGATGGCACAGCTGTAATGGAATGTATCGGCTATTTGTATTTACAGCTAAGTCCCCTCCTGTTCCCTGATTAAGCGGTGATGACTACTCAACTCCACTACCATTGTCAACTCTCTCCTGTCATGAACTGAAGCCACGTCTCATGTGCCCGCTCATCCATTAGCACATTCACTGTTTCCCCTCCAAGCACTGTGACTACCCTTATCCATTTTCTCTCATTACTGTATGTAGAGTCAATCACATACGCAAACACAATCACAGTCTTACACATCAATGATTTTAGTCTTTGCTTGGACTAAATAATTCTTAGATCTTTTGTCTACTGTGTAGTGTGTTGTCTTATAGTTTTTTGTCTTCCCAGTCAAATCCTGTCCTGCACTGAAGTCAAGCCTCTGAACACCTCAACTCACGCCTCATACCCTCATTCAGTCACTGCTGTGATCCCTTCCCAACACGGTGTAAGTAGCCCTCTCATTCTCATTCACAGTCCCCCATAATATTGTACTATCAATGTCTTTATTAAATGCTTTAGGTTAAAATAATTAGTCTTTGACGATTTTTTTAAACACACTTTTGTCGTATGTGGGTCTCCCCTCCTCCTCAATTGTTCAAGTCACCAGCCTCCACTGTAGTGCACAATATAGGGAATAGGGTGCCGTGTTATAGTGTTACACTGTGTCTTATGATCACGCTGACAATAACTAGCTACGTACCCTCCATGATAAAGTAGTGTACACCAACGCTGCTCTGCAGCATCTTTCTGTTCTGCTCAGCCAAGTGTGACCTGAATCCAGGGAGGGTACGTAGAACAAGTGGAAAGGGAGATTAGAAAGAAAGGGGGAGAAAAAACACTCTTTCAGCAGTTTGGCTTTGTAGTCACGTTTTCTGGAATGACGATTATAACACCTTTGTTTATATATTTTTTGGAGGTTTGTTTTCTTTTCTGGAATAACAGTATTGTCTATCAAGATAATAACACTGCAATGTGGACATCTACCTGTATGCCTGAAGGGGAAAAACAAGAAGTTCTTATTCTACCATGGCAGATTCCTAGAAGGAATATGTCAGTACAGTCACAGTGCCGATATCAGGTGGGAGGAAACTTCAATAATTTGCCCTTAAATGGAGTAAAGTGGAATCAGTAACTGCAGTTGTTTGTTAGCTTCACATGGTGATTCCCCTTCAGTACAGCTCTTTGCTGTATTCCTCGTCACACAGACCGCACACACACACACACACACAATACTGACCACACAGTCTGTGGTATGTATGACGACAACACAGAGCTGAGGTCGGGGCTACCACCACGCACAAACAATTACCCTAATAAGAATCAGGACCATAAGCTGCACGTCCTAATACCAGGAAAGAATTATGACTTTCTCAAAAGAGAAAGGTTAAGAAAATGTTGTATCTTTCTCTCCGCCTGTCTGTCCGTTCTCCCATCTTTGTCCCTCTCTTCCCCTACTCCCTCTCTTCTTCTACTCCCTCTCTTCCTCTACTCCCTCTCTTCCTCTACTCCCTCTCTTCCCCTACTCCCTCTCTTCCCCTACTCCCTCTCTTCCTCCACTCCCTCTCTTCCCCTACTCCCTCTCTTCCCCTACTCCCTCTCTTCCCCTACTCCCTCTCTTCCTCTCCCTCTCTTCCCTACTCCTCTCTTCCCTACTCCCTCTCTTCCTCTACTCCCTCTCTTCCCTACTCCCTCTCTTCCTACTCCCTCTCTTCCCCTACTCCCTCTCTTCCTCTACTCCCTCTCTTCCTCTACTCCCTCTCTTCCTCTCTCTCCTCTCTCTACTCCCTCTCTTCCTCTACTCCCTCTCTTCCTCTCTCCTCTCTTCCTCCACTCCTCTCTTCCTACTCCCTCGCTTCCCCTACTCCCTCTACTCCCTCTCTTCCCTACTCCCTCTCTTCCTCTACTCCCTCTCTTCCTCTACTCCCTCTCTTCCTCTACTCCCTCTCTTCCCCTACTCCCTCTCTTCCTCCACTCCCTCTCTTCCTCTACTCCATCTCTTCCCCTACTCCCTCTCTTCCCCTACTCCCTCTCTTCCTCCACTCCCTCTCTTCCCCTACTCCCTCTCTCCCTCTCTTCCCCTACTCCCTCTCTTCCTCTACTCCCTCTCTTCCCTACTCCCTCTTCCCCTACTCCCTCTTCCCCTACTCCCTCTACTCCCTCTACTCCCTCTCTTCCTCTACTCCCTCTCTTCCCCTACTCCCTCTCTTCCTCTACTCCCTCTCTTCCTCTACTCCCTCTCTTCCCCTACTCCCTCTCTTCCCCTACTCCCTCTCTTCCCCTACTCCCTCTCTTCCTCTACTCCCTCTTCCCTACTCCCTCTTCCTCTACTCCTCTCTTCCTCTACTCCCTCTCTTCCTCTACTCCCTCTCTTCCCCTACTCCCTCTCTTCCCCTACTCCCTCTCTTCCTCCACTCCCTCTCTTCCCCTACTCCCTCTCTTCCTCCACTCCCTCTCTTCCTCTACTCCATCTCTTCCCCTACTCCCTCTCTCTTCCTCTACTCCTCTCTTCCTCTACTCCTCTCTTCCTCCACTCCCTCTCTTCCTCTGCTCCCTCGCTTCCTCTACTCCCTCGCTTCCCCTACTCCCTCTCTTCCTCTACTCCCTCTCTTCCTCTACTCCCTCTCTTCCTCTACTCCCTCTATTCCTCTACTCCCTCTATTCCTCTACTCCCTCTATTCCTCTACTCCCTCTCTTCCCCTACTCCCTCTCTTCCTCTACTCCCTCTCTTCCCCTACTCCCTCTCTTCCCTACTCCCTCTCTTCCTCTACTCCCTCTCTTCCTCTACTCCCTCTCTTCCCCTACTCCCTCTCTTCCTCTACTCCCTCTCTTCCTCTACTCCCTCTCTTCCCCTACTCCCTCTCTTCCTCTACTCCCTCTATTCCTCTACTCCCTCTATTCCCCTACTCCCTCTCTTCCTCTACTCCCTCTCTTCCCCTACTCCCTCTCTTCCTCTACTCCCTCTCTTCCTCTACTCCCTCTCTTCCTCTACTCCCTCTCTTCCTCTACTCCCAGTCTCTTCCTCTACTCCCTCTACTCCCTCTCTTCCTCTACTCCCTCTCTTCCCCTACTCCCTCTCTTCCTCTACTCCCTCTATTCCTCTACTCCCTCTCTTCCCTACTCCCTCTATTCCTCTACTCCCTCTCTTCCTCCACTCCCTCTCAAACTGTGCCATAGGATCCTCCTTTTGGAGGTGTGTGTTTCTTTGTAGAATTATTCACTTTCCAGTCTTTTAATCCATCTTTGTACTTTCTCTACCTCTGATATCTTTCTCTCTATCTGTGCCAACAGAGTGCACTGTTGGAGCCGAGTGCGTCTGTCTGTGTCCCATACAGAAAATAATATATTGACATATACACGGAGTGTACAAAACATTAGGAACACCTGCTCTTTCCATGACATAGACTGAGCAGGTGAATCCAGGTGAAAGTTAGGATCCCTTATTGATGTTACTTGTTAAATTCCCTTCAATCAGTGTAAATGAAGGGGAGGAGACAGGTTAAATAAGGATGTTTAAGCCTGGAGACTATAGAGACATGGATTGTGTGTGTGTGCCATTCAGAGGGTGAATGGGCAAGACAAACAATTTAAGTGCCTTTGAATAGAGTATGGTAGTAGGTGCCAGGCGTACCGGTTTGAGTGTGTCAAGAACTGCAACGCTGCTGGGTTTTTCACACTCAACAGTTTACCCTGTGTATCAAGAATCGTCCACCACCCAAAGGACATCCAGCCAACGGCAGGACAGTGGTCGAAAAATGGGTCATTGATGAAAAAGGACAAAGGAGGCTAACACGAACAGACAGTTAGACAGTTAGTTAGTCAACTGACAGTCCTGCACAACATTGTCGCCCAAAGACCCATAAAAGAATGCACAACTCATCGTACCTTGACACGAATGAGGTACGGCAACCGACAACCTTACAGAGTTACACTTCTTTCAATAGAAACACTGGAGAATTGGAAAAACATGGCCTGCTCTGATTAATCCTGATTCCTGCTGTTTCAAGCTGATGGGAGGATTAGGGTATGGAGAAAACCACGAGTACATGCATCCATCATGCCCTGTGTCAATATTGCAGGCTGGCGGTGTTGGTGTGATGGTGAGGGCTGTGTTTTCATGCCACACATTGGGCCTCTTGATATATGTGGAGCAATGTTTGAATTCCACAGGATATCTGAACATCATTGCCAATCAGGTGCATCCCTTCATGGCAGCTCTGTATCCATTAGCGAATAGATTTTTTTTAGCAGGATAATGCCACATGCCACAAGGCTAGGATTGTCCAGGAATGGTTCCACGAACATGACAAAAATATAAACGCATGAGCTGAAATAAAAGATCCCAGAAATGTTCCATACACACAAAAAGCTTATTTATCTCAAATGGTGTGCACACATTTGTTTACATCCCTGTTAGTGAGCATTTCTCTTTGCCAAAATAATCCATCCACCTGAGAGGTGTGGCATATCAAGAAGCTGATTAAACAGCATGATCATTACACAGGTCCACTTTGTGCTGGGGATAATAAAAGGCCACTCTAAAATGTTCAGTTTTGTCACACAATACAATGCCACAGATGTCTCAAGTTTTGAGGGAGCGTGCATATTACATGCTGACTGCAGAAATGTCCACCAGAGCTGTTTACAGAGAATGTAATGTTAATTTCTCTACCATAAGCCGCCTCCAACGTCGTTTTAGAGAATTTGGCAGTATGTTCAAATGGCCTCACATCCACCGACCACGCATAACTACACCAGCCCAGGACCTCCACATCAGGCTACTTCACCTACAGGATCGTCTGAGACCAGCCACCCGGACAACTGATGAAACCAAGGAGTATTTCTGTCTGTAATAAATCCCTTTTGTGGGGAAAAACACATTCTGATTGGCTGGGCCTGGCTCCTAAGTGGGTGGGCCTATGCCCACCCATGACTGCGCCCCTGCCCAGTAACGTGACATCCATAGATTAGGGCCTAACAAATTAATTTAAATTTACTATTTTCCTTATGAACTGTAACTCAGTATAATCTTTGAAATTGCTGCATGTTGAGTTCATATTTTGGTTGGGTAAGTAAGCTGGTTAGAAACAATGACAATGACAAAGGTATTTTTGATTTATAAATAATCATTTATTTCTGCTTTGAAAGCATAGCTCTGCAATTTTACAATTTATTTCTGTCCCAAGCTGGCCCTTGGTTCCTCAGTGTACACATCACAGACCATCTGAAATGGTCCACCAACACAGACAGCGTGGTGAAGAAGACGCAACAGCGCCTCTTCGACCTCAGGAGGCTGAAGAAGTGTGGCTTGGCCCCAAGCCCTTCACAAACTTTTACAGATGCACCATTGAGAGCATCCTGGCGTGCTGTATCAACGCCTGGTACGGCAGTTGCACCGCAGGGCTCTCCAGAGGGTGGTGCGTTGTTTGATTATTATTACATGTTTGGTTGTCTCTCTAATACCAAATAAATATTTTCCAGCAGCAGCAATCATAGAAGTGCTAGGCCAACTGCCTTTGAAAGCTTTAAAGTTGTGATCTTTTTTAAGTCATAGTAAGATTGTTCCTTACCCTGCAAGTAGCCTTGAGCCAGGAGAAACAAATCCATGGTTGGGATTTTTGTTATGGGAGCAAATCAAGTGAAAGATTGAACTAAAATCACCTCTAATTAACATTATCTGGAATGATTTGGCAACGCACTTATAATTTGTGGTTTAAACACATCTGAAGCATGGATTACAGTTTCTTCTGGGCAGTAGACTCAGCCAGGTCACCCCGTGATACAAATCAGTATTCTATGTTCCATCCATGTCTGAGGACGTTGGGAGATGATGTGGAAAAAGGGCCATTAGCGGCAACAGTGAGTGCTGTTACCTTCAAGTAGGTTTCAGGTTTGCTGGGTGTTGGGGATGGCAGATGGGCGTAATCATCTGCCTATTATTCCAAAGGTCGCAAGTTCAAATGCAGAAATAAAAAGTTGTTTTTGTTTAAGCTTATCCCAAACCTTAACCCTTACCTTAACCATTCGGAGTTAATGCCAGACCAAGACTACCATTCTTTTTACCATTTATGAAAGTGTTTTATTCAATGCTACACTATGCATACTGTGAGAGAGAGAGAGAGAGAGAGAGAGAGAGAGAGAGAGAGAGAGAGAGACCGAGAGAGCGAGAGAGCGAGAGAACCAGGTGCTGTCAGAGCCCAGTGCTGCCTGACCTCCACGTCTGCCTGGTCAAGACACAAACACCCAGACCACCCAGGGTCATATTTCAACAGCCAAGGGGGCAAGCCCTGTCAGCCCCAACTCTGCTCAACCCCACTGCCATCAGAGGGACAGGAAAGACATAAACATGGCAGACCATAGAGACCCATAGTCACCCCTTTGTCACTCAGAGCCCTGAGTAGCTACTCATCATCACTATGCCTCCCCCGTACTCGCGTTGCCACACCCCCAAGTCTTGTTCATCACTCGGCTGTGAGGAGTAAGCCTGGAATCGAGGCTAGCCTCCCCCTGATACCACAGGTGGGTCCTGCTGGGCTGGCAGAAAAGTCTCTAGCCTGGAATGAAATGAGAGAGGAAGTGAAATTACATCAAAACAATTTCTCTTCCCGTGCAATCAGAGACAATAGCTGGTGCAGTGCGATGTGACGTAGCAGCTAAATATGGGTGGAGGGATATCTCTATGGGTTGAGTTCGATCAGTGTGTCTTCTTCCTGCCGGGTTATTTAAACTACTCAATTACCCAGGATCCTCGTGGGATGTGACCCACCACTGCCCTTCCTGTCTCCAGTGGGCACCAATAAGTAGGTCTCATTATGACGACCAATCAGGCTGTCTGGGAACAGATGGAGAGGTAGCGGAGACAAACACATCACATCATCAGGCTTGACCATGTGCTGGTTATACACTACCGGTCAAAAGTTTTAGAACACCTACTCATTCAAGTGTTTTTCTTTATTTTTACTATTTTCTACATTGTAGAATAATAGTGAAGACATCAAAACTATGAAATAACACATATGGAATCATGTAGTAACAAGAAAAGTGTTAAACAAATCCAAAATATATTTTATATTTGAGATTCTTTAAATAGTCACCCTGGCGTCGTCCATAAGAACAGCCCTTAGCCGTGGTATATTGGCCATATACCACAAACCCATTTGGACCTTATTGTTTAAATATCACTCTGCATAGTTTGAGAATCGCAAGAGAGAGAAGGAGATTAATGCAGCTTTGATGATGCCAATTTACTGGCCTTTAGAAATTGAGTCAGTTTTATCTAATAGAGAGCCTGACAAAAATAACATGGCATGTGACACAAAGAATGTTGTGATGGGGGTTTGAGGAAAGAGGGGACATGGGTGGGAGTGTGACAGTGGCGTACTTCCAGTGACGTCACACTGAAGGAGCATCCAATCTTCAGCATAATAACAGTTTGGACAGGATTGCTCATAACTATGATTTCTGTGTATGTAATACGATGCTAATACGATGCTAATACAATGCTAATACTCACAGTCTAAAGCAGTAACATTATGTTTATATATGGTGTATAATCTGTTATGGGCCAACACATTTATTTTAGATCTTGGGCAGATAAAGTCCTGGAAAGTACATGTGGGCTATTAAATAAATTATGAAAGCTTATCTTATTTAGTGGGAGTACCTCCATACAACATTGCATTGGACCTCTCCCAGTGATGTCATGCCAACTGTGAACTGGAAGCCCAGACCAGCCAGACCAGGTAGATAGACCAGACCAGGTAGATAGACCAGACCAGGTAGATAGACCAGACCAGGTAGACAGACCAGCCAGACCAGATAGATAGACCAGACCAGGTAGACAGACCAGGTAGACAGACCAGACCAGGTAGATAGACCAGACCAGGTAGACAGACCAGACCAGGTAGATAGACCAGACCAGGTAGACCAGACCAGACCAGGTAGATAGACAGGTTTTTTAGAAGCCCACAGAAGGCAGGATGGATGGATGAATGGGTGGATGTGTACCCATGTGATCACCATCACCCCCATATATCTCTCTCTCTCTCTGGCCCCTCTTTCTCTCTTCATCTCTCACAGCTCTGTGGTGCGTTTCTCACCTTGGCTAAGTGATTGAGAGAGCTGGGGACTTGGATGAACAGGGGAAGGAGTGGGTGAGAGTGTTGTGGCAAGGAAGGGGTGTGTGTGTGTGTGTCTGTGTCTGTGTCTGTGTCTATGTCTATGTGTGTGTTGCAGAAGGGCACTGAATCACCCCTCCAGAACTTTTATTGAATATTTTCTCCATTTGATGTCATTATCGCCCAGACAATCATGCCCATCATCAACGGTGTCCCTGAGATTGTGAATTATGCAGATGGAAGAGAAAGAGAGGCAGAGAGAGAGAGAGAGAGAGAGAGAGAGAGAGAGAGAGAGAGAGAGAGAGAGAGAGAGACAGAGAGAGAGAGCAGCTGAGTATTGAACTAGGTAATGACCTTCTCCCTTCACTTTACAGGCTGATAAATGGGTTGAATTAATGTTGGACAGCTGCATGTCCTGCCAAGACACAAAGCAAAAGAAAGGACAGCAGATTGATAGAAATGGATTGGTTGACAAGATGGGGCTCCAGATTCCAGAAACAATGGAGGGGTAGGAATGAAGGTAATACAATTCAATAGAAAGGTTTATTTGGATTCATAAATAATAACTTGGTGGGAGCTTATATTTGTCCTATTTCACATTGTAAATTGTAAACGTGTTATTTTACATAACCCAACTCCCCCTGAGATACCCTCAGAGAGTGTGGTCACGTCCAGGGTCTGCCATTATGAACGCCGACCCTGGAGCTATTAGGGTTAAGTGCTTTGCTCGAGGGCACATCGACCGATTTTTCAGCTTGTGGGCTAGTGGATTCGAACTTGCAATCTGCTGCCCATATGTTGTTTGAGTAGCCTGGTTCCAGATCTGTTTGTGCTGTACAGTATATTCCAAATTGCTTGACAATGACCCTAGGAGTTGGCTAGACAGCACAGACTACAAAATACTATTCATCCCAATGTATCAGTTAGTGTTCAATTGTTAAGCACATATTCTGATATTTTATTAGTTCTTATTGTTGTTGCATTGTACAGAAGGAACATGCAAGTGAGCATTTCGTTGGACGTTGTATACCATGTGTATCCCGTACATACTAATACAACTTGAAACTTGATAAGCACATTTTGGGTGACTACCTTTTAATGTTTTAATAGATAGCTTTTCTCTTATCTACTTTTTATCTTGAATGTTTTATATTGAATATTTGTGTTAGGCCTATATCCTAGCCTACTATTATATCTTGTTATATGATATATTTGGGCTCCTGAGTGGCGCAGCGGACTAAGACACTGCATCTCATCAACGGACACACAGGTTCAAATCCAGGCTGTATCACAACCATCCATGATTGGGAGTCCCATAGGGTGGCGCACAATTGGCCCAGCATCGTCTGGGGTAGGCCGTCATTGTAAATAAGAATTTGTTCTACATAAGGATCCGCCCCTTTTTTTTTCAATTTTAGCCTAAAATGACAAACCCAAATCTAACTGCCTGTAGCTCAGGACCTGAAGCAAGGATATGCATTTTCTTGATACCATTTCAAAGGAAGCACTTTGAAGTTTGTGGAAATATTAAATCAATGTAGGAGAATAAAACACATTATATCTGGTATTGGATAATACAAAGAAAAAACATGCATAAAAAAATAAATAATGCACCATCATCTTTGAAATGCAAGAGAAAGGCCATAATGTATTATGCCAGCCCAGGTGTCATTTTGGTTTTGTCCACTAGGTGGCAGGAGTGCATGTGCAAAGGTTTAGACTTATCCAATGAACCATTGCATGTCTGTTAAAAATTTTGAAGCAAGATTGCCCAAATGTGCCTAATTGGTTTATTAATACATTTTCAAGTTCATAACTGTGCACTCTCCTCAAACAATAGCATGGTATTCTTTCACTGTAATAGCTACTGTAAATTGGTAGCACGATGCAGCATCCAAAGCTGGTGCTTTGGATGCTGCATTGTGCTACCACATACACTGCAGTTAGATTAACAATAATTTAAGCTTTCTGCCAATATCAGATATGTCTATGTCCTGGGAAATGTTCATGTTATTTACAATCTCATGCTAATCACATTAGCCTACATTAGCTCATGTGACCGATCCTGTAGAGGTTTTTTAACTGACTTGCCTAATTATGTAAATGTGACGTTTCAGTTTTCTTTTGTTGTAAAAATGTCTAAAAACCTGTTTTTGCTTTGTAATTATGGGGTATTGTGTGTAGATTGATGACACCAACAACAACAAAACGCTCCCTCTTACATTGGGTCTAGCTTTTGAACCATTTTGAGAAAACGCACAGAATAATTGGTGTTTTGAATAAAAATAAGTGATTGTCAATTATTCTTTACGCAAGCAGTCCACAGAGGAAGAAGGCCATGTCCTGGCACAAACGTTTGAGAAACAATGTTATAGAGGACACACAGTACCACGAGTGCAAGTGAAATATAGACAACCACTATTTTAAAAGTTTTGTCATTTTGTCCCACAAAATGGAATGCATTTTAAGTTCCATTGACACAAAGGCTGCGATAATTTAATGGCTGTGGAGCCTGACTTGTCTTTGAGTTTGGTTTCGCAATGAAGTCTCTAATGAGCGGGCACATCTAAAAGACAGAAAAAAGAAAGACAACAAAGAGACAAATGCATCAAAAGTGTGTTTTAATTAAAAACAATCCAACCCAAGCAGTGTCTGGTCTTCAGATACCAATATTATATATTACAATTCTTCTTTGTAAGGTGTTTGATATGAGACTTTTCTCCTCCTCAACTTTGTACATTCAAACCTAAGTCATAGCCTGGTTCCTGTCTAGGTTTCTTCCTAGGTTCTGTCCTTTCTAGGGAGTTTTTCCTAGCCACCGTGCTTCTATACCTGCATTGCTTACTGTTTGGGGTTTTAGGCCAGGTTTCTGTACAGCTGATCAGCTGATGTAAGAAGGGCTTTATAAACACATTTGACTGATTGAGTTTCAAATAACAAACATCCACCAATAAAAATATTAACTTTTAAAAAGATAGAAAAACCTGAAATTAAATAATATATTTATTTTTTGAAATATAATTGATGGAGGCTTTTACAATGATAATATGAAAGTTAAATGATTGCTTAATTCAACAACAACAAAATGTGCAATGTCCTCATCAGCTAACGCCCAGCTAACCATCTATAACCTGTCCTCAATACAGGACCTCCCAAATAAAAAATTACATTTGATAGTTTAACTTCCTTTCCCCTATTTCCACACAGTACAGCTCTGGTTGGAAGAGATACAGTATCATATCAGACACATTTCATGTCTTGACAAAGAGGGTATTCTTTGGCATGCATAATTAGAGCAGTAATTATGTGGCATACAGTCTGATATACCACGGCTGTTCAGCCAATCAGCATTCAGGGCTCGAACCACTCAGTTTATAATAAACTGATATGGTGTGTGTGTGTGTGTGTGTGTGTGTGCTGTACAATAACCTTCATATCACACCACTAATCCTGTTTTCCCATAGCTTTTAACAGAAATTGTGTCCTTATAATCTACAGTACAGTATATGACCAGAGTGTGAAGATATAATATACCCCCCCATCAATACATTACCACTGTCATGAAGACAAACCTGCAATGCTGAGTGGTGGTCGAGCATTTCATGCTTAGCCAACACGAGTGACCCCCAGATCCCTTCCACAAAAGTGAGTTCACCTGTTAACCATTGGTACCATGTGTCCATGTACTGTGTCAATTTACAACGTCAACTGGTGGGTCTTTCCACGAAAAGAGTGCCTTTTGTGTCCCTTTGATATTTTAAGTAGAAATTGTGCACCAATATTGAATTTTAAAAGCCTGTTATATTAAATTAAGAGCCCTTTATTATAGACCGCATGGAGAATTCAATAAATCAGATTTAAAAAAATATATATATTATATGAATAAAGAGTTACAGTATGTTCCTCTGACTTTTAGGAAGATTTCAACCCACTTACCGCAACATTTCTCCAAGTTGTATCGATCAATGTAAAGCCCTAGTTATTTTGTTACTTTGACAAAATAATTTCTGAAGATCATTTATCTATTTAATGTGATTAATGACTGAGTTTGAGTTTTATTTTTTCAGGAACAGTGCGCGTTGATCAACGTTTCAGATTCATTTATGTCTGTCCCTCATTTTAAGGTCAACCCTGTTACGTGAATTTAACTCTCATTTTAATATGGTGAAAGTATTTATTTATCTATATTTTTTTTCCAAAAGGAACATTAAACATCTAATGGGTAAAATCATCATGTAAAAGCAGGTGAGTTGGTTCTACTCTTTTTGGACATTTTCTGGTGTTTTGTGGTGGAAAACTGAGCATAACAAGTCAACTCTATTACACGTGC
Source organism: Brachymystax lenok tsinlingensis (assembly GCA_030435695.1). NCBI lineage: Eukaryota > Metazoa > Chordata > Actinopteri > Salmoniformes > Salmonidae > Brachymystax > Brachymystax lenok. The sequence goes on along the minus strand of CM059792.1, from coordinate 46,308,945 downwards.
TTTTTGTGAAGCTTGCATTCAATTGCTCCTCCATGTTGCACACAACAAGCTTCCATTCCCTCTGTCACAAGGGGATTTATGATAAGAAGTGTCAACCCTGTTACTTTATCTGGCACTTAATAGGCACTTACTATAGCATTTTTTTTTTCATTTAACCTCTTTATACAGTTGAACATGTGCTCTTTATGACAGAATTTTTAAAAGAGTTTAAATCCCCCTTCCCCCACACAGTTTTTTACACTCCGTCAAAAGGCACCGAATTGGTGGAATGACCCTGGTACCTGGTATACGTATAGTCTGTGTGAATATACTGAAATCCAATGCCTAGATTACAACTTCTCTCATACTGTTGCCGAGTGAATCTCTCTCTCTCTCTCTCTCTCTCTCTCTCTCTCTCCAAATGAGAGGCTCCAAAGAAATGTTCTGTCCTGTTCTGTGCTGTATTTTTAGTTTTTAGTTCTGCTCTAGATTGTTCAGAGACAAACAGGGATTCGGGGAGCTAGGCAAGGTGACCTGCTTTCACCATGATCGATCGATTGTCTAAAACCAAGGTGGCTTTTGTATGAAAATAAAATAAACAACTCTCCCCAGAAAAGTGGCAAATTTGGTACACTTGATTCTGCTTTAGTGCAGAGACTGCTGAAGCATCTTCAAGTAAAACAGATCCTAAACATAAACACACGCGGCTAGGCTAGGCTAACTATCTTCCTTCTATGAAACCCACATGAGACTGATACCTTGTATTCACTTTAGGCAAATGGATCATGATTAAGTGATGATGTGTGTTGTTGAGATAGCCCCCCCCCCCAGTCAGTAAAAAGGACAACAGGGGGATAGAGAGAGGACAACAGGGGAATAGAGAGAAGACAACAGGGGGATGGAGAAAGGACAACAGGGGAATAGAGAGAGGACAACAGGGGAATAGAGAGAGGACAACAGGGGAATAGAGAGAGGACAACAGGGGAATAGAGAGAGGACAACAGGGGAATAGAGAGAGGACAACAGGGGATATAGAGAGAGGACAACAGGGGAATAGAGAGAGGACAACAGGGGAATAGAGAGAGGACAACAGGGGGATAGAGAGAGGACAACAGGGGGATGGAGAGAGGAGAACAGGGGGATAGAGAGAGGACAACAGGGGGATGGAGAGAGGACAACAGGGGGATGGAGAGAGGACAACAGAGGATAGAGAGAGAACAACAGGGGGATGGAGAAAGGACAACAGAGGATAGAGAAAGGACAACAGGGGATAAAGAGAGGACAACAGGGGGATAGAGAGAGGACAACAGGGGGATGGAGAGAGGACAACAGGAGGATGGAGAAAGGACAACAGGGGATAAAGAGAGGACAACAGGGGGATAGAGAGAGGACAACAGGGGGATGGAGAGAGGACAACAGGGGATAGAGAGAGGACAACAGGGGATGGAGAGAGGACAACAGGGAGATAGAGAGAGGACAACAGGGGGATAGAGAAAGGACAACAGGAGGATAGAGAGAGGACAACAGAGGGATAGACAGAGGACAACAGGGGGAAAGAGAGAGGACAACAGGGGATGAGGAGAGGACAACAGGGGGATAGAGAGAGGACAACAGGAGGATGGAGAAAGGACAACAGGGGAATAGAGAAAGGACAACAGGGGATGGAGAAAGGACAACATGGGATGGAGAGAGGACAACAGGGGGATGGAGAGAGGACAACAGGGGGATGGAGAGAGGACAACAGGGGGATGGAGAGAGGACAACAGGGGATGAGGGGAGGACAACAGGGGATGAGGGGAGGACAACAGGGGGATGGACAGAGGACAACAGGGGGATGGAGAGAGGACAACAGGGGGATGGAGAAAGGACAACAGGGGAATAGAGAAAGGACAACAGGGGATGGAGAGAGGACAACAGGGGGATGGACAGAGGACAACAGGGGATGAAGAGAGGACAACAGGGGGATGGACAGAGGACAACAGGGGGATGGAGAGAGGACAACAGGGGGATGGAGAAAGGACAACAGGGGAATAGAGAAAGCATAAAACAGAAGTCCACAGACCAAAAGGAGTCCTCTATAATATTGATAACCATCTAGGTCACAGAGTAGGCGTAGGGCGAAGTGTAAGTATTTAGAAGATATATGACAGAATTGGTTCTGAGAATTACCAGTTGAAGATGGAAACGTTGAGTTGCTAAACTGTAAATCTTGATAAGAGATCAAAGAGGATTACACTTTCTACATTGCGAGTCTGATGATTCTGGTGGTCGATTCCTGTCTTCAACATAACCTAATAATGTATAAATATAATACAAATACGTGCTGGCCTCTTCACTCACACGGCATTAGTTTTAATGCACCGTGTTGCTGGAACCAAATTCGAAATACATTTAATCTTGATGTTCTGGTGCCGTTCAGGCAATTTAAAGTATTGATTGGGGACTTATTTGTGGAGGAATGAAACTGTTTTTATCTGGGTGATTTGTGAAGTTTTATTTGTGCTTTCCATGACTGTGTTTCTGAACTTTAATGTGTATATATATATATATATATATATACAGTGCATTGGGAAAGTATTCAGACACCTTGACTTTTTCCACATTTTGTTACATTACAGCCTTATTCTAAAATTCAAGCAGTTCTATCTTGTCGGAAGTTAGGGATGGAAATGTCAGGATTTTTGGTGGCCTTCCTAAGCCATGATTCAGACACGGCTAGGACATCAGGGTTGGCGGAGTGTGCTAAAGCAGTGAATAAAACAAACTTAGGGAGGAGGCTTCAAATGTTAACATGCATGAAACAAAGGCTTTTACATCTCCAGAGGAACAGAGGAGGAGTAGGATAAGGGTACGGCTAAAGGCAATAAGAACTGGTCGTTTAGTGCGTTTGGAACAGAGAATAAAAGGAGCAGATTTCTGGGCGCAGAAGAATAGATTCAAGGCATAATGTACAGACAAAGGTATGGTAGGATGTGAGTACAGTGGAGGTAAACCTAGGCATTGAGTGACGATGCGAGAGGTTTTGTCTCTATATGCTTGTCTCTATATGCACCAGTTAAGCCAGGTGAGGTCACCGCATGTGTGGGGGGGTGGGACAAAAGGGCTATCTAAGGCATATTGGGCAGGGCTGGGGGCTCTACAATGAAATAAGACAATAATCACTAACCAAAACAGCAATAGACTAGGCATATTGACATTAGGGAGAGGCATGTGTAGCCGAGTGATCATAGGGTCCAACAAGTAGCACTAGATGAGTCAGGGAGCCAATTCCGTGGTCGCTGCTACGCTAGGCGAGCTGCGACGTCACAACGGAAAAGCCTGTTGAAACCACCTCGGACGGTTACGTCGGAATATCAGTCGTGATGGATCGGCGGGGCTCCGTGTCGGCAGTAAAGGGTCCAGGCCAATTGGCAAAAGAGGTATTGTAGCCCAATAATTGGCTGGTGGACCTTTTTGGCTACCCGGGAGATAGGCCTCTCGAGGCTAGGTCCAGGCTAACTGGTGCTTGCTTCGGGACAGAGACGTTAGCCAGGAATAGCCACTCGGATTGCAGCTAGCTAGCTACGATGATCCGGTGTAAAGGTTCAGAGCTTGCGGTAGGAATCCGGAGATGTGGTAGAGAAAAAGCAGTCCGATATGCTCTGGGTTGATATCGCGCTGTCGAGACTGGCAGGAATTGTCCGGGTTGAGGCTGGCTGATGTCCGAGTTAACGGTGAGGACCGCTAGCAGTGGATAACTGACTGCTCGCTAGTAGCTAGTTAGCTGGCTAGCTTCTGATGGGGGTTCCGGTTCTAAAGTATAAAAATAGCAGATCCATACAACATTGGGTGAGGCGGGTTGCAGGAGAGTTTAGTCTGGCGATGTTCTGTTTTGTTTCTTGTTTCATCTCTACAGTTGTAAAGTGACTTTGGGTTGTTTAAAAGCACTCTATAAGTCCCATGTATTATTATTTAAACAGTCATTTAGATCCATAGTCTTGACCCTGACGTTCCCTGTGTGAACACCATCAGGTTCTGCCGAAAGTTCCCGTACTACCATCAAGTGCTACAGTACGCATTCACTAGAGTTCATGAAACTTTCCAGAGACACGTTCTCCAAGTGAGATTTCCTGACCCTGAACACTTACCTCAGAGTACTGACGACATCTTTCTGTGGTATGTGGAACTTAGCGTAGTAAAATCCTTTAAAATTACAAACAAATCAAATGGAGCTTCCAGCAACACAATCCCATTCAGAGAAAAAAAAATACCTCTGTTCTGCAGACCTGGGTTCAAATAGTACTTGTTTTATGACAGATTCTTAAGCTGCGCTTGATTGAGCTTGCCTGGCGCAATGGAACCAATGGAATAGTCCCCAGAAGTGCAACTCCAAAGCTGGCCCATCTGGCACTCCAGACAGACTTACGAACGACAGGCTGCGTTTCGTAAATTGCCTCTAGTGTGTCAGAGTGCGCTTGGGCCGTTGGTAAATTCAGAGCGTTTCGCTCTCAGACCGTTCAGAGTGCACACTGGACGCTCTGGTCGAGAAGTAGGGTTGATCCGAACATTCTGACCTCGCAACGGAAGTCAAGCACCCAAGCTAACTGGCTAAAGTTGTGTAGCTCACAAGCTACTTCCAGATACAGATGGGAGAACACCTCACTCTGACCATTTGACTCGCCCTAGCAGAGCTGGTTAGGCTGTCGTGTAATCTAGAGCATTAGTGACTGTAACTGTGCTGCTGGCAACTATTTAATTACGTTTTTTTTGCCGACATTTACTGACACTGGTCATATTCAACGGGTGTTGTGCATTTGTAATTCATCAGTTATTCTGCACTCTGGCACACAGACGAGAGTGCTCTCAAATCGGAGTAGATGACTAGAGTGAATTTACGAACGCACCGTTAATAAAACTCTCGTATTAGATAAAAAAAAAAATCAAAATTCAAATTGAACCCAGGCAGGTCTGGTGTTACTGTTTAACCATGGAGAAGCAGGAGAGTTCTAGAACATAGAGACTTAAGAGTCTAAATGAGCCATGACTTCACTATGACTGGCCAAATGAAGCTTTTATGGTGTAGCTAGCAGGAGAGGGAGACACAATCCAGACCCTCGTACCTCCATTGTTCAGTCTCTCAGGCTGCTTACCAAATGGCACCCTATTCTCTATTTAGTGCATTACTTTTGACCAGGGCCCTTAAGGGTCCTCTGTAGCTAAGTTAGGAACCCAGACCCAAATCTCCCATGATGTACGCTGGCCAGCCTTGTGGCGAGAGAAAGAGTACGTGAAACAGCCCTTTCATGGGAGAAAGACTACATGAAACAGCTCTGTCACGGGAGAGAGAAAGGGAGAGACTACATGAAACAGCTCTGTCATGAGCGAGAGAGAGAGAGAAAGACTTCATGAAACAACTCTGTCATGAGAGAGAGAAAGGGAGAGACTACATGAAACAGCTCTGTCATGAGCGAGAGAGAGAGAGAAAGACTTCATGAAACAACTCTGTCATGAGAGAAAGACTACATGAAACAGCTCTGTCACGAGAGATAAAGAGACTACATGAAACAGCTCTGTCATGAGAGATAGAGACAACAGTGAGGCCTTGGCTCTGTCATGAGATAGAGAGAGAGAGAGAGAGAGAGAGAGAGAGAGAGAGAGAGAGAGAGAGAGAGAGAGAGAGAGAGAGAGAGAGCAGCTGAGTATTGAACTAGAGTACTTCAAACAGGGTTTGGGAATCAGCAGAAGTGACTGTAGATTAACCAGTGAGGCCTTGGCAGCTCCTACAGTATGTGTACTGTTGCTGTGTGATGAAGTCCTGCCTTGGCAGCTCCTACAGTATGTCTACTGGTGCTGTGTGATGGAGTCCTGCACCAGATAGAGACAGGCTCCAGCTGACAACTAGCCTGCCAGCTTGCTTTATCTGGCACAATAACAGACACTAGCGGCCGTTAAATCATTGGAAATTAATCATTTGATCCAATGCAATTCCCTCCTGCAAATCAAAAATGTGTTTATTTGCTCAGCTTTTTGGTCTCTGGATATACCAATATTCTCCACTCCGGAGTATATATATATTTTTTTAAATCAGTGGGATCATGGCACTTGCAAGTTCTGATGTTGTGATAGGCCTACTCTGAACCCATTTTATCCATATATGGGCCTATTAAAAACAGTATAGGTATAGCTGTGGGAAGGCCTGTGGAAGATGTTTAGTTGGGGGGCTGGGGGGAGTTGACACCCTTCTCTTTTCAGCAGCAGTATGTTTTCCCCGCGATTGTATTTTGAATTATTGCGAAAAGCCAGGAAAAAGTAAAAAAAAAAAGGTTAAATAAAAAATGTAAAAAGGCCAGGCAACTCAACACTCAGCTATTATGGCACAAAAATAAAGATGAGTCCTCTATCTATCTCTGTGGTTGGGCCACACTAAGGCTAAAATAACTGCTGTTGTTGGCTGAGGTTTCTCTGAGGTGCTGGAGAGGCAATCTGTTGTTGTGGTTCTGGCAATGGCAAGACAGCCTGACAACACAGTTCAGCAGAGCAAACGTTCCTTCAGCTATTTCAAAGCATGCCGTAACATAACATAGGCTACATCCCAAATTGTACCCTAATAGGGCTTTGGTCAGAAGTGATACATAGGGAAAAGTATGCCATTTTAGGATGGAGAGCAATATGTGAGACAAGGCCCTCTGACTCCTCTGGTGTGCCCCTCCTCCTCTGTTCATTCCCAGAACACTTGATGGATGGTGAGTCAGCATTAGATAGGCTGGGTTGAAAACAAACACGTAGGTGTTTGTAAGAGTGTTTGTAAAAAAAAAAAGTGTTATTTTCTGTGGGATGATGATACATCATCATAGATGAACAGACTCTTATTCACCTCAAAGAAATGTGTGTACGTGTGTGTGGGTGTGTGTCTGTGTCAAATCAGATCTAAGTTTTGGAGATGTTATCGACGATGCAGCGAAATGCTTGTGTTTCTAGCTCCAACAGGGCAGTAATGCTTGTGTTTCTAGCTCCAACAGTGCAGTAATGCTTGTGTTTCTAGCTCTAACAGTGCAGTAATGCTGGTGTCTCTAGCTCTAACAGAGCAGTAATGCTGGTGTTTCTAGCTCCAACAGTGCAGTAATACTTGTGTTTTTAGCTCCAACAGTGCAGTAATGCTTGTGTTTCTAGCTCCAACAGGGCAGTAATGCTTGTGTTTCTAGCTCCAACAGAGCAGTAATGCTTGTGTTTCTAGCTCCAACAGTGCAGTAATGCTTGTGTTTCTAGCTCCAACAGGGCAGTAATGTTTGTGTTTCTAGCTCCAACAGGGCAGTAATGCTTGTGTTTCTAGCTCCAACAGGGCAGTAATGCTTGTGTTTCTAGCTCCAACAGTGCAGTAATGCTTGTGTTTCTAGCTCCAACAGAGCAGTAATGCTTGTGTTTCTAGCTGCAACAGGGCAGTAATGCTTGTGTTTCAAGCTCCAACAGGGCAGTAATGCTTGTGTTTCAAGCTCCAACAGGGCAGTAAATCTTGTGTTTCAAGCTCCAAAAGGGAAGTAATGCTTGTGTTTCTAGCTCCAACAGATCAGTAATGGTTGTGTTTCTAGCTCCAACAGAGCAGTAATACCTAGCAATACAAATGAACAATACACACATAAACCAGAAAGTAAAAAGAAATTAAGAAATATCAGAACGAGCAATGAGCCCAGAATAGATATATACAGTACCAGTCAAAGGTTGACACACCTCCTCATTCCAGGGTTTTTCTTTATTTGTACTAATTTCTACATTGTAAAAGACATCAAAACTATGAAATAACACAAATGGAATTATGGAGTAACCAAAAAAGTGTTAAACAAATTAAAATATATTTTATATTTGAGATTCTTCAAAGTAGCCACCTTTTGCCTTGATGACAGCTTTTCAAGAACTGCAACACTTCTGGGTTTTTCACGCTCAAAGGTTTCCTGCATGTATCAAGAATGGTGCACCACCCAAAGGACATCAAGCCAACTTGACACAACTGTGGGAAGCACTGGAGACAACATGGGCCAGCGTCCCTGTGGAACGCTTTCGATGCCTTGTAGAGTCCATGCCCCGACGAATTGAGGCTGTTCTGAAGGCAAAAGGGGGGGTGCAACTCAATATTAGGAAGGTGTCCTTAATGTTTGGTATACTCAGTGTGTATATATATATATGGTGTGTATAGACAGTATGGACAGTATTTGAATAGAAAAGGTGTGTATAGCAGCAGTTATATAGGATGAGCCATGACTAGAATACAGTATACAGTGCATTCAGAAGCTATTCAGACCCCTTGACTTTTTCCCTTCACATTTTGTTACGTTACAGCCTTATTCTAAAATGGATGAAACTATTTTTTACCTCATTAATCTACACACAATACCCCATAATGACAAAACAAAAACAGGTTTTTAGATTGTTTTGCAAATGTAAAAAAAAATCATAATTGAATATCACATTTACATATGTATTCAGACCCTTATTCAGTACTTTGTTGAAGCACCTTTGGCAGCAATTACAGCCTTGAGTCTTCTTGGGTATGACGCTACCAGCTTGGCACACCTGTATTTGGGAAGTTTCTCCCATTCTTCTCTGCAGATCCTCTCAAGCTCCGTCAGGTTGGATGGGGAGCGTTGCTGCACAGCTATTTTCAGGTCTCTCCAGAGATGTTCGATCAGGTTCAAGTCCGGGCTCTGGCTGGGCCACTCAAGGACATTCTGAGACTTGTCCAGAAGCCACTCCTGCATTGTCTTGGCTGTGTGCTTAGGGTCGTTGTCCTGTTGGAAGGTGAACCTTTACCCCAGTCTGAGGTCCAGAGCGGTCTGGAGTAGGTTTTCATCAAGGATCTCTTCGTACTTTGCTCCGTTTATCTTTCCCTCGACCCTGACTAGTCTCCCAGTCCTTGCCACTGAAAAACATCCCAAAAGGGGTCTGAAAACTTTCCGAATGCACTGTATACATTTTAAGTGGGTAAAACAGTGTGTAAATGTTTTTTAAGTGACCAGTGTTCAATGACTATGTACACAAAACAAAAATATATTTTATAATTCGTGATTGTCTGGTGTCCCTGCCTCACGTCGTGTCTTAGCCATTGAATTGCGACTCCATTTTGTCCCTGTATTTTCGTTATGCCTGTTTGATTGCGTTACGAAGGTCATAGCTGGTCTGTTTGCACATGTCCATGTTCCCAGTCACCTTGCCATGGTTAAATGCGCAGGTTCACGCTTTCAGTTTTACTGCCATCTATCCACGGTTGTTGGTTTGGATAAGTTGTAATCGTCACAGTGGGAACAACATCCTCTATGCACTTCCTGATAAATTCAGTTACAGAGTCAGTGTATACGTTGATATTATTCTCAGAGGCGACCCGGAAAATGTCCCAACCTTGAAGCATAGATTCCGATTGGTCAGACCAATGTTGAACAGTCCTTACCACGGATGCTTCCCGTTTAAGTTTCTGCCTAGAGGTGGGGAGGAGCAGAATGGAGGTGTGATTTGATTTGCCAGAGGGAGGGCGGGGGAGGGCCTTGTAGCTGTGCTCCAGTGTAGCAATGGTCCTCGTAGCATTGATCCAGATTCCGTTATGCGCGTGTAGCACAGTCGATGTGTTGATAGAATTTCGGTAGCTTTTCCCTCTGATTTCCTTAAAGTCCTCCGCTACAATAAATGCGGCCTCAGGATATGCAGTTTTCAGTTTGCACATAGTCCTGTGTAGTTCCTTGAGAGCCATCGCGGTGTCGGCTTGGGGTGGGAATATACACGGCAGTGACGATGGCCGAAGAAAATTAGCTTGTGAGGTAATGCAGTCTGCATTTTATGGTGAGGTATTCCAGATAGGGAGAACAAAATGACTTGAGTTCACGTTACCACAATCACACCATGAGTTGTTAATCATGAAACAAACCTGTCTGTCTTTCTTTTTCCAGGGAGTTATTTTTTCCTGTCCGCGCAATGGACGGAGAACCCCGCTGGCTGAATGGAAGGGGACAGTATATCCGGAGTGAGACATGATCCATTAGAACAGAGTATGTTACAGCCCTTGGTGTCTCTCTGGAAGGAGATCCTCGCCCTGAGCTCGTCTACTTTATTGTCCAGGGACAGAACATTAGCGTGCAATATACTCGGACTGACTAGGGCCCCACTTCTTCTTCCTCTTCTCTGGCATCAGCGTTTTGGTGCAGACCGAAGGTGAATAGAGCTGCCTTGGGAAGATCAAGCAAAGGATCCAGGTTAGGGAAGTTTAATTTCTGCTCTAATTTCTGGTGCGTGACCGCCCGATATAATATCTGAAAGTTATTTTCTGCTGTAGGTAATAATACAAGAATTGTTCTGAGCAAATAATGTAATAACACCAAAAAATATACACTGTGTTCAGACCCCTTGACATTTTCCACATTTTGTTACGTTACAGCCTTTTTCCAAAATGTATTATATAGTGTTTCTTATCAATCTACATATAATACCTCATAATGACAAAGCAAAAACAGTTCCTTTTTGCTATGAGACTTGAAATTGAGCTCAGGTGCATCCTGTTTCCATTGATCACCTTTGAGATGTTTCTACAACTTGATTGATTCTACAACTTGACCTGTGGTAAATTTAATTGATTGGACATGATTTGGGCACACACCTGTCTATATAAGGCCCCAGAGTTGACAGTGCATGTCAGAGCAAAAACCAAGCCATGAGGTCGAAGGAATTGCCCCTAGAGCTCCGAGACAGTTTTGTGTCGAGGCACAGATCTGGGGAAGGGTACCAAAACATTTCTACAGCATTGAAGGTCCCCAAGAACACAGTGGCCTCCATCGGACTTGAACCCAATCGAACATCTCTGGAGAGACCTGAAAATAGCTGTGCAGCGACGCTCCCCATCCAACCTGACTGAGTGAACCTGAAATTCCCCAAATACAGGTGTGCCAAGCTTGTAGCATCATACGCAAGACTCAAAGCTGTAATTGCTGCCAAATGTGCTTCAACAAAGTACTAAGTAAAGGGTCTGAATTTAAATTGGATATTTAAGTGTTTTAATTTTTATGGATTTGCAAAAATTTCTAAAAACCTGTTCTTGCTTTGTCATTATGGGTTAGTATGTGTAGATTGAGGGGGAAAAAACTGAATCCATTTTAGAATAAGGCTGTAACGTAACAAAATGTGGAAAAAGTAAAGGAGTCTGAATACTTTAAGAATGCACTGTATACAGCAAAGTTGGCTAGGAGCTAGAATCAGTTTGCCCATGTCTGTTGGCACAATCTTGTCTTTGGGTGTGTGTGTATGTGTGTGCGCTGATGGCATCTCAGGACATCACTATGGTACACAGTGTGACTGCGTGTGTACTAGTGAGAAGCACTACTGCCCCCTGCTGCTAGAATAACACTACTGCCCCCCTGCTGCTAGAATAACACTACTGCCCCCCTGCTGCTAGAATAACACTACTGCCCCCCTGCTGCTAGAATAACACTACTGCCCCCCAGCTGCTAGAATAACACTACTGCCCCCCTACTGCTAGAATAACACTACTGCCCCTGCTACTAGAATAACACTACTGCCCCCTACTGCTAGAATAACACTACTGCCCCCTGCTGCCAGAATAACACTACTGCCCCTGCTGCTAGAATAACACTACTGCCCCTGCTGCTAGAATAACACTACTACCCCCTGCTGCCAGAATAACACTACTGCCCCTGCTGCTAGAATAACACTACTGCCCCCTGCTGCCAGAATAACACTACTGCCCCCTGCTGCCAGAATAACACTACTGCCCCCTGCTGCCAGAATAACACTACTGCCCCCTGCTGCCAGAATAACACCACTGCCCCCTACTGCTAGAATAACACTACTGCCCCCTGCTGCCAGAATAACACTACTGCCCCTGCTGCTAGAATAACACTACTGCCCCCTACTGCCAGAATAACACTACTGCCCCCTGCTGCCAGAATAACACTACTGCCCCCTGCTGCCAGAATAACACTACTGCCCCCTGCTGCCAGAATAACACTACTGCCCCCTGCTGCCAGAATAACACTACTGCCCCCTGCTGCCAGAATAACACCACTGCCCCCTGCTGCCAGAATAACACCACTGCCCCCAACCGCCAGAATAACACTACTGCCCCCTGCTGCCAGAATAACACTACTACCCCCTACTGCTAGAATAACACTACTGCCCCCTGCTGCTAAAATAACACTACTGCCCCCTGCTGCCAGAATAACACTACTGCCCCCTGCTGCCAGAATAACACTACTGCCCCCTGCTGCTAGAATAACACTACTGACCCCCAGCTGCTAGAATAACACTACTGCCCCCTGCTGCTAGAATAACACTACTGCCCCCTGCTGCCAGAATAACACTACTGCCCCCTGCTGCCAGAATAACACCACTGCCCCCTACTGCTAGAATAACACTACTGCCCCCTACTGCCAGAATAACACTACTGCCCCCGCTGCCAGAATAACACTACTGCCCCCTACTGCCAGAATAACACTACTGCCCCCGCTGCCAGAATAACACCACTGCCCCCAGCTACTAGAATAACACTACTGCCCCCCAGCTGCTAGAATAACACTACTGCCCCTGCTGCTAGAATAACACTACTGCCCCCTGCTGCTAGAATAACACTACTGCCCACCTGCTGCCAGAATAACACTACTGCCCCCTGCTGCCAGAATAACACTACTGCCCCCTCATGCCAGAATAACACTACTGCCCCCTGCTGCCAGAATAACACTACTGCCCCCTGCTGCTAGAATAACACTACTGCCCCCTGCTGCCAGAATAACACTACTGCCCCCTGCTGCTAGAATAACACTACTGCCCCCCTGCTGCTAGAATAACACTACTGCCCCCCTGCTGCTAGAATAACACTACTGCCCCCTGCTACTAGAATAACACTACTGCCCCCTGCTACTAGAATAACACTACTGCCCCCTGCTGCTAGAATAACACTACTGCCCCCCTGCTGCTAGAATAACACTACTGCCCCCCTGCTGCTAAAATAACACTCCCAGAGTCTCACTACCACCTCAGGAAAACTTCAACACATCCACATTAGTTATCCCCACCCCTCACACACACACACACACAGTTATAAGTCCAGACCAGACACCCAGACAGACTCATTTCCCCTCATCTCCCCTGCAGCCAGTGGTGGAGATCCATCTTCGTGACAAGTCAACAGATGTAATTTCAATGTTTGATTGGCAGCCTGAGGCCCATTTATTCAGGGGGGAGAAGAGAGGGAGCTGGTCTAATCTAGAGCCTTTATAGTCCGTCAGGTTGCTCAGGTTAAATAAGTGAATGTGATATTTCGTCTCACGCCAGATAGCGTGACGGCTCTTGTTAAAATTATTTCATTTGTCAGAAGACAATGTAGGCGTGACCAACTCAAGTTATGTGACTTTAGGTTAGATGGATCCTGTTCTGTTTGGCTGCACATGCAATTCAAGTCAGGTTAAAGAGCAGCTGGTCGCCCACGCACCCATCCAAGGTTTCAGGTGGACACCCATCCAAGGTTTCAGGTGGACACCCATCCAAGGTTTCAGGCACTCTCTTTCTCCCTCTCTCTCTCTTCCCCTCTCTCCCACTTTCTCCCTTGCTCTCTTCCCTCTCTCTTTTCATCCACTCTACCTCTTTCTTTCTCAACACCTTCCACCCCTCCCTTCCTCTCTCTCCCCACCATCAAGCTAGAGAGATAATATTAGTGTACTTGCTTGGGACTAGGTGACAGGGGCCAGGTGCTGTGCTGGGTGACAGATGGCAGACGCGCCTCTCCCAGCCTTGGGCCCTTGGCCTGGATTGTGCCTAGCAGGTGAACAGGTGGGATGAACCGATTTATCACACAGACTGGGGGGCCAGGTCTATGTGACCGAAGCTATGTTAACCTTCACCACACTGGTGGGCCAGGTCTATATGACAGAAGCTATGTTAACCTTCACCACACTGGGGGGCCAGGTCTATATGACAGAAGCTATGTTAACCTTGACCACACTGGGGGGCCAGGTCTATATGACAGAAGCTATGTTAACCTTCACCACACTGGGGGGCCAGGTCTATATGACAGAAGCTATGTTAACCTTGACCACACTGGGGGGCCAGGTCTATATGACAGAAGCTATGTTAACCTTGACCACACTGGGGGGCCAGGTCTATATGACAGAAGCTATGTTAACCTTCACCACACTGGGGGGCCAGGTCTATATGACAGAAGCTATGTTAACCTTGACCACACTGGGGGGCCAGGTCTATATGACAGAAGCTATGTTAACCTTCACCACACTGGGGGGCCAGGTCTATATGACAGAAGCTATGTTAACCTTCACCACACTGGGGGGCCAGGTCTATATGACAGAAGCTATGTTAACCTTCACCACACTGGGGGGCCAGGTCTATATGACAGAAGCTATGTTAACCTTTACCACACTGGGGGGCCAGGTCTATATGACAGAAGCTATGTTAACCTTTACCACACTGGGGGGCCAGGTCTATATGACAGAAGCTATGTTAACCTTCACCACACTGGGGGGCCAGGTCTATATGACAGAAGCTATGTTAACCTTGACCACACTGGGGGGCCAGGTCTATATGACAGAAGCTATGTTAACCTTCACCACACTGGGGGGCCAGGTCTATATGACAGAAGCTATGTTAACCTTGACCACACTGGGGGGCCAGGTCTATATGACAGAAGCTATGTTAACCTTCACCACACTGGGGGGCCAGGTCTATATGACAGAAGCTATGTTAACCTTCACCACACTGGGGGGCCAGGTCTATATGACAGAAGCTGTGTTAACCTTCACCACACTGGGGGGCCAGGTCTATATGACAGAAGCTATGTTAACCTTTACCACACTGGGGGGCCAGGTCTATATGACAGAAGCTATGTTAACCTTTACCACACTGGGGGGCCAGGTCTATATGACAGAAGCTATGTTAACCTTCACCACACTGGGGGGCCAGGTCTATATGACAAAAGCTATGTTAACCTTTACCACACTGGGGGGCCAGGTCTGTGTGTGTGCATGACTGCATGTATGTGAGTGTGAGCTTTTATGAGAGCAAAAATCTAATAAAAAGCAGATAAATAAAATTGTTGCCTGCCAAATCGAACCAAGTGGAAGAAGATTATTGATGTGAATACCAGTTGATGTGCTCCAACTTCAAAGGCAAATATTCTTCATTTGATAATAAATCCTAGAGTTTCTTGGAGATTAGAGTCGGATGTGTTTCTATTGTTACTCACGCAAAAAACGCCAGATCCTCATCAGGGACTTCAACTAAGTGTACCCCGACTGGGCAACATTGGAGAAGATTGTGTTGATTATCTTCGTTTCCAGTGTGCCCGCCGAGAGGGGATTCTTTCTCCAAAACAGAGTAAGGCCTCAAGATCGAAGTAACGAGGCTAATGAGCAACGCGAGCTGCTCCAAGGAGTTGGACAGTTTTGACTTTCCAACAGCAGCAGCTCACTTTGAGCGAAAAAGGCTGGGCTCTCGAGTGGCGCGGTGGTCTAAGACACTGCATTGTAGCACTGGAGGCGTCTATGTGGTACTTGGTTTGAATCCAGGCTGCATCATAGTAAATAAAAATGTGTTCTTAACTGACTTGCCTGGTTAAATAAAATAAAAAAGTCCACCGAAATTAAATTAGAGGTTTTATTTTATTTGTGTTTGTCCGGTCCTGCCACCATAGGTAAGATCAACATGTGTCAGTCACTAAATTAAAACCAAGACTCAAATTGAGAGGGTATCCCACATGCCTACTTTATTTTATTAATGAATGTGCAAGAAGAACAGGCCTACCCCTTGTTACCTTAAGATTTTAAATCAAATAAAACTGATCCGATTTATATAAAGTGATGAATAAAAGCGCTTTGGTCCGCAAATCTTTATTCTAGAAAGCGTGGTGTAACAGAAGATTCACTGTCTGTCCTTTTGAGGTTTGAGTCTTTACCTGACAAAGTAACGTTAGGATATATCAGTTATCCCGTGAGAGCTTTTGTTCCGAACACACTACAGTGTTTCAGGTGTCAAGCTTATTTTTATTTTGCATTTTTTGTGTATGAAGGAGATTCCTAGATATGAGAAGTGTGCAGGAGGGCATTGGACAAAGGAATGTGTAGTTTCAGCGAAATAAGCGGTATGTGTTAACTGTAGAGGTGCCCATGTTGCTGGGGATCAGAAGTATAAATAGTAAACATACGAATGACATATGCTTCAGTAAGGGTGGCGTTTTAGCATTCATTGCCATGGTTATCATCTGTACCGCAGAAATGGAATGTAAATCACAGAAAATTGGTGATGTGGTGGCAGCTGCAGAGAAGTACTTGGGTTTACAAGATTTTACTGCAGAGGAGTTACATGGAGTGTTGAATGGTAGTGTCCCGTCCTCCCAGGCTGTTGGCCTGGTTTAGAGGGTCAAAGTAGTGGAATGGGGTGGTGGGTTTAATTTTGCATTGTATTTTTTAATAAGTGCAGGGTTATTTGGCAGGTTAATTGGATTTACACTCCAGTCCGGTTGGTGGCGGTAATGCACCTTTTGGTTGCCAACAGCCACCTTAAAAAAAATACAGAAGAAGAAGTTCGTATATCTGCACTGATGTGAACATTGGCTGTGGATGAAATGCATACCCGGAAAAACATAAACAAGCATCGGCGTTACATTTTGTCAATGACTGAACATTGGTCAAAGAGTAACGCCAAATAACAAAGAATAGCTTTAGACATAATGTTAGGGTTTATCATTTCGTTTATTTTTGTATTGGTGGCAATACTAATACTGCGTCAGGACAGGGCCAACATTACTGGCGATGCACCCCAATCGGCAGTCCCACCTGCGCGTCTCATAATCAAAGATGAGTTATCACTGTACAGCGGAGAGGAGGACAGCAAGGGCCTTTATCTGGCCATTTTAGGACAGGTGTTCGATGTAGAAAAGGGGATGAAGCACTATGGACCTGGTGGTGGTTATCATTTCTTTGCAGGTGATTTTTTTGTTGTTGTTGATCTACGTGCCAGGAGCTTTAACAGCGGCTGTTTTAATTGTGAACATGCCTGTAGATTATATAACATTCCATACACTTCAAAATAAGAGACACAGATTTGGTCAGAGATGTGAATACATTTTATTGCTGCTTTCTATTCCCCCTGTTTTTAAGGTAAAGACGCTTCTCTGGCCTTTGTCACTGGGGACTTCACAGATACTGGTCTGACCGATGACGTGTCTAGTCTGTCTCCTGCTCAGGTGGTGGCCCTGTATGATTGGTTGACGTTCTATCACAAGGACTACACGCCTGTAGGTGCGTATCGTACAATGGGTGGGTTCCAGCGGATCACTTTAGTCAAGCCTTCCAAAGTGTACCTCTCCGACTTCACTCCCTCCACTCCCGGTTACTTTTGCTTTACTACTCAAATGAGCCCAATGACTGTATGCCAGGCCAGTGTATCTTTATGTGAGGGTCCTGGTCCGTGGTCCATTTGATCAATGAACATTTGTCACACGGTTGATATCATTGCACCCAGTACCTGTTCAATACATTATACAAGTGAAAATATATATATATTTTTAAATAAATTCCCTTGCAGACTAAACCTTTTAAATACATAATTTCTCAGAATTGGGAAACTATGCATTGCCCATAATATGGTTTAGTCTACAAGGGACTTCATAAAAAAAGGTGTCATGTATTTTCACTTAGACATAATGTTAGCATATTATTTTAGCCCACAGGACAGGCATATACAGAGAATCCATTGACAGTATAATGAAGATGAGTCCATTAGCGTGAGAATAAAATCCCCTCTTCTACAGGCAGACTGGTGGGACGGTTCTACAGTGAGAGTGGAGAGCCCACCGAGGCCTTGCTGCAGGTGGAAGCAGCCCTGGAGCAGGGGCAGATACTCAAGGACCAAGCCCAGGCTGAGAAGCAACACCTCCCAGCCTGCAACTCGGAGTGGAGCGCTGCCAGGAGAGGACGGGTCTGGTGCTCCAGCAAGAGGTAAAGACATCATGGTACACAGAGAAACATTGGGCTTGTTCGACATTGCAACCGACGGGGCAGGCAACTGATCAGTCACAATTCATCCACATTGCACCACGGATTTGATGCGCTCGAACACGACCATTGTATTTACCAGCCTATGTGGTGGTGGAGCAACGTGTGCAGGTCCAAACGTTCCCATGATGAAAGATATCGTACACTAGGGGGCGCTAACATAAATATGTATTGTTGCCTGCTATCAAACAGACTGGATAGAATATTCAGCCATTATAGCAGTGTTTCCCACATTTTATAGTTTTTTTTGCCCTAGCACTACATCTGATTCAAATAATCAAGCTTTGATCATTTGATTCAGCTGTGTAGTTAGGGAAAAAAACTAAACGTACACCGAGTTTGGGGGAGGCTGGGTTACAGAGATACTCTGGAAGTATTATTAGGGAATTAACTGTGTTTTTAAGCATGAACCTCTGATTTGACTGTAATTTTCTCTTTAGTGGTGGAGTGCAGAGAAACTGGGCCGGCGTACCTAGGAAGCTGTTCTCTCCTGGCTCGGGCCGCTCTCGCTGTGTGTGTGTCCAGAACTCCTCCACACTGGAAAACCCTAACATTCAGGAGTACGAGGACTGCCCCCCTCACGCAGACTCATGTCCTATCAGAGAGTAGAGGGCTCAGGCAACAGGTGGCTCTGGGAAGGCTGAGCTTCTCACAAAAGGACTATAGAATGGCTTATATACTGTTATTTAAAACTCAGGGACTTCACAAGTCCTAATCAGAATTACTGGGTATTTGATTATGCCAGTTTGAAAATAACCTAATTTGATTTGTTTCTGTTTAGTTCTTTATGCATGTACATTTTAAGTTCTGTGTAATTACTATGCAGTATGCCCACTAATTGCAAGTGCAAATGGCCAAATACTGGACACTAATAACTAGGAATAGAAGGGAAATGTTTACTACTATATCTGTACATAGACTAGATGGGGAAATTAAATTGATGTTTCATACGTGTTTGGTAATTGTCAGATGGGATATGAAGTGGTGAAGACAATAAGGACAGACAGGAGCTAACGTGCACCAGGAAGTTGTACTGATTTCTTTTTTTGTTGTATGAAAAGCAGAGCGAAAAACAAGATCCTGTGATTATTTTGATTAACTTTATGAAAAGTCGTCCTCCCTTTTCTCTAAAAGGACACACAAGGAAGAGACGGGCTAGATATCTGAGCAGAGAGAGAACACAACGTTCAGAACAGATTAACAGAGGCAAACATTTCAGTTTTTGTCACAATGACAAAAAAAAAAAAAAGCACAAACTGCATTAAGTACAAAACAGTTGTAGTGGTCAAAAATATTATACATTTCTGTACAATTTAACAATGCTTATAGTGGACCACTGACGGGCCAATGGCCACCACCAACTGCTCTCACATTCTCTCCCCTTATGTCAGAAATGTCATGAGATCTTTGATAAAGTGCACCTGTTGGGTTTTGAAATCCAGACGCATTAAAACATACAGGCTGGTTTCCTGGACACAGATTAATAAACCTATTTCTGGACTAAAGGCCTGAACATTTTCATTGAAAGTGCTGTTTTAAGTCCTGGACTCATCTTAATCTGGGTCTGGGAAACTAGCCTGGCAGGTCAAGACAACACTTGACTTGATGCAATACCAATTAATTGGAGCATGTTGCATGTTACATATAACAACCCCCCCAACAACAAGACCTTTACTAAAGACCCAGATTAAATGGAATGTACACTTTGGTGGTCTGGGAAACAGACACAATTCACAATGATTATAAGAGAATACAAAATTATAGGCTACAAATTAAATGACATGCATAAGCATAATAGGTATTTTATAGCAAGAATTATTTTGCATTTGGGACTAACAAATCTTCAATGGTAAAGATGTTCTCAGCCTTTCCAGTTCTGACAGAAAATACATTGACCTCACGTGATAGTTGAGTGCCTAGTCCCACTCTTACCGATGCTCTAAATCTCTGGACCATGCGGTCTAGAAACACTTAGAGGTTGTTTTATGCAGTTACATTTCAAATCATGTGAATATAATCTCACATTGATATATGTTTTTAAAGCAGAGATCTCACTTCTTTAAGCATTGAGAGTTAATTCAGCAATATATTTAACCCAATTAGTGTTTCATTAACATTTGAATGATTAAATCCAATAATTACATCACTGAATTGTCAATTCAAATAGATGTCTTTTTTGTGTATGAAAAATAGTGTCTCAACTCCATTCCCTTAAAATCCAACCAACCCGTCTCTAGCTCTTATAGAACCAGCCACACAGCCAACAGTAAAGAGCAAAATAACTTCTTATAGCAGTCCTCTTCTTTTAAATCCATGAGGGGAAGTGAACTAGTGCACATTTCAGGACAAAGGTCAGCTGATTGTAACGCAGGGCAGGTCTTAAGAGGGCAGAAAGCTCTGCTGCTGTTTCCTGTCTCACCAGCACAGTGCAGTGATGTATTCATTTGATGAGTAGGCCAGTGAGGCTGCCGCTGCACACATGCTGTCTGTCTGCTCTCAACCGAGACCAGGGATCTGACACCATTACACGTTCATCACTGACTCAATCTGACACCACCACATGTTCATCACTGATTCCCATGATTCAATCTGACACCATTACACGTTCATCACTGACTCAATCTGACACCACCACATGTTCATCACTGATTCCCATGATTCAATCGGACACCATTACACGTTCATCACTGACTCAATCTGACACCATCACATGTTCATCACTGATTCAATCTGACACCATTACATGTTCATCAATGATTCTCATGATTCCTTCAAACACCTGATGAATGATATTGGGGGTCAAATCATGACAATATGATTAACATCTCCCTCTCCCCAACCAGCCCAGTTCAGGAGTCATTGAGCCAGCAAGCTACTTTCATTTCATCCAATTTTCACTACGTGATTAATTTGATAAAAAAAAAAAAAAACATGTATAATGTTTTTAAATCTACTTCATTAAGTCCTGTTGGAACATTAGCTAACATGTTTTGATAGACTGGAATGAATAGTACAGAGGTTGTGGTCTGTCTGTAACTCTGTCCAATAACTAGCCCTGGCTGCCACTGCCGTGTCGCCCTATCTCCTGTTGTTGCCCAGCCTACACGGTATCAGGGTGGTGGGGAAGATGAAGGGAGAGAAGGATGGAGGAGCAGGCTGTCCACTGCATTAGGACACCCCACCCAGAGTCAGCACGTCGAAGCAGACATCACAGACCCTCACAGGCTTGTTCAGGTCAAACTTAATGATGGGGATCTCCTTTATAGAACACTTGTGGCAGAGCAAGCGGCCGCAGTGACGGCTGGGGTGAGACGAGGGGGCCAGGGAGGAAGAAGAGGGAGAAAGCGAGAAAGACGAGCAGTGAGAACGTTTGGTGAGTAAGGTCTGATATAATAACTTGTCAACAAAAAAAACAGGACATACTTGGAACTAACAATTTCACTTCACTCGAAGGACTAAAGAAACCGGTACTTACCAGTGATGTTTCCTTGTGGTGACTCCAAACTTGGCAGCACATTCATAACAGTTTGATCCATCACACCACGGGGGCTCTTTGGACAACATATCTAAAAACACACAAAACACAGTGAGAATGGCCCCACCTTCCTCTTAAAAATACCTATTCAAAATGTACTGACCGAGTGTCAATAATCAGAATTATTCCAAGGATCCAATGTAAACTCTTCTCTATACCTAACTGATATGTCAAAGCAGGTGACCTAATGTGAACTAACTATGTACTGTATGAGCCCTACGCTGAACTACTGTACGTAACACCAACAGCAGATGTATTCCAGGTGTGTACACGGACCGAGCGTCTCACCTAGAAGGCGGAAGAGCAGCTGCTTGGTGGCTACTTGGTAGTTGAAGATGTTGATTCCCTGGTTGTTGTTGAGGCCCATACGTGCACCCGACCTCACGATGGCACGACACAGGTTAGCATTGCCCTTCATGTAGGCCAGCAACAGAACTGAGGAACAAAAAATGATTGATGTCATTCTCTAGAACATATACCTCTTGGTTCCTTTCATTTAGTATATTCACTATTGTAAGAGAGAATGTGCTCCAAATAACTTACCTGGTTAGCTAAAGAGAATAAATAAATATCATTATAATGGCTTATATGAGTCAAACATTTGAGACTAACTAAGCAAGTTGTTAGTCAGGACAGAAACACTAAACGCAAAAGGGGCCTTGATCCAATCAGAAACATTAAACCCAAAAGGGGCCTTGATCCAATCAGAAACACTAAACCCAAAAGGGGCCTTGATCCAATCAGAAACACTAAACCCAAAAGGGGCCTTGATCCAATCAGAAACACTAAACCCAAAAGGGGCCTTGATCCAATCAGAAACACTAAACCCAAAAGGGGCCTTGATCCAATCAGAAACACTAAACCCAAAAGGGGCCTTGATCCAATCAGAAACACTAAACCCAAAAGGGGCCTTGATCCAAATCAGAAATACTAAACCCAAAAGGCCTTGATCCAATCAGTCAGATAGAGATTGAAGCAGAACCCTGCTCTCCTTCCTACCGGTGTTCCCTTCATTGTCCACTTTGTCCAGAGGGTACTCAGGCATACACTCCAAGAAAAGCTCAAAGATGGCCGCCGCATTCTCTTTCCCATATTGACCCAGGACGTGCATCGGTGACTGACCCCTACAAAACAGACAAGTGTTGAGTGAATAAAAACACAATATACCTTCTGTGTAATGGCCATTAAGAGCAGCACCATGGCTGAAGTTGTGAACCGGTGAGAACAGAAGCGTACCGGAGATTGAAGGCCTCGGCGTCGATGTTGGACTCTGTGAGAAGGGCTCGCACATTATTAAGGCGACCCTGCATTACGGCCAGGTGCAGGGCTGAGGACGGACAGAACAAGAGAAAACAAAACCGTGAGAAAAAAAACAGAACATTTGTAAAAAAAAAAAAAAAAAGACAGTAAGCAAGCCAGAACTGCCCAAAGGGACAGAAGCCCATCGCATCTCCTGTTTCTGTAGCGCGAGACAGCTTGATGTATGCTGGAGTTAAAAAAAGGCTCTCTTATTTGTCAGGCAAGTATCATAAACAACAGATTAGGGGTTCTGAACTGATAAATAAGGAATGGTTTAACAGAAATATCTTAATTTTGTATTTAGCAGAGATCTTCTGTGTATAAAGTGACGCTGAAGGGCAAAAAAGCACTTATCTGTTCTACGAGTGGTCTGAGTCAGTCGTTAAATAAAAAGCCTTTTCAAGTGCAACGTTAATAACGATGGTTTTGGGAAACAACTCTGAGATTTAACGCTGCTCCTACAAAAAGGTTCTAACGATGAACTTAGCCATAAGAAGATTTTGTGAAACCGGGACCTGTACCGTTGTTGCCATTCTCGTCCACAGCGGTGAAGTCCACTCCGTTTTCCAGCAGCACAGAGCAGATAGTAGCCAGGTCCTGCTGGGCTGCCAGGTGTAGAGCAGTCTGTCTGTGTTTGGTCAGCTCATTCACTTTGGCCCCGGCCAGCAGCTGCAGTCGACATACAAGAGTCAGACACCAGTCTCACACACACATAAGAATTTGTTCTTAACTGACTTGCCTTGTTATATAAAGGTAAAATAAAAAATAAAAAAATTGTCAAGTTGGGAATCTCATGAGAGGATATTAACGTGGTTCCTGTCATGTTAAACGCTTCACCATCTGACCATCTGCACACCGCGGCTGCAATTCAGATGAAAGTCCTAGACAGACGTGGGGCGCTAAGACATTGGAATTAATGACAATACAAAAGCCCACACAACTTGAGACCACCACACACCGTATTAAGCCATGGAGCACGTTGATTGACCAGCGAGTGGTCAAGCCCTCGTTAAACCTACGCCACCGCCAGCTATTTCGCCCATGACTCCCGCTGTGATAATAGCAAAAAAAATTGTGTCACTCACGGAGCTATAGCGCCACGTGAGAGCACCAGAAGTCTACCGTTATGTTTGTTCAAATAGAGCCCACAGACAGTCAGCTATCCTGATAGAAGAACAGCTAAAGTGGTTTGTCCTTTAAAAGTTGCAGCGTACTGCGGAACAGCTTGCAAGGTGCTGCAGGATTATATGCCAATCACTGGTACTATTAATGCTAGTTTGACCACCAGAGGGCATCTTTGAGAAGAATTTGTATAGCCTTCAATAGTGGTTGTACTAGAGAATTTAAAACCTTTTTCGTAAGAACATAGTATATGGGACTGATTAAGAAATGTTGCTTATCTAATTTGATTAATATTACAGTGTTTCTATTCCAAGAAAAATGTAAAACCCTCTGGGTTTCCGTTAGGATGGAACGGAAAATATGGCGCTGTACAACGTAACGGTAGGGAGCAGGCTATAGTACTTGGCTATTTAGCTAAAGAATCCTTTTTGTATTATTTGTTTTGTCTTTTCTGGTGGATTAAACTGAAATTGCAACCAATCACGGCCGGTTGTGATACAACCAACCTAACTAAGAAATACATTTGACAATAGAATTCTCCCCCTACCCTCCTTCTAGGCAAGTCTACATGTATAGTCCAGCTACCTGCTAATAGCCATAATGGCGCTGTACAACGTGACCGTGTGTGTGTTTGAAAGACAACTTTGTTCCAATATTTCTGTAATTCAGTGATATTTATTTCCATAGTAATTCGTTATGGATCCATAACTAAATAAACATCGGCATTTTGAAAGAGTATTTTTATCATTATTTTATTAAATGAAAGCATAAAGATGCCATTATTTGTTAGATTGTTTTAGTTTGAATGTGCAGACTGGCACTAAGAACAGCGGGGGAACGTTTCTCTAGTCAGCACCATTATTAGTGCAATTCCCCTTGAAGTGTCCACCCCCCTCCCCCTTCCTCCGTTTCCATGGGCCAAGTCTGTCTTCTGTGCGTGGCTCTGCGGCCCATCCCGTGCTCGAACCTGGCGTGCTTTCAGCGGATACAGCTGGAGAACTGCAAGGTAATCCCATTGTGCGCCACTCGGGAGCCATGACCAATATATATTGTCCTGCTAATAACAGGGTTAATAATATATCTGGGAGAATATCCAACTGGCTTTTATACAATTCTAAATTAATAATAAATCGCTTTGTTTAAAAAATAACAATATTTGAGATTATTTTGTTTTCAAATAAAGTAAAATGAGCGAGAAAAAGGCCATTCTTGAACATGGGGTGAGACATTGTTACTAATTTGTAAATAAAGCCAGTTTCTTATTTAGAATGATTTATTTATGTTTTTAGAGGGAGAGAAACCAAAAACCTACAGTCATCTCATGGGTCTCCATTTCGAGGCCGGCACGGGTATTGAACCAGCATCTGTAGCTACGCAGTGTCTTAGACCGTTGCGCCACTCAGGCGCTGGACGACGTGACCGGTCGGGAGTGGCCTACAATACTACTACAGTAAGAGCAAAAGAATCCTAACAAAATAAAAGAACACCTTAGTGTAACAACAGTTTTTGTAAGTAATACTGAAGTTGTGCACAATTAGCAGTTTATATTAAGGTTTACGTCGCCCATTCATTGTCAGTTAGAGACACAGTAGGACCCAAAAGCATAATCAGTGCTCTAACTCCCCCTTGCACTGGTCTGGAGCAATGAAGTGGTGACGTAGGGTACCGTACTAAACCACAAATTACCTTTAAATCCCGCAGCATAATCGCTTTTAGTGGTGCAACCACTGTACAACTAGAACAGTGTTACTTAGTGATGGGTGAAAAATCGATAGTTACATATTGCAATATTATATAGATACTTTTGAATACAATTATCGTTTTTTTGCTATGTAGCGTTAGCTATCGCCAGTCAGCTGTACCTGCACCAAAACCCCAGTATTTTTCATCCTAGAGCTTGTTCTCCATCTTTTTAAATAGTGAGCCAACATATTTTCAGTACTTTTATTTCAATTACTGATCAAAACTAATTTTCTCAAAGCTCTCTCTTCTCTCTGCAGCAGATATAGTGAGCAATGTTTGAAACATCGGATCGCAAAACATATAGAATGGTGAGAATCACAATACATATCGTATCGGCCGATACGATAGTATCGCGATACGCAGAGGCCGATACGATAGTATCGTGATACTATCATATCGTGAGGTTCCTAGCAACTCCCAGCCCTAATGTTACCCAGTCACTGGTGAGAACCCCATTCAGCTCCAAATGAGAAAGCTGGGTGTCATTACCAGGTTACGGACGATCATTTCGGAGCCAGCCTGAACAGCCAGATGTAGAGGGGTCTGCTTGGCAGCGTCCTGCACCCGGGAGTTCACGTTGGCCTGGACACTGATCAGGAACAGAACACTCTCGATGTCAGCGTTCTGCACCGCCACATGCAGGAAGTTACGCCCTTTGTTGTCCACCTGAGAGGAGAAAAAGAGAGTGAAGTATCGGGGTGAAGATTTGGTCCATATAAACAGTGTCAGATGGAGTACACTGTAGTAAATGGGCCAAAAGAGGAAGCAGTTTGTGTGTGTGTCGCTCTCACCTGTTCGGCAGCCCCAGGCTCTCTCTTGAGGATGGCCTCTGCAGCCTTGTTGTTCTTGTGGGTCATGGCGCAGGCGAAGGGGGTCATGCCCTGGCGGTCACGTACGTTCAGACGGATGTCCGGGTGGGAGATGAGCAGCTGGATGATGACGCTGTGCTGGTTGCTAATGGCAACGTGGATTGAAGCTCGGCCCTCTGCGTCCTGGGTTACACAGTTCATATTAGCCACAACGAATGGGCTTGGATAGGAGACACGAGATGCTCCTCACTCAACAATGAATCATACGTTTGGATCACAACTCTTAAGTGGAGGAATCCATCACAGGGATGACCGTGTGAGATGACTGTGCTTAGAGGAGGGACTGCCGGGTGAAACTGACCCGTGGAGTGACAGTCAGTGAGACTGGTTATGTTGAAAAGCTGTTGGTCCAGGAGGAGTAATGTCCAGGAGTAAAAGTCCTAAGTAAGCGAGCGAGACGTACCTGTGTGTTGACGTTGGCTCCAAACTCCAGAAGGCACTGTACCACCTCCTCCAGCCCCCAGCTGCCTGCCAGGTGGAGGGGTGACTGTCCGTCCCTGGCCTCCTCACCCCCCTCTCCGTTAGGGCCTGGACGCCGCGGGCTGTTCACATCACAACCACTACAGAGACATGCAGGGTTAGACTAGACCCACATATCAGCCCTAGGCCAAGAGGTTACAGCAGAGGAACTATGATATAGCATATTACTTGACTAGAACCTAAATCATTACTGAAAACACTGTAGACCACTACTTTATATAGATTTGACAATAAAACACAATTTCAAAGCGTCGTTAGCCTTCCATTCCTCTGTTAGAAAGACCCAGTCACCCCTGACCTAGTTGAATGATACAGTGGCTCTGTTGACAACACCGAGATCACCTGAGGTAACTACTGAGCTACAGTAAGCCTGTGGGCTGGGACAGCTTTGTATGGGCTGGGACAGCTTTGTATGGGCTGGGACAGCTTTGTATGGGCTGGGACAGCTTCTATTGGTTCTGTTTACACCACGTGTCAAACTCATTCCACGGAGGGCCGAGGGTCTGTGGGTGTTCGCTCCTCCCTTGAACTGATTGATAATTAAGGTCACTAATTAGTAAGGAACTCCCTTCACCTGGTTGTCCAGGTCTTAAACTACCTGAGAACACTCAGTCCTCCATGGAATGAGTTTGACACCCCTGGTTTACAGTCATCAACCATGAAACTACTTCCATTTACATTTTAGTCATTTAGCAGACGCTCTTATCCAGAGTGCATACATTTATGTACTTTCCCTTCGTTTTTTTGTACTGTACCCCCAGTGGGAATTGAACCCACAACCCTGGAGTTGCAAGCGCCATGCTCTACTAACTGAGCCACACGGGACCACCTTCCTCTTGCAGACTCTTTCTGTACCAAGATGGATTCCTGAACTAAATTAAACCAAGATGGATTCCTGAACTACATTAAACCAAGACGGATTCCTGAACTACATTAAACCAAGACGGATTCCTGAACTACATTAAACCAAGACGGATTCCTGAACTAGATTAAACCAAGACGGATTCCTGAACTAGATTAAACCAAGACGGATTCCTGAACTAGATTAAACCAAGACGGATTCCTGAACTAGATTAAACCAAGATGGATTCCTGAACTAGATTAAACCAAGATGGATTCCTGAACTAGATTAAACCAAGATGGATTCCTGAACTAGATTAAACCAAGATGGATTCCTGAACTAGATTAAACCAAGATGGATTCCTGAACTAGATTAAACCAAGATGGATTCCTGAACTAGATTAAACCAAGATGGATTCCTGAACTAGATTAAACCAAGATGGATTCCTGAACTAGATTAAACCAAGATGGATTCCTGAACTAGATTAAACTGTAATCTGGAGAATTATCACTCTTACCATCAATAAAGAATGGATAAATGGACCGTTAAAAAGGTGCTAACATGGCGAGCGGATAGTGGAAAAGTTGGCCAAACTCTATAGATGACAGTGAAAGTAAAGAAACAGTTTGAATTAGCAGCAAAATGACAATGTCTGAGCTTGATTATAAACCAGACAAACAACCACTGACTTTGGAAATATTAACTCAATATACTGCTGCCAAAGGTAGTCTCGGCACAGGGCAAACAGCATGTCATAAAAGAGCTGTGCGGATGATAATCATTGAGATGTTAGCCCATTGAGCGATGAGGGCATTAGAAGGGCAGGCTGTCGCCAGCCTCTCACTTACTTTCAAGGCTGTCTGTTAATTTGCTATAAAGAGGGATGAGTATAATTTGCAGTGAGTCCATGGTAAGGGATGAGTATCATTTGCAGTGAGTCCATGGTAAGGGAAGAGTATCATTTGCAGTGAGTCCATGGTAACGGATGAGTGCATTAGAAAGTGAGGCGCATCGGCGACACTGTCCATCATAAAGATATGTTAATTTGATAAAGCGGGTTGAGTGTGATCAGACGGACCTGCGGATGAGGAAGCAGGCAGTGACCTCGTTGTTCTCGTCCACGGCCCTGTGGAGGAGGGTCTGCTGACAGCCCGAGGGACCAGAGCTCCAACTGGTGGCGTCACAACCGTGTCGGACCTACAGTAGCAAGGACAAGCAGACAACATATTCACATCTGTGGAACAGATCCCAGTCAAACCCGACCCGACTAGCTGAGTCGAGGCTCTCACATACAACTAGCAATCCATGGTCACTTATTTACATGAATCTGTGGGCTCCCATTACCACAACCTCCACCACCCTTCCTCTACCGCCCCTCTTCTTCCCCCTCCTGTCTTCAGGTCTCACCAGTGTGGAGGCGATGTCCTCTAGGCCATTCTCCAGGGCCAGCCACAGAGGGGGGTGTCCCCTCTTGTCCACCACAGACATGTCCGCCCCACGCGTGCAGATGGCGTCCACCACCAAGGGAAGCTGATTGCTGATGGCCAGCTGCAGCGCCGTCTCTCCCTCCTGGGTCCTGCAGGGAGCGAGACATGGCGGTTTTACACACCTCCTGCTTACTTATTCAGCTCACAGGGATATTTATCCAATGTGAGGGCATATCAGTTCATATCACCTATGACTTGTGCTACAGCAAGGTTTTTTCTGGACCAAAAAAAGGCTTAAATGGTGGACGTGACAATGAGCCCGGTTGGCCCGTCAGTGTGGCTACATAAATAAATAAATCTACACATTTTTGCCATGCAGCTGAGAGTAAATGTTTCAGTTTTAAAGGTTATTCTATGCATTTTGCCATGGCTAACACTGTTATTTTGCTCAAACATACTGCTAAATTAATTGTTTTGGGAATTTTCAATTCTCCCGACTGTCTAGCTTTTATTTTGGTGATTGTTAGTTGTCAAAGATTATATTATAAAAAAATATATAGGTCCATTATCTTTTATACATACTTGGTTTCTGTACAGCACTTTGTGACATCAGCTGATGTAAGAAGGGCTTTATAAATAAAATTTGATTGAAATTTGATTGAGATCTCGTTTTAGTCATATAAGTTCACACTGAAAGCGTTTTTTCCATTCCGAAACATTATTGTATAATTCAGAGACTACAACTGTTGTTTATGTCTGATATGTCATATGACTTTTAAAACAGATGCCAAAATAAATCCCCCTCTAGGGAAAATAAAGATTTGAGAAATGCATCTGCTGGTTTATGAAGCTCCTGATCTGTGACTTATTTACCTGACGTTGATGTCAGCCTGGTGTTCCAGGAGGAACAGAGCACTCTTGCTGTCCTGTCTGTGGATGGCCATGTGGAGCAGGGTCTGACCGTTGGACATGGTGTTGTTGATGGATGCCCCCGAACCCAGGAGCTGGGCTGCTATGTTGTGCATACCTGAGGGACAGACATGAGACACAAACAGGCAGACTGTAAATGCTGTGGATCCAGTGAGACCAAACTACCCTTTTAAAATCCTATTTAAAATCCAGATGCTTGAACTTCTCTACTGTTGTTGTGTATCTGGATCTATCCAAGAGGAGCAGAGACCAAGAGGAGGAGAGTCCAAGACGAGCAGGTTTGGGGGCAAAGCACTGGCAAAGCTTGGAAGGGGAGCTTCTGCTAGAATTCAGTATGGACAATGTTTTAGGTTGGACCAGAGACATATATTTATTTTCATACTAAATACAAGGCTCTGAGTTGGACTATCATGACTAGAAAACCTTTGGCTGCACATTGCCAGCCAAACAGAGGAGGTATCTCATCAACGAGGCTTCAAGTTCCTTGATGTCCACATCACTAACATGGTCCAAGCACACCAAGACAGTCGTGAAGAGGGCACGACAAAACCTATTCCCCCTCAGGAGACTGAAAAGATTTGGCATGGGTCCTCAGAATCTCAAAAGGTTCTACAGCTGCACCATCGAGAGCATCCTGACTGGTTGCATCACTACCTGGTATGGCAACTGCTCGGCCTCCGACCCCAAGGCACTACAGAGGGTAAGGCTTAAGGCCCAGTACATCACTGGGGCCAAGCTTCATGCCATCATGCCATATGAAAAATCACACGTACGTGCGTGCGTGCGTGCGTGTAGTCTACATACACCTTAGCCAAATACATTTCAACTCAGTTTCACAATTCCTGACATTTAAACCTAGTACAAATTCCATCTTAGGTCAGTTAGGATCACCACTTTATTTTAAGATTGTGAAATGTCAGAATAATAGTAGAGAGAATTATCTATTTCAGCTTTTATTTCTTTCATCTCATTCCCAGTGGGTCAGAAGTTTACATACACTCAAGTAGTATTTGGTAGCATTGCCTTGAAATTGTTTAACTTGGATCAAAAGTTTCAGATAGCCTTCCACAAGCTTCCCACAATAAGTTGGGTGAATTTTTTCCTCCTGACAGAACTGGTGTAACTGAGTCAGGTTTGTAGGCCTCCTTGCTCGCACACGCTTTTTCAGTTCTGCCCACACATTTTCTATAGGATTGAGGTCAGGGCTTTGTGATGGCCACTCCAATACCTTGACTTTGTTGTCCTTAAGCCATTTTGCCACAACTTTGGAAGTATGCTTGGGGTCTTTGTCCATTTGGAAGACCCATTTGTGACCAAGCTTTAACTTCCTCACTGATGTCTTGAGATGTTGCTTCAATATATCCACAGAATTTTCCTTCCTCATGAAGCTATCTATTTTGAGAAGTGCACCAGTCCCTCCTGCAGCAAAGCACCCCCACAACATGATGCTGCCACCCCCTTGCTTCACGGTTGGGATGGTGTTCTTCGGCTTGCAAGCCTCCCCCTTTTTCCTCCATACATAACGATGGTCCTCATGGCTAAACAATTCTATTTTTGTTTCATCAGACCAGAGGACATTTCTCCAAAAAGTACAATATTTTTCCCCATGTGCAGTTGCCAACCGTAGTCTGGCTTTTTTTAATGGAGGTTTTGGAGCAGTGGCTTCTTCCTTGCTGAGCAGCCTTTCAGGTTATGTCAATATAGGACTCGTTTTACTGTGGATATAGATACTTTTATACCCGTTTCCGCCAGCATCTTCACAAGGTCCCTTACTGTTGTTCTGGAATTGATTTGCACTTTTCGCACCAAAGTACGTTAATCTCTAGGAGACAGAACGCGTCTCCTTCCTGAGCAGAATGACAGCTGTGTGGTCCCATGGTGTTTATACCTGCGTACTATTGTTTGTACAGATGAACGTGGTACCTTCAGGCATTTTGAAATTGCTCCCAAGGATGAGCCAGACATGTGGAGGTCTACAATTTTTTTGGAAAGAGGCACTGAGTTTGAAGGTAGGCCTTGAAATACATTCACAGGTACACCTCCAATTGACTCAAATGATGTCAATTAGCTTATCAGAAGCTTCTAAAGCCATGACATCATTTTCTGGAATTTTCCAAGCTGTTTAAAGGCACAGTCAACTTAGTGTATGTAAACTTCTGACCCCACTGGAATTGTGATACAGTGAATTATAAGTGAAATAATCTGTCTGTAAACAATTGTTGGAAAAAATACTTGTGTCATGCACAAAGTAGATGTCCTGAACGACTTGCCAAAACTATAGTTTGTTAACAAGAAATGTGTGGAGTGGTTGACTCCAACCTAATTGTATGTAAACATCCGACTTCAACTGTATGTATGTATGTATGTATGCATGTATAATAATGACAATTACAACAATACTGAATGAACAATGAACACTTAACTTAATATAATACATAAATAAAATCTATTTAGTCTCAAATAAATAATGATACATGCTCAATCTGGTTTAAAGAAGAAGGTAAAAGTGCAATATGTGCCATGTAAAAAAGCTAACATTTAAGTTCCTTGCTCAGAACACGAGAACGTATGAAAGCTGGTGGTTCAATATTCCCAGTTCTTCAATATTCCCAGTTAAGAAGTTTTAGGTTGTAGTTATTATAGTAATTGTGACGCATCGACTATTTCTCTCTATACAATTTGTATTTCATATACCTTTGACTATTGGATGTTCTAATAGGCACTATAGTATTGCCAGCCTAATCTCGGGAGTTGATAGGCTTGAAGTCATAAACAGCGCTGTGAATTCAAGCATTGCTAAGAGTTGCTGGCAAACGGAGTAAAGTTTGAATGAATGCTTACGAGCCTGCTGCTGCCTACCACCGCTCAGTCAGACTGCTCTATCAAATATCATATCATAGACTTAATTATAATAAACACAGAAATACGAGCCTTTGGTCATTAATATGGTAAAATCCGGAAACTATCATTTCGAAAACAAAACGTTTATTCTTTCAGTGAAATACGGAACCGTTCCGTATTTTATCGAACGGGTGGCAACCCTAAGTCTAAATATTGCTGTTACATTGCACAACCTTCAATGTTATGTCATAATTATGTATTGATTATTTGCAACACAGGACAAGCTAGTTAAACTAGTAATATCATCAACCATGTGTAGTTAACTAGTGATTATGTTAAGATTGATCGTTTTTTTATAGGATACGTTTAATGCTAGCTAGCAACTTACCTTGGCTCCTTGCTGCACTCGTGTAATAGGTGGTCAGCCTGCCACGCAGTCTCCTCATGGAGTGCAATGTAATCGGCCATAATCGGCGTCCAAAAATGCAGATTACCGATTGTTAGGAAAACTTGAAATCGGCCCTAATTAAGCGGCCATGCCGATTCATCGGTCGACCTCTACTACCTACATGTACATATTACCTCCAATTACCTCGACTAACCGGTGCCCCCTGTATATATCCTCACTATTGTTATTTTACGGCCGCGCTTTAATTATTTGTTACCTTTTTTTTTTAATCTTAAAACTGCATTGTTGGTTAAGGGCTTGTAAGAATTTCACTGTAAGGTCCACACCGGTTGTATTCGGCGCATGTGGTGCGGCAAGTAGCCTGGTGGTTAGAGCGAATCCCCGTACTAACAAGGTAAAACTCTGTCGTTCTGCCCCTGAACAAGGCAGTTAACCCACCGTTCCTCGGTTGGCCGTCATTGAAAATAAGAATTTGTTCTTAACTGACTTGCCTAGTTAAATAAAAAGGTAAAATAATAAATAAATAAGACGTGACAAATACAATTTGATTTGATATCCATGGCATGCCAGACTGGAAGAAGAGGTGACGTGTGCCCTTCACTATAAGGCACTGACGTACCTAGTAGCTACCTGTCTGATATGAGTGTAGTGTTAATGTTAACGTTGGTGAAGTCTACCTGTCCAGAGGGCTAGGCCCAACACCGTCTGGTCCATGGAGTCTAGGAGGCTGAAATCTGGGATGATCTGCAGGTTGTTGGTGGCATGAAGAGCATTGGCTGGAAACACCAGGAAATTACAATGTCAGTATGCAGGTAAAAAAATCCAACTTTTCTTCCGGGGATCAATCATGTTTATTCATTCATCCCCTGGTCTTATTAACATGGAGATGCTGCACACTGTCCACTAACGAACACACCTTTCTGCTCCAGGATGACTGACACCACGTCAGGGTGGTTGTGTACAATGGCCATGTGGAGGGGGCTCTGCAGGGACACCCCCTGGGCCTCATCGGGGAGGGCCTTCTGGGTCTGCAGATTAGGGTTAGCTCCCTGTTGGAGCAGCTCTGCCGTCAGGCCCGCCAGCCCACAGCGACACGCCGTGTGGAGAGGGGTTTCACCCTGTGGGGGAGGAGGGAGGAGAGAGAAGATAGAGAGGGGAGGGTAGAAAGAGGAGAGAGACATCGATACAGAGAGACAAACAGAGAAAACAGAGGGGGATAGGAGGGGGGTTAGAGGAGGGTTAGAGGAGGGTAGAGGGGGGTTAGAGGATAGAGGAGTAGAGGGGGGTTAGAGGAGGATAGAGGAGGGTTAAAGGAGGATAGAGGAGGGTTAGAGGAGGGTTAGAGGTTAGAGGAGGGTTAGAGGAGGGTTAGAGGTTAGAGGAGGGTTAGAGGTTAGAGGAGGGTTAGAGGAGGGTTAGAGGAGGGTTAGAGGAGGATAGAGGGGGGTTAGAGGAGGAAGAGGAGGGATGGGGGGGTTAGAGGAGGATAGAGGGGGTTAGAGGAGGGGGGGTTAGAGGAGGATAGAGGGGGTTAGAGGAGGATAGAGGGGGTTAGAGGAGGATAGAGGGGGTTAGAGGAGGATAGAGGGGGGGTTAGAGGAGGATAGAGGGGGGGTTAGAAGAGGATAGAGGGGGGTTAGAGGAGGATAGAGGGGGGTTAGGAGGATAGAGGGGGGTTAGAGGAGGATAGAGGGGGATAGAGGGGGATAGAGGCAGGTTAGAGCAGTAGTTTGTGATGCAGTACAGTGTGAAGCAGTAGTTTGTGACGCAGTACAGTTTGAAGCAGTAGACTTTATGATTCACAATTGCACTGTAGTGTCTGAAGTAGTCGTTTGTGATCAACTAGCAGAGCTGTGCTGCATCACGTGATATTGCAGAACAACGTAACATACCCATTTGTTGGCATGGTTGACCTTTGCCCCATGTGTGGCCAGGAAGAGGGCGGCAGCCTCACTGCCTGCACCTGCTGCCCTCTGCAGTAGACAGTTCTCTGAGGAGGGATGGATAGAGGGAAGGAAGAGACGGAAAAAGAGAGTAAGAATAACAAAGAGAGTAAATATAGTAGTGCACTGGTCTCCCTATAGTTTATACATTTTTTATTTTATGTAACCTTTATTGAACTAGGCAAGTCAGTTAAGAACAAATTCTTATTTACAATCACTTCCTACACCAGCCAAACCTGGACGACGCTGGGCCAATTGTGCGCCGCCCTATGGGACTCCCAATCACGGCTGGATGTGATACAGCCTGGATTCCAACCAGGGACTGTAGTGACGCCTCTTGCACTGAGATGCAGTGCCTTAGACAGCTGCGCCACTCGGGAGCCCGTTCCATTATTGTATCATTCATCCAATTTACAAATCATTCATAAACATGTACACATTTAGTGTGTTCCTTTCAAAAATCTGACATTTCTGTATTGAATTCTCAGGTCAACATATATAAAACGCCCCCCTCAGAGAGAGACAGCTTAAAGTGAGCTCTCACATTTTTCAACATGTTTTTTTTTTACAAAAGGATATATTTGGAGTTAGATTAACTTCGATTTTTTGGCAGGTACATATGCAGGATGCTACACTCCACAGCATGGCCTTCGCCCGAGATCAACACTCCAAACCTACAACCTCATTTTGACCAAAATTAACTGGAGAAATTACTGCTTCCAAGGTTATTTTTCCAAGCTATATGGAGGGTGCTCTAGCCAACAAACAGCAGAGACCTGAGGACACCATTCCAACCTGGAACTGAGCCAGATACACATTCAATTAGCACTAAGGTGTGAAGTAAAAGGCCTCTGAAGCCCCCTCATGCTGTTCAAAGACCATTACTGGCATTTTCTACAAGAAATCTGCCTCCAGAAATAAAAGCTTCACCCAAGTGGGTGTGACACCTACTCCCATTGCCTGCTACACTGCTGCTTGGATTTCACCTGGCGTTCTGTTCACCGTCTGCCCTGGCCTGTCTCCCCCTGTTTGGTACAGGTACCCCCGCCACACTCCCCCCTCTCTCCCGAGCATTCGCTCGCCTCCAGCAAACACGCACTGTTGGGGCAAGTGACTCTGAACTTACAATGGCAAGCCCCAAGTCTTTATATATTACATTTTTTTCTTGTGCATTTTGCTATTTGCCTCATGACTCCTGCATACTTTGTTGACTACAAACTTTCTTTACCCAACCGTGGGACAGACTGTGTTTGTTCCCACACTCAGGACTGACTCTCTATTGGTTACACAGCCTTTTGGTCTCCCATCCTATTCTAACCACCTCTCGTCGGCTTTGTATTTATGTTACCTGATGAAATTGCTGTACAATAGGATGTTGTTGCCATCTGATGCACATTCAGATGTCATACATCATCACTGCAGATCTCTCACTGTCCTCTGCCGTGCCCTGATTGTATTACTGTTGATGATAACTGGAAATGTGCATGTACACCCTGGCCCACCTACTGTTGCTAGCCCCAATTCTGACTTGTGCTCTGATATCTGCTTC
Source organism: Brachymystax lenok tsinlingensis (assembly GCA_030435695.1). Classification (NCBI taxonomy): domain Eukaryota; kingdom Metazoa; phylum Chordata; class Actinopteri; order Salmoniformes; family Salmonidae; genus Brachymystax; species Brachymystax lenok. Next base: position 46,271,949 of record CM059792.1, on the reverse strand, counting down.
ACTGATTTCTGCTCTCGTAAAAAAGCCTGGGTTTTCTGCACGTTAACACTAGAAGCTTATTACCTAAAATGGATCAATTGAAAGTGTGGGTTCACAGCTCCAATCCAGATGTGTTGGTCGTTACTGAGACGTGGTTAAGAAAGAGTGTTTGTCCTATATTTATATTCAATTTATTTTTTTATCCCAAACCCCCGTCCCCGCAGGATCTTTTGCCTTTTGGTAGGCCGTTCATTGTAAATAAGAATCTGTTCTTAACCGACTTGCCTAGTTAAATAAATAAAAAATGTAAACACTTTTGGAACAGTACCTGTGGCGGTGTCTGGTGCGTCTGGGTTACTGCCTCTCTGGATGAGCTGGGCTGCAAAGCTGTTTTCATCAAACGATGTTCCGTTCTCCACCACCAGAGCATCGTCCTCAAAGGGGTTAACGTTGGGGTCAGAGGACACAGTGATGTACTGCAGGGCTAGCCACAGAGCTGTACTGCCCTCATGGTCCTTCAGGTCCAGGTCCAGCCTGAAGAGAGAGGCACAGGAGGAAAGGGGGACAGGTGACAATGTTACACCAGGAAATAGAGGCTATTCCTCAGGGTGTTTTTAAATCAAGTCAATGAGATGGCCCAGGTCAATGGCTTGGTGTTTAGTAAAGGATTTCCTGGTTTAACTCACTGTTTGCACTGTAGGAGCTGGTTGAACACAGGCTCGTTCCCCGACACCACCGCTTCATGCAAAGGAGTTCTGGGAAACAAAAACAAATCAAAAAATATATAGTGCCACAGTATTGGGACAATTAGAAAAACAACTCTGGTAACTCATACATAAACAGATCCAAGCAGCCAACAGGGGTTAAAGCAGACTAAATCCCATGACTTAAACTTAAGTCGATCTAACTACCATGACTGAAACTTAAGTCGATCTCAGATCCATTGTCCTGGGGCCAAGTTAACCTCTCCTTTCATGTCAGAAGTCCTGACCATCATGCTTTTAGGGAAAAGAGGATTTATTTTGTACATGTATTAAACTGAGAGTTTGACCAATTCCAGTCCTTTTCAATATTGGAAATCAAATTAAAGAATCCATATGACGGAAGAGAACTTTAACCCCCTGTGGAAGCAATGGCAGATTCTCTATAAAGAATAGAGGCCGATTTCAAGTGAAAGAACAATCAATCAAAAACATAAACAGTGATTTTAATAGACTTTTGTTATATCACACCAGATGAGGTCATTGAATCAGGATGATTACCCACCTTCCCTTGCTGTTCTGCATGTTTGGGTTGGCCCCTGTCTTGAGTAGGACCTCTGCGATGTGGGCCATGCCACTCATCACGTCCCCAGAGTGCTTCCTGGGACTGAAGGAACACACCAGGTGCAGGGGGGTCTCCACCGCCCCGACCGTGGCCGCGTTCACCTGGGCCGAGTGGCGGACCAGGAAAGTGGAGGCAAACTCATCACCTGTGGGGGCGGAGGGAGAGAAGAAAGGGATGAGTGGAGGGGCTAACATGATCTACGTCTCCATTCTACACACTTTTCCATTCAATGACTGGTTATGTACAGGTCACAGGAGGCTGGTGAGGGAAGGACGGCTCATAATAAAGACTGGAATGAAGTGAATGGAATGGTATCAAACAAGGAAACCATGTGTTTAACACTTTTCCACTCCAGCCACTAATATGAGCCCGTCCTCCACAGTTAAGGTTCCACCAGCCACCTGTGGCGCAGGTGCTGTAGTGCACACGTGTGGAGAATCAGGACACACACTGGGGTGTGCCTTTACCCTCAGCACTCAACATCTCTAGCCCAGCGTTGAGCGTTCATACGGAGGGTTGTGTTATTGTCTCTAGCCCAGCGTTGAGCGTTCATACGGAGGGTTGTGTTACTGTCTCTAGCCCAGCGTTGAGCGTTCATACGGAGGGCTGTGTTATTGTCTCTAGCCCAGTGTTGAGTTTTTGATAATGCAATGCGCCTGAAGAAATATAGTACATGACATACTGTAGAGAATGTGCGGCACCCCCTACCTCTTTGGATGGCTTTGTGCAGAAGGCTCCAGCCACTCTGGTCCACCATGTCCACATCTGCCTTGTTGTTGACCAACGTTGTGGCGATACTCTCCAGTTTACCAGACAGAGCCAGGTCCATGGCCAAGTCCCCATTGTTGTCCAGTTCATTCAGCTTCCCAGGCAACTAGGGACGTGGAGAATAGAAGAACATGTATTCTACTCTACACTGAACAAAAATATCAATGCAACATGTAAAGTGTTGGTCCCATGTTTCAAGAGCGGAAATAAAAGATCCCAAAAATGTTCCATGCGCACAAAAAGCTTATTTTGCTCAAATTTTGAGGACAAATTTGTTTACATCCCTGTTAGTGAGCATTTCTCCTTTGCCAATATAATCCATCCACCTGACAGGTGTGGCATATCAAGAAGCTGATTAAACAGCATGATCATTACACAGGTGCACCTTGTGCTGGGGACAATAAAAGGCCACTCTAAATGCACAGAGAAACCGTGACGAGATCCTGAGGCCCATTGTGGTGCCATTCATCCGCCGCCATCACCTCATGTTACAGCATGATAATGCACGGCCCCATGTCGCAAGATTCTTTACACAATTCCTGGAAGCTGAAAATGTCCCAGTTCATCCATGGCCTGCATACTGACCAGACATGTCATCCATTGAGCATGTTTGGGATGCTCTGGATCGATGTGTACAACAGCGTGTTCCAGTTCCCGCCTATATCCAGCAACATCGCACAGCCATTGAAGAGGAGTGGGACAACATTCCACAGGCCACAATCAACAGCCTGATCAACTCTATGTGAAGGAGATGTGTTACGCTGCATGAGGCAAATGGTGGTCACACCAGATACTGACTGGTTTTCTGATCCACGCCCCTACTGTTTTTGTTTGTTTAAGGTATCTTTGACCAACAGACGAATATCTGTATTCCCCAGTCATGTGAAACACATAGATTAGGGCCTAATTTATTTATTTCAATTGGCTGATATCCTTATATGAACTGTAACTCAGTCAAATATTTGAAATTGTTGCACGTTATATTTTTTTGTTGAATGTTATATTTTTTTGTTCAGTGTAGATAGAAAGACATGTAAAGAGAAGGCAGTCTAGTTGGCTTCTCAACACTGATCTGTCATCAGCACCCAACAGACTCTGTGAATACAGGCCCTGCTCCAGATGAGATAACAGGATATTGGTCTTCAGAGAAACCTGTTACACTGAATATACTTAGGGTTGCCTCTGAGGTCTGTAAGTCTCGCTCACCTGCGAGTCCATCTCAATGAGGTAGAGGAAGACCACGTCTTCCCTCTCGACCTTGATGGCTTTGTGAAGAGGGAACTCCGTTTTAGACTTAATCATCTTGTAGAGCAGCGGAGCACTCATAGTGCTGAAGTCCTCTTTCCTCAGGTCATCCTGTCGAGACAAAGATTTGAGTTCCATCATCTAGGTCATAGAAATAAAATTTCTAGAACAGACATTCCCATTAAAAGGTGGTCTTAAGGAGGGGTCTTGTCCCATCTAGTACTTCTAGATGGTGTTACATTAAGACAGGTAGATGTGGGTTTTGAGTCAATACTTCATTTCATTATATTTTCCTTTAGGGCTGGGCGAAATGGCCTAAATTCCTTATCTAGATTTTTTCAAACTTATAGGCAATTCACGAGATATATCACACATACATACACACTTTATATATCTAGATTATTTTTATAAATGTTCTCTAAATACGCTTTGGTGAACAATTAAAAAGGTCAATACACTGCATTTCAAACAGTCTGGAATAATGTAATGATTTCAGGGCTTGTAAAATTATACCTAGGTTAAATATAAGCCTATAACTCTAAGACCCACTAATCATTTAATTGTTTTATCAATAAAAATAATTGCAATAATCACTGATCTTGGCTTTCAAGTCGGTGAAAACACAGTTGTTGTTACAAATGTAACCAGAACCATGAATAGCACACATTCACTAATAACGACTAAGTTCTTGTAGCAGGCCTTATTGTATATTTTCTAAGGTCTCATAAACAATCTCTCAAACACAAGCCCACCTGCTAGTGAGTCGCCAGGCTAATCTTTATATTTAAAAAGTCTAGCCAACTTGGATCTATTGGCTTGCTAACAAACTACAACTGCTATGAATACACCTTCCTGTGCCTCTCCATCTGTTTGCACAACATCAACAACGTTGTTCTAGATGATGTTGAAATCAAGTGGCCTACCTGGATAAGTTGCTTACTTCTCAGAATGAGAACGAGTTGTACAGTTCCTTTAAATAAATGTATTGTTATGCTCATTGCACATTTATAAGAAATCCAGACTAGACAACTAGAACATACCGGTGTTTGTCTAAAAGGCGGTGCGTGGTACCTCAATGCGCAACAGAAACTGAGCATAAATATTCACAATCATGTTCACTAATACTGCCGTTTTAGTAGGTTCGGCTCTGTTGTAAATTTTGGGAATTGAGACCAAAAAAAAAAAAAGGGTATCGTTACCAAGTTCTACTCTATTATAGTAAAATAACATCTCAAGGTGTTTTGGCGCACATATGAGCGATTATGACAGACCAAACCTCAAGTGCAAATAGCGAGTTGAAACTGATTTGTTGTCAGAGAGGAAGAAGATTATCTTGTCGTCTTTGTCGCCGTATTATTGTCGTCTTTGTTGTTGTGAATGGCAGGGGGAGGGGCTTGGTGTTGGAAGGCGCACAGGACACACAGCACGGAAGGTGGAGGGGCTTGGTGTTGGAGGGAGCACAGGACACACAGCACGGAAGGAGGAGGGGCTTGGTGTCAGAGCACAGAAAGAGGAGGGGCTTGGTGTCACAGCACAGAAGGAACGAAGGAGACGACCAAAATGACAAAACACAAAACAAACTAGATTTTTGCGATACAGGAACAATGCACTAATACGTACATTCCAATTAATTTGATATATTACCGAGGCCTAGTAGTCTGTCTTTAATGAAAACACTTCAAGGTGTCAAATTGTATTCCTATTGAAATCAGTTCCATCTCCTCCTCACTCCAAACCTCTAATCAAAGTCTACGCCAGAGTAATAAAGGTAGAATGAAACAACAGATTGAGCAGCAGCACTAAAAGCAGTCGGTCAGTCAGTCAGTCAGTCAGGTGGCTGAAGATGACCAGTCATTTCCTGAGTCCTAGTCATAAACATAACCTTGAGAATCACAGGGCTCCGGGACGTGGAGCGAAGGGATTTACGAGGTGATAAAACGATGGGTTTTCTTGACACGCGAGAGAGCGATAAGAGAGATAATTCCAGTCTGGGTTCAGGACTAAAAGACACAGTATATTACCCTCAGAGACTGGACAAATGGATACAGTACGGATGACTTGTTTCCATGGGGAACGTAGTAATACCGTCCAGAGATCCAGCTGTTGGGTACAACTAATAGATTATTGAATGCACTCAATTCCATTGAAGGCGTTTTAAAATATATATATCTTTACCCAAGGTAAAGGACAGTTAAGGTGACAGTATAATCCTGTCCACAGTTGGGACAGTCAGTGCAGTGTTTCTCCTATACTCATTTAGCAGCAGTGGCCCAAAATATGATGTCATTTTTTATATAGATATATACACACACCGACTGTACTAAACATTATGAACACCTGCTCTTTCCATGACATAGACCAGGTTAAAGTAGGGCTGGGCGATATGGCCAAAATATTATATCACGATATTAAAAATTAAAAAAAATGCTTCATGAGTAGTGAGTGATCCTAGGGTGGCAACACATACATTCTAAGAGATTTCACTGAGTCTTTCTCCATTCTGATTGTTTTATAATGTTCAATTCACCTTCAACCAAAACACATTTCAGCACTTTTATCATTTCTGCATTTTCTGCATTCAATTGCAGTGGTGGAAAAAGTACCCAATTGTCATACCTGAGTAAAAGATATGTTAATGGAAAATGACTCAAGTAAAAGTCACCCAGTAAAATACTACTTGAGTAAAAGTCTGAAAGTATTTGGTTTTGAATATACTTAAGTATCAAAAGTAAATGTAATTGATAAAATGTACTTAAGTATCAAAAGTAAAAGTATAAATAATTTCAAATTCCTTATATTAAGCAAACCAGATGGCACCATTTTATTTTTATTCACAGATAGCCAGGGGCACATTCCAACATTCAGACATAATTTACAAATAAAGCATGTGTGTTTAGTGAGTCCTCCATATCAGAGGCAGTAGATGACCAGGGATGTTCTCTTGACAAGTGTGTGAATTGGACCATTTTCCTGTATTCAAAATGTAACAAGTACTTTTTGGTGTCAGGTAAAATGTATGGAGTAAAAAGTACATTCTTTTCTTTAGGAATGCAGTGAAGTATAAGTAGAAGTTGTCAAAAATAAAAATAGTAAAGTACAGATACTTAAGTAGTACTTGAAAGTATGTTTACACCACTGATCAATTGAGAATTTCCACACTGCTGCACGATATGGGCAAATAGTCTAGGACTTATTTTTAACCAAATGTTGCAATTGCGATTTGACTTGCGAATTAGAGCAAAACTGTTGGACTCATGGAAATAGAATGAATTCTATAGTTAGAATATAATAGTGGGCACTTTGAATACAGTGTTGTTTGAGTTGTTTGAGATGACAACAAATTAAAATGCCAGGGAGGAGTTTTTGTGACACGGTAGGAACTAAAGTGGGGCGGCAAGTAGCCAAGTGGTTGGAGCGTTGGACCAGTAACTGAAAGGTTGCTAGATCAAATCCCCGAGCTGACAAGGTGAAAATATGTCGTTCTGCTCCTGAACAAGGCAGTTAACCCACTGTTCCTAGGCCGTATTTGAAAATAAGAATTTGTTCTTAACTGACTTGCCTAGTTAAATAAAAGGTAAAAAAATATATAAAATAATTGTTGATAAGTGTTTCCTAGGGGACCCTATAAGTTTTGGCTACATTGCATGTTCTCTCTTAGCTACTTAATGTAGCTAACATATTCTTGCTTTATATATTCCTCTTTGATTTAGAAGATACTGTTGCACAAACAACATGCTGATTTAGGTCTCCACCATCACTGGTATTATCAGGCTGTATTAGCTAGCTAATAACAGTGAACAGTGAGTTGGACAGTCAGTGGAACAGTGAGTTGGACAGTCAGTGGAACAGCGAGTTGGACAGTCAGTGGAACAGCGAGTTGGACAGTCAGTGGAACAGCGAGTTGGACAGTCAGTGGAACAGCGAGTTGGACAGTCAGTGGAACAGCGAGTTGGACAGTCAGTGGAACAGCGAGTTGGACAGTCAGTGGAACAGCGAGTTGGACAGTCAGTGGAACAGCGAGTTGGACAGTCAGTGGAACAGCGAGTTGGACAGTCAGTGGAACAGCGAGTTGGACAGTCAGTGGAACAGCGAACAGTCAGGTGGACGGTCAGTTGGACAGCGGAGACTCACCCAGTGGCTGGCGATGATCTCTCCACAGTAGTTCATGAGGGTTGTGGCGTCCAGCTCCTCAGCCGTCTGGTAGAACCGGATACAGTTCCTCACGTTCACCGATGACATCACCCCTTTCTCACACCTTTTCCCAAGAGAACAAAAGCAGTATTTGAGGACATTGATGTCAATGGGAAATATTGTACAACGCATTCATAGCCTAGAGGATAGGAAAACCAAAAAAAAGAGCACAGAGGGAGTGGGAGTTTTAAAATGACAGTCGGTAATAGTGCAGTCACCAACTGATCTACAAACCGTAACGAGTAGCCATCTACGAGGCAAGGTCATCAGCGACTGAGCAGAATTGATTCTCTCAAACACGGACAGTGTGTGTGTGTGTCAGGCAGCCCCTGCCTACCTCTCTCGAAGCAGCTGCAGTTGGAAGCGGTTGGCCAGCTTCATCAGGTCGATGAGGAAGGCATCGTCCTCGCTGAGCTCCAGGTTGTCTGTGTAGGCCCAGCGCAACATCGCCATGGCAACCTCCGGTTTGGCATCTGAAACACCCAGAATGGTCGAAGACAGTGTTAACGACTCAGAGTGGAATGAAATATAGATTTACTTAACTATAGCTACATTATTAATAAACTGCTTTTAATGCAGTTGTTGAAAGGCACAGTTTGTAGCGCATTTTGGACTAGTCTTTTTTCTTGGGGTACATTCTGGGGCATTGTGACCGGTAGTGTGCCAGCAGGGAGGGTGCTCAACTCACCAGACAGGTCCAGTTCTGAGGTGGAGGCCAGGTTTACCAGGCTCCAGACATCACTGCGAGCAGCCAGGACAAACTTGTGAGCGTTGAGCGTCATCTCTCCAACCGCCACCTTCAGATCACTACAAACATGGCAACAGTCACATCATAAGTCAGAAAGAATATAGCCCATGTCCATAGCTACAGTAACTAGGTATTGTATTATTTTATTTTTTTCAGGATTTCTGTAGAAAGCTGTGAATCATAGAATTTAAGACCATGGCATAACCACTGGAAATAATTGATCATTGGGTGTCATTGAACAATGAATATCACATCAATTAATAAAATAATGAATATCACATCAATTAATAAAATAATGAATATCACATCAAGTGCAATTTTTCCTTTTCTTGGCTTTTCCACATCAAGAAAAAAAGAGCAAAAAAATTACCCAGCAGGTCCTCTTTCGGACTGTAACCATGGCAACAGCTGCATACATTATATCACACCCCTCCCGCTCCCCCCACCTGTACTGGTCCTGCTGGTAGAGCTGGGCCACGATGTCCAGCAGGCGGCTGATGAACGTGTCTCCTGCCCCGGTTCCGAAGGCATTGGTGGAGCCCTGGCCAGAGGCCTGAGCAGCCAGCACGGCACATCGCCTCTCTGTGTCAGCCAGCTTCTGCTGCATCTTCACATACTCCTGCCTCAGCAGGGCTAGGTGCTTCTGCAGCTTGGCCACCTCCTCTGTCACAGAGAGAGGGAAGAGACAGAGGGAGGGGAGAGGCAGAGAGGCAAATGGAGGTGAAGAGAACAGGAAAGCTAGTAAAGAGCTAGGCCTTATGCTGGATTAGGGTTGCATTAAGCACATTCTGGCTCACAATGCTTTGTGTTGTTTGTCCAGATTAGGAAATTAAGAAAAATAGACCTTGTTGTACAACCAAACAGTAAAAACAACATTTTATCTTGCTATAGTAACCCAAATTAGGGTTGTATTGGATGCCTAGTATTTCTCAAGACAGGTTCCTGCCTAGATATAGGCTAGGGATGTTTCTCTTTAAGGCGTATTATGTGTCAGAGCCTACTCAGCCCAGGGCTGCACATAACTTCCCACTCCCATTTCCTTCCCATTTCTGCTTAAATTTGAGTGAAGACTGAATGCTGAGGCAGCACATAACTTTGCCCTCCCATGGGTCAGAGGGTTAACTAGCTGACTGGCTATAGCTTCATATACAGTCACTGGGCTATTGTCATGGGGAAGGGACGGCTGCCAGTACCACCTGATCAACGGCCACAGGAAAGGATCACTGCTGCAACAGCAAGATAGGCTGAGCTGTTTAACGAAAAACAGTTTCAGAGTCACATATATTACCACAGTGCAACTTATTGTCACACTTCATTCACAATGTTCCATTCATTTTAAAAAGGGGAGCATATGATTGCCAATGTTGTGCATGTTATAAGCTTCTTACCTTCAACTCAGCACTTTTAGACATATTTAAAATAAACTTTATAGGACCAATAAAAATATAGCTTTCTCTAAGTGTCCACAGCACTTGAGACTACTACAATGGAAGAGGGACAAGCTTACGCAATCTAGCTAGTAAAGAAATTATTGACTGACTTGAAAAAAAAAAGAGGGAAATACTGAAGACAAATCTATGCATTCAACAGTTAAAAAGGCACCACACACACCACCTGGTGTATCATAATTTATACCGAGTAGCAAGCTAGTACTGTAGGCCTACTGTACATTCACTCTTCGAGGAGGCTGCAACCACACACAGCTGAATGTAAACAAATAATGTAAACTGGCTGTAGTCACATCTAAACAACACATGACCGAGGCACTGACACTGCTGGCAAAGCCAGCAAGCCGAGGAACCAAGTCATCTTGACTCAAGCCACATTGATATCACACTCGTCAAATACTCAAACATGTTCGCTTGTTACAATAAAAAAAATACGTGCTCAATTACACACCAGCAATTGTTCATTTTGTTAAAATGTTAAATTAAACTATCTAGCATGGTACTGTAGCCAAAGTTAGCTAGCGAGCTGGCTAGCTAACTAACGGTACATTGTAACGTAATGCTCATAATAACAAAAAATGAACCCGTCCTCGGTCGATTTGCTAAGTTACAAAATCAACATAAATACTAACGTTAGCCAATATCAACTGATCGCGTGTATAATCACCTTCCTTATGCATTCTGCTTTCTTTAGTTACCAATCCCGTTGATGGGAGTCCAACCACCCGGTGAATGAAGTGTCCAGCCTGCTAAACTAGCCGACGTTAGTTGCCTTCTCCGCCCAACCCAACAACATACCGCCCGACCCGACCCGACATAGTACGACCCGACTGGCTAGTTAGTGGCAAGAGAAAATTAGCAGCTTAACTGCATAAGACGACGGGGAGACAGTCGTTTGTGTTTTATAACATTGCAAATCCCAATTAAATCAAATACAGTATAGCCATTCGGATAATGCATTTAATTCGCGTCTAATAAAGGGCGTCAGAATATTCCAACAAAACCAGTCACATACCTTCAGCCATGACGGTTCCGTGGCTTTTTGGTTTTCTATCGCGAGATCACAAAAGCAGAAAGTGGGCGGTGACAGTAAATTCTCTATTCGACAGGTGTACCAGCATCTTTCCAAAGTTGCCTTTGAAAGTAACTGGTATCTTTGACTGATTTGCATTGTGAAATAATACACTGAGACATTTCCAAATCTGCATTGACTGCGTAAATCTACCATGCATATTGTTTCAGATCAATTCCACTTGTTCAGAGTTATGGGAATGCATGCATTAGGTACTTGTGTTTAGCGATAACTACATGGTATTATGAATGACCTTTATAATAATTTGTGATTGGTTGGAAAGGGTGAGATATTTGCTGGCATAAGGTTAAGTGGTACTTGCATTGTCTCGACTGGAGCCTGTTCTGTTCTGTGGGAAAGGGAATAAGTTTGTGGCAATCACAACACCTCACGTGGAGTAATAGTGTTACTTGGCTTTCTTCTGAATATGAGACACTACTAACACACACTATTCACACCTTTGTGCCAAGTGACAGTACCCAATTGTTAATGGATATCAATGAGTCACAGATACTTGCTATATCTAGCTTAATGTGTTGTGTGACAACTACATGATACACTGTATATACAAAAGTATGTAGACACCCCTTCAAATTAATTGATTCGGCTATTTCAGCCACACCTGTTGCTGACAGGTGTATAAAATCGAGCACACCGCCATGCAATCTCCATAGACAAACATTGGCAATAGAATGGCCTTACTGAAGAGCTGTGACTTTCAACGTGGCACCATCATAGTCAGTTCGTCAAATTTCTGCAGTGCTAGAGCTGCCCTGGTCAACTGTAAGTGTTGTTATTGTGACGTGGAAACGTCTAGGAGCAACCACGGTTCAGCTGCGAAGTAATGCCACACAAACTCACAGAACGAGACGTCCGAATGCTGAAGCGCGTAAAAATCATCTGTCCTCGGTTGCAAAACTCACTACATTGGAGGCAATGTCAGCACAAGAACTGTTAAAATGGAGCTTCATGAAATGGGTTTCCATGGGCGAGCAGACACACACAAGCCTAAAATCACCATGCGCAATGCCAAGCGTCGGGTGGAATAGTGTAAAGCTCGCCACCATTCGACTCTGGAACAGTAGAAACGCGTTCTCTGGAGTGATGAATTACACTTCACCATCTGGCAGTCCGACAAACAAATCTGGCTTTGGAAGATGCCAGGAGAACGCTACCTGCCCAAATGCATAGCGCCAACTGTAAAGTTTGGTGGAGGAGGAATAATGGTTTGGGCCTGTTTTTCATGGGTCGGGCTAGGCCCCTTAGTTCAAGATAAGGAAGATCTTAACGCAACAGCATACAATGACATTCTAGACGATTCTGTGCTTCCAACTTTCTGGCAACAGTTTGGGGAAGGTCCTTTTCCTATTTAAGCATAACAATGTCCCCATCAACAAAGCGAGGTCCATACAGAAAAGGTCTGTCGGGATTGGTGTAGAAGAACTTGACTGGCCTACACAGAGCCCTGACCTCAACTCCATCAAACACCTTTGGGATGAATTGGAATGCCGACAGCGGGGCAGGCCTAATCGCCCAACATCAGTGCCCAACTTCACTAATGCTCTTGTGGCTGAATGGAAGCAAGTCCTCGCAGCAATTTTCCAACATCTAGTGGAAAGCCTTCCAAGAAGAGTGGATGGAGGCTGTTATAGCAGCTAATGAGGTGGACCAACTCCATATTAATGCCCATGATTTTTGAGGTGTCCACATACTTTCATGTAGTGTGTTTCACCTCGGGCAGGGTTTCCCAAACTCTGTCCTGAATCAGCTGTGTAGAAGTGTGGGGGGGGGGGGCAGGACCAAGTTTGGTATACCCTGACCTAGGGGTTCAGACACCACATGATACAGAAACACATGAGAACATGCTAGGAAGTAACATCACGTGTGTAACAAAGAAGTACATGTCTGTTCATGACAAAACATTGTACATATAATTTTCATTAAAATAAAAAACACCCCTACAATTATTGGAGGGAGAATCATATTTTAGAAGAACTCAATACACAAGGTGACAATTTTCATAACATGAAAAATATACATCGGTATTTTGTTTTTGTACATTAGGCAAGTAAACTGCAATAGTCCATCAGATTCCCGAATAAAAGAATACACCAGGGGAAATCGAGGATCAGGGGGGAAGAGGAATGGAAAATAAAACATGGCACATTTTAAATCAAAACCCAGACACTACCCAGCATGGAAACCTAATGTTAAAGCATGCATAACAAATCCTACCTAGGACACCACACAAAGGAAATCAAGCGTTGTAAATTCATCTGCTTCAAGGTGAATCTAGGAGAAATAGTTCCCCACGTCACCCTAAATCTCATCAGAATATTAAAACAAATATAAGACAGTACACCACACACCTGGGGGAGGTTATTGCTACACCAAATGGTTACCAATATTTTTGATTATACATTGTACTGGTGTGAACGGATATTAAATAACACTTAAGCAGTTAACAATTTCTCTGACTTCTCTGAAACTAACTCTGGTTCAATACAGGGTGCAATTGCCAAGCAATTTAATAGGAGGCACTTTTGAAAAATGTATAATTTTTAATTTTAATAAAACCTAACTACGAGCTCAATTTGTGAATGCATGACTTGTAATGGCTATGTCCATCTCCAAAGAAACACACCTGAACTTGACAAATGGGGTAATGTCCACCGTGGTAGGGGAGAGTTCCTCATGGTGTTAAAATCAAAAATATAGACTTGCATCTATAACCTTATTCATATTTTAAAATGGTGACTTACAGTAAATGTTCCTGAAGTGCTGAGGGTGAAGGAACACAACATGACAAGCATGCTACAGAATGTGTCTATTCTAGTGCACCCTCTGCCATAAATGCCATTTCGGGCCTGATACTCCAGTCATTTCTAAAACCAACGCCGCTGTTCTCCAATAGTGGGATTCTACAACAGCGTCACATGCTTACCATCCGGCCTTCCACAAGGCTTCCTGTCCATCAAAGCAACCTGTAACATAACTACACTAATACACACTAGAGTGGATGTTGAAGAAGAGGGAAGAGGACTAAAAACTTCAAGAACTTACAAGGCTCAAATTCTACCTACAGAAGCACTACTTATTTGGTACTATGTGTCTTGCTGGATGGATAGGAACAGTTTATATATTATCCAGTTTTATGTCTGTGCTATATACAGGTCTTTACAATCTCTTCCTGAAAAGTTCATAGACTTCAAAAAACGTGTTATTCATCTTCTGTTTTGTTGTTTTTGAGTTGGCACTTGCGTGGCGGTTTTCGGTCAGCATGTGGTAACAGCTGTTAAGTTCTATTGCAGCCTATTGTTGCCAGAGCTTCTGCCAAATGCAATGAAGACGAGCCTGGCAATCGTGTGGTAGAGTGCAGGAAAACAGTGCCATGTTGTTTCTCAATTGGAGACCTGTGGAAGACAAGAACTGGAAACTTAGAACATATTGATATACTGTAATACACTTCCAGCATAGGTGTCTTTCAGAAAATGCAACAGGTATGAACGAAGTGTGAACAGTTCGATAAGTGACTCAGAGATGCAGTATAATAGCATTGGGACCTCTTCAAAATGAAAAAAGACATGGCTTGTAAAAGACCAAAGTCCACTATTCTTACCCTGAAAAAGTGAAGCTAGAAGCCGCTTGATAAAAATCACTCAAAGGCAGTCTCTTGGCTCTTTCTTACACAACGGGCCACTTTTCTTTTGAATTCCCCATGTCGGTCTTCCCTCCACTCTTTCTGCAGGGGGAATCAAAGGTACAAAAACATTTAAGTTCAAAGATGACAGAGTTCTGCTCTCCACAAAAGGCAAATTTGATGTTTGAGAACCTGGAACATTCTGAATATATTCAGAATTCTGTGCACGAAAGGGACAGAATAGAAATCACCATTAACTCTTTTTGTCCCAAACAACAATCCAATAAAGAACTAATCCATGTGAGCTTAAACCAGTGATTTGGCCCCTCAGGTGAAAATGACTCACTGCAGCGTCTACATTGGCAGGCGAGTCTCCGTTCGGGTCTGCCAACATAGAGATAACACTAATCATGATGGTTTCCACTGTGTGGATGGGCAACCAACGCTCCTCGGGCTTCTCATAGCCGTACTTATCCTCACCAGGCTCGTGTAAAATAGATATACATACGTCACCGTTCTTGTCAACTGCAAACAGGACAAGAAACATGAAATTAGTTACAACAAAGATTTCAATAGATCACACACATATATATACACATACACACACACACACAACAAGGATTTTGGTGCATTCCAAAAAAAATCTTTACTTTACTGAGAAACACAACTGATCCTCCAGAGGGATAGCTGACATTTCCCAACCAGTAAAACAGACCCCCCAAAAAAGGTACTAACACTTCCAAGAGAAAACATACCCAGTGCAATTCACCAATACTTACCATTAGGGTGCCATATATCTGTGATAAATGTCATTTTAGGTGGCCTGAGAGGGTAGTCTTTGGGAAACGTGAGATGTGCTTTGAACACACCGCCTTCACTGTGAACAGGAAGGCAGAGAGAAATGCCCGTCGTTATGGTCAAATAGCATGGGTTGGTAAGATCCAGAAATTGACACAGACAGACAACTGTTGTACATGGCAAATACATTAGTGGTGCTCGGGTTGACTCATAACCCGCAGTCCCCACGGTTATGGGAAGTTAGGCCTACTGCATTTTCTCCCTGGTCCCTAAACGTCTTTGCTCGGAGATTGAAGCAGAGATGACGGAGAAAACAGAGATGGGTTATTAGCAATAGCTGAACCCTGCACCACTAAAATACATTCCCACATACAAATACTCCCTAGCTGACTCATCAACCCATCCACACAGCAAAATCAGACTGGAACTGGGCTGGCATACTTACTAGCATGTGTCTGGTGGGCCAATTATTAAGACTTCCCATCTGTAGAGGTCGTTATCGTCTATCAAGCCTGCTGAGAATCCCTCCACTGGGTTCTTATTCAGCTCTGGGAAATAAAGAGAAAACATTTTAACGTTGGTTTTTCCATCCGAAATACACAAAACAAATGGTAGTGTCTCTACAGTGATGTTCTACGGTGATGTTAGACTTTTGAACTCTATCCAGTCAAAGTGAGACATTCATCTCACTCATCAGTATGTGGAAATGCTGGAGTCAGCCTTCTCAGACAGAAAATGTTCCTCTGTGAACATAAATATTTTATTCCACAAATCATTTGTAGCCCCCTGCTGTTTGGGGCGACTATTACTACGACTGCTGTTACGGAGGGGGAGCGACTATCACTACGACTGCTGTTACGGGGGTGAGGGGTGAGCGACTATTTCTAAGACTGCTGTTTGGGGCGACTATTACTACGACTGCTGTTACGGGAGGAGCGACTATTACTACGACTGCTGTTACGGGGAGGAGCGACTATTACTACGACTGCTGTTACGGGGAGGGGGAGCGACTATTACTACAACTGTTTTACTACAACTGCCTGTTTTATGAACATTTTAAAATCTTGTCCATGTTCTGTTATAATCTGCACCCGGCACAGCCAGAAGAGGACTGGCCACCCCTCACAGCCTGGTTCCTCTCTAGGTTTCTTCCTAGGTTTTGGCCTTCTAGGGAGTTTTTCCTAGCCACTGTGCTTTTACACCTGCATTGCTTGCTGTTTGGGGTTTTAGGCTGGGTTTCTGTACAGCACTCTGTGACATCAGCTGATGTAAGGGGGGCTTTATAAATAAATTTGATTTGATGTTACGGGGAGGGTGGGGGCGACTATTACTACGACTGCTGTTACGGGGAGGGGACTATTACGGCGACTGCTGTTACGGGGAGGAGCGACTATTACTACGACTGCTGTTACGGGAGGGGGAGCGACTATTACTACGACTGCTGTTACGGGAGGGTGGGGGGCTATTACTACGACTGCTGTTACGGGGAGGGTGGGGGGGCTATTACTACGACTGCTGTTACGGGGAGGTGGGGGGGCTATTACTACGACTGCTGTTACGGGGGCGGGGGCTATTACTACGACTGCTGTTACGGGGAGGGGACTATTACTACGACTGCTGTTACGGGAGGGGCGACTATTACTACGACTGCTGTTACGGGGAGGGGCGGCTATTACTACGACTGCTGTTACGGGAGGGGAGCGACTATTACTACGACTGCTGTTACGGGAGGGGAGCGACTATTACCACGGGAGGGTGGGGGGCGACTATTACTACAACTGATGTTACGGGAGGGTGGGGCGACTATTACTACGACTGCTGTTACGGGGAGGGTGGGGGCTATTACTACGACTGCTGTTACGGGGGCGGGGACTATTACGGCGACTGCTGTTACGGGAGGGGACTATTACGGCGACTGCTGTGTTACGGGGAAGGGGAGCGACTATTACTACGACTGCTGTTACGGGGAAGGGCGACTATTACCACGACTGCTGTTACGGGAGGAGCGACTAATACTACGACTGCTGTTACGGGAGGAGCGACTAATACTACGGGGGGACTATTACTACGACTATTACGGCGACTGCTGTTACAGGGGTAGAGCGACTATTACTCGACTGCTGTTACGGGGAGAGCGACTATTACTACGACTGCTGTTACGGGAGGGTGGGGGCGACTATTACTACAACTGATGTTACGGGGAGGGTGGGGGCGACTATTACTACGACTGCTGTTACCGGGGTGAGCGGCTATTACTACGACTGCTGTTACGGGAGGGGGACTATTACGGCGACTGCTGTTACGGGAGGGGGAGCGACTATTACTACGACTGCTGTTACGGGAGGGGGAGCGACTATTACTACGACTGATGTTACGGGAGGGTGGGGGTCGACTATTACTACAACTGATGTTACGGGGAGGGTGGGGGCGACTATTACTCGACTGCTGTTACGGGGGCGGGGACTATTACGGCGACTGCTGTTACGGGGAGGGGACTATTACGGCGACTGCTGTTACGGGGAGGAGCGACTATTACTACGACTGCTGTTACGGGAGGGTGGGAGGGGCTATTACGGCGACTGCTGTTACGGGGAAGGGGACTATTACGGCGACTGCTGTTACGGGGAAGGGACTATTACTACGACTGCTGTTACGGGAGGGAGGCGACTATTACTCGACTGCTGTTACGGGAGGGGGAGCGACCATTACTACGACTGCTGTTACGGGGAGGTGGGGCGACTATTACTCGACTGCTGTTACGGGGAAGCGACTACTACTACGACTGCTGTTACGGGGAGGGTGGGGCGACTATTACTACGACTGCTGTTACGGGGGTGAGCGACTATTACTCGACTGCTGTTACGGAGGCGACTATTACTACAACTGCTTTTACAGGAGGTGGAGCGACTATTACTCGACTGCTGTTACGGGGAGGGTGGGGCGACTATTACTACGACTGCTGTTACGGGGAGCGACTATTACTACGACTGCTGTTACGGGGGCGACTATTACTACGACTGCTGTTACGGGGAGCGACTATCACTCGACTGCTGTTACGGGGAGGGTGGGGGGCTATTACTACGACTGCTGTTACGGGAGGGTGGGGGCGACTATTACTACGACTGCTGTTACGGGGAGCGACTATTACTACGACTGCTGTTACGGGGAGTGACTATTACTACGACTGCTGTTACGGGGAGTGACTATTACTACGACTGCTGTTACGGGGCGACAACAACTACTGCTGTTAATGTGGGTGAGTGACTACAACTACTGCTGTTAATGTGGGTGAGTGACTACAACTACTGCTGTTAATGGTGGTGAGTGACACAACTACTGCTGTTAATGTGGGTGAGTGACACAACTACTGCTGTTAATGGTGGTGAGTGACACAACTACTGCTGTTAATGGTGGTGAGTGACACAACTACTGCTGTTAATGGTGGTGAGCGACACAACTACTGCTGTTAATGGTGGTGAGCGAAGTCAAAGGGAAACTGATGTAGTACCAAAGATGTGTATAAACCCTGGACTGACAGGGGGCGCTGTATTGAAGCCAAAGGGCAGCCATCTTGGCACTCAATTGTAAAAAAGCTATAGTAATGCATTTATTAACGTCTACATTCGTTTTTGCGACGTTTATTCTATTCCAGACACATTAATGCATACTTTAAAACTATGTGAGATAAATATACAAAAACCTTTTTCTTTAAAGTACTTTATTTTGAGAGTAGTAATGTTACTGTCCCCACCACAATAGAAAATATGTAATTGTGTTCGTGAAACATTTCATTGAAATACTGTAAAACTCTTAATTTCTAGAGGACTGCTCTCCTACTAAGGCGTGCCAATACGGCCGACTGGTGGCTTCAAAGCCAATCAACGGCCAATACATAGCATCAGCAATCCAGGGTTTATATATAGTACTAGTCAAAAGTTTGGACACACCTACTCATTCAAGGGTTTTTATTTGTACTATTTTCTACATTGTAGAATAATAGTGAAGATATCAAAACTATTAAATAACACATATGGAATCATGTAGTAACCACAAAAAAAAAAAAAAAAAAGTTAAACAAATCAAAATGCATTTTATATTTGAGATTCTTCAAAATAGCCACCTTTTGACTTGATGACAGCTTTGCTCACTATTGGCATTCTCTCAACCAGCTTCATGAGGTAGTCACCTGGAAAGCATTTCAATTAACAGGTGCCCTTTGTTAATTTGTGGAATTTATTTCCTTCTTAATGCATCTGAGCCAATCAGTTGTGTTGTGACAAGGTAGGGGTGGTATACAGAAGGCCTATTTGGTAATTGACCAAGTCCATATTATGGCAAGAACAGCTCAAATAAGCAAAGAGAAACAGTCCATTACTTTAAGACATGAAGGTCAGTCAATGCTAAACATTAAGAACTTTTAAAATATATTCAAGTGCAGTTGCAAAAAACATCAAGCGCATGATGTAACTGACTCTCATGAGGACCGCCACAGGGAAAGGAAGACCCAGAGTTACCTCTGCTGCAGAGGAGAAGTTCATTTAAAAGAAGTTCAGTTAAATACACCTCAGATTGCAGCCCAAATAAATGCTTCAGAGTTCAAGTAAGACACATCAACTGTTCAGAGGAGACTGTGTGAATCAGGCCTTCATGGTTGAATTGCTGAAAAAAAAAAAATCTAAACAGGACACCAATAAAAAGAGCCATTAGACCGGTGGAAATCTATCCTTTGGTTTGATGAGTCCAAATTTGAGATTTCTGGTTCCAACCACCATGTCTTTGTGTGACCCAGAGTAGGTGTGTGGTTCCCATCGTGAAGCATGGGTGGGGGAGGAGGTGTGCTTTGCTGGTGACACCGACAGTGATTTATTTAGAATTGAAGGCACACTTAACCAGCATCTCATCTGGTTTGAGCTTAGCGGGACAATCATTGGTTTTTCAACAGAACAATGACCCAACACACCTGCAGGCTGTGTAAGGGCTATTTGCCCAATAAGGAGAGTGATGAGTGCTGCGTCAGATGACCTGGCCTCCACAATCAACCGACCTCAAATGAGATGGTTTGGCATGAGTTGGACCGCAGAGTGAAGGAAAAGCAGCAAACAAGTGCTCAGCATATGTGGGAACTCCTTCAAGACTGTTGGAAAAGCATTCCTCATGAAGCTGGTTGAGAGAATGCCAAGAGTGTGCAAAGCTGTCATCAAGGGTGGCTACTTTGAAGAATCTCAAATATACATATAGTTTGATATAACACTTGTTTGGTTACTACACGAGTCAATGTGTTAATTCATTGTTTTTATGTCTTCCCTATTATTTTACAATGTAGAAAATAGTAAAAAAGAAAAGGAAACCCCTTGAATTAGTAGGTGTGTTCAAACTTTTGACTGGTACTGTATGTTATCAAGTAGTACATAATCTTTGAACTGGCGATCATGTTCAGGGCCAGAGAAGGCCTCTGGAACACAGCCACATAGGGCTTTAGACTGAGCTGTTCTCCTTCAACAGCATAGCAAAGTAAAACTCAACGATATAGTGTACCTCAGACTACATCGAGTCGCTGTCAGTCGATACGAGGAAACAGGCGGTGGTTGTATTTGATTAGCGTTTAATGAAAAGTATGGATTACAGCAAACAAAGAAAGGCACACCGCTATGAAGGACCAACATATGTACACCGTAAGGTTAAGTATCGACCTTCGGCGAAGTCCACACACTCGTCTCCGCTCAACTTGGTTGAAGTGAAGTAACATCGTGGAGTTTACCTTTTACCTGGCTAGGAGCAGCAGTATGTTTATGCATGTCTGTCTAACTTTTACATGAGTATGAAAAAGGAAATAAGAGACCATGGTGAAATCATGCGCTATTCTACACAATTGATGTCAATATCCCCTTCCAACATGTTTTTTTTAACAACATAACATGGTATCTATCACTCTGCATGGCTAATTGAAGTTGACAGACAGCCATATTAGGCTAGCTCGGTACATTTCTGAATGTACACCTGGCACCTCGGTTATTTGAGGTAGCTAGCGAGCTACAGCATTGCCGTCAATCAAGGAAATCGGTGGTGTGCAGGGATACTGCCATGCCTAGTTGACCAGACATGACGCTGCCATGCCTAGTTGACCAGACATGACGCTGCCATGCCTAGTTGACCAGACATGACGCTGCCATGCCTAGTTGACCAGACATGGCGCTGCCATGCCTAGTTGACCAGACATGACGCTGCCATGCCTAGTTGACCAGACATGACGCTGCCATGCCTAGTTGACCAGACATGGCGCTGCCATGCCTAGTTGACCAGACATGGCGCTGCCATGCCTAGTTGACCAGACATGACGCTGCCATGCCTAGTTGACCAGACATGACGCTGCCATGCCTAGTTGACCAGACATGACGCTGCCATGCCTAGTTGACCAGACATGACGCTGCCATGCCTAGTTGACCAGACATGACGCTGCCATGCCTAGTTGACCAGACATGACGCTGCCATGCCTAGTTGACCAGACATGACGCTGCCATGCCTAGTTGACCAGACATGACGCTGCCATGCCTAGTTGACCAGACATGACGCTGCCATGCCTAGTTGACCAGACATGACGCTGCCATGCCTAGTTGACCAGACATGACGCTGCCATGCCTAGTTGACCAGACATGACGCTGCCATGCCTAGTTGACCAGACATGACGCTGCCATGCCTAGTTGACCAGACATGACTCTGCCATGCCTAGTTGACCAGACATGACGCTGCCCTGCCTAGTTGACCAGACATGACGCTGCCATGCCTAGTTGACCAGACATGACTCTGCCATGCCTAGTTGACCAGACATGACTCTGCCATGCCTAGTTGACCAGACATGACGCTGCCATGCCTAGTTGACCAGACATGACGCTGCCATGCCTAGTTGACCAGACATGACGCTGCCATGCCTAGTTGACCAGACATGACGCTGCCATGCCTAGTTGACCAGACATGACGCTGCCATGCCTAGTTGACCAGACATGACGCTGCCCTACAGTCAAGAGACAATGTGTTCTGCATGGAGGACAAAAACAACGTGTGGTTCAGTTAAACTCATGCACCGCACTTGCTTAATTTAAAATCAAGCTGAAAGTTGTCCAATGACCACCAGCTGGCAGTTGACGTGTGTCTGCTAACGTTAGCTAGCAATCGACATTACGTTCAAAACAAAGGGGTTGTATATTAAACGTTACATTTAGCTTGCCTTCTGGTTAGCTAGCTAAAGTTGAACCATTTCGCGTCCACAATAACACAAAAAACAACAACGTGAACGTTACCCCAACATACATTTAGATGGCTAGCCACCGAACGACTAAATATTACCCCAAACTTGGTGGAAACATACAAAATATTGTAGCAATGCTACCTAAATTAGTGCCTACTGTAACGTTAGTTCGCTGGTTGGCTAACGTTAGGTCATTTAGCTTGCTGGCTAGTAACGTTTGCACAACAGGGACCACAGATTTATTTTGACTCGCTATATTCAACGATCAAAATGAAGTAAACCAAGATGTGACATTTCACACCATATACACGATAGTAGCTAGATAAATAAAGTAAAAGCCGAAACAAAGATTACACGATGTGGGGCAAATGAGATGGATTAGCTAACGTTAGCTAGCATAGCAACCCGACAAGCCAAAAACAACGTTAGCTAACGTTTAACTAAGTAACGTTAAATTAGTTGACGTTAGCCACCAGTTTATAAATTACCTGCCAGCTGTCTCCTGAGTAACAGTGCTGCCTGAGGCTCCGTCATGTTTTTTACAACTTGGATTACAAAATGACAAAATGTTAATATTGCGAGGTGAGAGAATTTGCTATCTATCTATTTTCAATAAATAACGACAGCGCCGGTGCAGGTCGTCTTCTTCTTCTTCGCTATAACAGCGGTCCGAAAACAAACGTTAAAGGTGCATGCCTCCACCTACTGTGCTGGAGTATGTGATCAATCACGGTTTTACAATTCTTCATCTTCTTTGATGAGGTTTAACGGCGGTTGGCATCCAATAAATGTTACATTACCGCCACCTACTAGACTGGAGTATAACTCCCTTACATTTTGATTGAAAATAATAACAATTTATAAATCATCCTACCTAATTTAGTACTTCTAAGAAAGTAATAAAGAGTCCTACTAACTTCTAATAGACCCTCCCCCATCCCAAAAATCCCTTCCAACCTCAATGACTCTACACTTTCCCTCTCTTCAACATACTGTAACGATACAATACTTACAACGATATAGCAACACATGCTCCACCGTTTCATCGACAATACACTCCAGACACAAACCATTCACATGCTTGCCAACCAGATGTAATGACGAGTTCAATGTCCTAAGCGCAATCGAGCAAACACCACCTCTCTTTGTGAGGCATATAAATGCCGGCCCTTGGGCTCAGAGTCCCATCTCTTCTGCCACACATTTATCAAAATGGCTCTGATCTTACATTTGTCCTCACCTCTGCTCAGTGGAACATTAATATCAATTATATCTTGTTTCAAAGCTCTTTTAGCTAACTGGTCTACAATTTCGTTCCCTTCCACACCTGAATGTGCTGGGACCCAGCAGAATCTCACTAATACACCTATTCTCTCAATTCTCCATAATATCATTAATACCTCCAATAGTAGGTCACTCCTAATAGATTTACCAGATGGTCAACTATTTAATCCAGACAGAGAATCTGAGCATACTATAATTTTAACAGGTTGTATGTCCTCCACCCACTGGAGGGAAACTACTATTGCTAACAGTTCAACTGAGTATACTGACAGTTCATCTGTTAGTCTTCTACATATCTGCACATCAAATTCAGGAATGTAAAACGCCTGCTCCTGTGCGCCCACTGTCTGGGTCCTTGGATCTATCTGGGGCCTTTGAATCCATCTGTGAAAAGCGGTAAAAAAGCATAACTTCTACCAATGTAATAGTCAACCAGTTTTCCTACATCAATGACTTCGGACCAATCTTTATTTTTCTCTACCAAGGTTAGATGGACAACAGGATCTGGGAGTAACCATGGAGGAACATCCCCTATCACCACAGAAGGGCCAACCTCCAACTCCCTCAAACCATTCTCATAAGCAAGCTTTCCAACTGTCCAACCAAAACCACTGCCTTGTCTACTAGTATATTCCCAACAGTCATCTAGACAGTAGCAGTGGGATGCTCAACCTCACAGCATTCGACCTAACCCTATAAGCGAATGACAATTGTTTTGTGACGTATTTTCCATCTACGGACTGAATATACTCTCCTGCAACCCGCCTCACCCAATGTTGTATGGATCTGCTATTTTTAGACCGAAACCCCCATCAGAAGCTAGCCAGCTAGCTATTAGCTAATAGTCAGTTAGCCACTGCTAGCGGTCTTCACCGTTAACTCGGACAACAGCCAGCCTCAGCTCGGTCAATACCTGCCAGTCTGCACAGCGCGATATCAACCCAGAGCATATCGGACTGCTTTTTCTCTACCACATCTCCGGATTCCTACCGCAAGCTCTGAACCTTTACACCGGATCATCGCAGCTAGCTAGCTGCAATCGGAATGGCTACTCCTGGCGAACGTCTCTGTCCCGCAGCAAGCACCAGTTAACCTTGAGGCAGCCTCGAGAGGCCCATCTCCCAGCTTGCCGGAGAGGTCCACCAGCTAATTTCTTGGGCTACAATACCTCTTTTGCCAATTGGCCTGGACCCTTTACTGCCGACACGGAGCCCGCCGATCCATCACGACTGGTCTGCCGACGTAATCGCCCGAGGTGGTTTCAACAGGCTCTTCGACACTGCCGATGGCCCATCTGCTAGCCCCGGCCCGATGGCTGTCTGAATCGCCGTGTCTCCAGCTCGCCTAGCGTAGTAGCGACTACTGAATCGGCTCCCTGACTCACCTATTGCTACTCATTGGACCCTATGATCACTCGGCTACACATGCCTCTCCCTAATGTCAATATGCCTAGTCTACTGCTGTTTTGGTTAGTGATTATTGTCTTATTTCATTGTAGAGCCCCCAGCCCAATATGCCTTAGATAGCCCTTTTGTCCCACCCCCCACACATGCGGTGACCTCACCTGGCTTAACTGGTGCATATAGAGACAAAACCTCTCTCATCGTCACTCAATGCCTAAGTTTACCTCCACTGTACTCGCATCCAACCATACCCTTGTCTGTACATTATGCCTTGAATCTATTCTTCCACGCCCAGAAATCTGCTCCTATTATTCTCTGTTCTGAACGCACCAGTTCTTATAGCCTTTAGCCGTTCCCTTATCCTACTCCTCCTCTGTTCCTCTGGAGATGTAGAGGTTAACCCAGGCCCTGCAGCCCCCAGCACCACTCCCATTCCCATTCCCCAGGCGCTCTCATTTGTTGACTTGTGTATCTGTAAAAGCCTTTGTTTCATGCATGTTAACATCAGAAGCCTCCTCCCTAAGTTTGTTTTATTAACTGTTTTAGCACACTCCGCCAACCCTGATGTCCAGGCCGTGTCTGAATCATGGCTTAGGAAGGCCACCAAAAATCCTGAAATTTCCATCCCTAACTATAACATTTTCCGACAAGATAGAACTGCCAAATAGAACGGAGTTGCAATCTACTACAGAGTTAGCCTGCAGAGTTCTGTCATACTATCCAGGTCTGTGCCCAAACAATTCAAGCTTCTACTTTTAAAAATCCACCTTTCCAGAAACAAGTCTTTCACCGCTGCAGCTTTTTTTATAGACCCCCCTCAGCCCCCAGCTGTGCCCTGGACACCATATGTGAATTGATTGCCCCCCCATCTATCTTCAGAGTTCGTACTGTTAGGTGACCTAAACTGGGATATGCTTAACACCCTGGCCATCCTACAATCTAAGCTAGATGCCCTCAATCTCACACAAATTATCAAGGAACCTACCTGGTACAACCCAAAATCCGTAACAATGGGCACCCTCTTAGATATCATCCTGACCAACTTGCCCTCTAAATACACCTCTGCTGTCTTCAACCAGGATCTCAGCAATCACTGCTTCATTGCCTGCATCCGTAATGGGTCCGCGGTCAAACAACCATTCCTCATCACTGTCAAATGCTCCCTAAAACACTTCAACGAGCAGGCCTTTCTAATCAACCTGGCCCGGGTATCCTGGAAGGATATTGATCTCATCCCGTCAGTATAGGATGCCTGGTTGCTCTTTAAAAGTGCTTTCCTCGCCATCTTAAATAAGCATGCCCCATTAAAAAAAATGTAGAACTAAGAACAGATATAGCCCTTGGTTCATCCCAGACTTGAATGCCCTTGACCAGCACGAAAACATTCTGTTCTGCATTAGCATCGAATTGCCCCCGCGATATGCAACTATTCAGGGAAGTCAGGAACCAATATACACAGTCAGTTAGGAAAGCTAAGGCTAGCTTTTTCAAACAGAAATTTGCTTCCTGTAGCACTAATTCCAAAAGGTTTTGGGACTGTAAAGTCCATGGAGAATAAGAGCACCTCCTCCCAGCTGCCCACTGCACTGAGGCTAGGAAACACTGTCACCACCAATAAATCTACGATATTCGATATTTTCAATAAGCATTTTTCTAAGGCTGGCCATGCTTTCCACCTGGCTACCCCTACCCCGGCCAACAGCTCTGCACCCTCTGCAACAACTTGCCCAAAGATTGGAATGCTGCCGTGGTCATCCCCCTCTTCAAAGGGGGAGACACTCTAGACCCAAACTGTTATAGACCTATATCCATCCTGCCCTGCCTTTCTAAAATCTTCGAAAGCCAAGTTAACAAACAGATCACTGACCATTTCGAATCCCACCGTACCTTCTCCACTATGCAATCTGGTTTCCGAGCTGGTCATGGGTGCACCTCAGCCACGCTCAAGGTCCTAAACAATATCATAACCAGCATAGATAAAAGACAGTACTGTGCAGCCCTCTTCATCAACCTTGCCAAGGCTTTTGACTCTGTCAATTACCGCATTCTTATCGGCAGACTCAATAACCTTGGTTTCTCAAATGACTGCCTCGCCTGGTTCACCAACTACTTCTCAGATAGAGTTCAGTGTGTCAAATCAGACGGCCTGTTGTCCGGACCTCTGGCAGTCTCTATGGGGGTGCCACAGGGTTCAATTCTCGGGCCGAATCTTATCTGTATATATCAATGATGTCGCTCTTGCTGCTGGTGATTCTCTGATCCACCTCTACGCAGACGACACCATTCTGTATACATCTGGCCCTTCTTTGGACACTGTGTTAACAAACCTCCAAACCAGCTTCAATGCCATACAACACTCCTTTCGTCGCCTCCAACTGCTTTTAAATGCTAGTAAATCTATATGCATGCTCTTCAACTGATTGCTGCCCGCACCCGCCCGCCCCAATAGCATCACTACTCTTGATGGTTCTGACTTAGAATATGTGGACAACTATAAATACCTAGGTGTCTGGCTTGACTGTAAACTCTCCTTCCAGACTCACATTAAGCATCTCCAGTCCAAAATGAAATCTAGAATTGTCTTCCTATTTCGCAACAAAGCCTCCTTCAGTCAAGCTGCCAAACATACCCTCGTAAAACTGACTATCCTACCGATCCTTCACTTCGGTGATGTCATTTACAAAATAGCCTCCAACACTCTACTCAGCAAACTGGATGTAGTCTATCACCGTGCCATCCATTTTGTCACCAAAGCCCCATATACTACCCACCACTGTGACCTGTATGCTCTCGTTGGCTGGCCCTCGCTACATATTCGTCGCCAAACCCACTGGCTCCAAGTCATCTATAAGTCTTTGCTAGGTAAAGCCCTGCCTTATCTCAGCTCACTGGTCACCATAGCAGCACCCACCCATAGCATGCGCTCCAGCAGGTATATTTCACTGGTCATCCCCAAAGCCAACCCTTTCCTTCCAGTTCTCTGCTGCCAATGACTGGAACAAAAAAATCTCTGAAGCTGGAGTCTTATATCTCCCTCTCTATAAGCATCAGCTGTCAGAGCAGCTTACCGATCACTGTACCTGTACATAGCCAATCTGTAAAAAGCACACCCAACTACCTCATCCCTATATTGTTATTTATCTTCTTGCTCTTTTGCACCCCAGTATCTCTACTTGCACATCATCATCTGCACATCTATTACTCCAGTATTAATGCTAAATTCTAATTATTTTGCCTCTATGGCCTATGTATTGCCTTACCTCCCTACTCTTCTACATTTGCACACACTGTACATAGATTTTTCTATTGTGTTATTGACTGTACTTTTGTTTATGTGTAACTCTGTGTTGTGGTTTTTGCCGCACTGCTTTGCGTTTATCTCGGCCAGGTCGCAGTTGTAAATGAGAACTTGTTTCCAACTGGCTTACCTGGTTAAATTAAGGTGAAATAAAATAAAAAATATTTAAAAAAATCAAAAGGCATCTCACCTGCCATACAGACGTTGATTTAAATGCACCAACATATATAAAGCTATATACTGGATTTTGTCCAGCCTGTGAAGCCAATTCTTCACCGCTTGTTCCATGAACTATATTACTATACCCATAATAAATTGTCGTCCTGAGCTCTTTAAATATCCATCCACGACTGTCTATCATCACCCCATTCATAACCAGAGACAAAGTGCATAAGATTCATCACCTTCTTACACTATGTTTCAACATTCATTACATGATTTTCCCATGGAAATCACTAATTGAGAACCGTAGACCCAAATATTTATACTTAGAAACCTTCCCCATAGGCTGTCCGTACAGAAACAACTGTATATTATCATCAACTTTCTTCTTCGCAAAGAACATAGAACAAGACTTTGCCACTGACAATTCAAAACCCCCAGTCAATAGACCATATTTTAACACCCACTATACCTTGTTGAATAGATTTGATTACATTAGATACATGCCTTCCCCTCTTCCAAATAGCTCCATCATCAGCATATAGGGAAGCCTCAATACCCCTACCTACATTCAAAAACACATCATTAATCATCATCTTGAACAAAGTAGGACTGATAGCACTACCTTGAGGAATACCATTGTCTACTCAATAGATAAAATGGATCCTATTTTAACTCGAAAATTGCAATTTAAATAAGAAGGCCAAAACCCAGTAATACAATCTCCCACCAATGCCAAATATTTTCATCTTAATCAGTAGGCCTTCTCTCCATATAGTGGCATAAGCCTTTTCAATGTCAAAAAAGACAGTAGCCATTACTTCTTTCATGACCAGAGTTTTTTCAACTTCATTACTCACCTTTACTTATGCATCCAAAGCAGATCTATCTTTACGGAATCCACTTTGACATTGATTCAATAAACCTCTATGTTCCAGGAAACATGACAATCTGTTGACTGTAATCTTTTCCATCAGTTTACACAAGTTAGAGGTCAGTGCTATTGGTCTATAACTATCAGCACATGAAGGGTCCTTACCAGGCTTTACATAAGGTAATATTACTACACGTTTCCAAACAGAAGGTATAACCCCCTCACTCCAAATCTTATTAAATAATCCAAGGAGAACATGTGTGACCTCATCAGGTAGATGCTTAAACATTGCATAGCACAACTGATCATGACCTGGGGCTGTATATCCACAGCATATTACGGCTGAACACATCTCATGTATGGTAAAAACAGCATCTAGAGAAGAGTCAACAGTATCCCTTTTCTTATACACATGAACATGAGCATTTAATATCTCACACCTGCATTGCTTATATACATCATCCAAAGTCACCCCACCATGTATCCTAGCAAATGTCTCCCCCAACAAGACAGTTTTTTCTTCATCAGTTCCGGACATTTTCTGACCCATAACCAAAACTGGAAGTCGAGCATCTTCCAGTCCTCGTCTTCAACATAGAGCATACATCCCCCAGCTCAGTACCCTTGCCTATTGTAGAGCAGAATTTTCTCCATGCATTTAGCTTGACAGACTTAATGACCCTACGTACTAAAGCTCTCTTCCTTTGAAAATCAACTAGATTCTCAGGAGTCATATTTGCACACAACACTCTGTAAACCCTATTTCTTTCTCGTATAGCTGCAGTGCACTCTTCAGTCCACCAAGGAACCACCTTCATTTTATTACCCACTTCACTCACTGGCACATATAAATTCGCAGCACTCAAAATCAGAGTGGTCACAGAAGGCAGCACATACATCAACCCGGCCTCTCTAAAGACAAACTGTCCAACAGACTTTAAGCAATGATCACCAAACTTTTCCCAGTCTGCTTTATGAAATCACCATCTTCTGAATGGTACTCTATCTGGGGGCGGCAGGTAGCCTAGTGGTTAGAGTGTAGGGGCGGCAGGTAGCCTAGTGGTTAGAGTGTAGGGGCGGCAGGTAGCCTAGTGGTTGGACCGTTGGTCCAGTAACCGAAAGGTTGCTAGATTGAATCCCAGAGCTGACAAGGTAAAAATCTGTCATTCTGCCCCTGAACAAGGCAGTTAACCCACTGTTCCTAGGCTGTCATTGTAAATAAGAATTTGTTCTTAACTGACTTGCCAAGTTAAATAAAAATCTGGAATAGTAACATCAAAGTTCATGGTACAGGAAATCGGGGAATGATCACTTCCAACAGTAGAATAATTTATTACAGTCACACATAGATGCAATAGAGTTAGAAGCCTGTGTGATCTCCAGGCAGGATGCAACCCCTCTAATAACATCAACTCTTGCACCACATCCATCGTTAAGACATACAGTGCATTCGGAACGTATTCAGACCCCTTGACTTTTACCACATTTTGTTATGTTACAGCCTTATTCTATAATGGATTAAATATTCCCCCTCATAAATATACACACAATAATGACAAAGCAAAAACAGAAGACTAAAATATAACAAAACCGTTTGATATAGAAACACCAGATGTTTTTTTTTTTAATGTTGATTAATTATGAAAGGTTGAAAAATAAATAACATTCCACCCATGAGGCCCCTAGAGGGCGATTTGGTCATTTGACTGCAGGAAAGGGTTCTACCCAATGGTGTGTTAGATACCACCCATATACGTTTGCTTGACACACCCTCATTATTATATTAGAGGAAGAAATACAGAAATAAATGAAGAAATAATATAAATGAATAAAATGAATGAAAATGGGATTTATTATTGAAATAATTAATTATGTATTTATGTGTGCATTCATTGATTCATTTATTTACTTATCTATGTGTGCATTCATTTAATTATCTATTTATGGGTGCATGTATTTATTTATAAATATGGCAGGTTTGATCCTCCATACATCAGGACCACAACCATGGATTCTATTCCTATGACCACACTGATTAATCTGCAATAATAACTTTAAAACGTAAGTATTCATGTCGTGTTTGTCGAGGATTTGACGGCTTTTAGGTCTAAGCAGTTTATTGAGAGTGCCCTCTGTTTTATCGTTCAGCGACTATAGGCTCTGTGAAAACACTGTAGCACTTTAGAAAGTGACAACTGGGATATTTGTGTACTTCTTAGTCAATATGTTTTACTGTAGGCCTAAACCAGTTTTCAAACTAGTAAACCGGAATCATGTAGTTAACTTTGGTTGGTTTTAATTATACTGTTTCCCTAAATGGGAATGCAGTAATTGTGGTTTATTTAGATGTTACACATCTTTATTTGATTATCAAGCATTTTAGGGGCACCACTAGGAATTTTGTAAGTGAGAATTCCCTTTTTTAGCCAATCAATCAAATGTATTTTATAAAGCCTTTTTTTTTTTTTGATCAGTAGTTGTCACAAAGTGCTTTACAGATACCCAACCTAAAACCCTAAAGAACAAACAGAAGCTGTTGGCTAGAAGGAAGAAACCTAGAGAGGAACCATGCTCTGACGGCTGGCCAGTCCTCTTCATAAAGGTGCATTAATACAAGCATTTTCTTCTCCCTCTTGTATGTCTGTCCACAGAGCCCAGGATAGGAGTACCCAGAAATGTAATGCATCTATTTTCACCAGTAGATGGAGGAGAAGATGCAGGTGAGTGATCCTATGTCCTTATTTTATTTAATCTCTATTTAACTAGACAAGTCAGTTAAGAACAAATTCTTATTTACAATGACAGCCTAGGAACAGTGGGTTCTAGCACCCTTTCGGTTACTGGCCCAACACTCTCATCACTAGGCTACCTGCTTGTTCCTTACAAGTTTGGGTAAGCTCATGACACATTGTCACACTTGACTGTACTGTAGGTATGATTAGAAAAAGCCTCTTGAGGGGACATGATATACTGGTGTTAAACAGACAGCTACGTTCTCTAGAACAGATATTTACTGTGTTTATTTATTTATCTTGCTCCTTTGCACCCCAGTATCTCTACTTGCACATTCATCTTCTGCACATCTACCATTCCAGTGTTTATTTGCTATATTGAAATTACCTCGCCACCATGGCCTATTTATTGCCCTACCTCCCTTATCTTGCCTCATTTGCACTCACTGTATATAGACTTATTATTAAAAAAAAATTCTACTGTATTATTGACTGTATGTTTGTTTATTCCATGTGTAACCCTTTGTTGTTGTATGTGTCGAACTGCTGTGCTTTATCTTGGCCAGGTCGCAGTTGTAAATGAGAACTTGTTCTCAACTAGCCTACCTGGTTAAATAAAGGTGAAATAAATAAAATATATAAAAAATAAAAAAATATATACTTTTGTTCCTCTACATGGGTGGTTCTAACAGTCTTTTTGGTAAGGTAATATTTTTTGGGGGACAATTTGTTTTGACAATGAAGGATATTGTTTGAGTGCAAGACATCTAAATGACTGCCAAATGGAAATTTAGAGGAGGCATCACATATTATCCATGCTTATAACATACAATATCATTTCGACAACTTCACGGTCGTGTCCAAAAGCTACAGACGAAACAGCAGCACTGTCTCTCTGTGTTATTTAATTTCAAAGTTGCATAATGGCCTGTTATGTTGTCCTGGTAACTGCTTTGCAGGATATATAAAGTTAAATCAGTTAGGATATCTGGGCTGTGAAGAGGTATCCCAAATTCTGGTGTGTCAGTGTTTGCTCCAAGTCCATTTTGTATTTTGAGGACTTTGAAAGCTTAACATTTTGAATGCACAACTAGTCCACTTGACTTATATGTTGAAGTAGCCTAAAGCATTATATGCCAGTTGAATGACAACAGGCTTTTTTGTACTTCAAAATTACCTTGTATTTGGCTCATGGTAATAGATAATTTATGAGCTGTTGGATCCAAACATTGAGTAGTGTATGTAGAGTGCAGTAAGAGATAGCAATGTGTTAGTTTCCAAAGTGGCCATTGGATTGTTTTCAACATTGCATCACAGTGAAGAACTGTGTGAATGCATATGCCCAACCCAGAGGGGGCTGGCCCCTGTGCTAACTGCTAACTTAATATCCCAGCAGCATATTACCGTTTGAGCCTGAGGAGGATTTCCTGCATGCTCTCTGTTTCTCTCAGCTTTGGAGACACACGCTGTGACTTCCCATCATCACTAGAAACAACATGGAATGACCTGTTCTAGATTTCAATACTTCATTCACCAAAATGTAAGATATATTTGATTTATTTTTAATTCAGTCTGTTCGTGTATGGGTTAAAGGAGCCTTCTGTTGACGTTGCCATTACGCTGAGTTCTACAACTACGCTTTTGACCTGTCATTTCAAGCAAACTCAAAAGTTATATTCTAACTACAGAACCCATGTCCTTGTGTGTAGGCTATATCATGTTTAAAGAACATACTCAGTTGCAGTGTTGTAAAGTACTTAAGTAAAATACTTTAAAGTACTACTTAAGTCGTTTTTAAGGGTATCTGTACTTTACTATATATATATATATATTTTAAATAATGTACTTTTTTCTCCATACATTTTCACTGACACCCAGTAGTAGGGCACTACATTTTGAATGCTTAGCAGAACAGGAAAATGGTCCAATTCATGCAGTTATCAAGAGAATATCCCTGGTCATCCCTACTGCCTCTGATCTGGTGGACTCACTTAACACAAATGCTTTGTGTTGGAGTGTGCCACTGGCTGTTCGTAAAAAACAAAAACACAAGAAAAGTGTGCCGTCTGGTTTGCTTAATATAAGGAATTCGAAATGATTTATACATTTTACTTTTGATACTTAAGTATATTTAAAACAAAATACTTTTTTTTACTTTTACTCTAAGTAGTATTTTACTGAGTGACGTTCAATTTTACTTGAGTCATTTTCTATTAAGGTGTCTTTACTTTTACTCAAGTATGACAATTGGATACTTTTTCCAAAACTGCCCAGTTGTTGGTGTGTTTATGTCTGAACAATGCCATTGTATTGTAGTATGTTGCTCTGGGAAGAAGCTGCACACACAATTGCTGTATTGTTTTTGATTGACCTGACAGATTCTCTCAGACTTTACTGCTACTGTTGCCGTAAACAACCACTGCAGCCATCATTTTAAAAAGCATAAAAATGTGTGATTACATTGCATATTTATAAACACACTGTATTCTATTAGTGAACAATGTCAATGTTAGTAATATGTCAATGTATTTAATTTGCAAATCACTGAGGTGTTGAAGTAGCTGGTACGTCGAGGACAACAAGATTAAAATAATTATATCTTGCCCCAGATTATTTTGAATACCATTTTTGATTGAATCGATTTCTAAGTACATCATACCATTAGGCCTAACAGAGCCTTCTGTTTACATGCTCTAAATCAATAGCTTGAAAACACAGAGGACATCCCATCACTCAGATCTCCTACTATATTCAGAGGTTATCAGCCTAGAAAAGTCTATAACAAACACAGAAAAGTTAAACATAAACAGTTTTGAACTCTGGCCACCATTGTTACAACGTACATTTCCTGTTTAATAACAAACATTGTGTCCTGAATGACATAGTGATACAACTGTGGTTGCTTCTTTGCCAGAAACCCAGGAGGAAGCTGGGATATCTGTAGAACGTTGAAGCAGCCAAATACTATTGTACGTTGAGACACACTGTAGAGGATTGCTAAACTCTTCTTCCTTCCTCTTCATCTAACAACCACGTTATCCGGTTTACAGTGTTTTAAAATTAGTTCCCACTATTCTGATTGGTCTGTATCACAAGGGTGATTTGCAGTGTTTCCTCAAACAAGACAAACGTATTTTGGCATTGACTAAATAGAAGTGTCCAATAAAAAAAATTTGGGGCGGTGTTAGAGGTTCACCTAGGGGTCATGATACGGCTGTACTATATGTTTGATGTATTATAATAGTTGATTATGCTTATGTTGTATTAATAGAAGGGGAGGGGTTATAAGACCCTTCCCTCCTTACATTTATAAGGCCCTAGACTACAGTTGAAGTCTGAAGTACACCTTAACCAAATACCTTTAAAATCAGTTTCACAATTCCTTACATTTAATCATAATAAAAATCCCCTGTCTTAGGTCAGTTAGGATCACCACTTTATTTTAAGAATGTGAAATGTCAGAATAATAGTATAGAGAATGATTTATTTAAGCTTTTGTTTCTTTCATCACATTCCCAGTGGGTCAGAAGTTTACATACACTCAATTAGTATTTGGTAGCATTGCCTTTAAATTGTTTAACTTGGTTCAAACGTTTTGGGTCCCCTCCCACAAGCTTCTCACAATAAGTTGGGTGAATTTTGGCCCATTCCTCCTGACAGAGCTGGTGGAACTGAGTCAGGTTTGTAGGCCTCATTGCTCACACACGCTTTTTCAGTTCTGCCCACAGATTGTACAGATGAACATTGTACCTTCAGGCATTTGGAAATTGCTCCCAAGGATGAACCAGACTTGTGGAGGTCAAACATTGTTTTCTGAGGTCTTGGCTGAGTTCTTTTGATTTTCCCATGATGTCAAGCAAAGAGGCACTGAGGTCGAAGGTAGACCTTGAAATACATCCACAGGTACTGTCAGGACCCGGTAATGAACTCGGGTCTCCGGTGTGAGAACCAGTCACTTAGCACCCTGAGCCACAAGTAGTCGGCAGAACCCAGAAGATGAGGCAGACACAGCCGTAATAGAGATGGTGAATTTAATAATGACAAAAATTGAAAGAACTTCAGACAAAAATAATCCACCAAGACAAAAAGGTAAATCCACATGGAAAGAAGGAACAGCAAGAAATGGTCTCAAAAGAATAATCCAAAAATAACAATACCCAAAACAAAGTTCCACAAAAAGTAGTCTCAAAAGAATAATCCAAAAATAAACGATACCCAAAACAAAGTTCCACAAGAGAGTCCAACTGGAGCCAAAAAAAATAAAACATTCACAGCTTCACTGAGGCAAGGTGCTAACATTCAAACAGAGCAAAGAATTAAGGAAAACTAAGGGTTTAAATACATACAAGGGAAACGAGGCACAGGTGCAATTAATAACTGGAAACAAGGGAAAAAGAAAAAAAAGGATCAGACAAAAAAAACACAATGGGAGCCTCTAGTGGTCAAAAACCCGGCCAAATGTTGACAGGTACACCTCCAATTGACTCAAATGATGTCAATTAGCCTATCAGAAGCTTCTAAAGCCATGACATAATTTTCTGGAATTTTCCAACCTGTTTAAAGGCACAGTCAACTTAGTGTATGTAAACTTCTGACCCACTGGAATTGTGATACAGTGAATTTTAAGTGAAATAATCTGTCTGTGAACAATTATTGGAAAAATGACTTGTGTCATGCACAAAGTAGATGTCCTAACCGACTTGCCAAAACTATAGTTTGTTAACATGAAATGTATGGAGTAGTTGAAAAACAAGTTCAATTGACTCCAACCTAAGTGTATGTAAACTTCCGACCTCAACTGTATATTCATTATAGAGGTTTAGTTTTGTTCCACAATTGTTTTCTAGTTCTCTCTCTCTCTCTGCTTCTTATAGAGACATGTCTGAGAAATGTGTGACTGTAAAGAAGGAGCCTTGCGGGAAGTGGGGGATATAAGAGACTAGTCAGACATTCCACAATAAATCAACTTTGGGGAGTGAACATTTAGTGCCTAGCTTTTAGATAACACTGAATCTCTATGTTTGTGTAACTGTGCATGCATGGGCTTGGTCTGATGAGTAGATAGTAATGACGTTTGTAGTGACATCACAAGGGCTGGACTTGGGTTTAATAAAACAACTTGGGACTTATTCGGAAACATGCGTGCCATGTTCCTGATTGTCAACCTCTGTCTGCAATTGCATTCATAAATTAATGAATGATTTAAAGATATTGTCATAATGCTAATTTCACCAATGAGCCAATGATTGACAAGGAAACAAGGAACGAACCCTAACAGCAGTGAAACATTTTATTTGTCACATGCGCCAAATACAATGGGTGTAAGCCCTTCCTAACGATGCTGAGTTAAAAAAGAAGAATAAAAATAAAAATAGTAACACAATAAAGGAATAAAATTTACAAGAATGGAGCTATACAGGGAGTACCAGTAGTAGATGGAAAGAGTTGTGGAAAAAGTACCCAGCAAACAGGAAAACGCTCACCCATAGGTGGTGCTCCTAGTGGCTGGGGACTTTAATGCAAGGAAACTTACATTGATCCTATCAAATTTCTATCAGCATGTTAAATGTGCAACCAGAGGGGGAAAAAACTCTGGATCACCTTTACTCCACACACAGAGACGCATACAAAGCTCGCCCTCGCCCTCCATTTGGCAAATCTGACCATAATTCTATCCTCCTGATTCCTGCAAAAAATTAAAGCACAAAGCACCAGTGACTCAATCAATAAAAAAGTGGTCAGATGTAGCAGATGCTAAGCTACAGGACTGTTTTGCTAGCACAGA
This sequence comes from Brachymystax lenok tsinlingensis, assembly GCA_030435695.1. Lineage (NCBI taxonomy): Eukaryota > Metazoa > Chordata > Actinopteri > Salmoniformes > Salmonidae > Brachymystax > Brachymystax lenok. Next base: position 46,233,953 of record CM059792.1, on the reverse strand, counting down.
CTGGAATATGTTCTGGAATATGTTCCTCCGATGGCATTGAGGAGTACACCACATCAGTCATTGGCTTCATCAATAAGTGCATCGATGACGTCGTCCCCACAGTGACCGTACGTACATACCCCAACCAGAAGCCATGGATTACAGGCGACATCCGCACTGAGCTAAAGGCTAGAGCTGACGCTTTCAAGGAGCGGGACTCTAACCTGGAAGCTTATAAGAAATCCTGCTAAGCCCGTCGACGAACCATCAAACAGGCAAAGCATCAACACAGGATTAAGATCGAATCGTACTACACCGGCTCTGACGCTCGTCGGATGTGGCAGGGCTTGCAAACCATTACAGACTACAAAGGGAAGCACAGCTGAGAGCTGCCCAGTGACACGAGCCTACCAGACGAGCTAAACTACTTCTATGCTTGCTTCAAGGCAAATAAACATGCATGAGAGCACCAGCTGTTCCGGAAGACAGTGTGATCACTCTCTCCGCAGCCGATGTGAGTAAGACCTTTAAACAGGTCAACATTCACAAGGCCGCAGGGCTAGACAGATTACCAGGATGTGTATTCCGAGCATGCGCTGACCAACTGGCATGTGTCTTCACTAACATTTTCAACCTCTCTGAGTCTGTAATACCAACATGTTTTAAGCAGACCACCATAGTCCCTGTGCCCAAGAACACGAAGGTAACCTGCCTAAATGACTACCGACCCGTAGCACTCACGTCTGTAGCCATGAAGTTCTTTGAAAGGAAGGTCGTGACTACATCAACACCATTATCCCAGAAACCCTAGACCCACTCCAATTTGCATACCGCCCTAACAGATCTACAAATGATGCAATCTCTATTGCACTCCACACTGCCCTTTCCCACCTGGACAAAAGGAACACCTATGTGAGAATGCTATTCATTGACTACAACTCAGCGTCTTCAATAAGCTAAGGACCCTGGGACTAAACACCTCCCTCTGCAACTGGATCCTGGACTTCCTGACGGGCCGCCCCCAGGTGGTAAGGGTAGGTAACAACACATCCGCCACGCTGATCCTCAACACAGGGGCCCCTCAGGGGTGCATGCTCAATCCCCTCCTGTATACCCTGTTCACTCATGCACGGCCAGGCACGACTCCAACAACATAATTAAGTTTGCCGATGACACAAAAGTGGTAGGCCTGATCATCGACAACGACAAGACAACCTCTCCCTCAACGTGATTAAGACAAAAGAGATGGTTGTGGACTACAGGAAAAAGAGGATCGAGCACACCCCTATTCTCATCAACAGGGCTGTAGTGGAGCAGGTTTAGAGCTTCAAGTTCCTTGGTGTCCACATCACCAACAAACTAACATGGTCCAAGCACACCAAAACCTATTCCCCCTCAGGAAACTGAAAAGTTGTGGCATGGGTCCTCAGATCCTCAAAAGGTTCTACAGCTGCACCATCGAGCGCATCCTGACTGGTTGCATCACTTCCTGGTATGGCAACTGACCGCAAGGCACCACAGAGGGTAGTGCGTACGGCCCAGTATGTCACTGGGGCAAAGCTTCCTGCCATCCAGGACCTCTATACCAAGCGATGTCAGTCATAGACTTTTCTCTCTGTTACCGCACGGCAAGCGGTGCCGGAGCGCCAAGTCTAGGTCCAAGAGGCTTCTAAACAGCCCCCAAGCCATAAGACTTTTCAACATCTAATCAAATGGCTACCCAGACAATTTGCATTGCCCCCCTTTCTTAAATTAGCCACGGATGGAGATAGGGATTTGGACTTGTGGTTTTACTTCATTTTCTGTATTGGCCAGTGATTATAACATGATTCTGAACCAACCATGAATTCATACATTGTTGTGCCCCTGGCCTGAGAGGAAATGTACAGAAGCTAGATGTAGAATGTTAACTAGCTAATGTTGCCCATGAATGGAAGTTAGGCTAGCAAGCAAGCATTTTAGCCAAGTAGCCTTGGACAACAAAGAATAAAAGCATGTACGGTATGACAGTGTGTTAGACTGTTTTGTCAACATGAAAGAGAGGAGGATGGCATTGGCGTTTCTCTACAAGTAGGGTGAGTCAACTGGCTTTGCCAGTGATTTTACCCACGCACCGCTACTGGAACAGACAAGTTTAAAAAGGAGGACAGAACACTGCAGTTTGAGTTCATAGGAAATAACTGATGATTTTGGACAGGAGAAGGTGCCTAAAGTGATTACGATTTTAATACTGGACTTTGAACACTTGTCTTCACTGGGGTTAAAGACCATGCACATGTAACAGGGTTGGTTATGTTTCCACTTGCCTCTAAAGAAAGGTGTATTTAATGTTCAAGCATTCTTATTGGTTGGTTCAACTCTGATGACAATAAGGCGTGTTGTGATTGGCCCCGCTTGTAGATAGGGGGAGATCGCGAACGTCAGGTCTCCCCAGTATGAAAATGTGATGCAAGGGGTAGGTCACGTTCTGAATACTGTTTTCTATTTTCTATTTTACATTGTGTACTAGTTTGTTGTACATTACTGATTTATACATGTGTGGGTATATGGTACCTGTTAGGGATTGAGGGGCTTTCTGGGATGTGCTTTGGCATATGATTTCTGTAAATAAGTGTACAGATTTTACCATCGACAGCCATCGACATCGTTAAGCCCTGCACAACTAACGTGCTGTTTCCTATTTAACAACAGGTATTTGCACATGTTATATTTTGTATTGTATTTTTGTATTTTGTTTGCCCACTATGAAAATGTGATGCAAGGGATTTTACCATCGACAGCCATCGACATCGTTAAGCCCTGCACAACTAACGTGCTGTTTCCTATTTAACAACATAAATAAATAATGCTCGACTGGGACCACTGGCATGGGTGATTTATTTGGACAAAACACAACGCAAGGAGAGTACGATACACATCTGTTACACTGGTGCCGTGACCCGGATGTAAATCGTACTCTCCTTGCGTTGTGTTTTGTCCAAATAAATCATCCCAGCCAGTCCATAGGTTAGAGTTTTTTGCTTTACGCTGGGCCATCTGTGAGAAGTTTTGTCATTGGCTAAGGGGCAAGCCTTTTACTGTATGGACAGACAACAATCCATTAATGTACATCCTGTCCAAGCCCAAATTGGACGCCTGTGAACAGAGATGGGTTGCTAAAGTCGCTCCATTTGAGTTTGACATCAAGTACATACCCGGTCCCAAAAATGTTATTGCTGATGCACTCAGTAGACAGCCATTTGTGCAGCCGAGCGCTCTCCACCGCATCACAAGGGTTCCATACAAGTCCCTTCTGGAAGAAGTTGCGGGAGTACATGCTGAGAAGGTGCAAGATGTGTTCCGCTGGTCGAACCACCCATTCAACCTCGAGAGCTGCTCACCGTAAATTGTGGCAGATGCCTGTGAAATTGTCATGGACTGCCAAACTACCTCCTATCCTTCTCCTAGTTCTCTGTCAAAGGAAGCAGTGTCAGCAGTCCTGAGGACACAAGGGGAGGCTGGTCTACAGAACTTTGCGCTGCTATTGCCTCAGCTCACTCAGTCACTGGTGCCATCTGAGATGTCAGATGTGAGAGTGCTATCCCGTGACGACCTGATATCAAAGCAGCGCCAGGATGACGCACTCGCCAGAGTTGTTTTCTACGTGGACAGAGGCCGTAGACCTTCTAGGATGGAACGTGGCCATGAACCGCTCGAGGCTCTGCGGATTCTGAAGACCTGGGAGAAGATCGCTCTGAAAATGGGTGTACTATATCGCATTACCAAAAGTTTGCTGTCAAAGAAGAAGACGTACCAATATTTAGTACCCACCTCAATGAGGGCAACAGTTTTGAAGGGTGTCCACGATGAAGCTGGTCACCAGAGGAAACAGCAGACGTTGTACTTGACGAGACAGAGGTTCTTCTGTCAAGGTCTGGAGTCGGATGTGAGAGAGTACGTCAAGACCTGCAAGAGGTGTGTGTTCAGTAAGGCCCCCGAGCCAGAGGCCAGAGCTCCATTGGAGAACATCATCACGACTGAGCCACTCGAGTTGGTGTGTGTGGACTTCTGGTCTGCTGAAGACTTCAACAACAAGTCCTTGGATGTTCTGGTCATCACTGATCATTTTACTAAGATGGCCCATGCCTTCTTGTGTCCGAACCAATCAGCTAAAGCAGTGGCCCTTCAGCTGTGGAACAACATATTCTGTGTGTATGGTTTTCCTCGTCGTATCCACTCCGACCAAGGGGCCAACTTTGAAAATAAAATTGATTTCTGAGTTGTTGAGAGCTGCAGGAGTCCAGAAGTCGCACACGACTCCCTACCATCCGATGGGGAACGGGGGAGCCGAAAGGTTCAATAGAACGCTGGGAAACATGATCAGGGCCTTACCTACGAGAGCGAAGCACAGGTGGCCCCAGAAGCTGAATTCGTTGACCTTTGCCTACAACTGTACAGTCCATGCAACCACGGGCAACACCCCTTTCCAGTTGATGTTTGGGAGAACCCCACGTCTGCCTGTTGACATGATGTTTGGTACTATGCTGCAAGACTCAGAGGTTGTAGACTATGACGAGTACATCAAGGCCATAGAGACGGTACAGGTGTCGGCAACCAAACAGCTGAAGAGACATGCAGGCCTCTACAACAGGAAGATCAGAGGAGCTCCAGTGGAGGTCGGTGATCGGGTGCTGCTGGCGAATAAGGGTGAACGTGGAAAGAGGAAGCTGGCTGATCGTTGGGAGAACAACCTCTATATTGTTACGGAGAAGAATAGTGACATCCACATCTTCAAGATATAGAACATGTCGACTAGCCAGGAGAAAACAGTCCAATGTAATCTGATAATGCCTGTAAACTTCTTGCCTCTCCCTGACACTGCCTTGGAGACACCTAATAAGGAAGATCAAGAGGATCCGAGTGAGGAGATGGAGGACTCATCCATGAATGATATGCCAAGGTTTTTCTGAGGTTCTTATTGTCACTGAGTGTACTGAACATGTAAGAACGCGAACGTCAGGTCTCCCCAGTATGAAAATGTGATGCAAGGGGTAGGTCACGTTCTGAATACTGTTTTCTATTTTCTATTTTACAATGTGTACAAGTTTGCTGTACATTACTGATTTATACATTATGGTATATGGTTAGGAATTGAGGGGCTTTCTGGGATGTGCTTTGGCATATGATTTCTGTAAATAAGTGTGTTAGCTAGCATGCACCGATGTAATGGTCACGTAAGCCCACTGCTAACACAGTTGTTTTCATGCTACATATTTTACCATCGACTGGGTTGATTTATTTGGACAAAACACAATGCAAGGAGAGTACGATTTACATCTGTTACACACACATAAAGCTCTACCTGTGCAGAGCACATGCCCCTTTGTCCTTCCAGTCTCCAAAGTGCCCTTTTGGGTGGGTGTCTAAAGACTGTTGACATCTAGTGGAAGCCATAGGTACTGCAACCTGGGAGCTGGATTCCAGTAATTCCAAAAGAGGCACCTCACAGAATCACATTTTTCCGGATGGATTTTCCTCGGGTTTTCGCCTACCAAATCACTTCTGTTATACTCACAGACATTATTTAAACAGTTTTAGTGCAAGATGTGTGCATATCCTAGTTTCTGGGCCTGAGTACCAGGCATTTTACTTTGGGCACGCCAGACTCTCCAAAACTCTGAACCTAATAGGTTTGTATGGTTACATAAGACAGAAGGTTTCTTAAGGAAAAAACTAAAAACTAAAAGTATGGTGGTTGGTCAGGCGAACATCTAGCAACCCAAAGGACATTTGGCCTGTGTTAACTGAGATTAGCTAGACTCAAACCTGTAGATGTCACATACACACTCTTTTTACCAGTGATATCTGTGAATAAATGTGGTTAAAAAAATTGTCTTTCTCATCACCGGAACTCTGAGGAGCATGTCACTCTTAGTCAGAGGCTGAATGTCAACCTTAAAGGTTGATCTGCAATACATGTGGTTTTATCTATAACTCCATATATGAATTTGGGAGTTGATACAGTTCGCCCCATCCCTCAGATTGTGCCATACACTTCATATGTTACCTTTCTTTTTCAGATCTCAGGGTTGGTAGCCATGGAGACGAATGGGTCAGTGATGTCACGGCAGGATGGAGAGAAGACTCGTCTGAGTTCAGTTTCGAATGAAACTTCCACACGCTACGGTTCCATATCTGACAGCCTTCCTACTTCTGAACCATCCACAGTGGAGACAACAGTCCTCACTCCACGACGCTCCTATATCACAGTAGCTGTGCTCTGTTATGTCAACTTAATCAATTACATGGACCGATACACAATCGCAGGTGAGAGTCTTTCAGCACTTCTCTTGAAAACAGCTAACACCTCAAGTCAAGCTTGCAACGTCCCCTTTTTGTGGTGGTACTGGCCACTTTTCAGTTAAGTGCTTGCACAACGGCACATTAGGGATTTTAAACCAGCAACCTTTCACTTACTGACCAAGATGCTCATAACTGCTAAGTTTCCTGCCACTACCTATATCAAGCTTGTGACTCTATAAACTTGTTGGATGCATTTGCAGTTTGTTTTGTTTTAGATAAAGCATGAGCATTTCCAGTGGAAATTTTAGCATGTAAATCTTGGTGGGGCAACAAAAATTAGTAAAGTGGGACGCATGCCAGCAAAAACACTAAACATTAATTGCACTACAACGGTGACAAACGGTGCCCACAAACTGTTAGGGCCTACATAATGCTGTCCCAACAGCAGTCCCAATATCTTACCACTGCCTCACCTGGCTATCAGCAGAGCCTTGTCTGGCAGCGAAACAGTTCATTCAGCCTCATTTACTGCCTCTTAAAAAAACATAGTTGATATGGCTGACTTGCTTAAACAAATGTGGTTTCTAATGACAATTGAGATGTACAAACTATGGCATAAGGGAACGACAAGCGGATTAAGAGGACATCTGTAATTTTGATTAAGACATTAATGAGCGAGCTAGGACGGACGTAGTCAATATAACTATTTGTTTAGAGCTTTTGAAATGTACAGCGACAGAATTCAGAAAATGGTCCGTTCTTATGGTGTTCTCCCTGTACACCAAGTCAGAGCCGTAGGATAAATAAAGGGGGCTTATAAGCAGACAATGAAAGCTCTTACAAAATTTCTCTAAAACAGGTTATAGGCTACATATGCACCACTAAGTCAGAAGAGTAGGCAAAATTAAGAGGGGTAAATAGACCAAATTATTAGAGAACATTACCAACACCTAAGCCCCTTTTTTCCACTGGCTGCCCCAGCTAGGCTGAAACACCTGCATTTTGGAGCTGCCTCACTTGCCCTGAATGACGGGTTGCCACTGGGCATTTCTGATGCTGATAAGTATTGGAGGGTCCCTTTTGTTCTCACTAATGCAATAATCTTTCTCTTTTTTCTCACAGGGGTCCTTCTCAGTATTCAGAAGTTCTTTGTTATAACTGACAGCACGTCTGGACTACTACAGACAGGTATGTGATGATTCAAATTTACATTAACTTCACACCCTCTTCTGTTTATGTGTTTACAACCACAACCCCATTATGCTGAGGGTGCAGACTGCAGATAACCTCACATTACAGGAAGACAGGAAGAAAATAGATCAACGATAACTTCACTTCCTGTGCAATACGCATTGATACAATCTCAGATTATCTGATTTTACAGTTCCTTCAGAAACTATTTCCACCACTTCATTTTTGCCACGTTGTTGTGTGACAACTTGAATTTAAAATGGATTACATTGAGCATTTTTGGTTACTGGCCTACACAAAATACCCCATCATGTCATAGTGGACATTTTTACAAATTAATTAAAAACGAAAAGCTGAAATGTCTTGAGTCAATAAGTCTTCCGACTTTGCGTTGGATTTCCCGAATCCTGGCCGCCGGTGCGGGATGCAAAGACAGGGCCCTGATCAACCATTACGGGTGCAGTCTGCGCGAGGACGTTCGGCGGGAGCTGGCATGCAGGGCCACCAATCTTACCTTCGACCAGCTGGTGGACCTGTCCATCCGGCTGGATAACCTGCTGGCCACTCGAGGACGTCCGGATCGGGACCTGTCATTCCCATCTCCCAGCACCTCTGCTCCGACGCCCATCTCCCAGCACTCGGGTACGCCACCGAAGCTCCGCCCCTGTGCCTTTTTTTCGAAGAAGCTCAGCCTGGCGGAGCGAAACTATGATGTGGGGGACCGGGAGCTGTTGGCTGTCGTCAAGGCTCTGAAGGCGTGGAGACATTGGCTTGAGGGGGCGAAACACCCTTTTCTCATCTGGACTGACCACCGCAATCTGGAGTACATCCGGGCAGCGAGGAGACTGAATCCTCATCAGGCAAGGTGTGCCATGTTCTTTACCCATTTTGTTTTCACCCTTTCCTACCGACCAGGTTCCCAGAACGCTAAGGCAGACGCACTGTCCCGGGATGTATGACACAGAGGAGCGGTCCATGGATCACACTCCCATACTCCCGGCCTCTTGCCTGGTGGCACCGGTAGTGTGGGAGCTGGACGCGGACATCAAACGGGCGTTACGTACAGAGCCCACTCCCTCTCAGTGTCCAGCTGGGCGTATGTACGTTCTGTCTGCTGTCCGCGACCGGTTGATCTATTGGGCCCACACGTCAACCTCTTCTTGTCATCCTGGCATCGGTCGGACGGTGCGCTGTCTTAGTGGGAAGTACTGGTGGTCCACTTTAGCTAAGGACGTTAGGGTTTATGTTTCCTCCTGCTCGGTGTGCACCCAGTGCAAGGCTCCTAGACACCTACCCAGGGGGAAGTTACAACCCCTACCCGTTCCACAGCAGCCGTGGTCGCACCTGTCTGTGGAAGAAGGTACTCTGGTCAGATGAGACAAAAACTTTGATTTTTTGGCCATCAAGGAAAACTCTATGTCTGGCACAACCCTAACACCTCTCATCACCCCAGGAACACCATCCCCACAGTGAAGCATGGTGGTGGCAGCATCATGCTGTGGGGATGTTTTTCATCGGCAGGGACTGGGAAACTGGTCAGAATTGAAGGAATGATGGATGGCGCTAAATACAGGGAAATTCCTGAGGGAAACCTATTTTAGTCTTCCAGAGATTTGAGACTGGAATGGAGGATCACCTTGCAGCAGGACAATGACCCTAAGCATACTGCTAAAGCAACACTTGAGTGGTTTAAGGGGAAACATTTAAATGTCTTGGAATGGCCTAGTCAAAGCCCAGACCTCAATCCAATTGAGAATATGTGGTATGACTTAAAGATTGCTGTACACCAGTGGAACCCATCCAACTTGAAGGAGCTGGAGCAGTTTTGCCTTGATGAATGGAAAAAAATCCCAGTTGCTAGATGTGCCAAGCTTATGGAGACATACCCCAAGAGACTTGCAGCTATAATTGCTGCAAAATGTGTCTCTACAAAGTTTTGACCTTAGGGGGGGTGAATAGTTATGCATGCTCAAGTTTTCCGTTTTTTTGTCTTATTTCTTGTTTGTTTCCCAAAAATAATATTTTGCATCTTCAAAGTGGTAGGCATGTTGTGTAAATCAAATGATACAAACCCCATACAAATTCCAGGTTGTAAGGCAACAAAATAGGAAAAATGCCAAGAGGGGTGAATACTTTTGCAAGCCTCTGTAAGTGTGCAATAATAGTGTTTGACATGATTTTTGAATAACATCATTTCTGTACCCCACACATACAATTATCAAGCAATGAATTTCAAACCCATATTTAAGGCCAGTGAGTTTTTCCAATGCCTCGCAAAGTAGGGCACCTATTGGTAGATGGGTAAAAAAAAGAAGCAGACATTGAATATCCCTTTGAACATGGTGAAGTTATTAATTACACTTTGGATGGTGTATCAATACACCCAGTCACTACAAAGATACAGGTGTCCTTCCTAACTCAGTTGCCAGAGAGAAAGGAAACCGCTCAGGGATTTCATCATGAGGCCATATGGTGACTTTAAAACAGTTACAGAGTTTAATGGCTGTGATGGGAGAAAACGGAGGATGGATCAACAACATTGTAGTTACTCCCCAATACTAACCTAAATGACAGAGTGAAAAGAAGGAAGCCTGTACAGAATAAAAATATTCCAAAACATGCAACCTGTTTGCAACAAGGCACTAAAGTAAAACTTTAAAAATGTGGCAAAGCAATTCACTTTTTGTCCTGAATACAAATTGTTAGGTTTGGGGCAAATCCAATACACAACAGATTACTGAGTACTACTCTCGATATTTTCAAGCGTAGTGGTGGCTGCATCATGTTATGGGTATGCTTGTAATCGTTAAGGACTGGGCAGTTTTTCAGGATAAAAAATATACGGAATCCTAGAGGAAAACCTGGTTCAGTCTGCTTTCCACCAGACACTAGGAGATGAATTCACCTTTCAGCAGGACAATAACCTAAAATACAAGGCCAAATCTACACTGGAGTTGCTTACCAAGACTACCATGAATGTTCCTGAGTGACCGAGTTACAGTGTTGACTTAAATCAACTTGAAAATATATGGCAAGACCTTAAAATGGTTCTCTAGCAATGATCAACAACCAATTGGACAGAGCTTGAAAGGAAATTGTTGAACGATCCAGAGCTGTGTTCGAATACTCACGCTAACCGTACTATTTTTGATGTAAATTGACTATGTAGAATGCTTAGTGGTCATAGCATGGATATAGTTAGTATGCCAAAAGTTCCCAGATGTCGTACTACATTTGCCAACATTTTCAGTATACAAGCAGTGGACACTAATTCTGTGCTTTTAGGGCCCATAATGCAATTCTCCAGAAGATGGGTGTGGCTTCACAACATTTTCAGATTTGAAGAAAACGGCGGAATAAATGCAGTCGAAGTCGGACGAGAGTGAATACAAATTCATTGCTTGAACTAATTATGACAAATGTTAAGAAAATGTTGCGCAATGTAATAAAAAAGTAATTACCTTTCAAATATGTTACGTTGGCTGGCAATTTGTTAGCTTTATGAACTGCATAGTATATCATTACAGCAGTTGCTTGTATGTACCCTTATGTTAGCTAGCTACCTAACGTTAGTTGGCTACTAATACATGGAACATGCCAGTATATTAACTATACGCTAACTATACGCTAACTACCGAACGTTTATTAACTTGATTATTCACGTCTTTCTTAGCTTAGCTAAGTGGTATAGTCGTTGTGCGTTCTCAATGGACATTGTTAATGAAGTCATAAGATGTCTAGCTAGTAATTTGTTATGCTAACAAGCTAGGAAGAAGTTGCATAGCAACAGCATCATCTTCGGTAGACCGGTGAAGCGCTAATACACTCAACTGAAAGGATACCGTTCGTTTACAGTATACTAAAATTAACTAATAGTATGTAGTATACAGTATGTTAGTATGGGTATTCTAACACAGCTCAGGTGTGGAAAGCTCTTACAGACTTACCTAAAAAGACTCACAGCTGTAAAGGTGCTTCTACAAAGTATCAACTCAGGGGTGTGAATACTTATGTAAATGAGATATTTCTGTATATAATTTTCAATAAATTAGCAATAATGTCTAAAAACATGTTTTCACTTTATGGTGTATTATGTGTAGATGGGTGATAGAAACAAAATCTATTTAATCCATTTTGAATTGAGGCTATAACACAACAAAATGTGGAATGAGTCAAGGGGTGTGAATACATTCTGAAGGATCTGTACATGTGAGTTTTTACCACATCTCCTAATCATGTCCATTGTTCTGGTTCTGTTGGTCCTGTTTGTGTTTTCACATGTAACATATTGTCCAGCGTTCTTCACCGAGATCAAGTATTTTGGCCACATTCATACTTTAGCTGCTCCGACTGAATCCTAATGGCCATCTGGTCCAGTGGACCAGGACGAGTGTTGGAGAACAGATCACCTCTTACTCTAACACTGACTGGGCCATATAATGAAGGCATTGTGGAGATGCAGCACCGAGGTAGACTTAACCAATGCAAGCTGATCCAGGCAACAACATTAGACTATCTCAGAGACTCTTTTGTTTTCACCCCTAGGCTTTTCAGTCAGAAGCATAGTGCAGCAGTATTTGTCAAAGGTTTTAACGATGCTTTCCTGACCGTGGTGTATTGCAACATAAACATTTTCTTTGCATTGTGGCTGCAGTTATTGGTAAAAAAAAAAAAAAACGGCAGTGTCATGATGGCAGGCATTTTGTTTTTAATGCCTTTATGAGGACATAGTAGCATGCTTTATTACCCACTCAGTTCCTCACTCCCAAAAAAATAATCATCAACTCTCATGATGTTGCATACTGTGAAACTATTTTAATGTAAAAAAAATGTTGGGGGTAGATAAACTGTAATATTGCAGATTGTGGCTTCTATCAATGTAATAGTTTCCAATCATTTCCAATCCCCATATATATATATTTTTTTCTGTATATACAGTACCAGTCAAAAGTTTGGACACATCTACTCATTCAATAGTTTTTCTTTATTTGTACTATTTTTTACATTGTTGAATAATAGTGAAGACATCAGAAGTATGAAATAACACATATGGAATCATGTAGTAACCAAAAAAAGTGTTAAACAAATCAAAATATATTTAATATTTTAGATTCTTCAAAGTAGCCACCCTTTGCCATGATGACAGCTTTGCACACTCTTGACATTCTTTCAACCAGCTTCACCTGGAATGCTTTTCCAACAGTCTTGAAGGAATTCCCACATATGCTGAGCACTAGTTGGCTGCTTTTCCTTCACTCTGCGGTCCAACTCATCCCAAACCATCTCAATTGGGTTGAGGTCGGGTGATCGTTGAGGCCAGGTTATCTGATGCAGCACTCCATCACTCTCCTTCTTGGTCAAATAGCCCTTACACAGCCTGGAGGTGTGTTGGGTCATTGTCTTGTGATAGTCCCACTAAGCGCAACCCAGAAGGGATGGTATATCGCTGCAGAATGTTAGTAGCCATGCTAGTTAAGTGTGCCTTGAATTCTAAATAAATCACAGACAGTGTCACCAGCAAAGCACCATCACACCATCACACATCTTCCTCCATGCCTCATGGTGGGAACCACACATGCGGAGATCATCCGTTTACCTACTCTGCGTCTCACAAAGATACGGCGGTTGGATCCAAAAATCTCACATTTGGACTCATCAGACCAAAGGACAGATTTCTATTGGTCTAATGTCCATTGCTTGTGTTTCTTGGCCCAAGCAAGTCTCTTCTTCTTATTGGTGTCCTTTAATAGTAGTTTCTTTGCAGCAATTTGACCATGAAGGCCAGATCCACACCATCTCCTATGAACAGTTGATGTTTTTATTTTTGATGTAACCTTAATTTAATTAGGCAAGTCAGTTAAGAACAAATTCCTATTTACAATGACAGCCTACCTCGGCCCAACCCTAACCCAGACAACGCTGGGACAATTGTGCGCCACCCTATGGGACTCCCAATCACAACCGGTTGTGATACAGCCTGGAATCGAACCACTCGGGTCCCACTCGGGAGCCTCATGTTAAGATGTGTCTGTTACTTGAACTCTGTGAAGCATTTATTTGGGCTGCAATTTCTGAGGCTGGTAACTCTAATGAACTTATCCTCTGCAGCAGAGGTAAGTCTGGGTTTTCCTTTCCTGTGGCGGTCCTCATGAGAGCCAGTTTCACCATAGCGCTGCACTTGTAGAAAGTTCTTGAAATGTTCCATATTGACTGACCTTCATGTCTTAAAGTAATGATGGCCTGTCATTTGTCTTTGCTTATTTGAGCTGTTCTTGCCACAATATGGACTTGGTATTTTACCAAATAGCGCTATCTTCTGTATACCACCACTACCTTGGCTCAAACGCATTAAGAAGGAAAGAAATTCCACAAATTAACTTTTAATAAGGCACACCTGTTAATTGAAATGCATTCCAGGTGACTACCTCAAGCTGGTTGAGAGAATGCCAAGAGTGTGCAAAGGGTGGCTACTTTGAAGAATCTCAAATATAAAATATGTTTTGACTTATTTAACACTTTTTTGGTTACTACATGATTCCATATGTGTTATTTCATAGTTTGGATGTCTTTGCTATTATTCTACAATGTAGGAAATAGTAAAAATAAAGGAAAAAACCCTTAAATGAGTAGGTGTGTCCAAACTTTTGACTGGTACTGTATATTTTCCTGCTTTATTATTTTCCCCCTAACCCTACCACCCCTCCCCTAATTGGAGTAAACTAATGGGCAACAATAAGGCTTCTACTTCCACCAATACTTAGGTTTCTACTTCTCACTCAGACAAAAGTAATAATCCTGTCTCATGATATTGCAAACTGTAAACACACTTAAATTGTTCATGTGTTTACAGTTTTCGTCTGCAGCATTATTTTGGCTCCAATCTTTGGGTACCTTGGCGACCGCTACAACAGGAAGTTCATCATGATTGGCGGGCTGAGTGTGTGGGTGGTGACGACCCTGAGCAGCTCTTTTGTCACAGAATCGGTAAGTAAAACATTGGCCATGTTCGAGAGCATCGAAATCGTGGTGTATCATGGGTAAATTGTGAGTAAATGATCTACAAATAATATTGAGTAGTTATTTATGATGCAAGGTGATTTGTAGATCAGTCAGGCTCGACACGCCTTTAAAGGGCCAATATGTGATTGCTACCTAACTTTTTTGACTTTTTAATTCATGATATACAGTTGAAGTTGGAAGTTTACGTACACTTAGGTTGGAGTTATTAAAACGTTCATCTGTACAAACAATTGTATGCAAGTATAAACACCATGGGACCATGCAGCCGTCATACTGCTCAGGAAGGAGACGCGTTCTGTCTCCTAGAGATTAACATACTTTGGTGCGAAAAGTGCAAATCAATCCCAGAGCAACAGCAAAGGACCTTGTGAAGATGCTGGAGGAAACAGGTACAAAAGTATCTATATCCACAGTAAAACGAGTCCTATATCGACACAACTTGAAAGGCCGCTCAGCAAGGAAGAAGCCACTGCTCCAAAACCACCATAAAAAAGCCAGACTACGGTTTTCAACTGCACATGGGGACAAAGATTGTACTTTTTGGAGAAATGTCCTCTGGTCTGATGAAACAAAAATAGAACTGTTTGGCCATTATGACCATCGTTATGTTTGGAGGAAAAAGGGGGAGGCTTGTAAGCCGAAGAACACCATCCCAACCGTGAAGCACGGGGGTGGCAGCATCATGTTGTGGGGGTGCTTTGCTGCAGGAGGGACTGGTGCACTTCACAAAATAGATGGCATCATGAGGCAGGAAAATTATGTGGATATATTGAAGCAATATCTCAAGACATCAGTCAGGAAGTTAAAGCTTGGTCGCAAATGGGTCTTCCAAATGGACAATGACCCCAAGCATACTTCCAAAGTTGTGGAAAAATGGCTTAAGGACAAATAAGTCAAGGTATTGGACTGGCCTTCACAAAGCCCTGACCTCAATCCTATAGAAAATGTGTGGGCGGAACTGAAAAAGCGTGTGCGAGCAAAGAGGCCTACAAAACCTGACTCAGTTACACCAGCTCTGTCAGGAGGAATGGGCCAAAATTCGCCTAACTTATTGTGGGAAGCTTGTGGAAGGCTATCCGAAACGTTTGACCCAAGTTAAACAATTTAAAGGCAATGTTGCCAAATACTCATTGAGTGTATGTAAACTTCTGACCCACTGGGAATGTGATGAAAGAAATAAAAGCTGAAATAAATCATTCTCTCTACTATTATTCTTCACATTCTTAAAATAAAGTGGTGATCCTTTAGTAGGATTAAATGTCAGGAATTGTGAAAAACTGAGTTTAAATGTATTTGGCTAAGGTGTATGTAAACTTCTGACTTCAACTGTATAGCCATTGATTCTTAAAGAATATCATGTAGAAATGCCTCCTGAGCTTAGTTCAACTGTCTAACCCCATCAGAACCCCAAATATCGGCTTGTTTTACTCTTTTGTTTGTAACATGCACAGTCCAGGATGTGACTTTGCTGGCTAGCTAAGTTCTGCCCCTTCTCATTGTGGATCTCAAAGATGATGGCCGACCGGGATACTGCAGGCTGCTTATATGATCCTTATAACTTCTTCTGTGTACGATTTTAAAATGCTCGGTGCAAGGACTCACAGTTGGGTCTGAAATGATTTGACACCCTTGATAAAGATTAGCAATAATGACTATAAAATTATTTATACAGTCATTATTGCTCATCTTTATCAAGGGTGTAAATCATTTCAGACCCCTCTATACATCTGGTGTGGTAGAAGCAAGTATTGGCACCATGAAAAAATATACTTACAGAAATATTGCCCACCAAGATTACCATTTTCCCATTCACAATAATGGGGGATCCTGCATTCTGAAAAACAACAGTGTGCAGAACCCCGGTCGGTCTTTTAACTTCATGGCTTCACTGAGAGGGGGCAGTCGTTCTCCCTTGGAATGGACTGGTAAAGTTTCAGTATTGTTGCATTGTCAGAATTTCTGGCTGCTGGTGCTGTTGAGAGCCCTGGTGGGGACAGGAGAGGCCAGCTACTCTACCATCGCCCCTACCATCATAGGAGACCTGTTCTCTGGAGCCAAGAGGACCGTCATGATCTCTGCCTTCTACATCTTCATCCCTGTTGGAAGGTCAGGTTCCACACCGTAGCTTAATAATCCTCATGGTGCCCTCAACACACTACTAATGGTGTGCGGCTGAAATGGCACCCTATTCCCTATTTAGTGCACTACTATAGCATCCTATTCCCTGTATAGTGCACTACTATAGCACCCTATTCCCTATTTAGTGCTCTTCAACTTTTGACCAGATCCATGTGGAATAGGGGAGCAATCAGACTCATGCATGTGAAGTGTGCACTGTATCTTGCTCTAGTGGTTTAGCAAAATAGCAGAAACCTCGTAGTCAAGTCACAGGCAAGGGGAATCACACTGGAGAAAGAAAGTAAACAAAGTCTAAAATAAGTCTCTCTGCAACCAAACAGAACATTGGGCACTAGCATTCCTTTTGGGCATTAGGCTAGTTCACATTCCAATGTCAATGTCCTCCTGTTTGTGTTTTTCAGTGGTTTGGGATACATAATAGGATCCTTTGTTGCCAAAGCCACTGGAGACTGGCGATGGGCCTTACGGGTAAGTCCCAGAAACAGAACCTATTCTATTGAAATAAAGCAGCACACCTCCAGTTCCCATGTTATGACACACATATCTTTATAACACACCTCTAATCCACACACCGTGACACATTATCTTCTCAGTATTTCATCAGGTGTGTATTTATTACTGAAACAATTTACCGTGTAAGAACCAAAAGGAATGAAACAGGGCGGGACCAACAAATACCTTAATTTGTCCAATAGAAACTCTTGTTTGCGTTTTCCATTTGGAGTGAACGGACAAAACGTTTTGCCACAGAATCTGCATAATGTTTAGACCCCTGATGTGTTCTTGCAGCTTCCTGTTCACAAGCAGGGTCTGTCATGAAATAATGTCATTTGAGATTGGACAGTAGTGGCTCTATCTATGTTGTATCTGAAGAAGCAGATGAAATCATGTCATCCCTCCTGAGTCCTGATGCCTGGCGACAGAGAGCAAGAGCAGTAGACATTCTCTCTGGTTTGATGACTCATATTTGTCTGTCGTTCTCCCTGTCTGTCTGTCTGTCTGTCTGTTGGTATCTCTGTCTGTCCATCTGTCTGTCTCAGCTCAATCCCATCCTGGGTTCCCTGGGTCTGGTCCTGCTGGCTGTGTTGTGCCCCAACCCCCCACGAGGGGCCTCTGACGCCCATGGAGGAAGTACCATAGAGCACACCTCGTACCTGAAGGACGTCAAGTACCTTTTGAAGAAGTGGGACAAAATGAGAACATAATGCATCTTGTCTCCTTGATTGAATACTGTGTCTCCGACTCACTATATATACAAAAGTATGTGGACACCCCTTCAAATGAGTGGATTCGGCTATTTCAGCCACACCCGTTGCTGACAGGTGTATAAAATCGAGCACACAGTCATGCAATCTCCATAGATAAACATTGGCAGCAGAATGGCCTTACTGAAAAGCTCAGTGATTTTCAACTTGGTACCTTAATAGGATGCCACTTTCCAACAAGTCAGTTCGTCAAATTTCTGCCCAGCTAGAGCAGCCCTGGTCAACTGTAAGTGCTGTTATTGTGAAGTGGAAATGTCTAGGAGAAACAACGGCTTAGCCGCGAAGTGGTAGGCCAAACAACCTCACAGAACGGGACTGCTGAAGCGCGTAGCTCGTAAAAATAGTCTGTCCTTGGTTGCAACACTCACTACCGAGTTTCAAACGGCCTCTGGAAGCAACATCAGCACAAGAATTGTTCGTTGGGAGCTTCATTTAAATGTTTCGTATTTTTTATTTAACCTTTATTTAACTAGGCAAGTCAGAACAAATTCTTATTTACAATGACGGTCTACCCCGGCCAAACCCTAACCCGGACGACAATGAGCCAATTGTGGGTTTCCATAGCCGAGCAGGTGTCCACATACTTTTGGTTGTGTAGTGTATTTTCCTGAAATGCTACACATTTTGCCATGGGGCAGAGAACATTTTGCAGTTTTAAAGATTATTTCCTGCAATTCTACACATTTTGCCATGATTTATGCCATGTTAATATGATAAGAGGGACTAACAAAATTAATGGGGGCCCTCAGGAGGTTCCGGGGCCTGCCTGTCCGGTCGGTAATTCAGCCAGGATTACTACAAGGTTTAGATAGCTGGCTAGACTAACTTGCCTCGCAATCTAAGACATTTTAGCTGACATGGCTAATTGAGTGACTGTCAGTGACTGACACAACAAGAGAAACACTGCTGATGCACTACCACATTTCAAAATTGTACCTTTGTCTAACTAAGTTAAAAGACCCCGACTGAGTTCTTTTAAACAAAACAAAAATGTGGGTGGGGGGCCCCTAGCCCCATGCAGTAGGGTTACAAGGGAAGGGTATATTACTGGTAACTTTCAAAGTTTACCAGTAAACTACCGGAATTTTGGAATCTTTCAGGATTTTATGGAATTTTCATAACATGTCAAGTATATACATTGATTTTAAAATAAAAAAAATTGAATGACAAAGCTGTGAAACATTCTCCAAAATATAACTCACCAACTTAGTGAATGCTGTTTGTTTAATATCTCTGTCTGTTTCTCCACGCAGTAAGAGTTTTGTGTGGTCGTCTCTGGGAGTGACTGCCATGGCTTTTCTGACTGGAGCTCTGGCCTTCTGGACACCCATCTTCCTGAGTCGAGCTCAGGTTACTCAGGGCATCCAGAAACCCTGCATCACTGAACCCTGCGACACCTCCGACAGGTATGAACAAATAAATTAATGAGTGGATAGATGAATGAACAAATTAATGAAACCCTTTATTTTTATTTTTTTTTAGCCAGAACTCTGACATTTTCATTCTCTTTGCTTGAATTCCTTAAAACAATATCACTTTAGTTACATGTTTCAATTGTTTGTTTTTTTATCTTTCTGTCCAGTTACATCTTTGGGGTGGTGACGGTGGTGACCGGTATTTTGGGTGTTTCGTTGGGCAGCACCATCTCCAGGAGACTGAGGGACAGGGTGCCCAACGCAGACCCCCTCATCTGTGCTGTGGGCATGCTCAGCTCCGCCCCCTGCTTCTTCGCCGCCATCGTACTGGCGTCTACAAGCATCCCTGCCACCTATGTATGACATCAGCTCTTTAGCTTTTTCTGCCTGTCTCTTTGGGGTTGCCAGGTTACTGTAAAATCACTTTGTGACAAGTGCTGATGGACAAAAGACTTCAGAAATTCATTTGATTGAGGTCCTGCTCTCACTAGGAGCTGCTACAACGCTTATGAACAAATATTCCGTTGACCAGATGTTGTTTTGGGTACCTGTGAATGTCTCATTCTGCTCAGGTGTTCATCGGCATTGGGGAGACTCTATTGTCACTGAACTGGGCCATTCTAGCTGATATCCTACTGGTGAGTTTAATTCACTTATATCTTTTGACTCTTCCGGTGGCAAATTGCATTAACCAAACAGTTTCAGTGAGTTAAGCATATGTTTCTATGTGACAAAGTCTATATACCTTTCCAATCCTACATCCAAAGAATTGACTTGAGCAAGCTAGTTCTTGATTCTACTAATGTGACAAAGCCTGATATTTAACATATACAGTTGATATCGGAAGTTTACATACACTTAGGTTGGATTCATTATCTCATTTTTCAACCGCTCCATAAATTTCTTGTTAACAAACTATAGTTTTGGCAAGTCGTTTAGGACATCTACTTTGTGTATGACACAAGTAATTTTGCCCAAAAAACAAATTGTTTACAAACATTAATTCACTGTATCACAATTCCAGTGGGTCAGAAGTTTACATACACTAAGTTGACTGTGCCTTTAAACAGCTTGGAAAATTCTAGAAAATTATGTAATGGCTTTAGAAGCTTCTGATAGGCTAATTGACATCATTTGAGTCAATTGGAGGTGTACCTGTGGATGTATTTCAAGGCCTACCTTTAACCTCAGTGGCTCTTTGGTTGACATCATAGGAAAATACATTTTTTACTAGGATTAAATGTCAGGAATTGTGTAAAACTGAGTTTAAATGTATTTGGCTAAGGTGTATGTAAACTTCTGACTTCAACTGTGTATATATATATATATATATATATATATATATATATATATATACAGTGGGGAAAAAAAGTATTTAGTCAGCCACCAATTGTGCAAGTTCTCTCACTTAAAAAGATGAGAGAGGCCTGTAATTTTCATCATAGGTACACTTCAACTATGACAGACAAAATGAGGAAAAAAAATCCAGAAAATCACATTGTAGGATTTTTAATGAATTTATTTGCAAATTATGGTGGAAAATAAGTATTTGGTCACATACAAACAAGCAAGATTTCTGGCTCTCACAGACCTGTAACTTCTTCTTTAAGAGGCTCCTCTGTCCTCCACTCGTTACCTGTATTAATGGCACCTGTTTGAACTTGTTATCAGTATAAAAGACACCTGTCCACAACCTCAAACAGTCACACTCCAAACTCCACTATGGCCAAGACCAAAGAGCTGTCAAAGGACACCAGAAACAAAATTGTAGACCTGCACCAGGTTGGGAAGACTGAATCTGCAATAGGTAAGCAGCTTGGTTTGAAGAAATCAACTGTGGGAGCAATTATTAGGAAATGGAAGACATACAAGACCACTGATAATCTTCCTCGATCTGGGGCTCCACGCAAGATCTCACCCGTGGGGTCAAAATGATCACAAGAACGGTGAGCAAAAATCCCAGAACCACACGGAGGGACCTAGTGAATGACCTGCAGAGAGCTGGGACCAAAGTAACAAAGCCTACCATCAGTAACACACTCGCCGCCAGGGACTCAAATCCTGCAGTGCCAGACGTGTCCCCCTGCTTAAGCCAGTACATGTTCAGGCCCGTCTGAAGTTTGCTAGAGAGCATTTGGATGATCCAGATGAGGATTGGGAGAATGTCAGATGAAACCAAAATAGAACTTTTTGGTAAAAACTCAACTCGTCGTGTTTGGAGGACAAAGAATGCTGAGTTGCATCCAAAGAACACCATACCTACTGTGAAGCATGGGGGTGGAAACATCATGCTTTGGGGGCTGTTTTTCTGCAAAGGGACCAGGACGACTGATCCGTGTAAAGGAAAGAATGAATGGGGCCATGTATCGTGAGATTTTGAGTGAAAACCTCCTTCCATCAGCAAGGGCATTGAAGATGAAACGTGGCTGGGTCTTTCAGCATGACAATGATCCCAAACACACCGCCTGGGCAACGAAGGAGTGGCCGTGAAGAAGCATTTCAAGGTCCTGGAGTGGCCTAGCCAGTCTCCAGATCTCAACCCCATAGAAAATCTTTGAAAGTCCGTGTTGCCCAGCGACAGCCCCAAAACATCACTGCTCTAGAGGAGATCTGCATGGAGGAATGGGCCAAAATACCAGCAACAGTGTGTGAAAACCTTGTGAAGACTTACAGAAAACGTTTGACCTCTGTCATTGCCAACAAAGGGTATATAACAAAGTATTGAGATAAACTTTTGTTATTGACCAAATACTTATTTTCCACCATAATTTGCAAATAAATTCATAAAAAATCCTACAATGTGATTTTCTGGATTTTTTTCCTCATTTAAATCTGTCATAGTTGAAGTGTACCTATGATGAAAATTACAGGCCTCTCTCATCTTTTTAAGTGAGAGAACTTGCACAATTGGTGGCTGACTAAATACTTTTTTTCCCCACTGTGTGTGTGTGTATATATATATATATATATAATGCAGTGTATTTATAAGTCAATGAGTTCACCTGGACGTATTCCTTCTCTTCTCAGTATGTGGTGGTGCCAACCAGGAGAGCTACAGCTGAAGCTCTGCAAATCATGGTCTGTCATCTCCTAGGAGATGCCGGAAGCCCTTACCTGCTAGGAGCTGTAAGACTGTCATTCATGGTTGAATCAAAACTCTCAGCCCTACAGTATGGTGTGTATGTCGCAGGTTGACATTTATTGGGATGAGTCTTGTCCTTGAGGCAGAACTGAGCGATTATTATTTTTTTCTTCTAGATGGGCCAGCTGCAAAGTCAAAATTGGCTATATTGTAAGAAATCATGAAAACAGAAATGTGCTTTTTAGTCTTAATTTAAGGTTAAGGTTAGTCATCAGGGTGGTTAGGGTTAGTGTGGTTAGGGTTAGGCCTAAAATCAGATTTGATGACTTTGTGGCTAAGCCAGCTAGTGACCACTCAGGAGGTCCACCTCCAGAACAAGATTCATGACACAAAATGCTAACCTGTGTACGTCAGTAACCAGTGACCATCAGGGTTGAGGTCAATTTCAATTAAAAAATGTTCTCATTAAATTATCATTGATTTGACAAAATTGAATATAGAATTGAGCCAGACCCCTGTGACTACTGCCTCTTTCTTGCCCCTATTGGTCTGTAGATCTCAGACGCTCTGCGTACATACCAGCCTGACACTCATGCGTGGAATTTACGTAGTCTGGAGTACAGTTTCCTGCTGTGCCCTTTCGTAGGGGTCCTGGGTGGGCTCTTCTTCCTCATGACAGCTCTCTACATCACAAAGGACAGGAAGAACGCAGAGCTACTCGCTGCAGGTACTATAGTGACGTATGGTTTTATATGGATATATGGTTGATGTATGGCTTCATATGGGTATATGGTTGATGTATGTTCTGCTTGTATGTTTTTCGACTGAACATGCCAGAACTGTGAGGTTTAGGTTTGAGTTAGCCTCTTGTGATACGGTTAAATAAATGTCCTGTTACTGGCACGTGAGATTTGATTATTGGGGCCATGGTTAGATTGGAAACTATTTGGATTGTTATACACCACACAGTTTTACATCCTATAGTTCTGCATCCTATAGTTCTGCATCCTATAGTTCTACATCCTATAGTTCTACATCCTACCTTTTTTATGTTCTGGAAGTATGATGCAAAGCCAAATAAGTGTGTGCGTGTGTGTACGTGTGCATTCTTGTGCACATGCGTGTGTGTGAGGCTGGCAGTGGACTAAGAGCTCTTGGAGTGTGTTTGGTCGTTGTGTTCGCTAGCGTTGGTGCCGAACAGAGTCATGCCACATGATCGTGACGCTTACTCAAGGCCATGCCTAGACAGAGGCTCTCTTTGTCCCCTTCATAATTCCTCTGAACCATCCCAACACGCTTCCTCTCAAACTGCTCTTCCTCACACCCGTATAAACAGCACGCACACAATCAGTACAGGTCCTTGATTCGGTTAAAAGGGAAACAGACAGTGAGAGGGCAAGGCTCCCTCCACAGACAAAGACAACATTGTGTTTTAAGTTTAGTGTCTTGTAAGTTTCTCAAATACCTCAAAATCCTCTTCAGTCTGTGGGCCTGTGTTTATCAGTCGTGATCGAAGACCCACCACCTCAGGAGATAAGAGTTGGTTACTTCCTTCCTGATAAGCTTTTCTGTCATCTCTATCTGATTGTGGACCTGTACTACTCACATCTGCAAAGCGATTGTTTCACATGCATGATGCCGTCTAGTAGTAGCCTTTGTGTTCCAGACAGAAAAGCTATTTTTTTCCCATGTCTAATACTGTTCCCCTGGGTCTCTATCTGACTGTTCCCCTGGGTCTCTATCTGACTGTTCCCCTGGGTCTCTATCTGACTGTTCCCCTGGGTCTCTATCTGACTGTTCCCCTGGGTCTCTATCTGACTGTTCCCCTGGGTCTCTATCTGACTGTTCCTCTCTCTGTGTTTCAGGGGTGTGTGATCCAGTAGATCCTCCTACTCAGTTTAGTGCCATGGCAGGCTCCACAGATTGCTGAGGTGAAACTGGTGTCCTTGGAAGACACTTGGCTAGAGTAAGATATGTTTGGTATGTGACCAAACTGAGAGTTTGGGTGACTGTCTGTAGTAGCCCAGACCACTCTATATGAGAAAATAATGGAACTGGTAAAAAATTCATACAGGAAGATTCCAAAGCTGCAAACTGATCCAAAGAAAATGAGTTGTGGTCCATCGTACACAGAACTGTTGTTAAATTATGTGCCTTTTATTACAAACAATTTACACCATTTTATAATTACTGTATTTTTATGTCTGACCACATCAATGTTTTTATCTCACACAACCTGTTTTTATCTCACACAACCTTAATTGGGGTGGCAGTGCTTAGAGCGTTGGGCCAGTAACTGAAATGTTGCTGGATTGAATCCCCGAACTGACAAGGTAAAAATCTGTCATTCTGCCCCTGAACAAGGCAGTTAACCCACTGTTCCCCGGTAGGCCGTCATTTTAAATAAGAATTTGTTTCTTAACTGACTTGCCGAGTTAAATAAAGGTTACATTTTCAAAAAATAATAATACTCCTTGTAGTGTCCTTAACCATACCGACCCCTGAACAACTGCATTTTATGGGCAACAAACCAGCAACAATTGAAAAAAAACTATGTTTAAGACCAGCAGATGAATCTGCCAACCCATCCATTTTGTTGGGACTTTCCAGATTAACCTGTCTCTCCCCAGACCCAAGCTTCCCTCTCCCACCCAGCAGCCAGCTGCTTGTTGATAATGAGGACTGTAGGGGGCCTGGGCTATAGCAGGAGGTCCTGGATTTGAGATGGAGGCTTCTCCACTCCACTCCACATCAGTGTGCAAGGGAATCCCCTGCCAATTCTCACTTTTTTCTAGCTTGGTCAATCCACCTATTCAAATAACTGCAAAATGATTAGAATAATGACGTGGTATAGAAATGTGGAGTTTAGTTGCTGTTGAGTATACAGTGGGGCAAAAAAGTATTTAGTCAGCCACCAATTGTGCAAGTTCTCCAACTTAAAAAGATGAGAGAGGCCTGTAATGTTCATCATAGGTACACTTCAACTATGACAGACGAAATTAGAAAAAGAAATCCAGAAAATCACATTGTAGGATTTTTAATTATTTGCAAATTATGGTGGAAAATAAGTATTTGGTCAATAACAAGTTTATCTCAATACTTTTATATACCCTTTGTTGGCAATGACAGAGGTCAAACGTTTTCTGTAAGTCTTCACAAGGTTTTCACACACGGTTGCTGGTATTTTGGCCCATTCCTCCATGCAGATCTCCTCTAGAGCAGTGATGTTTTGGGGCTGTCGCTGGGCAACACGGACTTTCAACTCCCTCCAAAGATTTTCTATGGGGTTGAGATCTGGAGACTGGCTAGGCCACTCCAGGACCTTGAAATGCTTCTTACGAAGCCACTCCTTCGTTGCCCGGGCGGTGTGTTTGGGATCATTGTCATGCTGAAAGACCCAGCCACGTTTCATCTTCAATGCCCTTGCTGATGGAAGGAGGTTTTCACTCAAAATCTCACGATACATGGCCCCATTCATTCTTTCCTTTACACGGATCAGTCGTCCTGGTCCCTTTGCAGAAAAACAGCCCCAAAGCATGATGTTTCCACCCCCATGCTTCACAGTAGGTATGGTGTTCTTTGGATGCAACTCAGCATTCTTTGTCCTCCAAACACGACGAGTTGAGTTTTTACCAAAAAGTTATATTTTGGTTTCATCTGACATTCTCCCAATCCTCATCTGGATCATCCAAATGCTCTCTAGCAAACTTCAGACGGGCCTGAACATGTACTGGCTTAAGCAGGGGACACGTCTGGCACTGCAGGATTTGAGTCCCTGGCGGCGTAGTGTGTTACTGATGGTAGGCTTTGTTACTTTGGTCCCAGCTCTCTGCAGGTCATTCACTAGGTCCCTCCGTGTGGTTCTGGGATTTTGCTCACCGTTCTTGTGATCATTTTGACCCCACGGGTGAGATCTTGCGTGGAGCCCCAGATCGAGGAAGATTATCAGTGGTCTTGTATGTCTTCCATTTCCTAATAATTGCTCCCACAGTTGATTTCTTCAAACCAAGCTGCTTACCTATTGCAGATTCAGTCTTCCCAACCTGGTGCAGGTCTACAATTTTGTTTCTGGTGTCCTTTGACAGCTCTTTGGTCTTGGCCATAGTGGAGTTTGGAGTGTGACTGTTTGAGGTTGTGGACAGGTGTCTTTTATACTGATAACAAGTTCAAACAGGTGCCATTAATACAGGTAACGAGTGGAGGACAGAGGAGCCTCTTAAAGAAGAAGTTACAGGTCTGTGAGAGCCAGAAATCTTGCTTGTTTGTGACCAAATACTTATTTTCCACCATAATTTGCAAATAAATTCATTAAAAATCCTACAATGTGATTTTCTGGATTTTTTTCCCTCATTTTGTCTGTCATAGTTGAAGTGTACCTATGATGAAAATTACAGGCCTCTCTCATCTTTTTAAGTGAGAGAACTTGCACAATTGGTGGCTGACTAAATACTTTTTTGCCCCACTGTATGTACACTGAACAAAAATATAAAAGTGAAACGATTTTACTGAGTTAGGAAATCAGTCAATTAAAATAAATGAATTAGGCAGTAATCTACGGATTTCACATGACTGGGCAGGGGTGCAGCCATGGGTGGCCCTTGGAGGGCATAGGCCCACTCACTTGGCAGCCAGGCCCAACCACTGGGGAGCTAGGCCCAGCCAATCAGAATTAGTTTTTCCCAAAAGGGCTTTATTACAGACAGAAGTACTCCTCAGAAATACACAAGGTGCACCTGTGTAATGATCATTCTGTTTAATCAGCTTCTTGGTATGCCACACCTGTCAGGTGGATGGATTATCTTGGCAAAGGAGAAATGCTCATTAACAGGGATTTAAACAAATGTGTGCACAAAATTTAAGAGAATTAAGCTTTTTATGCATAACATTCGATATGCTGCTATCCCACCTGTTCCTCATAATGGTACTGTTCCACTCCTAACCAACCACAATGATATAAAATCATTTTACTACCAGTACTTGAAGTTTAGAGTGGATTAAAACGATAAAGTATTAAATGACGCCACCTGGTGCCCGGATAGCAACTTACAGTAGATCTCACAGGGGAAGAGCTGTCCACATACTACACATCACACCTCACTCAGTGTCAGATGGCTACAACACAGCGTTGACATTATAAATTCAAACATTTATTTAACAAATAAACAAATGAAAACATGCATTGTACGTCAACAGGGATAGGCTAATTCATGAATGTAAAAATAGCTACTAAATGGAGGAGAAAATGATCTGGTACTTCATACAAGTAAATTAACTTTAAAATGTATTTGATCATGTTACTTTGATGGCTACAATGTTTCAATTTGCTGTTGTGGCAAAATCAATTTGATTTCATCCCAGCAGAAACCGCAGCGAACCAGAATATTCCTTCTGGGAAGCTCCCAAGCCATCAAGACCCACTCCTCACGCCATTGGCCGTTTGATAGCCACGCTTCCACCGCCACGTTCGATGAGTAGCAGTCTGCCATCCGCAGTGCCACGTTCAACCAGCTAGTAGTACGGTTATTTTCTGACAGATAGCAAGCTAAATGCCACTACGCTACATGTAAACTAAGCAAGCTAGCGGATTAGATATGTTTATGAGTAGAATTGCTTGTTTTCAGATACAAAAATAGAGCTAAAGTTGCATCATTGGCATGGTGGTTTTGGCCTGGGTCCACCCTATGTTTACCCTCAGCCCTATGTTCCCCCTCAACCCTGTGTTCCCCCTCAGCCCTATGTTCCCCCTCAGCCCTATGTTCCCCTCAG
Source organism: Brachymystax lenok tsinlingensis (assembly GCA_030435695.1). Lineage (NCBI taxonomy): Eukaryota > Metazoa > Chordata > Actinopteri > Salmoniformes > Salmonidae > Brachymystax > Brachymystax lenok. The sequence continues at coordinate 46,205,814 of CM059792.1, read as the reverse complement.
CCCTATGTTCCCCCTCAACCCTGTGTTCCCCCTCAACCCTGTGTTCCCCCTCAGCCCTATGTTCCCCCTCAGCCCTATGTTCCCCCTCAGCCCTGTGTTCCCCCTCAGCCCTATGTTCCCCCTCAGCCCTATGTTCCCTCAGTACCCACTGAACCAATTCCAATCAAAATTGGCTCTGCTTACTGTCCAAATAATTTGTATTGTAATCAAATTTGGCCTTGTTTGGGGACGGAGATCATAATATGTGCTTTGCAAGTGTTAATTTTCACATAACATTGTTCATTTAGCAGACACTTCTATCACACCATAGTGCCATGGCACTTCTGATACCAATGCAGTACATTTGGGTCATAGGGGGCAGGGTTAGGGAGTAACGGATTTCATAGCTGCATAGTGTGGATCCCAGCCTATAGAATAAAAGGTTGAGCAGATCCTCCCTTCTAGACTCCTCCGTGGTATTGTGCTCCACATACTGTCAAAAACAAGTTGAATTTAAGAATCACCACGAGTGATTTCAACAGGCGGTAAATTAGTTAATAGACCAATAAGAAAGAGTTCCAAATCTCTTTTCCAATAACAGATCGTTTTCAGTTTTCCTCCCCACACTTAGACCACTCCCAGACAGTCCTAGCAAAATTATTGCTTGAGAAATTGCTGACCCAAAAGTCCATCCCACCAAAACAGCCTGAAATTTCAGGCCGTCTTTTCAAACAGCTCTTACACTAAAAGGGCATTTCATCATTTTCACAATTGCACAGTATTATAACAACCTCACAGTGTGGAAATATATATATATATATTATATATGAAGCACAAGAAAATCAAATGTTTGACTGCACTGGGCCTTTATTGTATTCATATTTTCAACACCTCAACCAGGAGGTTTATTAACAGGAGACAACTCAAGCCATATGAACTGATAATCAACAATTCAGCTTTGCTGAAAATAGATCAACATCATTGTTATCAACCCCTTGTACAGCCGGCCCGCTCATTAGGCAGCCTCTCATTAGGCAGGATTAGGCAGCCGCTCATTAGGCAGCCCATAAGAAATGGACAATCACAACTGTTGTACAGGAGTTTCACCCTATTGTCATTATCAGTTGTTTCAAGTTAGTATTCCGTTTTTGGTCCGACCAAATCCAAACCTATCATAGACGTCTATGTTTGGTTCAGATTTGGTGTGGTCTGTACCAGCCAAACAGACGTTTATAAATTACATATTTTCAACTTTCATTCAGAACCCAAAATTTACCTGATTTCAACGTCTGGAAAATACGTATTTTAGATGTCTTATTAATGCCATTTTGCTTACTGGGACTTTTCTACTTTTGCAGGGGAGGCATTTTTGGTCTTGCCCAGGGAGGCAGAAAGGCAAGCACCGGCCCTGACCCCTTGCCTTGGGGACATGGTAACTTTAGCAGGACAAAATGCAACTATACAGACAAAGTGGGAAGGGAGAGAGGCACGAACAGTCCATCATCAGCATAGCTGTAGTTTTTGTATCTAAAACCTGCAATTCTATTTATAATCCTATCTAATTCGTTAGCTAGTTGCTCAGTTTACATATAGCATGCATGGTAATTTAGCTCGCTATCTGTCAGTCAATCGGAACTGGCTGAATTTCTGCAGTCTTTGGATGCAGCAGGCAGACTGCCCGCCAAGATCAGCCATGCTTGCTTCGCCCTCAAGCAGGCTAGGTAGCGATACAACAGTCCATCCAGTAGGGTCTGGAAACTATAGTCAGCTTCGATGATGTCAACGGAGTAGTTCAATAAAATGCAGTTTATTCAAATGTTGCTCCTTCATTGAAAATGAATATGCTACCGTTGTTTTACCGTACCCCCCAAAAGTGCCCACGAGGATCTATTTGTTGAGCTTCTACCTTGAATGCGGAGCTGGAAGCGTTGCTGAGAGCCCATTGGCTAATCGAACGGCCAGTGGGGTTGGGAGCTTCACCGGGAGGACCGTGGAGCTGCCGGGAGGAACATCTCGTGTGATTTACGGTAAGTAGAGGTGCCACCTTTTTTTTTCTTTCCGTTGCAAAGAAGCCAATAGGAAAACACTTTTCACGATGACAACTTTAGATAGCCAATGTTGAATTACGTCTTACAAAAGGGGGTGCTCTCTTCCGGTAGTATAAAGATTGCCACGAGTTAGCTCGCCGAGTCGGAGAGTATCCATCTTGTAAAGCAGCCTCCGGGACCTTGCTCGATTTTAAACGGTAAGCGACGTTTTAGACTTGTTTTACCGCGCACCTATTGAGCTATGTGATATTAAATGATTCATGCCACCCGCCTATCAGGCTAGATGCATCATGTCTAGTTATGTTAACTATTGCCAACTAGATGTGTCAATTCGGGCACCACTGGCAGGCCGCGAACACCAACAGAATAACCAACTAAGTTAACTAGCTGAATGGCTAGATCTGTTAAGCTGGTTTTATTTATTGTTGTTGCTGGCGTTTGACTTGTTTCTGTACAGTTTGCACGAATGCCTATGAAGTAATTCGAATACAAAAATCTAAAACGTTGTCGGAAAAGTGATTTATTTATTTTTTTTGTGCTAGAAACTAACATTAGCCAGAGAAGCCGGTTAGCTTTACGGCCCGCGTTACAATGTGCACGATTGTCTCGACAACACATCTATATAATGCATGTTAGACAACAGCCAGCTAGCGTTTCTTTTTGTCCCCAATGGTAGGGGATCACTATGTCTGACGACGCTGAACAGCAACTCATGGAGACCTCCGAAAACGGCAACGAAGCCGACGAGTTGAACGGAGCAGAAGAATCCACATTACAGCCCGACGCGGAGGAACCGGAGAAACCGAGCTGCGAGGAAGAGGCTGCTGTGGAGGAAGAGGACGCGCAGAACGGAGCGGCGGAGGGGGGGCAGATAAATGCAAGCAAAGGCGAGGATGACGCCGGGTAAGTTTCTGTGTGGTTGTTGTAACATAGTCGTATTATAACATAACGTTAGCTGCTGACGTTTACATGTTTATCTTTTTGTTTAGTCTTGGCGCCATGCCCGGCCCAGTTTGGGGGATGGGCTTCAACTGGCTAGCGTTGCTACACTTATGCAATGACTGGTGTATTGAGTTGTAGTGATATACAACCGAAGTGTGAACTCCCTGTTTTTTTTATTGGCCTGTACAAGTTTGTAAGCCACAATGTGTGCCACCCCGAACTCGAATAATATCAAAACAAATGTGAATTAAATTTAATTGAGTTCATGAGCTTTGTCCTCGGTCCTTACTGATCTGTGTTTCTCTGCAGCAAAATGTTTGTTGGTGGACTTAGCTGGGACACTAGCAAAAAAGACCTGAAAGACTACTTCTCCAGATTTGGAGAGGTGACAGATTGTACCATCAAGATGGACTCAAACACAGGAAGGTCACGCGGGTTTGGGTTCATCTTGTTCCAAACGGCAGCAAGTGTAGACAAGGTGTGTTCCATGGGAAAGGTGACATGATTTGATATCTTACATTGTGAAAGTTGGGCTTTGTAGACAGTTATTTTTTTGTTTTGTTGGGGGGAACCTTGAAGGTTCTTGAGCAGAAAGAACACAGGCTAGATGGACGACAGATAGACCCAAAGAAGGCGATGGCAATGAAGAAGGAACCGGCCAAGAAGATCTTTGTTGGTGGTCTAAACCCAGAAGCCACAGAGGAGACCATTAGAGAATACTTTGGGACATTTGGAGAGGTTTGTCACTGTCCTTCTATTGTTCTATGATGACCTCTGCATGACCCTCCTGTGTTTCAGTAGCTATGGATTTTTTTCCAGTGTTATTAATTTTGTCTCTTTTCAAACATTCAGATTGAATCCATCGAACTCCCAGTGGACCCCAAATTCAAAAAAAGGAGGGGCTTTATCTTCATTACGTTCAAAGAAGAGTCCACTGTTAAAAAATGCCTTGAGAAAAAGTTCCACAATGTGTGTGGAACTAAAGTAACAGATGGAAAGGAAGGTCTTGTATGTATATTTCTTTATTTATCTACTTACTGTTGGGTGGCGATGTGCATGCTGGGTGCATCCTATAGCAATTTGGCTAAGCATCCTATTTGTGTGTGAAATGTTAATTTGTGTCTAGTTGCAACTTTGTTCATTGTCTTCATTCCCTGCTGCAATGCTTTGGGACATGGTCACGCACCCTGGCTTGAAATAATGTATCCTCACTAGGGCTGGGCGGTATACTGTATTTTATGATATACCGCTATTGAGAAACTAGAAAATGCTGCCATCTGGATTGCTTATTATAAGGAATTTGAAGTTATTTATACTTAAGTACGTTTTATCTATTACATTTACTTTTGATACTTAAGTGTATTTAAAACAATACTTTTAGACTTACTCAAGTAGTATTTTACTGGGTGACTTTTACTTGAGTCATTTTCCATTAACATATCTTTTACTCAGGTATGACAATTGGGTACTTTTTCCACCACTGCAATTGAATGCAGAAAATGCAGAAATGATAAAAGTGCTGAAATGTGTTTTGGTTGAAGGTGAATTGAACATTATAAAACAATCAGAATGGAGAAAGACTCAGTGAAATCTCTTAGAATGTATGTGTTGCCACCCTAGGATCACTCACTACTCATGAAGCAAAATGTATGATTTATTATTACAAAACTAAAAATACCATCCAGTTTTTTAAAATACGGTGATATAATATTTTGTTCATATCGCCCAGCCCTAATCCTCACTGACAGTCATGTTGCATGCAGGAGTTTCAGACCTGTTTGCATGGTGTTCTAGAATGCTTTGGTTCATCAATTTGAACACATTTTATTTTTTGCATGTCAAAATTCAGATTCTGGGTTTTGTCAAGTTTTAAATGAGTTTTGTCATGTCCTCTGACTGAGATGGGGTCCAGTGTGCGCTTTAAGCTAACATCAGTGCTTTAACTTAAGATGTGACTTGTCTAAATAGCCCTTGCATGTTTGTAGTCCATGCTGTGGCATCTGTATAATTAAATATCCTCTATTGTCGTCCCAGTGTGAGATCAAAATCGCCCAGCCCAAAGAGGTGTACCAGCAGCAGCAGTTTGGAGGCCGTGGTGGTGGCGGCGGCTATGGAGGAGGCCGGGGAGGCAGGGGCCGTGGTGGTGGTGAGTACTAACTCAAGTGACATTTTGTTATGAGTGACCAGGGCATAGAGAAGGTCTGTGTGCGATGGGTTCTACCATCTACAAGATGGGTGTGGTACTCAAGGCAGGCAATGAGTTGAGAAATTGGATTGTTAATTGGCATCTCTGAACTATGAATATCTGGATTTTTTTTTCTTGTCTTTGTCTGACTTGGAACCACCTTTCTGTTTCCCTCAGGCCAAAGCCAGTATGGGAACCAGGGTTATAATAACTACTGGAACCAGGGCTATGGCAGCCAGGGTTATGGTAACCAGGGCTATGGTTATGGTGGGCAGCAGGCCTATGGAAACTATGGCGCTTACGGCAACTATGACTACTCTGCTGGATACTACGGTGGTGGCTATGGAGGTGGCTATGACTACAGTGAGTATACAGACCTCTGGCGAGCGCCTACCTGATTTTACATGACTTGTCTTTGCACAGAAGCACTCAGTCCTCTCTCTCTATTCCTGCAGACCAGGGCAATACAAGCTATGGGAAAACTCCAAGACGTGGAGGCCACCAGGGTAGCTACAAGCCATACTGATCTCATGTAGTGCAGGTATGCATTTTAGTGCCTTGTAACATTGTGGTCCTATATAGCTGTTAGATTTGTGGCATTCGATGCCAACAATTCCTTGCCACGATTTAAGTCTGGCCCAGGGGAAGGCTATTGTGGATTAGAATGAAAAATGTAATCCACTGTTCATCAATTGGATTTAGAAAATACCGTTCTGTTGGACAGGAAACTTGTTTTTAAAGTACACAACCTCAAACCCTCAAATTTGCCAGCACAATCTGCATCAAAGATGCACCCCTACAACTACACTACTGGATCACTAAGGGTTGATGTTGCGGTGGACCATGTTCAAAACAATGTTCTAGAGCGGGAGATGGGAGACTATCTGCTTAAAGCTGCACAGCAAATTTAACAACCTGTCTGCCGTTTCCCTTAATGCTATGCTATGACCGATCTAACCAGCAGCATTGGCTTCCTAATCATCCCCCTTCTTGCATGCTTGTCGCTCTAGCTGTTTTGCTCTTTGATGCAGGGTGGTGGGGGTCGTGTCATAAGTGGTGTGGCAACAATTGCTTTTTCTCCTTTCTTAAAGGACTCAAGTAATCCAGATTTGAGACTGGGGTGCAGCAGCGGCAGTGTGCAGGACTTCATTCTTTCCTTTGGGATGACAGACTTGAACTCCACTTGTACAGACCATCTGAGGAACTGGGGAAGCAAATGTCACTTTTCCACGTTTTTATTTTATCTTTTTTTTTTTTGGTCCACATTTCCAGAGATGGAAGTGTAATTTTTACTGTACTTTTTGGTACCTTTTGAATCTAATGTATTGTATGGTATTTTACATGTCGACTGGATTTACAGGAGCATCGGAAGCTGTCAGAGCTTTTGAAATAAAACAATTTTGAGTAATTTTTTTCTGGTTTCTAGATTACTTTTCTGACTCTGCAAGTGGCAATAGGACTTCCAACAAGGAATTCGGTGTAGGATTGGCGATCATGTAAAAGGGATTTATCTGATTTCATTTAAGATTGTCTCTAGAGAATGTCTGCTTGTAGATGGAAGCAACCAGTATATTTTGGATTCATTTTAATTTTGACCTGTGTTAAGTGGCATTTCTAAATCTAGTTGATGCTTAAAGCCTGCAAAATATTGCAAGGGTGTTGCAGCCTCTCTGGAGTTTCATTCCACCAGTGTCTTTGGCAAATTGTTAGAAATAAAAATTTTCGTTTATAATTTGTGTCCATCTCTGTTTTAATGCATAACTTATGGATACTGTCTTAGTGTTAAGTTCCTCAAATGGCTCATTTACAATCATTTTGGAACGTATTTGTGTCTGAGGTTGCTGATACGTTTTGGTATATTTAAGGGATTATTTTTTTTTTTAACATTATGCTTACATTTAATGGCTGGTTCACACAGGCTGCCCAATTCTGATCTTCTGCCCAATTTGGCAAAAGGTCTGCCTCTTAGTCAACACCAATAAAAAAATATTTAATCATATTTGGGATGCCGACGTAAAATGAAGCTGTACACATTGCAAAACCAACACACACTGCTTACATGTGGGCGACGTGGACAGTAGTGCTTTGCAATGGCAGACGAAGTGCGTTTTAAAATAGTGTCATGGAGGTGCATGTTCAGATCCACAGCAAAAAATCTATTCTATAACCGGGCTAGTTTACTCTTATCCTGAGAGTTCCAGCATGCTAGTTTTCTGTTCTACCTGATTTAATGGCTCAACTGGTTTACCAGGTCTAAACCTGTCCCTGATTAGAAGGGAACAAGGGGGGGGAAGCAGTGGAACTGGTGTTGTGGTCCATAGTGGCATTTTCAGCGGTTCTACACTATCAGTGACAAATTGCCTGAGAAGCATGTCACTTATTAAACAGACTAGATCAATTGTATTGAGCATAGTGCCATTCGGCACGTTTTTATGTTCTGGAATGTTCAATTGCACTACAACAGTACGGTACTGAATGACCAGTTGAACAATGTAGTCGGGAACATGGTTAGCATAGCCACTGCCCTTTAAATGTCTTTGTCTAATGATCTGTGTTATGTCATTCTGTATGTTTTGTGTGGACCCCAGGAAGAGTAGCTGCTGCTTTTGCAGAAGCTACTGGGGATCCTAATAAAAATACCAAATTGGTCACTCATTGCTTCAAGCTACACCCAGCAAATGTACCTCCGTCTGTTCAGTAACATTTTGGGGAAACTTGTCGTTTCAGTACAAACCGTTCCTCAACTGTTTAAGAGCAAACCAATGCACCTCATTCTTTCACGGTGCAGTCAAACTTGTGGGAATTTGTCTCAGCCTGGTCCCAGATCTATTTGTGCATTTGCCTTCTCCATTATCAAGCCTAACAAGTTGGCAAGACAGCAGAAACTGATTGGCACCTAGGCTAGCCACAAATCAACGTTTATTGAACTGCAACTGCTATTCTGAGGTTTTGGGAAATGTGGAAGACCGTCTGATGTGGAAAATATACTGTTAATTGTTTTTTCTTTAGGCTTGTAGTGTACTTTAATTTGAGGACACATCCTGTTAACATAATGGTAGAAAAATGTACATTTTCTTTTTTCAATCATCTTTATTACTCGGACTAAGGCAGTGTTTACACAGGCAGCGACACATCAGATATTTTTCAGAGCTGATCTGATTGGTGAAAATAAGATTTCAATTGGGCTGCCTGTGTAAACGTAGCCAGAGAGACATACAAAACAAATTGAGCCATAAGTGTTTGAAAAACTCCTGCTCCTCTGACTGTAACAGCCAATCCTAATACCCCATCTTTAGTATTTTTCTATTTCGTTGAGCACCAGTGTGATAAGTCTAGGTCCTGTTATAGTGGGGGTTCTTGGCAGACAGGTCAGATAATCAAATGAAAGTAGCTTGTCTGAAACTCTTCTCTTCCTCTGGTTAATGCGATGGCTCTCGCTTCCTCTCTTGATCGATTGCTACAACAGAGAAACAAAGCAAATGTTGAACCCTTTTGCAATGAAGACAGCCATCTCTGATATTCATGAATAATAAAACATTACATTTCCATTATTGAATGATACAGACGATACAATGAATTTCTCTCATCCTCCCTTTAAGGCAAAATGGTTGAGTGAGATGGCTGAGACACCCTGACTCAGAAGGTCACTTTCACAGATTGCAGCTCTTGAGTTGGAAGCACAAATGTTGACTCATCACCACTGTCACCATGTAAAATGTATGTAAATTAAGAGAACATCTCCCTCCAGTTTGGGATAGGGTAACAGTACAAGGTGTCTCACAAGGAATCCGTGGATAACGATTTTGGTTAATCTCGTACATATTTGCATTTCTGTTGTCAATCAACCTATTATATAGAATACCCTCCTCCTGAACACACACACACAGTTGCCATTACATGGATGGGAGATAATGTCCCATTAAAAAAAAATGAATTTGCCTGGTCATTTTGCTATGGAGAGAGAAGCCAGTATGAAGAGTGATCCGTCTAGCAGCCAATGGCACGCCTCACAGGGCTGAGCCCTGGCTCAAGCACATGCATCACACAGCTAGATTTAACAAGATTCACTCACTTTCTTTGGTTGGCAATGAGTTCTTCACTCTGGTCTCTGTCTTCTTCAGCTTAGTCTTATCAAAGCTGGAGATTTCCCTCATGTTGGGTTTGTCGGACATGATGGCTGTAAGTGGAGAAAGAGAGCTGTAAATAAGACAGTAGTTAGTGTCAATGTGTTACTATCAGAATGGCTGTGAGTATGGACACGCCTTAGAATGGAACATGACTCATGTCATCAGAGTTTCAAGATTGCTACCCCTGTCTATGTGTATGTAAGTGTGTTGTGAAGGGCAGCTGGTTCTAAGATGTTCATGGATGGGTGTTGGTCTCTCTGCCTGGCTGAGTGATCCCTCATGTCTGCTCCTCAGATCCTCTATGTACTATTGGGCTTGATCTTTGTTCTCCCCTCTACCATCCTTCTCTCTCTATCCCCCTTCTAACCTCCTTCATTCTGTCTACCCCCCCTTCTAACCTCCTTCATTCTGTCTATCCCCACCTTCTACCATCCTTCATTCTGTCTATCCCCACCTTCTAACCTCCTTCATTCTGTCTATCCCCACCTTCTAACCTCCTTCATTCTGTCTATCCCCACCTTCTAACCTCCTTCATTCTGTCTATCCCCACCTTCTAACCTCCTTCATTCTGTCTATCCCCACCTTCTAACCTCCTTCATTCTGTCTATCCCCACCTTTTAACCTCCTTCATTCTGTCGACCCCCCCTTCTAACCTCCTTCATTCTGTCTATCCCCACCTTTTAACCTCCTTCATTCTGTCGACCCCCCCTTCTAACCTCCTTCATTCTGTCTATCCCCCCCTTCTAACCTCCTTCATTCTGTCTATCCCCACCTTCTAACCTCCTTCATTCTCTCTATCTGCCCCTTCTACCCCTCCTTCATTCTGAATATCCCCCCTTCTACCACTCACTGTGAATCCAGCCCTTCCTTTCTCCTCCTAGAGGTAATCAATCACCACCCAGGGAGAGAAAGTGTCTCGTTATATTCCATTCTATTAGTAATATCTCCTCTTAAAACCACCAATGTCCTCAGTCTTTTTGGGTAACACTTTTTGGGTAACGCTTTTTGGATAAACGGGTGGCATATGGACCGTGATAGATAATATGTCACACTGACACATATTGTGCGCTCAACCAATCTGTTAACGACGTCGGTTTCCCGAAGACCACCCTACTGGGGGTGAATGACGGCAATCACTGATATCATATCACTGATGTCAGGCTCATGGGATAACTTTTACACATAAGCTAATAGATGTAGCATATGTACTATGATATACATTTAACATATGTACAGATGTAATGGAGAGTATGTCTTACCTTAGAGCAGGGTGTGCTGGTTCCAGAAGCTACACGTGCCGGTGTCTACGTCTCTCTATTAGCGAGTCCAGAGCTGCGTCTGATACTGCATGTGTGTTTCAGAAGGGTGTGGGCAGGGGGAAGGGAGGTGGCTATTGATCTGCCCATCTCTCCCCCTCCATACATCCTGACACAACATTAAATATTCATGCCACGTAGTAGGAGGGGCAGCAGCACCAGTTCCCAGAGTAACACTGCTGATTCCACCCTGGTAGGAAAAACAGTGGGGTCTGAAATTATTGACACCCTTGATAAAGATAATGACTATAAAATGAATATTTTTTTTTTTTTATACTGGGGAAATTATATTATTTTATACTAATACAATTGCTCGGAGAAATGGAGTGGTTATTAAATAATATATTGTGTCATTTCGGATTGATCCTGAATGAACCGTGAATAATGATGAGTGAGAAAGTTACAGGGGGGATAAAGGCCATACCCCCAAAACATGCTAACGTCCCCTGTTATTGGTCATGGTGAGACGTTAGAGACCATACCCCCAAAACATGCTAACGTCCCCTGTTATTGGTCATGGTGAGACGTTAGAGACCATACCCCCAAAACATGCTAACGTCCCCTGTTATTGGTCATGGTGAGACGTTAGAGACCATACCCCCAAAACATGCTAACGTCCCCTGTTATTGGTCATGGTGAGACGTTAGAGACCATACCCCAAAACATGCTAACGTCCCCTGTTATTGGTCATGGTGAGACGTTAGAGACCATACCCCCAAGACATGCTAACCTCCCCTGTTATTGGTCATGGTGAGACGTTAGAGACCATACCCCCAAGACATGCTAACGTCCCCTGTTATTGGTCATGGGGAGACGTTAGAGACCATACCCCCAAGACATGCTAACCTCCCCTGTTATTGGTCATGGTGAGACGTTAGAGACCATACCCCCAAGACATGCTAACCTCCCCTGTTATTGGTCATGGTGAGACGTTAGAGACCATACCCCCGAGACATGCTAACGTCCCTGTTATTGGTCATGGTGAGGCGTTAGAGACCATACCCCCAAAACATGCTAACCTCCTGTTATTGGTCATGGTGAGACGTTAGAGACCATACCCCCAAGACATGCTAACGTCCCTGTTATTGGTCATGGTGAGACGTTAGAGACCATACCCCGAGACATGCTAACCTCCTGTTATTGGTCATGGTGAGACGTTAGAGACCATACCCCAAGACATGCTAACCTCCTGTTATTGGTCATGGTGAGACGTTAGAGACCATACCCCAAGACATGCTAACGTCCCTGTTATTGGTCATGGTGAGACGTTAGAGACCATACCCCCAAAACATGCTAACCTCCTGTTATTGGTCATGGTGAGGCGTTAGAGACCATACCCCGAGACATGCTAACGTCCCCTGTTATTGGTCATGGTGAGACGTTAGAGACCATACCCCCAAGACATGCTAACGTCCCCTGTTATTGGTAATGGTGAGACGTTAGAGACCATACCCCCAAGACATGCTAACGTCCCCTGTTATTGGTCATGGTGAGACGTTAGAGACCATACCCCCAAGACATGCTAACGTCCCCTGTTATTGGTCATGGTGAGACGTTAGAGACCATACCCCAAGACATGCTAACCTCCCCTGTTATTGGTCATGGTGAGAGGTTAGAGACCATACCCCGAGACATACTAACGTCCCCTGTTATTGGTCATGGTGAGACGTTAGAGACCATACCCCCAAGACATGCTAACCTCCCCTGTTATTGGTCATGGTGAGACGTTAGAGACCATACCCCCAAGACATGCTAACGTCCCCTGTTATTGGTCATGGTGAGACGTTAGAGACCATACCCCCGAGACATGCTAACCTCCCCTGTTATTGGTCATGGTGAGACGTTAGAGACCATACCCCCAAGACATGCTAACCTCCCCTGTTATTGGTCATGGTGAGAGGTTAGCATGTCTCGGGGGTGGAATCTTTAGCCTTCTGTAACTTTCTCACTCATCATTATTAACGATTCATTCACAATTATCTGTAATCATGGTAGCATCCACATTCATGTAAAATTGTTTAGAAATATTTGATATTGTTATTTATAATAAAAGTGACTCAAATGTCACAATACATTATTTACCATTCATTTCTATTGGTCCCAAAATAACCTGAAACACAACCAAAACAAAGTGCGAATGCATCCAACAAGTTTGTAGAGTCACAAGCTTGATGTAGTCATTGCGTTCTAGGAATATGGGACCAAGTACTAAACTTTTGACTACTTTATTTATAAGAATCTTTAGGGGTGTCAATTTTGACCCCTACCTTTAAAACAAATAAAAAAATACTTAATAATACTTGTTAAACAAAATCTAATTCTCCGAGCAATTGTATTATTATAAAGTAATATAATTTCCCAAATTTTTTTTGAACATACAATATAGCTCAGTATTTGAATGATTTACTTTATACAGTCATTATTGCTCATCTTTATAAAGGGCGTCAATCACTTCAGACCCCACTGTATATTAGGCTGCATTATGACGGGGTTAAGAGGGGCAATTATGTAATGGATGAAAATCATGATTTTGAATAGCCATAGGAAGATTATGCAGATGAGTCAATGCCGATATGAAGTAGCAACAGATGGGGGTGTAGTCTGCCGAGAACGATAAAGATGAATTAGTTATGCCTGTACACTTCCCACCTGTTTATGCCTCTCCAGGATTCATCTCCACCAATGCCATTATGTGTCCTATCGTCTAATCACTCTATTGTATACTCTACCTTTCCCCTCAGACTGAACACAACACTGGGGGGTAGATTTCACAGACATTTAGTCATAAGATCCATAGAAATATACCGTGATAAATTCAGAAGACATATGCACAAACTGAGACAATGTAGACTCAGCGGGAGCTGGATTCTTTTGGACAGACAAAAACAAATATCAATGTTCAAGGGATAAATTCTCGCCGTTCCTAGTTGACTGTATATGGCTGCTCAAGACAATAGAGGGGCCTACACTCTGTCTGCAGCCTCTGTGCTCTACACACGGTGAGGGGCTCTGCCCATTGGACGCATGGTGATGATTCTTGGACTGCCAGCTGCATCCTTAGCCCGGGTGCCAGTCCGATTCTTTTCTCTGGACAACTCCATATGGAACTGTCATGCGTGATAATGATAGTGGAGTTGGCAAAAAACACAATCAGATCTGGGACCAGGCTATAGCAGGAGACAACAGATCTGGGACCAGGCTATAGAAGGAGACAACAGATCTGGGACCAGGCTATAGAAGGAGACAACAGATCTGGGACCAGGCTATAGAAGGAGACAACAGATCTGGGACCAGGCTATAGAAGGAGACAACAGATCTGGGACCAGGCTATAGAAGGAGACAACAGATCTGGGACCAGTCTACTGCGTCCTGGCCGTTCCATAAGAACAAGAGGAATGTCAGTCATTCAGACACACACAGCTGTTGACAGGGTCCAGGGTGCCTCTGTTAATCTGGGGTGGGGCAGGCTGGGTTGGGACACATCCAATCCCTGCTTTGAGGTGGTCGATGGCCATGTGACAGAGACCTCTCAGTTTCATTACAGTATTTAACAATAGTATGAATACATTAGATGCCGGAAAACTCTTGAATGGTCCACAAAATGCGTGGATAAAAGTTCCCACCATCTGAAGGTTACGTTACTTACTTTTGAATTTCACTGTAGTCAAAATGAATATCCAAATATAATCTGAAGAAAGAGACATTTTTAAATGAATTGTCCGTACTCGCCGTGATTATCACCGATAGCGTTTATGGAAGTTCAAGATTCATCTTCACCACTTGATGGAGTCAGAGCACATGACATATTACAATGAGTAAAACCCTGCCACATGTACATAGATTGTGTATCAGACTCACTCAACCCAGGTCTGGTATGTCTGTTGTCTGTTCAGGCTAGCTGGGGGTTGTATCTGTCTGGTTATGTTCCCACTTTGGCTGTGTGTTTGGTGACATATTAGTATCTGAAGAATGACTCCACTGAAAAGATTAACATAGTGCCTCAATACAAGCACGGGACAGCACAGCATAGCCTACATTCAATGCTGAAGGAATATGTCAATTAGTCAAGCTACTGGTTGTTTCTTGTTGACGACTATGGACTCAGTTTGAGAATAGCCATGACATCTCATTGCTCTTTTACTGCAGTGTTTCACAACTCCAGTTGTCCAGTACCCCCAACAGTTCACATTGTTGTTGTAGCCCTGGTCAAACACACCTCATTCAGCTCATTGAGGGCTTGATGATTAGTTGACAAGTTGAATCAGGTGTGCATGTCCAGGTTTACAATATAAATGTGTACTGTTGGGGGGTACTGGAGGACCAGGGTTGAGAACCACTGTTAGATGAGTACAGGGTATAGGCTGGGCACACTGTCATACCCTAGGGCCTAGTTTTTCTGAAGTTATCTGATCAGATAGGATTAAATGTTAGAATTAGTTTTTTTTCAAAACTGAAAAATTCGATTCTGATCCTCCCGATAGTGATTTGGTTTGGTAATCCAATCTGACCTTGAGGATTACATTTAGTTTTTTCATCATTTTTCAAACGTGATTAGGATAGTTTTGATGGTGAAAATCTGCATTATCTTGATCCCACTGAACGGGTGGATTCAGGGTGGATTTAGAAACTACAACCAATACATTTTAATGTAACTAAGGTGACGAGGTGTTACATTTTCTGAAAAACAAAGGTTAGTTATGTTACATTTACCACAGTGTAGGTAGCTGGTCAGTTGTTATATTGAGAAATGTCAAATTAATGCATGTACTTACTGATATGTAGGTACCTTTATTCATGTATTTCACTCATCTCTGTTTCCCTTTGACAGTGTAGCAGTAGTACCACAACATGTCCGTTAGATGGCAAGGTGTAGACCTGTTCAAAGCACTGAAAACCAGTGTTCTGTGATCTTGATATTGTGTTATCTGGATCAAAATAATCCTATTCCATTATTTTCAGAGAAATCGCCTCAAAAACAGCCAGATTGATCTGATCCTGGATTGCAAAAAAAAAACGTGATTACAGAATTAAACGTTTTAAAGAACCAGGCCCTGAATAAAGCGTTTTATCTCAAGATTTGTCATTTTTGTCAAGCAGTTTTCATCTTTGTCCACTAGGCGGCAGTGTAAGTCCTTTTTGGGCATGTTCTGCAATAACACACAGTGCACTCACAAATTATTCATACACCTTGAAGTGTTCCACATTTTGTTGCATTACAGCCTGAAATCAAAATCCATTAAATCAACTGTTTTTTTTCTATTTAATACATTTTTCTCACCCATCTACACACAATACCCCATAATGAAAAAGTGAAAACATGTTAATTGAAAATTAAGTACACAAGTATTCACACACCTGAATCAATACTTTGTAGAAGCACAGTTGGCAGCAATTACAGATTTGAGTCGTTTTGGGTATGTCTGTATCAGCTTTGCACATCTGGATTTGGGGATTCTCTCCCACTCTTTCTTGCAGATTTTCTCACGCTCTGTTAAATTAGATGGGAAGTGGCGGTGAACAGCAATCTCCAAGTCCTTCCACAGATTTGTTTTGGGATTCAAGTCTGGACTTTAGCTGGGCCACTCAAGGACTGTCACATTCTTGTTCTGAAGCCATTCCAACGTTGCTTTGGCTGTATGCTTGGGGTCATTGTCCTGTTTCAATGTAAATATTCGACCCCGGTCCAAAGTCGTTTGTACTCTGAAGTAGGTTCTCATCAAGGATTTGCCTGTATTTGGCTCCATTCATTGTTCCCTCTATCCCAGTCCCTGCCGCTGAAAAGCATCCCGATAGCATGATGCTGCCACCACCATGCTTCACGTTAGGGATGGTATTAGACAGGTGATGAGCTGTGCTAGGTTTTCTCCAGACATAGCGCTTTGCATTCAGGCCAAAGAGTTACATTTTTCTCTCATCAGACCACAGAATCTTTTGACTTATGCTCTGTCTTACATGCCTTTTTGCAACCTCTAGGCGTGCTGTTATGTGCCTCTTTTCTCAGGAGTGGCTTCCGTCTGGCCACTCTCCCATAAAACCCAGATTGGTGAAGTGCTGTAGAGACATCTGGCAGGTTCTACCATCTCAGCCAAGGAACTCTGTAGTTCTGTCAGAGTGGTCATTGGGTTTTTGGTCCACCTCCCTGAGGTCCTTCTTGCCCGGTTTCTCAGTTTGGTCGGATGGCCAGCTCTAGGCAGGGTCTGGGTAATTCCATATTCTTTTCAATTTCCCAATGATGGAGACTGTGCTATTGGAAACTGTTAACACTAGAAATATTTTTATTTCCCAGATATAGAGTAACTCCACCATTTGTGTCCAAAGTTTAATCTCTACCTCTTGCTGTCTGCATCACTTACTGTTTATATCAGTCAGACACAGTCAGACTACCTGGTCGGCCCTGTTACCAGTGGTACAAATGGAATGGCATCAAACACCTAGAAACCATGGAAACCATGTGTTTGATGTATTTGATACCATTCTACTTATTCTGCTCCAGCCATTACCATGAGCCCGTCTGTCCTCCCCAATTAAGGTGCCACCAACCTCCTGTGCCTGTTACCACTCTTCAAATCCTTCAGCACTGTCAAATAGCGGTGAGGGAGAGAGCGAGAGGGAGAGAGAGATAGCGACAGAAAGATAGAGGGAGAGAGAGAGAACCGTCACTGCAGACCACTTTTCCAGTCCCACTTCATTCTGAGTATCCTGTTAATGGGGGGGTTTGAGAGGACAGAAGACATGTTGCAGTCAGAATAGCATTACAAATACCTCCTCTGCTCAGTCAGTCAGCATGTGAAAAGTTGGTGAAGAGGTACACTTAGAGGGCATGATAACAGGGTGAAGACGAGTCATCCAGGAAAAATTTTGCTTTTTCTTTTGTGTAGTTATTACAGCCCTTCTCATGACCACGACTGGTTGTCTGTTGACCCCTTAAAGGCGAAACTGCATGCCACAGCATCCCACATCTGTTAAAAGACAGAATATTTTGTTCGGACCATTAGACAGTGAGAATGGAGACAGAGCGGACATGATGAGGAATACAGACAGAATATTAGGATGGTACTCTACACATTGTGAGTGAGATTTGGTTGGGGGGGGTCCACTTCACGGCAAAACATTTTAGTGACCCCCCCATCTTGACGCTGGAGATACGTTTTCAAGTGAATTTCCTGTAATTCTACACATTTTGTCATGGGGTGTAGAGGACATTTGCATTTTTAAAGCAAGCTTTCTGAAATTCTACACATTTTGCCATGGGGCAGAGCTAAATGTTTGCAGTTTTAAAGTAAATTTCCTGCAATTTTAGACATTTTGTCACGTATTTTTTTTTTTTTTTTGCCATGTTAATATGATATCTGGCCATGTTTGCCATGTTAATATGATATCTGGCCATGTTTGTCATGTTAATATGATATCTGGCCATGTTTGCCATGTTAATATGATATCTGGCCATGTTTGCCATGTTAATATGATATCTGGCCATGTTTGTCATGTTAATATGATATCTGGCCATGTTTGCCATGTTAATATGATATCTGGCCATGTTTGCCATGTTAATATGATATCTGGCCATGTTTGCCATGTTAATATGATATCTGCGTAAGAATGACTAACACAATCAAATGGGGGCCACCTGGAGGTCAGGGCCCCTGGGCACGTGCCCTGCATGCATAGTCAGTATTCGGCCATGATTACTACAAGGTTTAGATAGCTGGCTAGACTAACTACCAATCTAAGACATTGTAGCTGACATGGCTGATTGAGTGACTGTCAGTGACTGACACAACAAGAGAAACACTGATGATGCACGACCACATGTTGAAATTGCACCTTGCGTAATTCTACTATTCTTACTCTCCATAGTAAGTTGAGACTCTGAGTTCTTAATAAAAAATAAATAATAATTGTGGTCTAGGGCCCCCTAGTGGCTGGGGCCCCTAAGCGACCGCTGATGTCTAATGCCTGGAACAGGCCCTGCTGTGACTCCCATGTGATTCTGTCACTGGTGAGTGGTTTCATCAAAATGGAAAAAAAGTGAGAACTGCAGGCTGGAATGGATGGAAATTGGGCAAATTCTCAACTTGGAGTACCTAAAGTGCATGGAACTTTCTAGCTATGAAAATGATGCAACACACACACACACAAACACACACACGCACACACACACACGCACAGACACACACACACACACACACACACACACACACACACACACACACACACACACACACAGACACACACGCACACACACACCTTGAGCTCTATTTTTTCTCTTGGGAGCACTTGACGTTTCGCAGCTGTGTTCAACAGAGTCCACTTTCCATGCACCGTCAGTCACCCTCTACCCCTGGATCCCAGTCACCCTCTACCCCTGGATCCCAGTCACCCTCTACCCCTGGATCCCAGTCACCCTCTACTCCTGGATCCCAGTCACACTCTACCCCTGGATCCTAGTCACCCTCTACTCCTGGATCCCAGTCACCCTCTACCCCTGGATCCCAGTCACCCTCTACCCCTGGATCCCACAGTCACCCTCTACTCCTGGATCTCAGTCACCCTCTACTCCTGGATCCCAGTCACCCTCTACTCCTGGATCTCAGTCACCCTCTACTCCTGGATCCCAGTCACCCTCTACCCCTGGATCCCAGTCACCCTCTACCCCTGGATCTCAGTCACCCTCTACTGGATCCCAGTCACCCTCTACCCCTGGATTCCAGTCACCCTCTACCCCTGGATCCCAGTCACCCTCTACTCCTGGATCCCAGTCACCGTCTACCCCTGGATCCCACAGTTAGCATCATCTAGGCCAGGAGTTGCTCAACTTTTTCACTCAGACCATTTGAGGGTCAAGCGAGTTGAACAATAATCAAAGGTGTTTTGATGTTGTAGTAGGCAGTATCATTTGAAAAAATAAACATCCCTATTGGTCCTTGCAACCAGTTTGTTGTTTGTCCCCATCTCACTGTTCTGCCCATTGTGGAGGCTGCCCACTGTAGAGGCTGCCCACTGTAGAGGCTGTCCACTGTAGAGTCTGCCCACTGTAGAGTCTGCCCACTGTAGAAGCTGCCCACTGTAGAGGCTGCCCACTGTAGAGGCTGCCCACTGTAGGGTCTGTCCACTGTAGAGTCTGCCCACTGTAGGGTCTGTCCACTGTAGAGTCTGCCCACTGTAGAGTCTGCCCACTGTAGAAGCTGCCCACTGTAGGGTCTGCCCACTGTAGGGTCTGCCCACTGTAGAGTCTGCCCACTGTAGAAGCTGCCCACTGTAGGGTCTGCCCACTGTAGGGTCTGCCCACTGTAGAAGCTGCCCACTGTAGGGTCTGCCCACTGTAGTCTGCCCACTGTAGTCTGCCCACTGTAGAGTCTGCCCACTGTAGGGTCTGCCCACTGTAGTCTGCCCACTGTAGGGTCTGCCTACTGTAGGGTCTGCCCACTATAGGGTCTGCCCACTATAGGGTCTGCCCACTGTAGGGTCTGCCTACTGTAGGGTCTGCCCACTGTAGGGTCTGCCTACTGTAGGGTCTGCCCACTGTAGGGTCTGCCCACTGTAGGGTCTGCCCACTGTAGGGTCTGCCTACTGTAGGGTCTGCCCACTGTAGGGTCTGCCCACTGTAGGGTCTGCCTACTGTAGGGTCTGCCCACTGTAGGGTCTGCCCACTGTAGGGTCTGCCTACTGTAGGGTCTGCCCACTGTAGGGTCTGCCCACTGGGATTCTCCCCTCACTGCCCACCACCACCCATTACTGTTGACATGACAGGAGTATATGGTTAGCTTATACCAATGCATGTCTTAGTCCCCTATCATCCCGAAGGAGCCAATATAGTATCCACCCATGGAGATGCAGGAGAGAGAGCTGCTTGCCGGGAAGAAGCTGTTGTCATGGAAACAGTGTACGATGGAAACACATGACAATGAGAGGGAACTGAGAGAGAGAGAGAGAGAGAGAGAGAGAGAGAGAGAGAAGACACAGATGGAGAGAGAAGACACAGAGAGAGAGAGAAGACACAGAGAGAGAGAGAGCTCAGAGAGAGGGAGCGGATTCAAACAGAGAGAGAGAGAGAGAGAGAGAGAGAGAGAGAGAGAGAGAGAGAGAGAGAGAGAGAGAGACACAGAGAGAGAGAGAGTTGAGAGAGAGGGAGCGGAGACAGAGAGAGAGAGAGAGAGAGAGAGAGAGAGAGAGAGAGAGAGAGAGAGAGAGAGAGAGAGAGAGAGACAGAGAGAGAGAGAAGACACAGAGAGAGAGAGAGAGAGAGAGAGAGGGAGCGGAGACAGAGAGAGAGAGAGAGAGAGAGAGAGAGAGAGAGAGAGAGAGAGAGGAGCGGAGAGACACAGAGAGAGAGAGAGAAGACAGAGAGAGAGAGAGAAGACACAGAGAGAGAGAGAGCTCAGAGAGAGGGAGCGGAGTCAAACAGAGAGAGAGAGAGAGAGAGAGAGAGAGAGAGAGAGCGGAGACACAGAGAGAGGGAGGGGAGACAGAGAGAGAGGGAGGGAGCTGAGAGAGAGAGAACTGAGAGAGGGAGAGAGAGATGGAGATGAGAGAGCAGTCAATGGGAGACATCCATTCCTCTGGGCACATTACACGCTGACAGGTCTGGCCTCGCCAAGGTAGAGGCACTGAATGCTTAAGGTCAATACAGTACGGAAGAAGAGTCTCATTATGTGTGAAAGCACTCGTCATACACAACATAGCGGGTTGACACGCAGCAATCACTCAATGGTAGTTAGTTAGTTTAATAGACTAGCGGCAGGTGTAGATAGTTTAATGGACTAGCGGCAGGTGTAGATAGTTTAATGGACTAGCGGCAGGTGTAGAGAGTTTAATGGACTAGCGGCAGGTGTAGAGAGTTTAATGGACTAGCGGCAGGTGTAGATAGTTTAATGGACTAGCGGCAGGTGTAGAGAGTTTAATGGACTAGCGGCAGGTGTAGAGAGTTTAATGGACTAGCGGCAGGTGTAGAGAGTTTAATGGACTAGCGGCAGGTGTAGAGAGTTTAATGGACTAGCGGCAGGTGTAGAGAGTTTAATGGACTAGCGGCAGGTGTAGAGAGTTTAATGGACTAGCGGCAGGTGTAGATAGTTTAATGGACTAGCGGCAGGTGTAGAGAGTTTAATGGACTAGCGGCAGGTGTAGAGAGTTTAATGGACTAGCGGCAGGTGTAGATAGTCTAATGGACTAGCGGCAGGTGTAGAGAGTTTAATGGACTAGCGGCAGGTGTAGAGAGTTTAATGGACTAGCGGCAGGTGTAGATAGTTTAATGGACTAGCGGCAGGTGTAGATAGTCTAATGGACTAGCGGCAGGTGTAGAGAGTTTAATGGACTAGCGGCAGGTGTAGATAGTTTAATGGACTAGCGGCAGGTGTAGAGAGTTTAATGGACTAGCGGCAGGTGTAGAGAGTTTAATGGACTAGCGGCAGGTGTAGAGAGTTTAATGGACTAGCGGCAGGTGTAGAGAGTTTAATGGACTGGCGGCAGGTGTAGAGAGTTTAATGGACTAGCGGCAGGTGTAGATAGTTTAATGGACTAGCGGCAGGTGTAGAGAGTTTAATGGACTAGCGGCAGGTGTAGAGAGTTTAATGGACTAGCGGCAGGTGTAGATAGTCTAATGGACTAGCGGCAGGTGTAGAGAGTTTAATGGACTAGCGGCAGGTGTAGAGAGTTTAATGGACTAGCGGCAGGTGTAGAGAGTTTAATGGACTAGCGGCAGGTGTAGAGAGTTTAATGGACTAGCGGCAGGTGTAGAGAGTTTAATGGACTAGCGGCAGGTGTAGAGAGTTTAATGGACTAGCGGCAGGTGTAGAGAGTTTAATGGACTAGCGGCAGGTGTAGATAGTTTAATGGACTAGCGGCAGGTGTAGAGAGTTTAATGGACTAGCGGCAGGTGTAGGGAGTTTAATGGACTAGCGGCAGAAGGGGGTTAGAAAGGAGGAAGGTGTGGTAGGGACTGTGCCAGACATTTCCTTCCTCTCTTGCTGAGAACTCGCTCTAAGAAGGTGCACTCTCCCTTCCTGTTACATAAATTTTCCACGCTTGTGGAGGCGGCTTACATAAGCATTGGAGCTTAATTCTCCTTTACGACGTTCGTTCCTCACTGGCTGACAATTCACATAGTTCCCCCCGTAAAAGCCCCACTCTCTCGCTCTCTCCCTTTCTCTCCCTCTCCCACTATCTCCCTCTCTCTCTCCGTCTCTCACTCTCTCCGTCTCCCACTCAGTTCAATTCAATTCAATTTAATGGCTTTATTGACATGGGAAACATATGTTAACATTGCCAAAGAAAGTGAAGTAGATAATAAACAAAAGTTAAATAAACAATAAAAATGAACAGTAAACATTACACTCACAGAAGTTCCTAAAAAATAAAGACATTTCAAATGTCATATTATGTGCAAATAGTTAAAGTACAAAAGGGAAAATAATGGGTTGTATTTACAACGGTGTTTGTTCTTCACTGGTTGCCCTTTTCTTGTGGCAACAGGTCACACATCCTGCTGCTGTGGTGGCACACTGTAGTATTTTACCCAATAGATATGGGAGTTTATCAAAATTGGGTTTGCTTTCAATTTTTTTGCGGATCTGTGTAGTCTGAGGGAAATATGTGTCTCTAATATGGTCAGACATTTGGCAGGAGGTTAGGAAGTGCATCTCAGTTTCCACCTCATTTTGTGGGCAGTGTGCACATAGCCTGTCTTCTCTTGAGAGCCAGGTTTGTCTACGGCGGCCTTTCTTAATAGCAAGGCTATGCTCATTGAGTCTGTACATAGTCAAAACTTTACTTAAGTTTGGATCAGTCACAGTGGTCAGGTATTCTGCCACTGTGTACTCTGTTTAGGGTCAAATAGCATTCTAGTTTGCTCAGTTTTTTTTTGTTAATTCTTTCCAATGTGTCAAGTAATTATCTTTTTGTTTTCTCATGATTTGGTTGGGTCTAATTGTGTTGCTGTCCTGCAGTTCTGTGAGGTGTGTTTGTGTTTGTGAACAGAGCCCCAGGACCAGCTTGCTTAGGGGACTTTTCTCCAGGTTCATCTCTCTGTATGTGATGGCTTTGTTATGGAAGGTTTGGGAATCGCTTCCTTTTAAGTGGTTGTAGAATTTAACGGCTCTTTTTGATCATTAGCGGGTATCGACCTAATTCTGCTCTGCCTGCATTATTTGGTGTTTTACGTTGTACACTAAGGATATTTTTGCAGAATTATGCATGCATAGTCTCAATTCGGTGTTTATCTCATTTTGTGAATTCTTGGTTGGTGAGTGGACTCCAGACCTCACAACCATAAAGGGCAATGGGTTCTATAACTGATTCAAACATTTTTTGCCAGATCCTAACTGGTATGTCAAATTTTATGTTCCATTTGATGCCATAGAAGTCCCTTCTTGCCTCGTCTCTCAACTCGTTCACAGCTTTGTGGAAGTTACCTGTGGCGCTGATGTTTAGGCAGAGCTATGTATAATTTTCTGTGTGCTCTAGGGCAACGGTGTCTAGATGGAATTTATATTTGTGGTCCTGGCAACTGGACCTTTTTTGGAACACCGTTATTTTTGTCTTATTGAGATTTACTGGATGATGTTAAACAGTTTAAGCCAATTGGAATTTGTTGTCTGTATATTTGATCATTTCATTGAGGATATCGTCAACACCGCAGGCCTTTTTGGGTTGGAAGGTTTTTATTTTGTCCTGTAGTTCATTCAATGTAATTTGAGAATCCAGTGAGTTCTGGTAGTCTTTAATAGTTGATTCTAAGATTTGTATTTGATCATGTATATGTTTTTTTCTGTTTGTTCTATGTTATACGGGCAAAAAGATTGGAGAAGTGGTTTACCCATATTTCTCCATTTTGGAAAGATAACTCTTTGTGTGTTGTTTCTTTTCCAAATTTTCAAAGGGGTCTCTCTCTCTCTCTCTCTCTCTCTCTCTCTCTCTCTCTCTCTCTCTCTCTCTCTCTCTCTCTCTCTCTCTTGTTCTCCCTCTCCCTCTCCCTCTTTGTCTTCCATCTCTCTCTCTCTTTTGGTTAACATTGCTGGGGTGATTTTCCTGTCCTGGCTTGTGAGCCCTCATGTTCACACTGCTGTTGTAAAGTTCATCTCCATCACATCCTCCTACTGTATGGACACTTATTCCTCATTTTGATGAGAACATCCAGACAGCGTTAAGAAGTCATGGCTGATTTAGTGAGTGACATTAATTATATTATATTATCTCTCCATCAGTGTAATTAAGAAGACCTAAATCTCGGAGTAATGTCTCAAACACATTAGTGGCTGAATACTACATGCTGCAGAACTGTAAATGGACCGCTTCCACATGAGCTGAGAAGGTCTGGGGAGAGTTACAACAAACACAGCACAGGACAAAACAAACTTCAAGCAGATGTTATTGACAAGCATTTGTTTACTTTTCTCCTATCCATCAGAGAAATTGAACTGAATTGGCCCAAGCCCAGTATTATCATATTATTTTGTAGAGGGTGAACTGTTTGTCTAATTGGGAGTTCATGTTGAATCATGTAAAAAGTCAATCTGTTCTATGCATGGTCAAAGGGGAATAGTCTGTGAAAACGTAACTCCCAGAGTCCTCTTATAAAAGACCTCCCCAGAGTCACCTAAAAAAGACCTCCCCAGAGTCACCTAAAAAAGACCGCCCAGTCACCAAAAAAAGACCTCCCCAGTCACCTAAAAAATACCTCCCCAGTCATCTATAAAAGACCTCCCCAGTCATTTATAAAATACCTCCCCAGACATCTATAAAATACCTCCCCAGTCACCTAAAAAAGACCTCCCCAGTCATTTATAAAATACCTCCCCAGTCATCTATAAAAGACCTCCCCAGTCATCTATAAAATACCTCCCCAGTCACCTAAAAAGGACCTCCCCAGTCATCTATAAAATACCTCCCCAGTCATCTATAAAAGACCTCCCCAGTCATCTATAAAATACCTCCCCAGTCACCTAAAAAAGACCTCCCCAGTCATCTATAAAAGACCTCCCCAGTCATCTATAAAATACCTCCCCAGTCATCTTACAAAATACCTCCCCAGTCATCTATAAAAGACCTCCCCAGAGTCATCTAAAAATGACCTCCCCAGTCACCTATAAAATACCTCCCCAGAGTCAATGTTTTGGAAAATGGTTTCCCTAGGTCCCTAAGGTGTGAGTCTGAGAGAGAGTTGACTTTGAGAGAAAGAGAGAGAGGGTATACACGGGTGATGGTGAGAGAGAAAAGTTTGTGAAACAGAAGTTTATGAATCAAAAGCCTGTATGGACCTTCACATAGGTCCTGAGGAGATGTACAGTAGCTGTCGGCACTCTATCTTACTGATCAGCTTCTTTCTGACCTATTTCACAGCAGCCGGAATCGCTATCAGCTGCTTGACGCAGCATTCACAGTACTCACTAACATCCCGGGGCAGGCAGATGATCTGAAGGGGGGGCTGAGAGATGGGAAATATTTATCCCGTAGTCTTCACAAGCCAACTATCTTCCATAACAAAGGAATGCACTGCTTCCCACCTGAAACAGGAATGCACTTCTTTCCCCCTGAAACAGGGATGTACTGCTTTCCCCTAAAAACAGGAATTCACATACAGTAGTACAAACAGTCTAGTATAGTATAGTACAGTATAGTAGAATATAGTATAGTACAGTACAGTGTAGTTCAGCACAGTACAGTCTAGTACAGTACAGTCTAATAGTCTAATAAAGTCTAGTACAATACAGTACAGTCTATCACAGTACAGTACAGTCTAGTACAGTCTAATAAAGTCTAGTAGTCTAGTACAGTATAGTTCAGTCTAGTACAGTCTAATAAAGTCTAGTACAGTACAGTCTAATAATGTATAGTACAGGCTAGTATATAACAGTACATTCTAGTACAGTCTAGTACAGTCTAATAAAGTCCAGTAGTCTAGTACAGTACAGTCTACTAAAGTCTAGATCAGTCTAGTACAGTACCGTCTAAAAAAGTCTAGTAGTCTAGTACAGTACACCCTAATGAAGTCTAGTAGAGTACAGTCTAATAATCTAGTAGTCTAGTACAGTACAGTCTAGTACTGTACAGTCTAATAATCTAGTAGTCTAGTAGAGTACAGTCTAATAATCTAATAGTCTAGTACAGTACAGTCTAGTAGAGTACAGTCTAATAATCTAGTAGTCTAGTACAGTACAGTCTAGTAGAGTACAGTCTAATAATCTAGTAGTCTAGTACAGTACAGTCTAGTACAGTACAGTCTAATAATCTAGTAGTCTAGTACAGTACAGTCTAGTACAGTACAGTCTAATAATCTAGTAGTCTAGTACAGTACAGTCTAGTACAGTACAGTCTAATAATCTAGCAGTCTAGTACAGTACAGTCTAGTACAGTACAGTCTAATAATCTAATAGTCTAGTACAGTACAGTCTAGTAGAGTACAGTCTAATAATCTAGTAGTCTAGTACAGGGACCAGGCTACTACCACTACTAGTACAGGGACCAGGCTACTACAACTCCTAGTACAGGGACCAGACTACTACAACTCCTAGTACAGGTGACCAGGCTACTACAACTACTGATACAGGGACCAGGCTACCACCACTCCTAGTACAGAGACCAGGCTATTACCACTCCTAGTACAGACACAAGACGAATACCCCTACTAGTACAGAGACCAGACTACTACCACTACTAATACAGGGACCAGACTACTACTACTGCTAGTACAGAGACCAGGCTACTACTACTACTAATACAGGGACCAGGCTACTACCACTACTAGCACAGGGACCAGGCTACTACCACTACTAGTACAGAGACCAGACTAAAACCACTACTAATACAGGGACCAGGCTACTACCACTACTATTACAGAGACCAGGCTACAACCACTACTAATACAGGGACCAGGCTACTACCGCTACTATTACAGAGACCAGGCTACTACCACTACTAATACAGGGACCAGGCTACAACCATTATTAGTACAGGGACCAGGCTACTACCACTACTAGTACAGGGACCAGGCTACTACCACTACTAGTACAGGGACCAGGCTACTACCACTACTAGTACAGAGACCAGGCTACTACAACTTTTAGTACAGAGACCAGGCTACTACAACTCCTAGTACAGGGACCAGACTACTACAACTCCTAGTACAGGTGACCAGGCTACTACAACTACTGATACAGGGACCAGGCTACCACCACTCCTAGTACAGAGACCAGGCTATTACCACTCCTAGTACAGAGACAAGACGAATACCCCTACTAGTACAGAGACCAGACTACTACCACTACTAATACAGGGACCAGACTACTACTACTGCTAGTACAGAGACCAGGATACTACTACTACTAATACAGGGACCAGGCTACTACCATTACTAGTACAGAGACCAGGCTACTACTACTAGTACAGGGACCAGGCTACTACCACAACTAGTACAGAGACCATGCTACTACCACTACTAGTATAGGGACCAGGCTACTACCACTACTAGTATAGGGACCAGGCTACTACTACTACTAGTATAGGAAACAGGCTACTACCACTACTAGCACAGGGACCAGGCTACTACCACTACTAGTACAGAGACCAGGCTACTACCACTACTAATACAGGGACCAGGCAACTACCACTACTAATACAGGGACCAGGCTACCACCACTCCTAGTACAGAGACCAGGCTATTACCACTCCTAGTACAGAGACAAGACGAATACCCCTACTAGTACAGAGACCAGACTACTACCACTACTAATACAGGGACCAGACTACTACTACTGCCAGTACAGAGACCAGGCTACTACTACTACTAATACAGGGACCAGGCTACTACCACTACTATTACAGAGACCAGGCTACTACCACTACTAGCACAGGAACCAGGCTACTACCACTACTAGTACAGAGACCAGGCTACAACCACTACTAATACAGGGACCAGGCTACTACCACTACTATTACAGAGACCAGGCTACTACCACAACTAATACAGAGACCAGGCTACAACCACTATTAGTACAGGGACCAGGCTACTACCACTACTAGTACTGGGACCAGGCTACTACCACTACTAGTACAGGGACCAGGCTACTACAACTACTAGTACAGAGACCAGGATACTACAACTTTTAGTACAGAGACCAGGCTACTACCATAACTAGTACAGGGACCAGGCTACTACCATTACTAATACAGAGACCAGGCTACTACTACTACTAGCACAGGGACCAGGCTACAACCATTACTAATACAGAGACCAGGCTACTACCACTAATAATACAGAGACCAGGCTACTACAACTTTTAGTACAGAGACCAGGCTACTACCACAACTAATAGAGGGACCAGACTACTACTACTGCTAGTACAGAGACCAGGCTACTACTACTACTAATACAGAGACCAGGCTACTACCACTACTAATACAGGGACCAGGCTACAACCACTATTAGTACAGGGACCAGGCTACTACCACTACTAGCACAGGGACCAGGCTACTACCACTACTAGTACAGGGACCAGGCTACTACCACTACTAGTACAGAGACCAGGCTACTACAACTTTTAGTACAGAGACCAGGCTACTACCATAACTAGTACAGGGACCAGGCTACTACCATTACTAATACAGAGACCAGGCTACTACTACTACTAGCACAGGGACCAGGCTCCAACCATTACTAATACAGAGACCAGGCTACTACCACTAATAATACAGAGACCAGAATACTACAACTTTTAGTACAGAGACCAGGCTACTACCATTACTAATACAGAGACCAGGCTACTACCATAACTAGTACAGGGACAAGGCTACTACCATTACTAGTACAGAGACCAGGCTACTACTACTAGTACAGGGACCAGGCTACTACCACAACTAGTATAGGGACCAGGCTACTACTACTACTAGTACAGAGACCAGGCTACTACATCTACTAGTACAGAGACCAGGCTACTACCACTACTAGTATAGGGACCAGGCTACTACCACTACTAGTATAGGGACCAGGCTACTACTACTACTAGTAAAGGGACCAGGCTACTACCACTACTAGCACAGGGACCAGGCTACTACCACTACGAGTATAGGGAACAGGCTACTACCACTACTAGTACAGGGACCAGGCTACCACTACTATTATTTCAGAGACCAGGCTACTACCACTACTAGTACAGGGACCAGGCTACCACTACTATTAGTACAGAGACCAGGCTACTACCACTACTAGCAGAGAGACCAGTGTACCACTACTGTTAGTACAGGGATTAGGCTACTACCACTACTAGAACAGGGACCAGGCTAATACCACTACTAGTACAGAGACCAGGCTACTACCACTACTAGTACAGAGACCAGGCTACTACCACTACTAGTATAGGGACCAGGCTACTACCACTACTATTTGTACAGGGACCAGGCTACTACCACTACTAATAGTACAGGGACCAGGCTACTACCACTACTAGTATAGGGACCAGGCTACTACAACTACTAGTACAGAGACCAGGCTACTACTACTACTAGTAAAGGGACCAGGCTACCTCTACTATTAGTACAGAGACCAGGCTACTACCACTACTAGTACAGGGACCAGGCTACTACTACTACTAATACAGGTACCAGGCTACTACCAGTACTGGTACAGAGACCAGGATACTACTACTACTAATACAGGGACCAGGCTACTACCACTACTAGTACAGAGACCAGGCTACTACAACTTTTAGTACAGAGACCAGGCTACTACCATAACTAGTACAGGGACCAGGCTACTACCATTACTAATACAGAGACCAGGCTACTACTACTACTAGCACAGGGACCAGGCTCCAACCATTACTAATACAGAGACCAGGCTACTACCACTAATAATACAGAGACCAGGCTACTACAACTTTTAGTACAGAGACCAGGCTACTACCATTACTAATACAGAGACCAGGCTACTACCATAACTAGTACAGGGACCAGGCTACTACCATTACTAGTACAGAGACCAGGCTACTACTACTAGTACAGGGACCAGGCTACTACCACAACTAGTATAGGGACCAGGCTACTACTACTACTAGTACAGAGACCAGGCTACTACCACTACTAGTACAGAGACCATGCTACTACCACTACTACCCTAGTGGGGCGGCAGGTAGCCTAGTGGTTAGAGCGTTGGTCTTGTAACCGGAGGGCTGCAAGTTCAAATCCCCGAGCTGACAAGGTAAAAATCTGTCGTTCTGCCCCTGAACAAGGCAGTTAACCCACTGTTCCCGGGCCAAGACGTGGATGTCGATTAAAGGCAGCCCCCGCACCTCTCTGATTCAGAGGGTTGGGTTAAATGCGGAAGACACATTTCGGTTGAAGGCATTCGGTTGTACAACTGACTAATAATGGTGACTTTGACTTTGACTACTAGTATAGGGACCAGGCTACTACCACTACTAGTATAGGGACCAGGCTACTACTACTACTAGTATAGGGACCAGGCTACTACCACTACTAGCACAGGGACCAGGCTACTACCACTACGAGTATAGGGAACAGGCTACTACCACTACTAGTACAGGGACCAGGCTACCACTACTATTAGTACAGAGACCAGGCTACTACCACTACTAGTACAGGGACCAGGCTACCACTACTATTAGTACAGAGACCAGGCTACTACCACTACTAGCAGAGAGACCAGTGTACCACTACTGTTAGTACAGGGATTAGGCTACTACCACTACTAGTACAGGGACCAGGCTAATACCACTACTATTACAGAGACCAGGCTACTACCACTACTAGTACAGAGACCAGGCTACTACCACTACTAGTATAGGGACCAGGCTACTACCACTACTATTTGTACAGGGACCAGGCTACTACCACTACTAATAGTACAGGGACCAGGCTACTACCACTACTAGTATGGGGACCAGGCTACTACAACTACTAGTACAGAGACCAGGCTACTACTACTACTAGTAAAGGGACCAGGCTACCTCTACTATTAGTAGAGAGACCAGGCTACTACCACTACTAGTACAGGGACCAGGCTACTACCAGTACTGGTACAGAGACCAGGATACTACTACTACTAATACAGGGACCAGGCTACTACCACTACTAGTACAGAGACCAGGCTACTACAACTTTTAGTACAGAGACCAGGCTACTACCATAACTAGTACAGGGACCAGGCTACTACCATTACTAATACAGAGACCAGGCTACTACTACTACTAGCACAGGGACCAGGCTCCAACCATTACTAATACAGAGACCAGGCTACTACCACTAATAATACAGAGACCAGGCTACTACAACTTTTAGTACAGAGACCAGGCTACTACCATTACTAATACAGAGACCAGGCTACTACCATGACTAGTACAGGGACCAGGCTACTACCATTACTAGTACAGAGACCAGGCTACTACTACTAGTACAGGGACCAGGCTACTACCACAACTAGTATAGGGACCAGGCTACTACTACTACTAGTACAGAGACCAGGCTACTACCACTACTAGTACAGAGACCATGCTACTACCACTACTAGTATAGGGACCAGGCTACTACCACTACTAGTATAGGGACCAGGCTACTACTACTACTAGTATAGGGACCAGGCTACTACCACTACTAGCACAGGGACCAGGCTACTACCACTACAGTATAGGGAACAGGCTACTACCACTACTAGTACAGGGACCAGGCTACCACTACTATTAGTACAGAGACCAGGCTACTACCACTACTAGTACAGGGACCAGGCTACCACTACTATTAGTACAGAGACCAGGCTACTACCACTACTAGCAGAGAGACCAGTGTACCACTACTGTTAGTACAGGGATTAGGCTACTACCACTACTAGTACAGGGACCAGGCTAATACCACTACTATTACAGAGACCAGGCTACTACCACTACTAGTACAGATACCAGGCTACTACCACTACTAGTATAGGGACCAGGCTACTACCACTACTATTTGTACAGGGACCAGGCTACTACCACTACTAATAGTACAGGGACCAGGCTACTACCACTACTAGTATGGGGACCAGGCTACTACAACTACTAGTACAGAGACCAGGCTACTACTACTACTAGTAAAGGGACCAGGCTACCTCTACTATTAGTAGAGAGACCAGGCTACTACCACTACTAGTACAGGGACCAGGCTACTACTACTACTAATACAGGTACCAGGCTACTACCAGTACTGGTACAGAGACCAGGATACTACTACTACTAATACAGGGCCCAGGCTACTACCATTACTATTACAGAGACCAGGCTACCACTACTACTAAAACAGGGACCAGGCTACTACCACTACTAGTACAGGGACCAGGCTACTACCACCAACCAGTACAGAGACCAGGCTACTACTACTTTTAGTACAGAGGCCAGGCTACTACCATTACTAGTACAGGGACCAGGCTACTACCATTACTAGTACAGAGACACGGTAACTACTACTACTAATACAGGGACCAGGCTACTACCATTAGTAGTACAGAGACCAGGCTAATACCACTACTAGTACAGAGACCAGGTAACTACTACTACTAATACAGGGACCAGGCTACTACTACTACTAGTATAGGGACCAGGCTACTACCACTACTAGTACAGGGACCAGGCTACTACCACTACTAGTACAGCGACCAGGCTACTACCACTACTAGTACAGAGACCAGGCTACTACTACTACTAGTATAGGGACCAGGCTACTACCACTACTAGTACAGAGACCAGGCTACTACCACTACTACTATAGGGACCAGGCTACTACCACTACTAGTACAGAGACCAGGCTACTACTACTACTAGTATAGTATAGGGACCAGGCTACTACTACTACTAGTACAGGGACCAGGCTACTACCATTACTAGTACAGGGACCAGGCTACTACAATTACTAGTACAGAGACCAGGCTACTACTACTACTAATACAGGGACCAGGCTATTACCACTCCTAGTACAGACACAAGACGAATACCCCTACTAGTACAGAGACCAGACTACTACCACTACTAATACAGGGACCAGACTACTAGTACTGCTAGTACAGAGACCAGGCTACTACTACTACTAATACAGGGACCAGGCTACTACCACTACTAGCACAGGGACCAGGCTACTACCACTACTAGTACAGAGACCAGACTAAAACCACTACTAATACAGGGACCAGGCTACTACCACTACTATTACAGAGACCAGGCTACAACCACTACTAATACAGGGACCAGGCTACTACCGCTACTATTACAGAGACCAGGCTACTACCACTACTAATACAGGGACCAGGCTACAACCATTATTAGTACAGGGACCAGGCTACTACCACTACTAGTACTGGGACCAGGCTACTACCACTACTAGTACAGAGACCAGGCTACTACAACTTTTAGTACAGAGACCAGGCTACTACAACTCCTAGTACAGGGACCAGACTACTACAACTCCTAGTTCAGGTGACCAGGCTACTACAACTACTGATACAGGGACCAGGCTACCACCACTCCTAGTACAGAGACCAGGCTATTACCACTCCTAGTACAGAGACAAGACGAATACCCCTACTAGTACAGAGACCAGACTACTACCACTACTAATACAGGGACCAGACTACTACTACTGCTAGTACAGAGACCAGGATACTACTACTACTAATACAGGGACCAGGCTACTACCATTACTAGTACAGAGACCAGGCTACTACTACTAGTACAGGGACCAGGCTACTACCACAACTAGTACAGAGACCATGCTACTACCACTACTAGTATAGGGACCAGGCTACTACCACTACTAGTATAGGGACCAGGCTACTACTGCTACTAGTATAGGAAACAGGCTACTACCACTACTAGCACAGGGACCAGGCTACTACCACTACTAGTACAGAGACCAGGCTACTACCACTACTAATACAGGGACCAGGCAACTACCACTACTAATACAGGGACCAGGCTACCACCACTCCTAGTACAGAGACCAGGCTATTACCACTCCTAGTACAGAGACAAGACCAATACCCCTACTAGTACAGAGACCAGACTACTACCACTACTAATACAGGGACCAGACTACTACTACTGCCAGTACAGAGACCAGGCTACTACTACTACTAATACAGGGACCAGGCTACTACCACTACTATTACAGAGACCAGGCTACTACCACTACTAGCACAGGAACCAGGCTACTACCACTACTAGTACAGAGACCAGGCTACAACCACTACTAATACAGGGACCAGGCTACTACCACTACTATTACAGAGACCAGGCTACTACCACAACTAATACAGAGACCAGGCTACAACCACTATTAGTACAGGGACCAGGCTACTACCACTACTAGTACTGGGACCAGGCTACTACCACTACTAGTACAGGGACCAGGCTACTACAACTACTAGTACAGAGACCAGGCTACTACAACTTTTAGTACAGAGACCAGGCTACTACCATAACTAGTACAGGGACCAGGCTACTACCATTACTAATACAGAGACCAGGCTACTACTACTACTAGCACAGGTACCAGGCTACAACCATTACTAATACAGAGACCAGACTACTACCACTAATAATACAGAGACCAGGCTACTACAACTTTTAGTACAGAGACCAGGCTACTACCACAACTAATAGAGGGACCAGACTACTACTACTGCTAGTACAGAGACCAGGCTACTACTACTACTAATACAGGGACCAGGCTACTACCACTACTATTACAGAGACCAGGCTACTACCACTACTAGCACAGGGACCAGGCTACTACCACTACTAGTACAGAGACCAGGCTACTACCACTACTAATACAGGGACCAGGCTACTACCACTACTATTACAGAGACCAGGCTACTACCACTACTAATACAGGGACCAGGCTACAACCACTATTAGTACAGGGACCAGGCTACTACCACTACTAGCACAGGGACCAGGCTACTACCACTACTAGTACAGGGACCAGGCTACTACCACTACTAGTACAGAGACCAGGCTACTACAACTTTTAGTACAGAGACCAGGCTACTACCATAACTAGTACAGGGACCAGGCTACTACCATTACTAATACAGAGACCAGGCTACTACTACTACTAGCACAGGGACCAGGCTCCAACCATTACTAATACAGAGACCAGGCTACTACCACTAATAATACAGAGACCAGGCTACTACAACTTTTAGTACAGAGACCAGGCTACTACCATTACTAATACAGAGACCAGGCTACTACCATAACTAGTACAGGGACCAGGCTACTACCATTACTAGTACAGAGACCAGGCTACTACTACTAGTACAGGGACCAGGCTACTACCACAACTAGTATAGGGACCAGGCTACTACCACTACTATTACAGAGACCAGGCTACTACCACTACTAATACAGGGACCAGGCTACAACCACTATTAGTACAGGGACCAGGCTACTACCACTACTAGCACAGGGACCAGGCTACTACAACTACTAGTACAGGGACCAGGCTACTACCACTACTAGTACAGAGACCAGGCTACTACAACTTTTAGTACAGAGACCAGGCTAATACCATAACTAGTACAGGGACCAGGCTACTACCATTACTAATACAGAGACCAGGCTACTACTACTACTAGCACAGGGACCAGGCTACAACCACTATTAGTACAGGGACCAGGCTACTACCACTACTAGTACAGAGACCATGCTACTACCACTACTAGTATAGGGACCATGCTACTACCACTACTAGTATAGGGACCAGGCTACTACCACTACTAGTATAGGTACCAGGCTACTACTACTACTAGTATAGGGACCAGGCTACTACCACTACTAGCACAGGGACCAGGCTACTACCACTACGAGTATAGGGAACAGGCTACTACCACTACTAGTACAGGGACCAGGCTACCACTACTATTATTTCAGAGACCAGGCTACTACCACTACTAGTACAGGGACCAGGCTACCACTACTATTAGTACAGAGACCAGGCTACTACCACTACTAGCAGAGAGACCAATGTACCACTACTGTTAGTACAGGGATTAGGCTACTACCACTACTAGTACAGGGACCAGGCTAATACCACTACTAGTACAGAGACCAGGCTACTACCACTACTAGTACAGAGACCAGGCTACTACCACTACTAGTATAGGGACCAGGCTACTACCACTACTATTTGTACAGGGACCAGGCTACTACCACTACTAATAGTACAGGGACCAGGCTACTACCACTACTAGTATAGGGACCAGGCTACTACAACTACTAGTACAGAGACCAGGCTACTACTACTACTAGTAAAGGGACCAGGCTACCTCTACTATTAGTACAGAGACCAGGCTACTACCACTACTAGTACAGGGACCAGGCTACTACTACTACTAATACAGGTACCAGGCTACTACCAGTACTGGTACAGAGACCAGGATACTACTACTACTAATACAGGGACCAGGCTACTACCACTACTAGTACAGAGACCAGGCTACTACAACTTTTAGTACAGAGACCAGGCTACTACCATAACTAGTACAGGGACCAGGCTACTACCATTACTAATACAGAGACCAGGCTACTACTACTACTAGCACAGGGACCAGGCTCCAACCATTACTAATACAGAGACCAGGCTACTACCACTAATAATACAGAGACCAGGCTACTACAACTTTTAGTACAAAGACCAGGCTACTACCATTACTAATACAGAGACCAGGCTACTACCATAACTAGTACAGGGACCAGGCTACTACCATTACTAGTACAGAGACCAGGCTACTACTACTAGTACAGGGACCAGGCTACTACCACAACTAGTATAGGGACCAGGCTACCACTACTATTATTTCAGAGACCAGGCTACTACCACTACTAGTACAGGGACCAGGCTACCACTACTATTAGTACAGAGACCAGGCTACTACCAATACTAGCAGAGAGACCAATGTACCACTACTGTTAGTACAGGGATTAGGCTACTACCACTACTAGTACAGGGACCAGGCTAATACCACTACTAGTACAGAGACCAGGCTACTACCACTACTAGTACAGAGACCAGGCTACTACCACTACTAGTATAGGGACCAGGCTACTACCACTACTATTTGTACAGGGACCAGGCTACTACCACTACTAATAGTACAGGGACCAGGCTACTACCACTACTAGTATAGGGACCAGGCTACTACAACTACTAGTACAGAGACCAGGCTACTACTACTACTAGTAAAGGGACCAGGCTACCTCTACTATTAGTACAGAGACCAGGCTACTACCACTACTAGTACAGGGACCAGGCTACTACTACTACTAATACAGGTACCAGGCTACTACCAGTACTGGTACAGAGACCAGGATACTACTACTACTAATACAGGGACCAGGCTACTACCACTACTAGTACAGAGACCAGGCTACTACAACTTTTAGTACAGAGACCAGGCTACTACCATAACTAGTACAGGGACCAGGCTACTACCATTACTAATACAGAGACCAGGCTACTACTACTACTAGCACAGGGACCAGGCTACTACCACTACGAGTATAGGGAACAGGCTACTACTACTAGTACAGGGACCAGGCTACTACCACAACTAGTATAGGGACCAGGCTACTACTACTACTAGTACAGAGACCAGGCTACTACCACTACTAGTACAGAGACCATGCTACTACCACTACTAGTATAGGGACCAGGCTACTACCACTACTAGTATAGGGACCAGGCTACTACTACTACTAGTATAGGGACCAGGCTACTACCACTACTAGCACAGGGACCAGGCTACTACCACTACGAGTATAGGGAACAGGCTACTACCACTACTAGTACAGGGACCAGGCTACCACTACTATTAGTACAGAGACCAGGCTACTACCACTACTAGTACAGGGACCAGGCTAACACTACTATTAGTACAGAGACCAGGCTACTACCACTACTAGCAGAGAGACCAGTGTACCACTACTGTTAGTACAGGGATTAGGCTACTACCACTACTAGTACAGGGACCAGGCTAATACCACTACTATTACAGAGACCAGGCTACTACCACTACTAGTACAGAGACCAGGCTACTACCACTACTAGTATAGGGACCAGGCTACTACCACTACTATTTGTACAGGGACCAGGCTACTACCACTACTAATAGTACAGGGACCAGGCTACTACCACTACTAATACAGAGACCAGGCTACTACTACTACTAGTAAAGGGACCAGGCTACCTCTAATATTAGTACAGAGACCAGGCTACTACCACTACTAATACAGAGACCAGGCTACTACTAGTAAAGGGACCAGGCTACCTCTACTATTAGTACAGAGACCAGGCTACTACCACTACTAGTACAGGGACCAGGCTACTACTACTACTAATACAGGTACCAGGCTACTACCAGTACTGGTACAGAGACCAGGATACTACTACTACTAATACAGGGACCAGGCTACTACCATTACTATTACAGAGACCAGGCTACCACTACTACTAAAACAGGGACCAGGCTACTACCACTACTAGTACAGGGACCAGGCTACTACCACCAACCAGTACAGAGACCAGGCTACTACTACTTTTAGTACAGAGGCCAGGCTACTACCATTACTAGTACAGGGACCAGACTACTACAACTCCTAGTACAGGTGACCAGGCTACTACAACTACTGATACAGGGACCAGGCTACCACCACTCCTAGTACAGAGACCAGGCTATTACCACTCCTAGTACAGAGACAAGACGAATACCCCTACTAGTACAGAGACCAGACTACTACCACTACTAATACAGGGACCAGACTACTACTACTGCTAGTACAGAGACCAGGATACTACTACTACTAATACAGGGACCAGGCTACTACCATTACTAGTACAGAGACCAGGCTACTACTACTAGTACAGGGACCAGGCTACTACCACAACTAGTACAGAGACCATGCTACTACCACTACTAGTATAGGGACCAGGCTACTACCACTACTAGTATAGGGACCAGGCTACTACTACTACTAGTATAGGAAACAGGCTACTACCACTACTAGCACAGGGACCAGGCTACTACCACTACTAGTACAGAGACCAGGCTACTACCACTACTAATACAGGGACCAGGCAACTACCACTACTAATACAGGGACCAGGCTACCACCACTCCTAGTACAGAGACCAGGCTGTTACCACTCCTAGTACAGAGACAAGACGAATACCCCTACTAGTACAGAGACCAGACTACTACCACTACTAATACAGGGATCAGAGTACTACTACTGCCAGTACAGAGACCAGGCTACTACTACTACTAATACAGGGACCAGGCTACTACCACTACTATTACAGAGACCAGGCTACTACCACTACTAGCACAGGAACCAGGCTACTACCACTACTAGTACAGAGACCAGGCTACAACCACTACTAATACAGGGACCAGGCTACTACCACTACTAGTACAGAGACCAGGCTACTACCACTACTAATACAGGGACCAGGCAACTACCACTACTAATACAGGGACCAGGCTACCACCACTCCTAGTACAGAGACCAGGCTATTACCACTCCTAGTACAGGGACCAGGCTACTACAACTACTAGTACAGAGACCAGGCTACTACAACTTTTAGTACAGAGACCAGGCTACTACCATAACTAGTACAGGGACCAGGCTACTACCATTACTAATACAGAGACCAGGCTACTACTACTACTAGCACAGGGACCAGGCTACAACCATTACTAATACAGAGACCAGGCTACTACCACTAATAATACAGAGACCAGGCT
This sequence comes from Brachymystax lenok tsinlingensis, assembly GCA_030435695.1. Classification (NCBI taxonomy): domain Eukaryota; kingdom Metazoa; phylum Chordata; class Actinopteri; order Salmoniformes; family Salmonidae; genus Brachymystax; species Brachymystax lenok. The sequence goes on along the minus strand of CM059792.1, from coordinate 46,165,441 downwards.
ACTACAACTTTTAGTACAGAGACCAGGCTACTACCACAACTAATAGAGGGACCAGACTACTACTACTGCTAGTACAGAGACCAGGCTACTACTACTACTAATACAGGGACCAGGCTACTACCACTACTATTACAGAGACCAGGCTACTACCACTACTAGCACAGGGACCAGGCTACTACCACTACTAGTACAGAGACCAGGCTACTACCACTACTAGCACAGGGACCAGGCTACTACCACTACTAGTACAGGGACCAGGCTACTACCACTACTAGTACAGAGACCAGGCTACTACAACTTTTAGTACAGAGACCAGGCTACTACCATAACTAGTACAGGGACCAGGCTACTACCATTACTAATACAGAGACCAGGCTACTACTACTACTACTAGCACAGGGACCAGGCTCCAACCATTACTAATACAGAGACCAGGCTACTACCACTAATAATACAGAGACCAGGCTACTACAACTTTTAGTACAGAGACCAGGCTACTACCATTACTAATACAGAGACCAGGCTACTACCATAACTAGTACAGGGACCAGGCTACTACCATTACTAGTACAGGGACCAGGCTACTACCATTACTAGTACAGAGACCAGGCTACTACTACTAGTACAGGGACCAGGCTACTACCACAACTAGTATAGGGACCAGGCTACTACTACTACTAGTACAGAGACCAGGCTACTACCACTACTAGTACAGAGACCATGCTACTACCACTACTAGTATAGGGACCAGGCTACTACCACTACTAGTATAGGGACCAGGCTACTACTACTACTAGTATAGGGACCAGGCTACTACCACTACTAGCACAGGGACCAGGCTACTACCACTACGAGTATAGGGAACAGGCTACTACCTCTACTAGTACAGGGACCAGGCTACCACTACTATTATTTCAGAGACCAGGCTACTACCACTACTAGTACAGGGACCAGGCTACCACTACTATTAGTACAGAGACCAGGCTACTACCACTACTAGCAGAGAGACCAGTGTACCACTACTGTTAGTACAGGGATTAGGCTACTACCACTACTAGTACAGGGACCAGGCTAATACCACTACTAGTACAGAGACCAGGCTACTACCACTACTAGTACAGAGACCAGGCTACTACCACTACTAGTATAGGGACCAGGCTACTACCACTACTATTTGTACAGGGACCAGGCTACTACCACTACTAATAGTACAGGGACCAGGCTACTACCACTACTAATAGTACAGGGACCAGGCTACTACCACTACTAGTATAGGGACCAGGCTACTACAACTACTAGTACAGAGACCAGGCTACTACTACTACTAGTAAAGGGACCAGGCTACCTCTACTATTAGTACAGAGACCAGGCTACTACCACTACTAGTACAGGGACCAGGCTACTACTACTACTAATACAGGTACCAGGCTACTACCAGTACTGGTACAGAGACCAGGATACTACTACTACTAATACAGGGACCAGGCTACTACCACTACTAGTACAGAGACCAGGCTACTACAACTTTTAGTACAGAGACCAGGCTACTACCATAACTAGTACAGGGACCAGGCTACTACCATTACTAATACAGAGACCAGGCTACTACTACTACTAGCACAGGGACCAGGCTCCAACCAATACTAATACAGAGACCAGGCTACTACCACTAATAATACAGACACCAGGCTACTACAACTTTTAGTACAGAGACCAGGCTACTACCATTACTAATACAGAGACCAGGCTACTACCATAACTAGTACAGGGACCAGGCTACTACCATTACTAGTACAGAGACCAGGCTACTACTACTAGTACAGGGACCAGGCTACTACCACAACTAGTATAGGGACCAGGCTACTACTACTACTAGTACAGAGACCAGGCTACTACCACTACTAGTACAGAGACCATGCTACTACCACTACTAGTATAGGGACCAGGCTACTACCACTACTAGTATAGGGACCAGGCTACTACTACTACTAGTATAGGGACCAGGCTACTACCACTACTAGCACAGGGACCAGGCTACTACCACTACGAGTATAGGGAACAGGCTACTACCACTACTAGTACAGGGACCAGGCTACCACTACTATTAGTACAGAGACCAGGCTACTACCACTACTAGTACAGGGACCAGGCTACCACTACTATTAGTACAGAGACCAGGCTACTACCACTACTAGCAGAGAGACCAGTGTACCACTACTGTTAGTACAGGGATTAGGCTACTACCACTACTAGTACAGGGACCAGGCTAATACCACTACTATTACAGAGACCAGGCTACTACCACTACTAGTACAGAGACCAGGCTACTACCACTACTAGTATAGGGACCAGGCTACTACCACTACTATTTGTACAGGGACCAGGCTACTACCACTACTAATAGTACAGGGACCAGGCTACTACCACTACTAGTATGGGGACCAGGCTACTACAACTACTAGTACAGAGACCAGGCTACTACTACTACTAGTAAAGGGACCAGGCTACCTCTACTATTAGTACAGAGACCAGGCTACTACCACTACTAGTACAGGGACCAGGCTACTACTACTACTAATACAGGTACCAGGCTACTACCAGTACTGGTACAGAGACCAGGATACTACTACTACTAATACAGGGACCAGGCTACTACCATTACTATTACAGAGACCAGGCTACCACTACTACTAATACAGGGACCAGGCTACTACCACTACTAGTACAGGGACCAGGCTACTACCACCAACCAGTACAGAGACCAGGCTACTACTACTTTTAGTACAGAGGCCAGGCTACTACCATTACTAGTACAGGGACCAGGCTACTACCATTACTAGTACAGAGACACGGTAACTACTACTACTAATACAGGGACCAGGCTACTACCATTAGTAGTACAGAGACCAGGCTACTACCACTACTAGTACAGAGACCAGGTAACTACTACTACTAATACAGGGACCAGGCTACTACTACTACTAGTATAGGGACCAGGCTACTACCACTACTAGTACAGGGACCAGGCTACTACCACTACTAGTACAGCGACCAGGCTACTACCACTACTAGTACAGAGACCAGGCTACTACTACTACTAGTATAGGGACCAGGCTACTACCACTACTAGTACAGAGACCAGGCTACTACCACTACTACTATAGGGACCAGGCTACTACCACTACTAGTACAGAGACCAGGCTACTACTACTACTAGTATAGTATAGGGACCAGGCTACTACTACTACTAGTACAGGGACCAGGCTACTACCATTAGTAGTACAGGGACCAGGCTACTACAATTACTAGTACAGAGACCAGGCTACTACTACTACTAATACAGGGATCAGGCTACTACCATTACTATTACAGAGACCAGGCTACCACTACTACTAATACAGGGACCAGGCTACTACCACTACTAGTACAGAGACCAGGCTTCTACTAGTACTAGTATAAGGACCAGGCTACTACCATTACTAGTACAGGGACCAGGCTACTACAATTACTAGTACAGAGACCAGGCTACTACTACTACTAATACAGGGACCAGGCTACTACCATTACTATTACAGAGACCAGGCTACTACCACTACTAGTACAGAGACCAGGCTTCTACTAGTACTAGTATAAGGACCAGGTTACTACCATTACTAGTACAGGGACCAGGCTACTACAATTACTAGTACAGAGACCAGGCTACTACTACTACTAATACAGGGACCAGGCTACTACCATTACTATTACAGAGACCAGGCTACCACTACTACTAATACAGGGATCAGGCTACTACCATTACTATTACAGAGACCAGGCTACCACTACTACTAATACAGGGACCAGGCTACTACCACTACTAGTACAGAGACCAGGCTTCTACTAGTACTAGTATAAGGACCAGGCTACTACCATTACTAGTACAGGGACCAGGCTACTACAATTACTAGTACAGAGACCAGGCTACTACTACTACTAATACAGGGACCAGGCTACTACCATTACTATTACAGAGACCAGGCTACCACTACTACTAATACAGGGACCAGGCTACTACCACTACTAGTACAGAGACCAGGCTTCTACTAGTACTAGTATAAGGACCAGGTTACTACCATTACTAGTACAGGGACCAGGCTACTACAATTACTAGTACAGAGACCAGGCTACTACTACTACTAATACAGGGACCAGGCTACTACCATTACTATTACAGAGACCAGGCTACCACTACTACTAATACAGGGACCAGGCTACTACCACTACTAGTACAGAGACCAGGCTTCTACTAGTACTAGTATAAGGACAAGGCTACTACCATTACTAGTACAGGGACCAGGCTACTACAATTACTAGTACAGAGACCAGGCTACTACTACTACTAATACAGGGACCAGGCTACTACCATTACTATTACAGAGACCAGGCTACCACTACTACTAATACAGGGGCCAGGCTACTACCACTACTAGTACAGAGACCAGGCTTCTACTAGTACTAGTATAAGGACCAGGCTACTACCATTACTAGTACAGGGACCATGCTACTACAATTACTAGTACAGAGACCAGGCTACTACTACTACTAATACAGGGACCAGGCTACTACCATTACTATTACAGAGACCAGGCTACCACTACTACTAATACAGGGACCAGGCTACTACCACTACTAGTACAGAGACCAGGCTTCTACTAGTACTAGTTTAAGGACCAGGCTACTTCCATTACTAGTACAGGGACCAGGCTACTACAATTACTAGTACAGAGACCAGGCTACTACTACTACTAGCACAGGGACCAGGCTACTACCACTACTAGTACAGTGGCAAGGCTACTACCACTACTAGTACAGTGGACCAGGCTTCTACTACTCTTGGTACAGGGGACCAGGATTCTACTACTCCTGGTACAGGGGACCAGGCTACTACTACTAGTAATACAGGGGACCAGGCTACTACTACTACTAATACAGGGGACCAGGCTACTACTACTACTAGTACAGGGACCAGGCTACTACTACTACTAGTACAGTCGACCAGGCTTCAGTACTCCTGGTACAGGGGACCAGGCTACTACTACTCCTGGTACAGGGGACCAGGCTACTACTACTACTAATACAGGGGACCAGGCTACTACTACTACTAATACAGAGACCAGGCTACTACTACTACTAATACAGAGACCAGGCTACTACTACTACTAATACAGAGACCAGGCTACTAATTCTACTAATACAGGGACCAGGCTACTACTACTACTAATACAGAGACCAGGCTACTACTACTACTAATACAGGGGACCAGGCTACTACTACTACTAATACAGGGGACCAGGTACTTTATATGACAACCTGCTGCAAGACAGTTCTTTGGAGACAGAGTGATTAGGTTCATGTTTTTTCTTCTGTTGGCTACAAAAACAGTGAGCGGTGGTGCTGATGTGAGTTTACACAGCAAGACCAGCTCCACAAGAGAAGAAGCATCTGACTGACTTGGGGGTGAGGAAAGAGGAAGCTGTGTTTCCAGGAGGGTTGCTCTCTCTCCAGATGACTGGGGAGGGAGGTGATGTAGTGCTGACACCAACTGGGAGGTAAAGCGCTTATCTGCCGGGGAGCAGGCTGGACCCAGGAGATTGCAGCATAAGTGCCTCCATGGTATCCCTGGGCTTTGTCACAGGTGGAAATCAATGATTTATTCTAGCCAAGCTGGTCTGCTTGGAGTAAAACACTTGACTTTAGAGTTGCTCTTAAAGTGCCCAAGATTCTCAAGAAAGTGTGATTTTTTGGGACAAATCTGTAATGTATGAGATGCAGTATGACAATTGGGGATTTGCACAAAATAGCTAAATATCTCAGGGGTGCAGTGCACTGTAGAGAAGTCTTTGCAGGAATATATTAGCTGGAACTAACTATTTTGTTGGTAGGATACTTTTTAATGGGTGCCATCTGCTTAAGTGAATACAGAGCATGCAAATTGCAGTCATTCCTCAAATAATGCTAGCTATTAAATTATATTTAACCTTCGGATAAAGTTTGGGGCACAGATTCCCTCTCTCTCTCGCTGTGTTCCAACTCTGTCTACTTGCCCAGGGTCATGGAATCTCTCATTGATTTGTGGAATACCCTCAGTCATGTTCCTGCCTCACTCACAACATCTCATGCTGCACGCTGTGCCACAGAATTATATTGCCAATCAGCGCTGTGAGAAGACAACCAATTTTTCTTGGAGACTATGGCAATACATATAGGCCTCCTGCACAGAAAGCCTATCATCTGCTGTTCCAGCTGAGCCCCCCCAGAAAAGCCCCTCACTGCCGAATATTGGCGTGCATAAAGAGAGAGGCTGTGTACAGCAGCCATGATGGAATAATAGGATGCTCTCTGTGCAGTGTAATGATGAGGGTTTCTATGGAACAATTTAAAGACAGCAGCTGGGTTTCCATCCAATTGGTGACAGATTTGCATGCGACTATTCTAGAATCCGCATAAATAAAATATGCACAATTTCCCGTCAGTGACACACTACAGTGCATTCGGAAAGTATTCATACCCTTTGCTTTTTACCATATTTTGTTGCATTACAGCCTTATTGTTATTTTTTTATTTAGTAAATTATTTGGACCCCTTTTTTCTCCCCAATTTCGTGGATTTTCCAAATGCGATCCAATTACGATCTTATCTCATCGCTGCAACTCCCCAATGGGCTCGGAGATGCGAAGGTTGAGTCATTCGTCCTCTGAAACATGACCCGCCAAGCCGCTCTTCTTAACACCCACTCGCTTCCGGGCACGGCCGGTTGTGACACAGCCTGGGATAGAACCCCAGTCTGTAGTGATAGCCGCAACACTGCGATGCAGTGCCTTAGACCACTGCGCCTCTCGGGAGGCTCGTTACAGCCTTATTCTAAAACGGATTAAATCGATTTTTTTCCCTCATCAATCTACACACAATAATCCATAATCCACACAATAATAATCCACACAATAATCCAATAATTAATTTAGAAATTTTTGCTAATTTATAAAAATCAACTACTGAAACATTTTTACATACTGTAAGTATTCAGACCCTATACTCAGTACTTTGTTGAAGCACCTTTGACAGCGTTTACAACCTCGAGTCTTTTGGGGTAGTTCATGCTACAAGCTTGGCACAGCTGTATTTGGGGAGTTTCTCCCATTCTTCCCTGCAGATCCTCTCAAGCTCTGTCAGGTTGGACGGGTAGCATTGCTGCACAGCTATTTTCAGGTCTCTCCAGAGATGTTTGATAGGGTTCAAGTCCGGGCGCTGGCTGGACCACTCAAGGACATTCAGAGACTTGTCCCGAAGCTACTCTTGCGTTGTCTTGGCTGTGTGCTTAGGGTCGTTGTCCTGTTGGAAGGTGAACCGTCGCCCCAGTCTGAGGTCCTGAGCGCTCTGGGGAAGGTTTTCTTCTAGGATCTCTCTGTACTTTGCTCCGTTCATCTTTCCCTTGATCCTGACTAGTCTCCCAAACCCTGCAACTGAAAAACATCCACAGCATTTTTTGTATTTTTTTATTTAACCTTCACTTAACTAGCGTAATGCTACCACCACCGTGCTTTTATGTATATTTACTGTAATATTTCAACCGGACGATAACGTGAACAATAGGAAAGGAAAATAAAGTGGTGAGCGCTCACAATCTCGCGCCCGTCAAACGTTGTAAACAAAAGTGGTCCCCTGACTACTTCCTCTTCCTATCTGATCTGCTTAGAGCTAGACCTTCCAGACTCTGTATAAAGACTGTTGACATCTAGTGGAAGCCATAGGTACTGCAGTCTCAGTCCTACATAACATTGTATGCAATAGGCAGCTTGGAGAAAAAGGTAATCTACAAAAAAAACTGCAAATCCGGATGGATTTTCCTCAGGTTTTCGCCTGCTATATCAGTTCTGTTATACTCAAAGACATTATTTTAACGGTTGTAGAAACCTCAGAGTGTTTCCTGTCCAATAGTACTAATTATGTGCATATCCTATTTTCTGGGCCTGAGTGGCAGGCATTTTACTTTGGGCACGCCAGACTCTCCAAAACCGTCACCTCTGCTGCCGCTCCCTCTGCTGCCGCTCCCTAAGAAGTTAATACATTGAGCCAAAACCCTGGAATGAATAGGTGTGTCCAAACTTTTGACTGGTACACTATGTAAATAAGGTATCTGTTTTTATTGTTACATTTGCAAACATTTCTAAAAACCTGTTTTCGATTTGTCATTATGGGTGAGGGAAAAAATGTATTTGATCAATTTTAGAATAAGGCTGTAACGTAACAAATTATGGAAAAAGGGAAGGGTTCTGAATACTTTCCGAATGCACTGCATATATACTCAATACTCAGTACTTTGTTGAAGCACCTTTGACAGCGTTTACAACCTCGAGTCTTTTGGGGTATTTCATGCTACAAGCTTGGCACAGCTGTATTTGGGGAGTTTCTTCCATTCTTCCCTGCAGATCCTCTCAAGCTCTATCAGGTTGGACGGGTAGCGTTGCTGCACAGCTATTTTCAGGTCTCTCCAGAGATGTTTGATAGGGTTCAAGTCCGGGCGCTGGCTGGACCACTCAAGGACATTCAGAGACTTGTCCCGAAGCTACTCTTGCGTTGTCTTGGCTGTGTGCTTAGGGTCGTTGTCCTGTTGGAAGGTGAACCGTCGCCCCAGTCTGAGGTCCTGAGCGCTCTGGGGAAGGTTTTATTCGAGGATCTCTCTGTACTTTGCTCCGTTCCGTTCAAAAACCTGTTTTCGATTTGTCATTATGGGTGAGGGAAAAAATGTATTTGATCAATTTTAGAATAAGGCTGTAATGTAACGGGTTCTGAATACTTTCCGAATGCACTGCATATATATTCAAAAGTATGTGGACACCCTTTCGAATTAGTGGATTCGGCTATTTCAGCCACACACGTTGCTGACAGGTGTATAAAATCGAGCACACAGCCATGCAATCTCCATAGACAAACAATGGCAGTAGAATGGCCTTACTGAAGAGCTCAGGATCTTTCAAGATGGCACGGTCATAGGATGCCACCTTTCCAACAAGTCAGTTCATCACATTTCTGCCCTGCTAGAGCTGCCCAGGTCAACTGTAAGTGCTGTTATTGTGAAGTGGGAATGTCTAGGAGCAGCAACAGCTCAGCCAAGAAGTGGTGGCCACACAAGTTCACAGAACGGGACAGCCGAGTGCTGAAGCGCGTAGCATGTAAAAATCGTCTGTCCTCAGTTGCAACACTCACTACAGAGTTCCAAACTGCCTCTGGAAGCAAAGTCAGCACGTTGGGAGCTTCATGAAAGCGGTTTCCATGGCCGAGCAGTCTCACACAAGTCTAAGATCACCATGCGCAATGCCAAGCGTCGGCTGGGGTGGTGTAAAGCTCGCCGCCATTGGACTCTGTGCAGTGGAAATGCATTCTCTGGAGTGATGAATCATGCTTCACCATCTGGCAGTCCGATGGACATATTTGGGTTTGGTGGATTCCAGGAGAGCGCTACCTGCCCCAATGCATAAAGTTTGATGGAGGAGGAATGATGGTCTGGGGTTGTTTTTTATGGTTCGGTCTAAGCCCCAGTGAAGGGAAATCTTAATGGTATGACATACAATGACAATCTAGACGATTCTGTGCTTGCAACTTTGTGGCAACAGTTTGGGCAAGGCCCTTTCCTGTTTCAGAATGACAATGCCCCCGTGCTCAAAGCGAGGTCCATACAGAAATGGTTGGTTGAGATCGCTGTGGAAGAACTTGACTGGCTTGCAGAGAGCCCTGACCTCAACCCCATCTAACACCTTTGAGATGAATTGGAACCCCGACTGCGAACCAGGCCTAATTGCCCAACATCAGTGCCCGACCTCACTAATGCTTTTTTGGCTGAATGAAACTGAATTGTTGCAGATAAAAATCAGTGCGTGATGACGTAGTGCACACAAAATGTACTTTCCCGTTTAAGTTTCGTGTACACAATAAAAATCTAAAGGTCAATGTGTTTCCATCACATTTCTAACTCCACTGATAGTTTTGTCACTAAAACCGTTAAATATCAAATGTGCTTCCTCTGTGCCTCCTCTGGTCTTGACACCTGCACTCTAGTCAACAGCTCACAGATACAATGCAGGTAGGCTGTGCGGGTTGTCCAGTCTACATGAGGAGATAATTCTGGATAATATTTGTATGTGTCAAACGGCAGTCAAGCATTGATCATCATGTCACCAGAATAAGACACTCAATATTAATAGCATGGAGCTCATCTCTGTGCACTTTCACCACCCGTTGAAGTCATTGGAGCCCAATAAACTGCATGGTGACCCAAGTCATAGTGAGAGGACCATACATCATACATCGCGTGACTTAGATATGATGGTTATTATATCAAGCCGTTTCCACCGCTAAAGATCCCACCATGTGGAACATGCACATTTTTTCTGTTGAGATTTAGAAAATTATACAGAAAATTCCTGTTTCCATCACAGCTGCCCTGATTTTTAACATTTTTATACAATGTGACTTTACTTGCATAAAAAGTGTGGATGGAAACGTGGTTAGTGATAGAGGAGCAGTTGTCCGCCTGCCATCAATACCTGTTAAGAGGAACGACATGGAGAGATAGAAGGAGAGGGTGATCGCTGGCACACATCATGGAAACCACGCTTTTAAATCCATTTCCTCTGTGGAACCACGACAACCACCCACGACTCCTACATATTCAAAAGGATGCCTGCTATTTATATTGGGGATTTGAAAAGATGAAGGAAACAAGTTATTTGCGGGGATGTGGCGATGCCCCGGAAACGAGTGTGTGTGTGTGAATCACTTCAGAAATGAACCCTTAATGGTGTGTCAACAGAGACTGGCTCCTAACCCAGGGGGAAAGCTCCTCTCCAGCCTGTCCTAATTGAACCCCTGGTCAAGAGATAGTGATGCCCTCTGATTTGATGATTTTTGCTATACTGCTGAGTGAGTGCGCAAGGTGTCAAAACGTCAGTATCCGTCCTTGTGACAAATGTGACACAGTGGAGGGAGGTAACAGCCAACCCACGTGCCTCTTCACATCAACCCAGTGTCAGAGGAAAGCCCCCTCCCGTTACCCAAGGTCTCTCTTGACAGCTCCAGTTCTCTCCTCAGAAAGAAACAATCTATCAATAAGACCACCCCTGTCATTGTTGTCAAATGAAGGTTAACTGGAATAATGACTCCAGAAGTGATCATGAGTAGAATATCTAAAGGGTATGTGTAAATGGCTGTTCTCTACAGGCTGATCCAATGGCTGTTCTCTACAGGCGGATCCAATGGCTGTTCTCTACAGGCTGATCCAATGGCTGTTCTCTACAGGCTGATCCAATGGCTGTTCTCTACAGGCTGATCCAATGGCTGTTCTCTACAGGCTGATTCAATGGCTGTTCTTTACAAGCTGAACCAATGGCTTTTCTCTACAGGCTGATTCAATGGCTGTTCTCTACAGGCTGATTAAATGGCTGTTCTCTACAGGCTGATCCAATGGCTGTTCTCTACAGGCTGATCCAATGGCTGTTCTTTACAGGCTGATCCAATGGCTGTTCTCTACAGGCTTATTTAATGTCTGTTCTCTACAGGCTGATTAAATGGCTGTTCTCTACAGGCTGATCCAATGGCTGTTCTCTACAGGCTGATTAAATGGCTGTGATTGTAAGGGCCTCATCATCATGTAATGGATGACTTGAATTCCAACCAGACATCAGTGAGGATGACACTTTGCCGTGTGCTGCTGTAACCGTCGGCCTGCCCAAGGCTGTGGTCCACTAACTGGGTTGATTAGGATGTCCTGCTCTCACTAATTAAAGCTAGTTGAACATTAACGACATAAGAGGATCTGGGTTCCAACTGGCTGGATGGATGCGTGGTCATTAAAATGATGAAGGTGACCCGTTCAGATCCACACGCTGACCTCTGGGACTGTATTGGCTGCTGGAACCACAGGGAAGAGTGCTTCATGCTGGTTTGGGATTTGAGGTTGTAGTGGAGAAACCTTCTTGATGACAGGCTTTGGCACAACGGTAATAATGAATCCATCAACAAATCAATCAATCCATTTATCAAGAAATCAATAAACACGTACCTTGAAAAACTGTCACCTCCCACTCTCATTTTTGTCTTCTCTTTTATTTTCTCAGCATGAGGTTTGACATGGCAACCTGGTCTCAGGGCAATTCGTAGGATTTGGTATGTACATTTTCCTCCATTCAGTATGATATATAACTTCACGTTAGGTTACATTATAAATGGAATAGCGGTCGTACAATATCATACGAATTAGAGGACGTATAGTATCATACCTCTTACCCGGTCGTACAATATCATACAAATTACCAGACGTATAGTATCATACCTGTTACCCGGTCGTACAATATCATATGAATTACAGGACGTAAAGTATCATACCTCTTACCCGGTCGTACAATATCATACGAATTACAGGACGTATAGTATCATACCTCTTACCCGGTCGTACAATATCATACGAATTACAGAACGTATAGTATTATACATATTTCTCTGAGACCAGGATGTTTGTTGTGTTGTAACAGCAAAGGAGAATTAGGGGGAGAATTTACACTAGTGGTTAGGAGAACTAACGGCAAAGATTTTGATAATTTACATAGCAGGTTTTGTCGAAATGGGTTAAGGTTAGAATTAGGGTTAATGGAAGGGTTAGCTACAGTTGTCCTTGACGCGACACGAACAAGCAACCTTTGAAATGCTAGACAGTCACACTACATGCACACACATCCTCCCGACCAACCTCCCTACTTTCATTTCTGTCTAAAATAAGTAGACCATTAGTACTGTGTTTGCAAACATTGCGTCACGAGGACGATGTGTGCAATTTGGTTGCCAAACACGGGGGAGTTCTCATAGACCACCAGCAGAAAAAGACTCAATTTACATGTTGCTTATGAGTGCATTTCACACTACTTTTGGATTTTAATTGGATTTTAAGGCTCGTATGAATGTCGTACTTGATATAATGTTTGTGTCATCATCGCAAATCAACTACATTATACTTTAAAAACACTTCAACTTCAACCAGTCACGCCCTGGCCATAGAGAGCCCTCTGGGTTTCTCTATGGTGTTTTTAGGTCAGGGCGTGACTAGGGTTTTCTAGGTGTCTTTATGTTGTGTTTTGTGTTGGTTCCCAATTAGAGGCAGCTGTTAGTCGTTGCCTCTAATTGGGAATCCTATTTAGTTTGTTCCCTTCCCCACCTGCCTTTGTGGGTTATTGTTTTTGGTTAGTGCCTGTGAGCACACGTATTTGTCCGGTCTTCAGTTTGTTGTTGTACGGTTCACATGCAACCCCATGCACGTTGGTCCAGTTCTTTAGAACACTGTGACAGGCTCTTTGGCTAGCTTTTCTTCCAGCCTACCATATGTTAAAAGTCAAAGTCACCATTATTAGTCAGTTGTACAACCGAATGCCTTCAACTGAAATGTGTCTTCCGCATTTAACCCAACCCCTCTGAATCAGAGAGGTGCAGGGGGGGCTGCCTTAATCGACATCCACGTCTTCGGCACCCGGGGAACAGTGGGTTAACTGCCTTGTTCAGGGGAAGAACGACAGATTTTTACATTGTCAGCTCGGGGATTCAAACTTGCAACGCTCCGGTTACAAGTCTCTAACCACTAGGCTACCTGCCACCCCCGATGTTAGTGTTATAGCTAACAACTGCTGCAGCCAAAATAGACATTTTGCAAAGATCACAACCAAATGTAATCTTAGTGACTATTCAAGCAATAATAAAAAACTACATTATAAGAGAACCCCAAAAAGTTGTTTTGTTTAGAAGTAATAAATGTTTATTTATTTAACCAGCAAGTCAGTTAAGAACAAATTATTATTTACAATGGCGGCCTAACCCAGTCCAACCCTTCCCTAACCACACTGGGCCAATTGTGTACCACCCTGTGGGACTCCTGATCACAGCTGGTTGTTATACAGCCCGGGATGAAACCAAGGATTGGGCCAGGGTCTATAGTGACACCTCTAACCTTAAGACCGCTGCTCCACTCAGGTACTAAATCTAGGTTATGTTGAATGGGCACAGATGGCGATGGCTTTCTTTCTACATCCATGTGTGATGTCAGTGTGTCGTGTACGGAAAAGGGGCCTATAATATGTTTCTCATGGCCCAGGCTGGACATGGCTATAGACTCAAGTATCAGTACAATTGATCTTAGTGCAGAAAGTGATGTGAAGAGTGAACTTCTTTGCTGTAACTGAAGTGAGTCACAATAGAGTACTACTTGAAGCCGGTGGGTGAAGCAAGGAGAGCGAGGCTGGTGGAAAGGACAGGTAGAGAAGTGACTGTATGCTAGCAGGATATAACTTATCTACAATCATCTTTGCTGATAGCAGTGTTGTGTTTCCATAAGTTGATTGATTGGTCTAATTTAGCATGTATGGTAAAGCCACCGTGGCACAGCGGTCTAAGGCACTGCATCTCAGTGCTAGAGGTATCACTACAGACCCTGGTTTGATTCCAGGCTGTATCACAACCAGCTGTGATTGGGAGTCCCATAGGGCAGCGCACAATTGGCCCGGGGTAGGTTGTCATTTTAAATAAGAATTTGTTCTCAAATGAACTTGCCTAGTTAAATCAAAAAAACTTAGCTACCTATTCAAATGAGTTCGAAAAGCTTAGTAATTGTTTTGTGTGACTACAGCACCAGCGATAAAACACAAAAATAGAGAAATGTTCTAATTGAGGGCATCAGAGGACAACCCACACGCCTGTCTTCGGTTGGGTCATTACAATTCAAAACAATGCATTCTAAAATAAATCACACACACACACCTTTGGTAGGTTTAGGCCACTCGTGTGAATGTCTGTGTGACACAGTGGGACAGCTAGTGTTGAATAAGACTATCAGCCTGAACACATGGATCCAGGTAGAGAGAGAGTCTGATCGGGGACGGGGTGCCAGTGGGAAAACCTGGATTGTGACAGGTTCTTGATTCATGTCATAGAACCTTGATTGAACGCTTTTCTGACATGCATTGTACATTAACCTGACCATGATCACTAACCTGACCATGATCACTAACCTGACCATGTACATTAACCTGACCATGATCATTAACCTGACCATGATCACTAACCTGACCATGATCATTAACCTGACCATGATCACTAACCTGACCATGATCACTAACCTGACCATGATCACTAACCTGACCATGTACATTAACCTGACCATGATCACTAACCTGACCATGATCACTAACCTGACCATGTACATTAACCTGACCATGATCACTAACCTGACCATGATCACTAACCTGACCATGTACATTAACCTGACCATGATCACTAACCTGACCATGTACATTAACCTGACCATGACCCCTAACCTGACCATGTACATTAACCTGACCATGTACATTAACCTGACCATGATCACTAACCTGACCATGATCACTAACCTGACCATGACCCCTAACCTGACCATGTACATTAACCTGACCATGTACATTAACCTGACCATGATCACTAACCTGACCATGACCCCTAACCTGACCATGTACATTAACCTGACCATGATCACTAACCTGACCATGTACATTAACCTGACCATGATCACTAACCTGACCATGATCACTAACCTGACCATGATCACTAACCTGACCATGTACATTAACCTGACCATGATCACTAACCTGACCATGTACATTAACCTGACCATGACCCCTAACCTGACCATGATCACTAACCTGACCATGATCACTAACCTGACCATGTACATTAACCTGACCATGATCACTAACCTGACCATGATCACTAACCTGACCATGTACATTAACCTGACCATGATCACTAACCTGACCATGACCCCTAACCTGACCATGACCCCTAACAGTGAGGGAAAAATGTATTTGATCCCCTGCTGATTTTGTACGTTTGCCCAATGACAAAGAAATGATCAGTCTATAATTTTAATGGTAGGTTTATTTGAACAGTGAGAGACAGAATAACAACAAAAAAATCCAGAAAAACGCATGTGAAAAATGTTATAAATTGATTTGCATTTTAATGAGGGAAATTTGTATTTGACCCCTCTGCAAAACATGACTTAGTACTTGGTGGCAAAACCCTTGTTGGCAATCACAGAGGTCAGACGTTTATTGTAGCTGGCCACCAGGTTTGCACACATCTCAGGAGGGATTTTGTCCCACTCCTCTTTACAGATCTTCTCCAAGTCATTAAGATTTCGAGGCTGACGTTTGGCAACTCGAACCTTCAGCTCCCTCCACAGATTTTCTATGGGATTAAGGTCTGGAGACTGGCTAGGCCACTCCAGGACCTTAATGTGCTTCTTCTTGAGCCACTCCTTTGTTGCCTTGGCCGTGTGTTGGGTCATTGTCAAGCTGGAATACTCATCCACGACCCATTTTCAATGCCCTGGCTGAGGGAAGGAGGTTCTCACCCAAGATTTGGCGGTACATGGCCCCGTCCATCGTCCCTTTGATGCGGTGAAGTTGTCCTGTCCCCTTAGCAGAAAAACACCCCCAAAGCATAATGTTTCCACCTCCATGTTTGACGGTGGGGATGGTGTTCTTGGGGTCATAGGCAGCATTCCTCCTCCTCCAAACATGGCGAGTTGAGTTGATGCCAAAGAGCTCCATTTATGTCTCATCTGACCACAACACCTTCACCCAGTTGTCCTCTGAATCATTCAGATGTTCATTAGCAAACTTCAGACGGGCAT
Source organism: Brachymystax lenok tsinlingensis (assembly GCA_030435695.1). Classification (NCBI taxonomy): domain Eukaryota; kingdom Metazoa; phylum Chordata; class Actinopteri; order Salmoniformes; family Salmonidae; genus Brachymystax; species Brachymystax lenok. The sequence continues at coordinate 46,148,700 of CM059792.1, read as the reverse complement.
GTATATGTGCTTTGTTGAGCAGGGGGACCTTGCGGGCGCTGCAGGATTTCAGTCCTTCACGGCGTAGTGTGTTACCAATTGTTTTCTTGGTGACTATGGTCCCAGCTGCCTTGAGATCATTGACAAGATCCTCCTGTGTAGTTCTGGGCTGATTCCTCACCGTTTTCATGATCATTGCAACTCCACGAGGTGAGATCTTTTGCATGGAGCCCCAGGCCGAGGGAGATTGACAGTTATTTAGTGTTTCTTCCATTTGCGAATAATCGCACCAACTGTTGTCACCTTCTCACCAAGCTGCTTGGCGATGGTCTTGTAGTCATGGTGGAGAGTTTGGAATCTGATTGATTGATTGCTTCTTCTGGACAGGTGTCTTTTATACAGGTAACGAGCTGAGATTAGGAGCACTCCCCTTTAAGAGTGTGCTCCTAATCTCAGCTCGTTACCTGTATAAAAGACACCTGGGAGCCAGAAATCTTTCTGATTGAGAGGGGGTCAAATACTTATTTCCCTCATTAAAATGCAAATCTATTTATAACATTTTTCACATGCGTTTTTCTGGATTTTTTTGTTGTTATTCTATCTCTCACTGTTCAAATAAACCTACCATTAAAATTATAGACTGATCATTTCTTTGTCAGTGGGCAAACGTACAAAATCAGCAGGGGATCACAAATACTTTTTTTCCCTCACTGTACGTTAACCTGTTGTCACGATCTTCAGAAGGGACAGACCAAGGTGCAGCGAGGTATCCAGTATACATGTTTTATTATTCACGTAACTGGGACAAAACAACAAAACGAACGTAACGAAGATCGTGACGCTGAACACAACTAAACATAAAACAAGCTATGCTCAAACAATAACCCACAAAATACTATAGAAACCCCCAAACATATATATGGTTCCCAATTAGAGACAACGACACACAGCTGCCTCTAATTGGGAACCATTACCCCAACATAGATATACAACACCTAGAACAAAAAAACCTACACCAAAAACGAAACTAAACACGCCAGCCTGTCAAAATCAGGCCTGAACGTGACAGTACCCCCCCTCAAAGGCGCAGACTCCAACCGCGCCAAAAGTCCGTTGGGGGTCTTCGGGTGGGCCTTCCTGTCCCAGGTGGCGGCTCCGGTGCCGGCCGTGCTGGCTCGGGGTCCCACACCGGAGGCCCTGGGCTATTTGCCGGAACAGTTATTTTAGGACTGGGGACCTTCACTGGAGGTTCCGGACTGGGGACCTTCTCAGGAGGCTCCGGACTGGGAACCTTCTCAGGAGGCTCCGGACTGGGAACCTTCTCAGGAGGCTCCGGACTGGGAACCTTCTCTGGAGGCTCCTGACTGGGAACCGTCTCTGGAGGCTCCGGACTGGGAACCGTCTCTGGAGGCTCCGGACTGGGAACCGTCTCTGGAGGCTCCGGACTGGGAACCGTCTCTGGAGGCTCCGGACTGTCGATGCGCACTGGGACTCTGGTGCGGGGAGCAGGAACGGGCCGTACTGGGCTCATGACGCGCACTGGGACTCTAGTGCGGGAACAGGAACGGGCCGTACTGGGCTCATGACGCCGCACTGGGACTCTGGTGCGGGAGCAGGAACGGGCCGCACTGGGCTCATGACGCCGCACTGGGACTCTGGTGCGGGGAGCAGGAACGGGCCGTGCTGGATCCACGACGGGCACAGGAATCCTGGAGCGTGGAACAGGGACAGGACGTGCTGGATCCACGACGGGCACAGGAATCCTGGAGCGTGGAGCAGGGACAGGACGTGCTGGGTCCACGACGGGCACAGGGATCCTGGAGCGTGAGCAGGGACAGGCGTGTGCTGGATCCACGACGGGCATAGGGATCCTGGAGCGTGGAGCAGGGACAGGACGTGCTGGACTCTCTAAAGCGCACAGGGGCCTGGTGCGCGGAGCCGAACAGGACGTGCTGGACTCTCTAGCGCACAGGGGCCTGGTGCGCGGAGCCGAACAGGACGTGCTGGACTCTCTAAGCGCACAGGGGCCTGGTGCGCGAGCCGAACAGGATGTGCTGGACTCTCTAAGCACACGGGGCCTGGTGCGTGGGCCGAACAGGACGTGTGCTGGACTCCCTAAACGCACGGGAGCCTGGTGCGCCGGAGCCGAACAGGACGAGCTGGACTCTAAGCGCACAGGGGCCTGGTGCGCCGGAGCCGAACAGGACGTGCTGGACTCTCTAGCGCACGGACGGCCTGGTGCGCGAGCCGAACAGGACGTGCTGGACTCTCTAAGCGCACAGGGAGCCTGGCGCGCGGAGCCGGAACAGGACGTGCTGGACTCTCTAAGGCGCACAGGGAGCCTGGTGCGCGGAGCCGGAACAGGACGTGCTGGACTCTCTAAGAGCACGGGGGGCCTGGTGCGCGGAGCCGGAACAGGACGTGCTGGACTCTCTAAGCGCATGGACGGCCTGGTGCGCGGAGCCGGAACAGGACGAGCTGGACTCTAAGCGCACAGGGGGCCTGGTGCGCGGAGCCGGAACAGGAGGTGCTGGACTCTCTAAGCGCATGGACGGCCTGGTGCGCGGAGCCGGAACAGGACGAGCTGGACTCTAAGCGCACAGGGGGCCTGGTGCGCGGAGCAGGGACTGGATGTACTGGGCTATCTAAGCGTACAGGGGACCTGGTGCGTGGAGCCGGTACTTCTCTCCCCGGCTGTTCACTCACCCTTGCCTCATGGATGATGGGAGCTGGAATGTCACGCACTGGGCTGTGGATGCGAACCAGAGACCCCACACGCAGAACCGGTGCAGGATATCTCGGTCCCAGAAGGTGTACTGGAGACCTCGCTCGCAGAGCCGGCACCACTCCTCCAGGTTGCACACTCACCCTAGCCCGACAGATGAGTGGCGCTGGAATTTCGCGCACCGGCCTATGCATGCGCACTGGAGACACCGTGCGCAAAACTGCATAGCACGGTGTCTGCTCAGTGCGACGCTCCTTCCAACGCTCCCTCCAGAGAGCACGAGGAGTTGGCTCAGTAGTCCATCCTGATCCGGCCAAACTCCCGTGTGCCCCCCCCCCCCAAAAAAATTGGGGGCTGCCTCTCGGGTTTCCGCGCCAGGCGAGTCCCAACATATCTCGCCCTCTCCGGGTTCCACGCTCCATATATATCCTCATAACTCCCTCGCTCAGTCTTTGCCGCTTCCATCTCCTTCTTGGGGTGACGATGTTCCGTCGTTTTCCTCCAAGGCCCCTTCCCAGCCAATATCTCCTCCCAAGTCCAGGACTCCTTTAAACATCGCTGCTTGGTCCTTTTGTGGTGGGTTATTCTGTCACGATCTTCAGAAGGGACAGACCAAGGCGCAGCGAGGTATCCAGTATACATGTTTTATTATTCACGTAAACAAAACAACAAAACGAACGTAACGAAGATCGTGACGCTGAACACAACTAAACATACAACAATCTATGCTCAAACAATAACCCACAAAATACTATAGAAAAACCCCAAACATATATATGGTTCCCAATTAGAGACAACAACACACAGCTGCCTCTAATTGGGAACCAATACCCCAACATAGATATACAACACCTAGAACAAAAAAAAAAACTACACCAAAACTAAACTAAACACGCCAGCCTGTCAAAATCAGGCCTGAACGTGACACCTGTGGGTGGGGACTTATGTAAGCTATTCATTTACAGACCAGCTCAACAATGTTCTTTGAAAGTACAGAGCTTGTACAGACCGAGATGGACTGGGTAAGACTATGTTTGAGAGGCCTCTCCTGTCTGTCTTGTACTTCATAATGTGAAATTACATTTTACTCAAAAGATGCTCCTTGTCTCATGTAACCTCAGTCTTGTAGCTGAGACTGAAGGAATCAAATACAAGTTATACCAAACACTTCCCTTCATGTGTTTCTTGTTCATTCATGATAAGAATATTCTACAAGCCTTTGCTCCTGTACCCGTAGAATAATCATTTAGGAGTCACAGTAGATAGTAAGCCAAATAGATTAATTTGAGAGTGAGTGGGGTAAGTTAATTCATATTGGGTTTGGGTTTATATCTGTCCCTGTTGGCTTATGAGGCTAATTACCAAAACCCAGTAGAGCCTAACATGGAAATCATAGAACAAGAGAAAGGGAATCCAAAAGGTCTCTGTAATTTAGAGTGATGCAGAGAAAGGGGAGCCAAAAGGTCTCTGTAATTTAGAGTGATGCAGAGAAAGGGAATCCAAAAGGTCTCTGTAATTTAGAGTGATGCAGAGAAAGGGGAGCCAAAAGGTCTCTGTAATTTAGAGTGATGCAGAGAAAGGGAATCCAAAAGGTCTCTGTAATTTAGAGTGATGCAGAGAAAGGGGAGCCAAAAGGTCTCTGTAATTTAGAGTGATGCAGAGAAAGGGGAGCCAAAAGGTCTCTGTAATTTAGAGTGATGCAGAGAAAGGGGAGCCAAAAGGTCTCTGTAATTTAGAGTGATGCAGAGAAAGGGGAGCCAAAAGTTAAATGTAATTCAAACCAAATCAAACTTTATTTGTCACATGCACCGAATACAACAAGTGTAGACTTTACCGTGAAATGCTTACTTACAAGCCCTTAACCCAACAGTGCAGTTCAAGAAAAAGAAAAATATTTACCAAGTAGACTAAAATAAAAAGTAATAACAAAAAGTAACACAATTAGAATAACAATAATGAGGCTATATACAGGGGGCAACCATACCGAGTCAGTGTGCAGAGGTACAGGCTAGTTGAGGTCATCTGTACATGTAGGTAGGGGAAAAGTGACTATGCATAGATAACAAACAAATAGCGAGTAGTAGCAGTGTACAAGAGGGGGGTCAGTGCAAATTGTCTGGTTGCGATCTTTATGAATTGTTCAGCAGTCTAGTGGCTTGGGGGTAGAAGCTGCTGAGGAGCCTTTTGACCAATAAGGTCGCTTGTTAAGTTGTGGCCAATGGGAGAGTTGACCTTGTTAACGGGAGGCCTGGGGGAATAAAGAAAGAAAGAGAGACGTTGAGAAAGGATGGATTTTGGACCATGTGAGGAAAACCTGCACGGGAACTGTCATACTTCGCTGAAGCAATATCTACACTTAGTGAGTAACCACAACGTGAGGTGCTTCTGGACTTTATGTCTGTCAACATTTTTTTTTTTAGCTCCAACGCGCGCCAACGGGTTATTAAGCAATCTTGGACATAATTTGGACATGGGTTGTGCACGACTCATTGGGGTTTATTATTTTTATTTATTTTGATGTTGTGCTATGAAAATGTAATAATACACATTTGAACCTCATGTATGTTGTCTTGGTGGAGTCATTTAATGTTTCAATCTAATTTAATGCATGGGATAGATTATCCTGAAACAATAACAGAAACCTATAATAATTTCATCTGAAGTTAATACCCTATTGTCATAACCCTAGATAGTTTACAATAGGAATTCTTATTGGAGATGTCCTTCTCACCTAGCATCCCATGCTGTTGAGATACTCTACTTAAGGGGCTTTGCCCGAACCTCTTAAGGGGCTTTGCCCGAACCATGAAAAACAGCCCCAGACCATTATTTCTCCTCCACCAAACTTTACAGTTGGCACTTTCTCCTGGCATTTGCCAAACCCGGATTAATTCATCGGACTGCCAGATGGCGAACCGTGATTAATCACTCCAGAGAACGCGTTTCCACTGCTCCAGAGTCCAATGGCGGCAAGCTTTACAACACTCCAACCAATGCTTGGCATTGCGCATGGTGATATTAGGCTTGTGTGCTTCCAGAGGCTTTTGGATTTCAGTAGTGACTGTTGCATCCGAGGACAGACAATTTCTACGTGCTAGGCGCTTCAGCACTCGGCGGTCCCGTTCTGTGAGCTTGTGTAGCCTATCACTTCGTGGCTGAGCCGTTGTTGCTCCAAGACGTTTCCACATCACAATAACAGCACTTTTGGCCGGGGCAGCTCTAGCAGGGCAGAAATTTGACTAACTGATTTCTTTGGAAAGGTGGCCGTGCCACGTTGAAAGCCACATACTTTTGGTCATGTAGTGTAGCTATCTGACACTGTTTACATATGTCACAATCATAGGAAGCACATTTTCCCTCAACAAAGTAGTTATCAGCAAAGTCAGGCTAGTAGGGGGAAAACAACCCTGACAACCTTGTGAATACTTTAACTTCTTAAGGAGCGGCGTGGTGAGGTGACGGTTTTGGAGAGTCTGGTGTGCCCAAAGCAAAATGCCTGCCACTCAGGCTAAAAAAATAGGATATGCACATAATTAGTACTATTGGATAGGAAACACTCTGAAGTTTCTAAAAGTGTTAACATAATGTCTGTGAACTCATTTAGCAGGCAAAAACCAGAGAAAAAAACCTCCGGAAATCAGTTTCTGGTGACCTTTGGCTCTCTTAGACACTCCCTATTGAATCCATTTGTTACCAGGACTGAGACTGCAGTACCTATGGCTTCCACTAGATGTCAACAGTCTATATATAAAGCCTCAGAGAGATTGGAGTAAGCAGGGCGAATAGGTACAGGAAATTGCATTGGGACCTCAAATGTCAACAAGTTTTCTCAGGCGCGAGTCTGGCTGGCGCACCCCACTTTATTTTATAGGTATAGGTGACCATCCGAGTGAAATATTATCTCTAATATTCATAAAAGGATAGCTAAGGATGTGTTTTAACTGGTATTTGATTTGTTTAGGAAAAGTTTATAGGTATATTTGAACACGTTCTCTTCACGTTTCAATGGGCAATTCGACGTTGGATTTTCTGAACATAACGCGCCAACCAAAAGGAGATTTATGGATATAATAAATGACTTTTTCTAACAAAAGAACCATGGATTGTCTTCGTTGGACACTTGGGAAGCCCTCAGCAGAAGTTCTTCAAAAGGTAAGGGATTTGTTTTCGCTGTGAAATGTGTTTTGTGTGAACCGCGATGGTTTATGAATTTATGCTAATGAAAAAATATTGGAGGTGCTACCCTCAAACAATCAAATGTTGTGCTTTCGCCGTAAAGCCTTTTTGAAATCTGACAACGCTGTGATATTGCCAAGAAGCAGAGGTTTTGATGACTATGCAACACTTGTATATTGATGAATGTTTAATAATTCAACTTTTGGATTTTGAATTTGGCGCCTTGCATTTCACGCTGATCCTCCACACGGGGGGCCCCTCAAGTGAGCATGCTCAGTCCCCTCCTGTACTCCCTGTTCACTCATGACTGCACAGCCATGCACGACTCCAACACCATCATTAAGTTTGCCAATGACACAACAGTAATAGGCCTGATCACCAACAACGACGAGACAGCATATAGGGAGGAGGTCAGAGACCTGGCTGTGTGGTGCCAGAACAACAACCTCTCCCTCAACGTGATCAAGACTAAGGAGATGATTGTGGACTACAGGAAAAAGAGGCTGATGGGGCTGTAGTGGAGCAGGTTGAGAGCTTCAAGTTCCTTGGTGTCCACATCACCAACAAACTAACATGGTCCAATCACACCAAGACAGTTATGTAGAGGGCACAACAAAACACCTGTTGTATTCGGTGCATGTGACAAATACAATTTTATTTTATTTGAATATTCACAGCTGGGGCAGAGACAGGGTTAACTGGTTTATACCAACGTGTTTCTCCCGAATAGTAACCTGAGTCTATCTGATTTCTTATATTGCCACCCTCTCCCTAGTCTTTGTCATAAAACACAAGTCCAGTCACTGCAACCCTCAGGCCTGTCACTGTCTCACTCACAAAACTTGGAGGTAGAACTCTAACCCCATGGTCACACGCATGGTCAAACACAAACACACACACACATTTACATTTCTCAGGCAGCGACAGCTTGCTGGATCATTACTGACATGACATGAATCATTGAAAAGGCTCTGCTGTTCCTCCGCCCAGGACAACATCCTCAATACACCTCTCTCATGGTTACAGCCTTTACACACACACGCGCACGCACACACACACACACACACAGACAGAGTTGATTGCCTCAGTAATGCTTGAGTGCTTCCATACATCTCGTCAGTTGATTTTTCCAGTATGAGCTACTCCAGCTCATCATTTCCAGGTCAGATGATAACCTGTTGGTTTTCCATGTAAGGCTTGTATGCAGGAGTATATTCAAGTCAGATATGGGTTATGATAAAGGGAACAATGCCTGCTAAATGGCCCCAGTAATTGATTTACAAGGTGAGCTAACAACAGCAATTTAGGTGACACTTTATGTTAGGTTAGGGTTGGGGTTAGGGTAAGTGTAAGGGTTAGGCCAAGATTAGGTTTAGGGTAAGGTTTAGAGTTAGGGTTACGCCAAGATTAGGTTTAGGGTAGGGTTAGAGTTACGGTTAGGCCAAGATTAGGTTTAGGGTTAGAGTTACGGTTAGGCCAAGATTAGTTTTAGGGTTAGAGTTAGAGTTAGGCCAAGGTTTAGGGTAAGGGTTAGTGCTGCTGCTGTAAGTACCAGTCTAGGGTTATGATCACCTAACCCTAATCCAACACTGTAGTAAAAGTATCATGTGTTTTAATGCAGTATGTCTCTGCTACAAACACATGATTCTAATGATGTCATGATCTTACTTGCACTGCACTCATGAGCTATTTTACAGCATTTGGTATCATTAGTCATTGGTCTGGTCTTGGTCTGGTTCAATAGGATACACAAAATAATGAGTGCCAAGTTCATCTATCATTTTCCTCCCTCTATCCCATATTCTGCTGCTCTAGACTTTGAGTACATTCCCACCGTGGAGTGACTGACCAGTAGAAAAATGATACATTTACTGTGACTCAGATTGATTTAAATTGCCATTCACGCAATCATGAGGAAAATATTGTAGGGGAATGGTTCCTCCAGTCATTTCCTCCATATGTTTTATCAGTGCCAGATAAATCACTGTGACAGCCAAACAGAAGCCAGAAAGCCCCCCCAGGGCAAGTCACTGTGACTCCGGCTGAACACAACACACCAAACACCACACCTCACCCCTCCCCTCACCACACCCCTCCCCACACACACCTCACCTCCCCCCACACACCACAACACCTTATTAAAATAACAACACAGTGACTGACTGACATATGCTGAAGGCTTCTTCCATCGCTCCAAACAAACTCTTTCAAAAGGGACACAGCACCGTTCAGGTGATGAAGAGAGACTTGTATCGCTTCTCTTGACACTGGGATAGTAGGAGACCGGGTGGGAAGTGAAGTTGTCAGTTACCATGGGTGACTTCTCACTTATCCTATGGTTAAGAAAAATGGGAATTAAGCCAACTGAAGGGAGGAGATGTTGTGTTATGCAGGCATACAGTTCCTCATCCTAACCTTCTTATATGGTATGGATCAGTATGGATCAGTATGGTATGGATCAGTATGGATCAGTATGGTATGGATAAGTTTGGATCAGTATGGTATGGATCAGTATGGATCAGTATGGTATGGATCAGTATGGATCAGTATGGATCAGTATGGTATGGATCAGTATGGATCAGTATGGATCAGTATGGTATGGATAAGTTTGGATCAGTATGGTATGGATCATTGTGGATCCGTATGGATCAGTATGGTATGGAACATTGTGGATCAGTATGGTATGGATCAGTATGGAATGGACCACTGTGGATAAGTATGGTATGGATCATTGTGGATCAGTATGGTATGGATCAGTATGGATCCGTAAGGTATGGATCATTGTGGATCAGTATGGTATGGATCATTGTGGGTCAGTATGGTACGGATCATTGTGGATCAGTATGGTATGGATCAGTATGGTATGGATCAGTATGGTATGGATCATTGTGGACCAGTATGGATCAGTATAGTATGGATCAGTATGGTATGGATCAATATGGTATGGATCATTGTGGATCAGTATGGTATGGATCAGTATGGTATGGATCATTGTGGATCCGTATGGATCAGTATGGTATGGATCATTGTGGATCCGTATGGATCAGTATGGTATGGAACATTGTGGATCAGTATGGTATGGATCAGTATGGAATGGACCACTGTGGATAAGTATGGTATGGATCATTGTGGATCAGTATGGTATGGATCAGTATGGATCCGTAAGGTATGGATCATTGTGGATCAGTATGGTATGGATCATTGTGGGTCAGTATGGTACGGATCATTGTGGATCAGTATGGTATGGATCAGTATGGTATGGATCAGTATGGTATGGATCATTGTGGACCAGTATGGATCAGTATAGTATGGATCAGTATGGTATGGATCAATATGGTATGGATCATTGTGGATCAGTATGGTATGGATAAGTATGGTATGGATCATTGTGGATCGGTATGGATCAGTATGGTATGGATCAGTATGGTATGGAACATTGTGGATCAGTATGGTATGGATCAGTATGGTATGGATCATTGTGGATCAGAATGGTATGGATCATTATGGATCAGTAGGATCAGTATGGTATGGATCAGTATGTTATGGATCAATTTGGGTCAGTATGGTATGGATCAGTATGGTATGGAAGACTGTGGATCAGTATGTTATGGATCAGTATGGTATGGATAATTTTGGATCAGTATGGATCATTGTGGATCAGTATGGTATGGATCAGTATGGTATGGATCATTGTGGATCAGTATGGTATGGAACAGTATGGTATGGATCATTGTGGATCAGTATGGTATGGATCAGTATGTATGGAACATTGTGGATCAGTATGGTATGGATCAGTATGGTATGGATCATTGTGGATCAGAATGGTATGGATCATTATGGATCAGTAGGATCAGTATGGTATGGATCAGTATGTTATGGATCAGTATGGGTCAGTATGGTATGGATCAGTATGGTATGGAACATTGTGGATCAGTATGGTATGGATCAGTATGGTATGGATCATTTTGGATCAGTATGGTACGGATCAGTATGGTATGGATCAGTATGGTATGGATCATTGTGGATTAGTATGGATCAGTATGGTATGGATCAGTATGGTATGGATCATTGTGGATCAGTATGGTATGGATCAGTATGGTATGGATCATTGTGGATCAGTATGGTATGGATCATTGTGGATCAGTATGGTATGGATCAGTATGGTATGGATCAGTATGGTATGGAACATTGTGGATCAGTATGGTATGGATCATTGTGGATCAGTACGGTATGGATCATTCTGGATCAGTATGGATCAGTATGGTATGGATCAGTATATATCAGTATGGAATCGATCAGTATTGTATGGATCCGTATGTTATGGATCAGTATGGTATGGATCATTGTGGATCAGTATGGTATGGATCATTGTGGATCTGTATGGTATGGATCATTGTGGATCAGTATGGCATGGATAAGTATGGATCCGTAAGGTATGGATCATTGTGGATCAGTATGGTATGGATCATTGTGGATCAGTATGGTATGGATCAGTATGGAATGGATCATTGTGGATCAGTGTGGATCATTGTGGATCAGTATGGATCTGTATGGTATGGATCATTGTGGATCAGTATGGTATGGATAAGTATGGATCCGTAAGGTATGGATCATTGTGGATCAGTATTGATCAGTATGGTATGGATCATTGTGGATCAGTATGGTATGGATAAGTATGGATCAGTATGGATCAGTATGGTATGGATCATTGTGGATCAGTATGGATCAGTATGGTATGGATTAGTATGGTATGGATCAGTATGGTATGGATCATTGTGCATCAGTATGGATCAGCTTGGTATGGATCAGTATGGTATGGATCAGTATGGATCAGTATGGTACGGATCAGCATGGATCAGCATGGTATGGATCAGTATGGATCATTGTGGATCAGTATGGTATGGATCAGTATGGTATGGATCAGTATGGTATGGATCAGTATGGATCAGTATGGTATGGATCAGAATGGAACAGTTTGGATCAGTATGGATCAATATGGTATGGATCAGTATGGTATGGATCAGTATGGATCAGCATGGTATGGATCAGCATGGTATGGATCAGCATGGTATGGATCAGTATGGTATGGATCAGTATGGTATGGATCAGTATGGTGGTAATTTATTGATGGTGGTTTTATTACACTTGTCATTACATCCATGATGAGCATCATATGGTGTGATCACTGTTCTTGCTTCCCGTCTGCGGACCTCCCTTTATGTCCCATGTGTACCCTGAGGCATTCTGAGGCTCATATGCACAGGTCTGTGTCCTACACTATGTTCTAGCTATCCACACAGCTGTCTGCCATCCCATGTTCACTGCAAACACAAGTCCGCGTGCAATACCAGTGACTATAAAATAGTCCAACTGAAATTCCATCCATTTGACAATGCATTTACTTAAACAATATATAGTTTGTGTTATGTAAAATATCAACCTAACAAATGTTGATTAGTATTTTGGAGGGCTACTGTTAGCAGAGCATGTGTAGTGTTATTGTGATTCATAAACCCTTCACTCTGTAGCTTTTGGGGAATTTTTCACTTCCGCATGAAAAGAGCAGCAACATCTCATTAATTTGCTTCCAGATAGGGTCCATTGTTTGGTACCTGAAGGCCAAATCAGAAACCAGACCTGCTCCACCACTGATCTCACTCAGAGAACAACAGCCCTATTTTGATGACCTCTTTAGAAAGATATCTTGGGTTTGTTTCACTTTATTGATTGCTTATACTCAATCATGATGTTATCTGTAACAGATGGGTGAACAATAGAGACGTTACATGACCACAGGAACCATGAAACAATGGGATAGTACAATCACAATCTGCAACCCCCTTACACATTTATCAGCTAGATGGTAAACAACGTTATCGTAAACAAGACAAGCAATTGGTTGCTTGTGTGGTCGTTTGGTTTCTTCATTTTATTCAGGTAATTTGACTTCCTCTGCAGACACACTGTGCCTGCATTTGACGTGTCAGGGTTATGAGTCATATTGTAAATATATGTTCTTCAGACCCTTCACTTTTCCATATAATCTCTGGCCTTAATGTTTCTACATTGTGCTGTTTCAATGCGTAAGCAGTATGTATTACAATAGCACATACAGATAGTGTAGGCTACGTAAGATATTGTATCCTCTTGGCCTGACAAGTCCCCCCCCTGTATAATACAGCATGTGGGCAGGTAGTCTCACCTCCAAGTGTGCGATGCCACAAAACATGATGGATAGGTAAACAGCACACTTCCCTGAGTAAATAGGGCTGCTTACATTGTATATCATCTAAGACATGCCAAAGAGTGATGGCCCCCGATGCTCTGGTCAACAAAGAAACATACATTCCCCACCTCTCTCAGCATATTTTGCATGACATGCCATTTTTAGTCATTTAGCAGACATTGCTATCCAGAGCGACTTACAGTAGTGAGTGGATGCATTTATGTACTTTTCCTAGTCCCCCGTGGGTATCGAACAAACAACCCTGGCGTTGCAAGTTCCATGCTCGACCCACTGAGCCACATGGGACCACTGTAGATACAATAAGCCAATAAGCCTGTATGCAGCAGATTGTTCCATGATTCTATCAATTCATAATGTTGTTTTTAGGTGCCATCTGGATACAAAATCATTCTTTAAAAAAAACACTTATACATAGCCAGACATAGCATCTATGGCTAATATCGTACAAGCTGTGTTATACACAGCCAGACATTTTGTTTACTAGCCTCATATATATATATAATACGCATATATATTATACATACTACAGTTCAAAAGTTTGGGGTCACTTAGAAATGTCTGTGTTTTTGAAAGAAAAGCAATTTTTTTTGTCCATTAAAATACCATCAAATTGATCAGAAATACAGAGTAGACATTTTTATTGTTGTAAATGACTACTGTAGCTGGAAATGGCTTTTATGGAATATCTACATAGGCATAGAGAGGCCCATTATCAGCAACCATCACTCCTGTGTTCTAATGGCACGTTGTATTAGCTAATCCAAGTTTATCACTTTAAAAGGCTAATTGATCATTAGAAGAGGCGACTCCGGGATGCTGGCCTTCTAGGCAGAGTTCCTCTGTCCAGTGTCAGCGCAGCCGTCAGAGTTGCAAAGAAAAAGCCATATCTCAGACTGGCCAATAAAAATAAAAGATTAAGACGAGCAAAAGAACACAGACACTGGACAGAGGAATGCCAGCATCCCGGAGTCGCCTCTTCACTGTTGACGCTGAGACTGGTGTTTTGCGGGTACTATTTAATAAAGCTGCCAGTTGAGGATTTGTGAGGTGTCTGTTTCTCAAACTAGACACTCTAATGTACTTGTCCTCTTGCTCAGTTGTGCACCGGGGCCTCCCACTCCTCTTTCTATTCTGGTTAGAGCCAGTTTCGCTGTTCTGTGAAGGGAGTAGTACACAGCGTTGTACCAGATCTTCAGTTTCTTGGCAATTTCTCACATGGAATAGCCTTCATTTCTCAGAACAAGAATAGACTGACGAGTTTCAGAAAAAATGTATTTGTTTCTGGCCATTTCGAGCCCGTAATCAAACCCACAAATGCTGATGCTCCAGATACTAAACTAGTCTAAAGAAGGCCAGTTTTATTGCTTCTTTAATCAGGAAAACAGTTTTCAGCTGTGTTAACATAATTGCTAAATTATTTTCTAATGATCAATTAGCCTTTTAAAATGATAAAGCTAATACAACATGCCATTGGAACACAGGAGTGATGGTTGTTGATAATGGGCCTCTGTACACCTACAGTTGAAGTTGAAGTTTACATACACCTTAGCCAAATACATTTAAACTCAGTTTTTCACAATTCCTGACATTTAATCCTAGCAAACATTCCCTGTTTAACCTCTTCCAGCTAGGGTCCCATTTTCCAAATTTTCGCCTGTCTGACGTGCCCAAAGTTAAATGCCTACCACTCATGGCCAGAAACTAGGATATTTACATATTTAGTACTATTGGATAGGAAACACTCTGAAGTTTATAAAACCATTAAGATATAGTCTGTGGCTATTCCAGAACAGATTTAGCAGGCAAAAACCAGAGAGATTTCTGTCCGGAATTTATTTTTCTGTTGCTCTCCTCTCATTTTGAAGCCCATGTAATATTTTTCTATGGGGAATAGGACCGAGGTTGCAGTACTTATGGCTTCCACTAGATGTCAACAGTCTCTGGAAAGGGTATGGAGGAAAAAGCTCTGACCAGATCCTTAGAGAGAGAGAATTACTACGGGTAGGGCAAAAGGTAAACAGGCGTGCACGTTCACGAACGGAAGGCAGCCAGCGCCACCAACTTTCTTTTTGTCTTTTAACGTTTCACTTACCGTTCTTGTAAAATATGATCGCTATTATTCATAAAAGAATACATAAGGATGCATTATTAATGATATTTGATTTGTTTGTGAAAAGATGAGAGGTATAATTTGAACGCGATCCCTTCACTGTAAAACGGGCGAGTAGACTGACAATGCTTGGTGGAGTAGCTGAACGTAACGTGCCAAAAACAACGGATATTTATGGATATAATTATTTACTTTTTCTAACAAAAGAACCATGGATTATCTTGTTTGGACACTTGGGAAGACCTCAGAAGAAGTTATTTGAAAGGTAAGCGATTTATATTAGCTGTGATATGGATATTTTGAGAACCGAGCTGGATATGAATTTATGCTAATGTGGAAAATATGTGAGGTACTAGCCTCAAACAATCAAATGTAGTGCTTTCGCCGTAAAGCCTTTTTAAAATCTGACAACGCAGTGATATTGCCAAGAAGCAGAGCTTTTGATGGCTATGCAACACTATGCAACACTTGTATATCGAAGTTAAATATTACGAATATGTATTACGAATATGTATTTTGAATTTGGCGCGTTATGTTTGCTCTGAAAACGATCCCGCTAAAGGGATCGGCGCGCTAAGAGGTTAAGTAAACATTCCCTGGTCAGTTAGGATCACCACTTTATGTTAAGAATGTGAAATGTCAGAAAAATAGTAGAGAGAATTATTTATTTAAGCTTTTATTTCTTTCATCACATTCCCAGTGGGTCAGAAGTTTACATACACTCAATTGATATTTGGTAGCATTGCCTTTAAATTGTTTAACTTGGGTCAAACATTTCGGTAGCCTTCCACAAGCTTCCCACAATAAGTTGTGTGAATTTTGGCCCATTCCTCCCGACAGAGCTGGTGTAACTGAGTCAGGTTTGTAGGCCTCCTTGCTCGCACGTGCTTTTTCAGTTCTGCCCACACATTTTCTATGGGATTGAGGTCAAGGCTTTGTAATGGCCAGTCCAATACCTTGACTTTGTTGTCCTTAAGCCATTTTGCCACAACTTTGGAAGTATGCTTGGGGTCATTGTCCATTTGGAAGACCCATTTGCGACCAAGCTTTAACTTCCTGATTGATGTCTTGAGATGTTGCTTCAATTTATCCACCTAATTTTCCTTCCTCATGATGCCGTCTATTATGTGAAGTGCACCAGTCCCTCTTGCAGCAAATCAACCCCACAACATGATGCTGCCACCCTGTGCTTCACGGTTGGGATGGTGTTCTTCGGCTTGCAAGCCTCCCCCCTTATTCTTCTAAACATAACGACGGTCATTATGGCCAAACAGTTATATTTTTGTTCCATCAGACCAGAGGACATTTCTCAAAAAGTTTTTGAGCAGTGGCTTCTTCCTTGCTGAGAGGCCTTTCAGGTTATGTTGATATAGAACTAGTTTTACTGTGGATATAGATACTTTTGTACCTGTTTCCTCCAGCATCTTCACAAGGTCCTTTGCTGTTGTTCTGGGATTGATTTGCACTTTTCGCACCAAAGTACGTTAATCTCTAGGAGACAGAACGCGTCTCCTTCCTGAGCGGTATGATGGCTGCCTGGTCACATGGTGTTTATACTTGCGTACTATTTGTTTGTACAGATGAACGTATAACCTTCAGGCGTTTGGAAATTGCTCCCAAGGATGAACCAGACTTGTGGAGGTCTACAATTTTTTTTTCTCTGCGGTCTAGGCTGATTTATTTAGATTTTCCCATGATGTCAAGCAAAGAGGCACTGAGTTTGAAGGTAGGCCTTGAAATACATCCACAGGTGCACCTCCAATTGACTCAAATGATGCCAATTAGCCTATCAGAAGCTTCTAAAGCCACGAATTTTCCAAGCTGTTTAAAGGCACAGTCAACTTAGTCTATGCCAACTTCTGACCCACTGGAATTGTGATACAGTGAATTATAAGTGAAATAATCTGTATGTAAACAATTGTCGGAAAAATACTTGTGTCATGCACTAAGTAGATGTCCTAACCGACTTGCCAAAACTATAGTTTGTTAAGAAGAAATTTGTGGAGTGGTTGACTCCAACCTAAGTGTATGTAAACTTCCGACTTCAACTGTATGTAGATATTCCATAAAAGCCGTTTCCAGCTACAGTAGTCATTTACACTATTAACAATGTCTACACTGTATTTCTGATCAATGTGATGTTATTTTAATGGACAAAAAATGTGCTTTTCTTTCAAAAACACAGCCATTTCGAAGTGACCACAAACTTTTGAACTGTAGTGTGTGTGTGTATATATATATATATATGAGGCTAATAAAAAAAACTGTCTGATATTGCGATAACTCACGCTATGTTTCACTTAAAGTGAAACATTTTTTTTAACTAAACATCAGTGCAGCTGTCAGTCTGCTTGACCAGGCTAATCTGCACAGCCATCATCCATTAAATCTATCCCAAGTAACAATCAGCCCAAAGAGCCCAACATGAGAAGGCAGAAGGCAGAGCCAGGCAGTCAGGCAGAGCCAGGCAGTCAGGCAGAGCCAGGCAGATGGCAGAGCCAGGCAGTCAGGCAGAGCCAGGCAGAGCCAGGCAGTCAGGCAGAGCCAGGCAGTCAGGCAGAGCCAGGCAGTCAGGCAGAGCCAGGCAGAGCCAGGCAGTCAGGCAGAGCCAGGCAGCCAGGCAGCCTTCCTTCCACTGGGGAACTGTTGGCTTCTGTTTCCATCATTTATCCTTTAGTAAACCTTCAGCCCTCTCACAGCAAACACGGAAGTTTGAAGCGTTTAGTGCTGCGATGCTTAAATCAGCAAACTCTTTTACCACCTCCATTTGTGGGTGTTTTCACTGCAGATTCTTCCAGAAGAAAACAGTTGGTGTAATTGGTACAAGTCAACAGAAGAGACAGACACGGGTAATACATGAATAATAATTCCTAACTACTCCCAGTGTGCCCTGTCAGATGTTCACCTAGCTTGACGAGATTCACCACACACACTGCACTAGATTTGTCTTGACATTGTTAACATTCCATGTGTTGAATGCTCTGGGCTTCTGTACATTTTGGTGAGTACAAATTGCTCACTGTATGAAAATGTCTGTAAAATTAAGGTGTGAGAACTTAGAAAAGTGTCTCTTTTGAAAGTGGTTTCTTGTTAGACTTGGAGCTGGTTGAATTTGGGATTTCTACAAATGTCAACAGGATTTATAGAACAGATTAGGTGTAATATGGACTCATCTCGACTTCAGACCACTTTTAAGGTTTGAAAACCTCTGACAAACTTTGATGTGGGGTGAGCCATCCCTTAAAAAGGGTCTCCTAACAGCCATTCATTATTGAGCAGCAGTTCAAATGTCTCAGGCGTTTTCAGGGACTGTTCCCTCTTTCAGCTTTGGTCAGACTCAGCCCATTATCTCCTGTTGAACCAATTACAGCAGGACAAGTTAATTTTTACAAAGTTGACTCAGGCTTCTGCCTCGCACTATGTGGGTTGATGGGAGTCAAAAGAGTGTGTGTGCTCATAGCTTGGATTAAAACTTGTATTATCCATGTATTTGTTCAAAGTTTTTAAGTGACACAGACATGTGTAGCTCTCAAAAGTGAGAGAAGATATATGCTGTAACATCTTCTCTTTCTCCCTGGATTCAGCGCCCGTCCGACACATCCATATCTGAGAGGGGAAAGAAAGACATAGCTCTGCTCCTGTGATCTATGTCTGGAAACGCTTCATACAGAACCAGACAGATGGTGAAGGGAGAGAGAGGGGGGAAAAAAATCACATTGAGGCCTGCATAAAGGAACGCCCCACAGTCCTGCCACGCTGGCGCTTCCTCCAACTATTTTTACTCATTAATCTTAAATCATGGCTGCTCTCCCATTTTGTAATTGACATTGTGAGAATGCCAGGGATTTGTTAAGGGAGATGCTGAGGGAAAAAAAAGGACCCAAGCTAATTTGAATTAATAGGCGACACAGACGTCAAAGTTGACAGTGACCTCTAAAACAAGCCCCCGGCTCATTTGATGGGACTAAGTTTTCTCATCTCCATCGCTGCCTCTCTGCCTTCACCATGCCACAGTATCAGCCCCTCATAGTGGGAACCCACAGGGATGAGAGAAGAGAGAGAAGAGAGAGAGAGAGAATGTAAGACTGACTGAGGAATAAGGGAAAGGTTGAGAAAGAGGCTAGACAACTATGTCAGGAACCAAACATTCCAAGATGGAGAGAAGAGAAAGGAGAGAGAAAGAGGGGGGAGAAGCATAGAGAGGGGAGGGGGGAGGAGGTACACAGAGAGAGCACAAAAATATAGATTTAGAGTTGGATAAACTTGGATTCACAAGGACATATACAGGATAATACCCTCCACAATATAATCTTCAATCCAAATCAAAACTCTAAACCTACAATCTGATTTTGGACAAAATTACCTGAAAGGAGTCCTACTGCCAAGGAGTCCTACTATAACAGCCTCCACTCCTCTGGGAAGGCTTTCCACTAGATGTTGGAACATTGCTGCGGGGGACTTGCTTTCATTCAGCCACAAGAGCATTAGTGAGGCCGGGCACTGATGTTGGGCGATTAGGCCTGGCTCGCAGTCGATTTATCCCAAAGGTGTTTGATAGAGTTGAGGTCAAGGCTCTGTGCAGGCAAATCAAGTTCTTACACACCGATCTTGACAAACCATTTCTGTATGGACCTCGCTTTGTGCACTAGGGAATTGTCATGCTGAAACAGGAAAGGGCCTTCCCCAAACTGTTACCACAAAGTTGTACGCACAGAATCGTCTAGATATGTCAGTATATGCTGTAGCGTTAAGATTTCCCTTCACTGGAACTACGGGGCATAGCCCGAACCATGAAAAACAGCCCCAGACGATTATTCCTCCTCCTCCACCAAACTTTACAGTTGGCACTATGCATTCGGGGAGGTAGCGATGGTGAAGCGTAATTCATCACTCCAGAGAATTCGCTTCCACTACTCTAGAGTCCAATGGCGGCGAGCTTTACACCACTCCAGTCGACACTTGGCATTGCGCATGGTAATCTTATGAACCCATTTCATGAAGCTCCCGATGAACAGTTCTTGCACTGACATTGCTTCTAGAGGCAGTTTGGAACTTGGTAGTCAGTGATGCTACCAAGGACAGACAATTTTTACACGTTACTTGCTTCAGCACTCGGCGGTCCTGTTCTGTGAGCTTGTGTGGCCTACCACTTTGTGGCTGAGCCATTGTTGCTCCTAGACGTTTCCACTTCACAATAGCAGCACTTACAGTTGACCGGAGTAACACTGGCAGGGCAGAAATCTGACGAACTGACTTGTTTGAAAGTCACTGAGGTCTTCAGTAAGGCCATTCTATTGGCAATGTTTGTCCATAGAGATTGCATGGCTGTGTCCTCGATTTTATACACCTGTCGGCAATGGGTGTGGCTGAAATAGCCGAAACCACTAATTTGAAAGGGTGTCCACATACTTTTGTATATATAGTGTATTTCTAAAGCCAAGAAGAAAAATATATTATGATAATCTCTAGATATTTTATTTTATGAAGACTGAATGCTAAGTTAAGACTACCAAACTTGCTAGGACAGAACAAACCTGCCTGTAACTTCAATTTCCACAAGGTGTGAAGTGAGAGGTGTGAAAGCCCGACAATGGCAGCAGTTTCACAGCCTCCCCCTCCCAAATACAGAGGCCTCCTTGGCCCCCTGCTCCATGGCTTCCTCCTGCGCAGAGGTCATCACAGTACAGTACTGAAAAGGCACAGAAAGAGAAAAATAAGCTCCACATGGACAATCCTGAGACACTTTTTGCCGACTGCTACATAAATGGGAACATAGGCAACTTAATCTTCCACTCAGACCATCCCCTGGCATGGCACAGTACTATATTAACCTATTAGGGAGCAGCAGCAGAGGTGTCGGTTTTGGAGAGTCTGGCGTGCCCAAAGTAAAAGGCCTGCCACTTAGTCCCAGAAACTAGGATATGCACATAATTAGTACTATTGGATAGGAAACACTCTGAAGTTTCTAGAACTGTTAAAATAATGTCTGTGAGTATAACAGAACTGATATAGCAGGTGAAAATCCGAGGAATTTCTGTCCGTTTTTTTGTTGTTGTGACATGCCCTCACTTTCAATGTCTGCCTATGGGATTCTCAGTGAAATAGCTCCCAGATTGCAGTACCTATGGCTTCCACTAGATGTCAACAGTCTTTAGACAAGGTTTCATGCGTTTATCATGGAAGATCACAGAATAAAAGAAGAATTTGTAAGTGGATAGAGGAAGTGACTTCAGTTTTTGGTGCGCGAGACCGTGTGCGCTTTCCTCGGTATTTTCCTTTTCTATCGTTTAGGATACTATCCGTGTGAAATATAATCATTAATATACATAAAAGTATACCTAAGGATACATTATAAATTATGTTTGATTTGTTTGGGCAAAGTTGATAGGTATAATTTGAACGCTTTCTCTTCACTGTTCAATGGGCGAGACGACGGGGGATTTTCTGAACATCACGCGCCAACCAAACGGAGATTTATGGATATAAACAATGACTTTTTCTAACAAAAGAAACATGGATTGTCTTGCTTGGACGCTTCGGATTACCCTCAGCAGAAGATCATCAAAAGGTACGTGATTTATTTTAGCTCTTATATGTGTTTTGTGAGACCCGCGCTGGTTATGGATTTATGCTAATGTCTAAAATATGTGAGGTGCTATCCTCAAACAATCAAATATTGTGCTTTCGCCGTAAAGTCTTTTTGAAATCTGACAACGCTGTGATATTGCCAAGACTCTTGATGACAATGCTTTTGATGACTATGCAACACTTGTATATTGATGAATGTTTTATAATTCAACTTTTTGAAATTGGCGCCTTACATTTCCCAGGGTAGTGTCGGGAATGGGGCGCTAGCACTCCAATGATCCTTAAGATAACACACTACCCCTTTGTTAAGAGAGGGGGTGTTAGTGATTGGTGGAAACTCAGGATACTAAACAACGAGTACTTTGAGTCAGCCAATGTCAATCTGTACAAGTCTGGAACAGTATTGGTACAGGGCAACCCCAAACAGTTTCAGCAGGATCCAAGAGGGTGCACAGCAGGAGAAGCTCTGTCTTGGTGATGACTACCCCACCCCGACCGAGTCAGACCAGAATCCCTCTTTAAACAGCCCCACAGACGAGCAACCCCAAGCGGAGAGTCCCCTCCCTAGCACAGAGCACTACTCCCTCATTGGGAAATGAGGGATACATTCACCCAGCTGGAGGTTAAGGCAGGTGGAGCTCGAACAGCAGGTCAACACACTCCTGTCAGCACAGAACCAGACAACAGTCCAGCACAACAACACCACCTCAACCAGACCCAGACAACAGTCCAGCACAACAACAGACCCGGAGAGCTGGAGGGGGAGAGAGACATGTCTGAACTCTGGACTGTGGAGAGACTTCAACAGGAGAAAGAGGAGGAGCGTAAAGGAGGAGGCCCAGCAGCGGGAGAAAAGGAGAGAATTATAGGAGGTGGTGAAAGTGATGGAGGAGAATGTGAGACAGATGATGTGTGACAGCGAACAACCTTTGAGAGAGCTGGCCACCCCCGAAGAGAAGCCAGCAGAACAGCCCACCCCAGACCCTGACCACAGCCTCAACATCACAGCAGTACAGATAAATGAAAAACCACCCCAACTGTCAACCCCCCCACACCCACTGAGGACACACAACAGCCACAGATTGTACTACTTATGAACTCAAATGTTAAATACTGTACATACAAGAAAATGTACTTTTCTCCAAACACACAGTGGCTAAATTCTGGTGTCCAAACACCCAGCGCACCCTAGACCTGTTGTCTGAGGACCAACTAGGGTTACCCAGCCACATAATAACACACAGGCACAAACGACCTGAGAGGACAGCAGGAAAGGGTGGCCACAACACTCAAAGGAGTGATCGAAAAAGCTTCTTCCAATTTCTTCAACTCACAAGTGGCCCACACCCTGGTGCCACTAAAATACTTCTACCCTGCTGCTATACAGTGGGTAAATGCAAACATTTCCAGTGACTGTGATGTCTACCTGGCCTATCACTCCACCATGGACTTGAACATGACCTTCATAAGGACCCTAAAGACTTTGCTCACACCCACTGGTCTGAGGCCAAATCACATTGGGCACTTTATAGAACACAAAGCCTTCACTATCTCATGCTGGAATAGTCTAGGCCTGAGGTAATCTGCCTTTAGCCTGAAGACTAGAAACCCAGACTTCACCAAAGAAATCTGAAATACAGACATTGTACTGGGCGACTCACTTTTACTTGAGTAATTTTCTATTAAGGTATCTTTACTTTTACTCAAGTGTGAGAATTGGGTACTTTTTCCAAACCTTTTACAATTGTAACACGGCAGCGACTTCTGTACATATCGTCTCACCTCATATCTCACATACCCAAGTTATGTAAATTGGGAGAACCACTTCACAAGGACAGTAAAACTGATAGGCTTTGTTCCTTCCTTCCATCTATCATTCGATGCAATCGACATGCGTCTACCACTCCTGGAATGTTATCCCTAAACCACACAGTCTCTATGTCCAACGAATCACCAGAGACCTACCTGCTTTCCACATCATACGTCGACATCTTGTTGAACCACAGAGCTTTCTCCTTTTGCGCTGTTGACACACACGAAATCAGCTCCTGGTCACTCGAACCAATTCGACTTTAACCAATTCGTCCTTCACCCTCTTGGAGACCGCAAACAGGTCACCCCAAAAAAACATCCTTGCTTGTGAATCGCACTTGGGGCGGCAGGTAGCCTAGTGGTTAGAGCGTTGGACTAGTAACCGAAAGGTTGCAAGATTGAATCTTCGAGCTGACAAGGTTAAAACTCTGTCGTTCTGCCCCTGAACAAGGCAGTTAACCCACTGTTCCTAGGCCGTCATAGAAAAAAAGAATTTGTTCTTAATTGACTTGCCTAGTTAAATAAAACTCCAACCATAAACTGCTGTTCATTTCCAACTTTAGCCCTTTTACTCCACTGTTCTTCACCATTGTCCCCTCATTGTCACCGACTGTACTCGCGCCAAGAGAATCATATGACACTTCCGCTTCCGACCATTGCTCCTACAGTCATCCCCCGGACTCCTTCGCTCTTTGCTGTAAAAGACGCAAGGGTTTTGTGTTCTCGAAGTAGCATCCATATTGTTCTCATTCCAGCCCATCTGTTGCTTCACCAAGATTCTCTCCATTTCATCCGCACTACTTCGCCGCCATCTCCCTTCCTGAATCAAGTTGTAAAACAGCAACGTAGCCCTGGTTGGTTACCTCACTTTTTGTACATTTCCTGCATGTCCTCCCGTATGCAGTGATCCGGGAGGCCCTTGCTAGATGGTTTTTCATCTTTCTACAGAATTCCATGCTCATGACATAGATGCTGTCATTCATGGCAGGTGTGCCCTTTTCCCATCTCTATGGTCACGTGAGGACAGCGGGCACTCGTGCCAGGTGTACCCACTTATAACTCAATGGCAAGGTATTTATACAGGCAGGTTCGAGTGCGCCTCCTTTCAATCCGGGTCCTTCACTCAGACAGAGCTGAGTACTTGAGCACAACAAACAAGACTCACAAACAACAACCAGTATGCGTCATTGAAATGTGAGTACAAGCCTTTTATCTTATAGAAGAGGATAAGAAGAGGACTCCTAAACCATTGATTGTTTTGTATAGATGATATCAACAGCTAATGGCGGCAAAATACTAACAGCTCAGTTAAAACAGCCATTTTTGATTCTATTGATCTCTTCTCTTTGGTACTTGTAGTGTTAATGCTCTTTAACTGGAGTCCCACACCAAATGGGCATCACCATAACGCTCACCTAAACCTATCAGTTAGTCTTGTAACTGAAGAATATTGTGACAATTAGGAATCTAAAGTTTTGGTCAGTGTTTCCCTGGACACCCTTATTAGGTGAGGACATGCAGGAAATGTATACATTGCCTTAAATGTTATCTACGTACTGTATATCTACATATTGTACTGTATATCCTACTCAACAAAACTGTATGAATACAGCTTTAAATGACATATATTTTTTGTAAATATAGTAAAATCTATTTATAAAATGACTAACTCTAAAAAAACATATTGTTTAGATTTTCTAAAGGTCTCTCGATCAAAACGTCTGCCCCATTGCTGAGAACGCCTCACAGAGCTCTAGCTTGCCTTCCTGAACTCGTTAGGAATTCACTTTTCATCCCATATTAATCTTGTCCATCTATGAGGAAGTGTTTTTTGTTTAAAATCTATTAATTATTTAAGATCACTGGCTATACATCTATCTCTGAATGTGCCATAGCGACGAAACCACGATCTCCTGCTGGGTTACGATGTAAGGAATTCAGGTATGTGTGTTAGTAGCTGTGACGAAGCTAGTACAGCAGAGTCTTTGCCCATCTTCTGAAAACATCTGAAACCTCTTCAAACAGTATCTTAAATAATCCTCCCCTACCAGACACACGCACACGTTCACGTTATGCACACATCACAACTGCTGCTACCAGACTCCTATTATACACTGCCCCCCATCACCTCCTTCCCCAATACACGTTTAAATATTGGACTATAAATAGTGCCTTCCTGTATTATAAAGGGCCATTTTATGTTATTTTATTTCTTATTGTTGCATTATCGACAAGGACCCTGCAAGTAAGCGTTTCATTGGGCGATGTATCCCATGCCTATCGCGTACATATGACTTATAAAACTTGAACCTATAGTGTGTCTGTGTATATATATATACAGTGGGGCAAAAAAGTATTTAGTCAGCCACCAATTGTGCAAGTTCTCTCACTTAAAAAGATGAGAGAGGCCTGTAATTTTCATCATAGGTACACTTCAACTATGACAGACAAAATGAGGGAAAAAAAATCCAGAAAATCACATTGTAGGATTTTTAATGAATTTATTAGCAAATTATGGTGGAAAATAAGTATTTGGTCACATACAAGCAAGCAAGATTTCTGGCTCTCACAGACCTGTAACTTCTTCTTTAAGAGGCTCCTCTGTCCTCCACTCGTTACCTGTATTAATGGCACCTGTTTGAACTTGTTATCAGTATAAAAGACACCTGTCCACAACCTCAAACAGTCACACTCCAAACTCCACTATGGCCAAGACCAAAGAGCTGTCAAAGGACACCAGAAACAAAATTGTAGACCTGCACCAGGTTGGGAAGACTGAATCTGCAATAGGTAAGCAGCTTGGTTTGAAGAAATCAACTGTGGGAGCAATTATTAGGAAATGGAAGACATACAAGACCACTGATAATCTTCCTCGATCTGGGGCTCCACGCAAGATCTCACCCCGTGGGGTTAAAATGATCACAAGAACGGTGAGCAAAAAGAATGCTGAGTTGCATCCAAAGAACACCATACCTACTGTGAAGCATGGGGGTGGAAACATCATGCTTTGGGGCTGTTTTTCTGCAAAGGGACCAGGACGACTGATCCGTGTAAAGGAAAGAATGAATGGGGCCATGTATCGTGAGATTTTGAGTGAAAACCTCCTTCCATCAGCAAGGGCATTGAAGATGAAACGTGGCTGGGTCTTTTAGCATGACAATGATCCCAAACACACTGCCCGGGCAACGAAGGAGTGGCTGTAAGAAGCATTTCAAGGTCCTGGAGTGGCCTAGCCAGTCTCCAGATCTCAACCCCATAGAAAATCTTTGGAGGGAGTTGAAAGTCCGTGTTGCCCAGCGACAGCCCCAAAACATCACTGCTCTAGAGGAGATCTGCATGGAGGAATGGGCCAAAATACCAGCAACAGTGTGTGAAAACCTTGTGAAGACTTACAGAAAACGTTTGACCTCTGTCATTGCCAACAAAGGGTATATAACAAAGTATTGAGATAAACTTTTGTTATTGACCAAATACTTATTTTCCACCATAATTTGCAAATAAATAAATTAAAAATCCTACAATGTGATTTTCTGGATTTCTTTTTCTCATTTTGTCTGTCATAGTTGAAGTGTACCGATGATGAAAATTACAGGCCTCTCTCATCTTTTTAAGTTGGAGAACTTGCACAATTGGTGGCTGACTAAATACTTTTTTGCCCCACTGTATATATATATAGTAGTACTACAGTATCTACACCATAGTATTTTTTCATGTGGGCTGCATGAAATGTTTCCGCCACTGCCCTTCATTCCATGTGTGCAGTGATGTTCTTCAGCTGGGTCTTCACCACTAAGGGGGCAGTGGGCCCAATGGTATGGAAAATGATGTGGCTCAGTCAATTGTAGAGCCCTGTGCTCTATGAGGTTTGGCTTAATAGAAGTGTCATGGACCCATACTATTGTGGTCTCTTATTTTACAGTATAGTAAGGTTGTGAGGTTGACGTTTTGGACACGAACAAGCCTTTTTCTACTTCAGTATTACAGTGGGAGTCCTTCTTCTCAGGGGTGATTGGAGTTGATCAGAACACAAACTACCACTTACTCCATGAAGACCCATTGTTGAGGACTATTAGAATATCTTTCCTTATTGCCTCGACACATATTGTGTCAGTGCCTACGTTGACTAATAAGGGAACCAGTGTGTTACAATGACCAGGGCCTCCTGTCCCAGAGCATTCATAGCGTTAAAGGAACATTTCTGGGATATGTAACTTTGAAAATACAGAAATCATCCTCGTATGCATCATATGAAGATGATTTCTATAGTTTGAAAGTTACATATCTTGAAAGTTTTATTTGCTGACAAGCTAAAAATTTTTGGGACTATGTCAATGGAAGAAATACACTGCTCAAAAAAATAAAGGGAACACTTAAACAACACAATGTAACTCCAAGTCAATCACACTTCTGTGAAATCAAACTGTCCACTTAGGAAGCAACACTGATTGACAAGAAATTTCACATGCTGTTGTGCAAATGGAATAGACAACAGGTGGAAATTATAGGCAATTAGCAAGACACCCCCAATAAAGGAGTGGTTCTGAAGGTGGTGACCACAGACCACTTCTCAGTTCCTATGCTTCCTGGCTGATGTTTTGGTCACTTTTGAATGCTGGCGGTGCTTTCACTCTAGTGGTAGCATGAGACGGAGTCTACAACCCACACAAGTGGCTCAGGTAGTGCAGCTCATCCAGGATGGCACATCAATGCGAGCTGTGGCAAGAAGGTTTGCTGTGTCTGTCAGCGTAGTGTCCAGAGCATGGAGGCGCTACCAGGAGACAGGCCAGTACATCAGGAGACGTGGAGGAGGCCGAGGAGGGCAACAACCCAGCAGCAGGACCACTACCTCTGCCTTTGTGCAAGGAGGAGCACTGCCAGAGCCCTGCAAAATGACCTCCAGCAGGCCACAAATGTGCATGTGTCTGCTCAAACGGTCAGAAACAGACTCCATGAGGGGTGGTATGAGGGCCCAACGTCCACAGGTGGGGTTGTGCTTACAGCCCAACACCGTGCAGGACGTTTGGCATTTGCCAGAGAACACCAAGATTGGCAAATTCGCCACTGGCACCCTGTGCTCTTCACAGATGAAAGCAGGTTCACACTGAGCACGTGACAGACGTGACAGAGTCTGGAGACGCCGTGGAGAACGTTCTGCTGCCTGCAACATCCTCCAGCATGACCGGTTTGGCGGTGGGTCAGTCATGGTGTGGGGTGGCATTTCTTTGGGGGCCGCACAGCCCTCCATGTGCTCGCCAGAGGTAGCCTGACTGCCATTAGGTACCGAGATGAGATCCTCAGACCCCTTGTGAGACCATATGCTGGTGCGGTTGGCCCTGGGTTCCTCCTAATGCAAGACAATGCTAGACCTCATGTGGCTGGAGTGTGTCAGCAGTTCCTGCAAGAGGAAGGCATTGATGCTAAGGACTGGCCCGCCCGTTCCCAGACCTGAATCCAATTGAGCACATCTGGGACATCATGTCTCGCTCCATCCACCAACGCCACGTTGCACCACAGACTGTCCAGGAGTTGGCGGATGCTTTAGTCCAGGTCTGGGAGGAGATCCCTCAGGAGACCATCCGCCACCTCATCAGGAGCATGCCCAGGCGTTGTAGGGAGGTCATTCAGGCACGTGGAGGCCACACACACTACTGAGCCTCATTTTGACTTGTTTTAAGGACATTACATCAAAGTTGGATCAGGCTGTAGTGTGGTTTTCCACTTTAATTTTGAGTGTGACTCCAAATCCAGACCTCCATGGGTTGATAAATTTGATTTCCATTGATACTTTTTGTGTGATTTTGTTGTCAGCACATTCAACTATGTAAAGAAAAAAGTATTTAATAAGATTATTTCATTCATTCAGATCTATGATGTGTTATTTTAGTGTTCCCTTTATTTTTTTGAGCAGTGTACTTTCAAATGTTCCTTTTAAGATCATCATTAGAACCAATTTACGATGTGTCTTTAGTAGCCGATCTGTTTCCCAGTGCCTTCGTTAGTAACATTGTTCTTAAAAGCCTTTACAATCACTTGTGATGTGTGTGTGTGTGTGTGTGTGTAGTATGAATGCATATGTGTTGACAACATGTCTTTGCAATTGATTCAAAAAGTTAAATTAAAACAGAGATTACTGCATTAAAATATAAATAGCCTACTGTATGCTATAGGCTTATTTCAATCATATTGAAATACATTTCATGTTTTAACAATTTAGTTCTATTTTGCTACTTGTATGCTACTGTCGGTAATTTGTCTCAATATATTTCATGATGGGTTGTGTAACCTGTGTGCAATGATGTGCCAAATCTGTGACTTTGTAAATTTTTATTGGGTTAGCATTAGAATAAACTGCTTCAATATTTGCAGCCGTAGGTGATAATATCTCTCTAGGAGCTGATCCGTCATCAGTATTGTGGAATAATTATAATATTAAGGTAAGATTTGATTGGAGAAAGCTGATCCGAGAGCAGCGCTGCCTTTCTTTCCATCCTATCAGTATCGACATATGCTCCAACGACGCACTTAGCGACTGTTCTCTGTGTGGTGTTGTGGGAAACGCATGTTAGTCCTACACCTTTGGCTGTTTAGGATAGATGAATCGTTAAAACACTCATAAGTCTAAGTTCCATCGCTATGGGAAACCGGGCCACGGCTGATTCACAACAGCCATCTGACACCACACCGCTGTGTTATAGTAGAAATACATGGTCCACTGCATCCATATCTCCAGATTATGTTTAAATCTGTTTTTTTTTTCTGACTGAGGAGCACAGTTCACCCTTAAAATCCCTGGTTCAATCCCCCTCTCCCCAGGTGGAGAGATGTGACACAGGTCACTGGAGCCTATGGTGACTGAGATAGGTGTCACCAAGGAAACAGTCCTCAGGGAGAGAACTATATGACCTGGCTCTCTAGTGTAGCTCTCTGGGGGGTTAAAGACTGTTGAAAACACAACCCACTGAGGGAGCCAGCTCCATGGTGTGGAAAGTGTCACTGTCTACACATGGAGTTTCTTCTGATCAATTGTGTCGCAGTGTTAAAAGCCTTTTAAGATGCTTTTTTCCCCCCATAAATGACCCTTTCTGTTCAATTTGCTTCCTTCAATTTGTCTTGGCGAGAGACTGACGTGGAAATTGCTCGACTGCGGCAATCCCGACGCAAGATCTGAAAAAAACACATTTCAGGATTTAGACTGGTGTAAATGCCAGCATTTAAGTATATCAACACTATGTAAGAACAAAACGTGTTAAGCAACCAAGCCTTTAAGACTGCATGGTGCTGCTTTGCTGCCCCCTTCATCATAGCACTTCCATATGAATTTCAAACTGAAAGCGCCTTGCTCAATTTCTGCATGCAAAATTTAGGAAACTTAAATACATTGACTTAACCTAACTTAACAGGTTGTTACATCAATCTAACTTCAACATACTCATCAGAACTATGTATGCATTGATATCTCATTGACAATTCCACGTAGAAATGTGAAATATTTTTCGTCCTATATATTGGGTGCTTGAAGTGATGTCGAATTTTCATATTTGTCTGGGCATATCCCAGCTAGCACATAACATTCAGAGAACCATATGTTTCTTACAGCTTGGTGAAAGAGTGATTGTCCTATGGATATTTTGTTTACTACCTTCCCACAACAATTCTGAGAATGGTGCAGACAGTTCCTTAGCTTTGGAACATTCTCAGCACATTTAAGGAACTTAACAATTTTCTTGGTATTTCATTACTTTAACAGAACATTTCCTAAAAGTTCAAACATGGTTACATTTCATGTTATTTTTGATAATGTTCTTGGAATGTTCTCCAACTGGTTTGACATTGGGAATGTTCTCAAAAATGTTATTTAAAAACATACATTACCAGTCAAAAGTTTGGACACACCTACTAATTCAAGGATTTTTCTTATTTTGTTTTTACTATTTTCCACATTGTAGAATGATAGTGAAGACATCAAAGCTATAAAATAACACAAATGGAATCATGTAATAACTGTCACATATACTCCCTCTCCGGCCTCTAGGTCATCAGGTTGCCGATTATCCCGCACACCTGTCACCATCGTCAAGCGCTCCAGCGCCTCATGACACTCACCTGGACTCCATCACCTCCTTGATTATCTTCCCTATATCTGTCACTCCCCTTGGTTCTTTCCTCAGGTGTTATTGACTATGTTTGAGATTTTGACATTTGAGATTCTTCAAAGTAGCCACCCTTTGCCTTGATGACAGCTTTGCAAATGCTTGGCATTCTCTCAACCAGCTTCACCTGGAATGCTTTTCCAACAGTCTTGAAGGAGTTCCCACATATGCGGAGCACTTGTTGGCTGCTTTTCCTTCCCTCTGCGGTCCAACTCATCCCAAACCATCTCAATTGGGTTGAGGTTGGGAGGCCAGGTTATCTGATGCAGCACTCCATCACTCTCCTTCTTGGTCAAATAGCCATTCCACAGCCTGGAGGTGTGTTGAGGTCATTGACTTGTTGAAAAACAAATGAGACTCCCACTAAGTGCAAACCGGATGGGATGGCGTATCGCTGCAGAATGCTGTGGTAGCCATGCTGGTTAACTGTGCCTTGAACTCTAAATAAATCACTGACAGTGTCTACAGCAAAGCACCCCCACACCATTACACCTCCTCCTCCATGCGTCATGGTGGGAACCAGACATGCAGAGTTCATCCATTCACCTACCCTGCGTCTCACAAAGACCAAAAATCTCAAATTTGGACACATCAGACAAAAGGACAGATTTCCACCGGTCTAATGTTCATTGCTTGTGTTTCTTGGCCCAAGCAAGTCTCTTCTTTATATTGGTGTCCTTTAGTAGTGGTTTATTTGCAGCAATTTGACCATGAAGGCCTGATTCACTTCTCTGAACAGTTGATGTTGAAGTGTGTCTGTTACTTGAACTCTGTGAGTCCCACCCTTGCCTTAATAGAAGGAACCATGAAGTATGCTCTGTATCAGAGAATTCTACAGGAGAATGTCAGGCCATCTGTCTGTGAGCTGAACCTGAAGCACAGATGGATCGTGCAGCAAGACAATGATCCAAAACACATAATCAAGTCTACATGAAAATTGTTCAAATGGAACAAATTTGATGTTTTGGAATGGTCTAGTCAAAGTCCAGACCTAATCCCAATTGAGACGTGGCAAGACTTGAAACAAGCAGATCACGCTTGTAAACCCACAAATGTCGCTGAGTTAAAGCTGTTCTGCATGGAAGAGTGGGCAAAAATTCCTCCACAGCGATGTGAAAGACTGATCAACAACTACAGGAAGAATTTGGTGGCAGTCATTGCAGCTAAAGGTGGCACAACCAGTTATTGAATGTAAGGAGGCAATAATGTTTTCACACAGGGGAATTGGGTGTTGCATAACTTTATTAATTAAATAGATAAAGTTAGTATCATTTTTTGTTGTTGCTATCTGTAAACTCTACTTTATCTACTGAACAAAAATATAAACGCAA
Organism: Brachymystax lenok tsinlingensis; assembly: GCA_030435695.1. Taxonomy (NCBI): domain Eukaryota; kingdom Metazoa; phylum Chordata; class Actinopteri; order Salmoniformes; family Salmonidae; genus Brachymystax; species Brachymystax lenok. Next base: position 46,115,582 of record CM059792.1, on the reverse strand, counting down.
CATCAAATCAAATCAAATCAAATTTTATTTGTCACATACACATGGTTAGCAGATGTTAATGCGAGTGTAGCGAAATGCTTGTGCTTCTAGTTCCGACCATGCAGTAGTATCTAACAAGTAATCTAACAAATTCACAACAACTACCTTATACACACACAAGAGTAAAGGAACAATTTCAATGCTTTTATTGATTTACAGTTCATATAAGGAAATCAGTCAATTTAAATATATTCATTAGGCCCTAATCTATGGATTTCACATGAGTGAGCCAGGCCCAGCCACACAAAAGGGATTTATTGCAGACAGAAATACTCTTCAGTTTCATCAGCTGTCCGAGTGGCTGGTCTCAGACGATCCCGCAGGTGAAGAAGGCAGATGGGGAGGTCCTTGGCTGTCGTGGTTACACGTGGTCTACGGTTGAGATGCCGGTTGGACTCACTGACAAATTCTCTAAAGCGGCTTATGGTGGAGAAATTAACATTCAATTATCTGGCAACATCTATGTGGACATTTCTGCAGTCAGTATGCCAATTGCACGCTCCCTCAACTTGCGACATCTGTGTTGTGTGACAAAACTGTAAATTTTTTGCTGGCCTTTTATTGTCCCCAGCACTTGTGTAATGATCATACTTCTTGATATACCACACCTGTCAGTTTGATGGCTTATCTTGGCAAAGAAGAAATGCTGCGTTTATATTTTTGGTCAGTATAATATTCGGTTTTGGTTGAAGATCTGATAACATTCAAAAATATGCAAAAATAGAGAAAATCAGAAAGGGGCAAATACATTTTCACAGCAATTTAATTCCATTTTAAGTCCTTAGCAATTCTACGAAGGAGAGGATTGGATAACATATTCTGTATCCATGCTTCTGATTAGACAAAACAGATGAAAAGGAGCTTCATTTCAAATGAAATGTCCATTAGTCTCACTTGGAATTCTCGTCTCGTTACATTTCCGTCGACTAAAATTAAAGTACTGTAATTTGAAATAATTATATATATTTTCCAGGGCATCACATCTCGTTATCGTCATAGTTTTAGTAGTTGACTAGTTATAGTTGTCGAAATTAACGCTGATATGATGAACACATTTTTTTATGTTAATATGAGGAATATTCAGTCTGACGTGCAGCTTATAAAGGCTTCATTCACACTACATAAATGTGTCACACATAATCTAGAACCCTATGACAGCCTACACCAGCCAAACCTGGGGCAATCACAGGTTGTGATACAGCCTGGATTTGAACCAGGGTTTCTGTAGGGAAGTTTCTAGCACTGAAATGCAGTGGCTTAGGCCCCTGCGCCACTCAGGAACCCTCCTGTGTCTGTGAGAATCAGGGCTACCACTCAATGCTGTAGATTTTGATCTACAGTGTCCGATTTATAAACCGGAACCGACACCAGAAACAAAACATTTTTAACAAAGATTGGCCTAAGTTTGCATCTTTACAGAAAACGTGCTGTGATTGGAACTCTGGATTTGCATTTTAAAAATAGCAGTGATGTGTTTTGGAAATAGCAACTTAGATTAAATATGATGATGTTTGCTTTTCCGTCCTTTGCAGCGTCTTACTGAATACGGTGCAAATACATGCTCAGATATGTCACCTTCATATGAAGAAGAAGCACAATGATTTTCGGTGCCTGAACAGGTACAATTATTTGGCCGTTGGATTGATCATGATTCCGATTTAGCCCATTTACAATCAGACATAGGATGATGAATATTCTATATCATGTAAGAATATCCATTGAAATGGTGCATATTTTGTTAATAAGGATACATAAATGATAATGTAATGACATAAATGATAATGTAATGACTACAGATATGATACATTTCTGAAAATACACTGCTCAAAAAAATAAAGGGAACACTTAAACAACACAATGTAACTCCAAGTCAATCACACTTCTGTGAAATCAAACCGTCCACTTAGGAAGCAACACTGAATGACAATAAATTTCACATGCTGTTGTGCAAATGGAATAGACAACAGGTGGAAATTATAGGCAATTAGCAAGACACCCCCAATAAAGGAGTGGTTCTGAAGGTGGTGACCACAGACCACTTCTCAGTTCCTATGCTTCCTGGCTGATGTTTTGGTCACTTTTGAATGCTGGCAGTGCTTTCACTCTAGTGGTAGCATGAGACGGAGTCTACAACCCACACAAGTGGCTCAGGTAGTGCAGCTCATCCAGGATGGCACATCAATGCGAGCTGTGGCAAGAAGGTTTGCTGTGTCTGTCAGCGTAGTGTCCAGAGCATGGAGGCGCTACCAGGAGACAGGCCAGTACATCAGGAGACGTGGAGGAGGCCGTAGGAGGGCAACAACCCAGCAGCAGGACCGCTACCTCCGCCTTTGTGCAAGGAGGAGCACTGCCAGAGCCCTGCAAAATGACCTCCAGCAGGCCACAAATGTGCATGTGTCTGCTCAAACGGTCAGAAACAGACTCCATGAGGGTGGTATGAGGGCCCAACGTCCACAGGTGGGGGTTGTACTTACAGCCCAACACCGTGCAGGACGTTTGGCATTTGCCAGAGAACACCAAGATTGGCAAATTCGCCACTGGCGCCCTGTGCTCTTCACAGATGAAAGCAGGTTCACACTGAGCACGTGACAGACGTGACAGAGTCTGGAGACGCCGTGGAGAACATTCTGCTGCCTGCAACATCCTCCAGCATGACCGGTTTGGCGGTGGGTCAGTCATGGTGTGGGGTGGCATTTCTTTGGGGGGCCGCACAGCCCTCCATGTGCTCGCCAGAGGTAGCCTGACTGCCATTGGGTACCGAGATGAGATCCTCAGACCCCTTGTGAGACCATATGCTGGTGCGGTTGGCCCTGGGTTCCTCCTAATGCAAGACAATGCTAGACCTCATGTGGCTGGAGTGTGTCAGCAGTTCCTGCAAGAGGAAGGCATTGATGCTAAGGACTGGCTCGCCCGTTCCCCAGACCTGAATCCAATTGAGCACATCTGGGACATCATGTCTCGCTCCATCCACCAACGCCACGCTGCACCACAGACTGTCCAGGAGTTGGCGGATGCTTTAGTCCAGGTCTGGGAGGAGATCCCTCAGGAGACCATCCGCCACCTCATCAGGAGCATGCCCAGGCGTTGTAGGGAGGTCATTCAGGCACGTGGAGGCCACACACACTACTGAGCCTCATTTTGACTTGTTTTAAGGACATTACATCAAAGTTGGATCAGGCTGTAGTGTGGTTTTCCACTTTAATTTTGAGTGTGACTCCAAATCCAGACCTCCATGGGTTGATAAATTTGATTTCCATTGATAATCTTTGTGTGATTTTGTTGTCAGCACATTCAACTATGTAAAGAAAAAAGTATTTAATAAGATTATTTCATTCATTCAGATCTATGATGTGTTATTTTAGTGTTCCCTTTATTTTTTTGAGCAGTGTATGTGGATTCGTTCATGCCTAAAAATAAAGGTTTAGATATGTCAGCATGTTGACACATACCCTTTCCAGAGTTAGAATATTCTACAGACATGTAAGCGGGTGTACGCGCATCAGGTGCGTTTCTTGAACAAATCTCACCCCGATATCTCCCAGGAATCTTATGATAGCAGGGAGCTTTCTGAGAATGCCAAGAGTGTGTAAAGCTGTCATCAAGGCAAAGGGTGGCTACTTTGAAGAATATAAAATATAAAATCTGTTTTGAATGACTGAAGATGTCTCACTTCAAACAAAGTATTACAGGACAACTACATACAGTGTCAATAAATAGATAACCTTTTTGCTGATTAATGAAGGTTCTCTCTCATGATCCACAGGTTACTGGGTTGTGAGAGGTGTTTACATGGGTTGATGGACCTGCAAAGCTTGTGTTTTCGTGTGTGTCAGAGCCAAGATGATTTGGAGTAATCCTATAGTAACTGAGACTACCGCACCAGGTATTCCTCTTCTGTTCCCATGCTGGAGACCAGTGCTTGATTACAACCTGTTATACAATGGTGCCAACATTTTGTGGATGATCTATCAGCGGGGGGAGTGGGTGAATGTGTCAAAGAACTGACTGGGCCCAGCACCATGCGGTCTGGCTCACTTTTGTTGTGTGTGTGTTTGTGTACTGAGAAACATGTATCTTGATTCCAGAAGAAAATGTCCTTGTGTTGGGGGCTTTCATCAAGGTAAGTGTTCCTTGGTCTAACGTGGTCCCCAGGGTATTGGGCACACAGCACATATAATACTGGGATATCAACCATTCAAAGTTGGCCTTAGTGGGTGTGACCATGGAATTATATGGGAGTGACCTTATTGAGTAAAGTATTTGTCATCAGGCTATGTGCTTTGCTAGCAAAAACATACCACTTGGTAGCCCCTAGTTAACACATAAGTCATAATTATGGCTGAACCCCGCCAATTTCCCCAATTTAAATGTAACCTTAAACCTAACTTTCACCACACTGATAACCTTATGCCTAACCCCAAACTTAAATTAAGACCAAAAATATAATTTTTGTTTTCATGAATTTTTACAATATGGCCAATTTTGACTTTGTGTCTGTGCTGTCTAGTGGAAACCATTCCCCCTGGCCTCAAGGGAGAAAAACAACATCAGGTCATACCTTCCAGCTAGCTAATTATCAAAGGACTTAGCTAGCTAGCTAATGGCTCCACTGAGAAGAAGACTACCCCCTTAAAATATGTGGTCGATGTGTTTGTAACTGTTCTCCACAAGCGCAACACACAATCTCGGAACGATATGACAAGACACATGGGGGCAAGTGTTGTGGGAGATGACTGGTTGGTAGATTAAGCCAATGAGTAATGATTCTCGAGGCCGTCTGTATTGGCTAACAAAGGCCAAGTTTGATGCGTTGGTCCACCAGACCTTCCGCGCATTTGGGCGGAAGTGTCTGGGAACGAGATTTCTCCTTGGGACGCCCCTACCCCATTGAAATTGAAGACATTTAAAATGGTTAAGGTTAGGATTAGGAAAGGGTTATGATTATGGTTAAGGTTAGGTTAAAGGTAGGGGTTATGTTTAGAGTTAGGGTTTAGGGGAGGGAGGACTTCCCTTTAGAGCAGGGGTGGGGAACCTTTTTTGTCATCAAGAGAAATTTGGATATTTATAAATTAATTTGGGGGCCATATTATTAAAATTTGCTATTTTCTGCTTAATTCATGTTTTAATGTGACTAATCACTGACATTGGTTTTATAGTTTAAATATGACTTATGTTTCTTGTGTCCTAGAGTATTTAGAAAAGTGCTAGTCCTATTTAAATACATATTAGTATTGTATATAATGTTGTTGCTATTATTATGATTACTTGTTCAAACTCACCTCTAATGCGATGGCTGAAACTGCTTATCTTTGACAAGGCGTTTGATGTCAGCTGGCAGTGAAGATGACGCTACTCGCAGCTGGTTTTCCAGGTTTGTGTCAGTCAGTCTTGAGCAGAATCGAGTCTTTGCAAGAGACAGTTTGGAAAAGAACTGCTCACAGCAGTGGGTCATCCCGAACACAGATGCAAGAAGCTGGTTCGGCCCTTGGAGCTTGACGTTCAAGTCAGACAGATACTTGGTTATGTCCACCGTGAAGGCCAAATCACACATTCACTTGTCATCACTCAGTTCCGCGACAGGTTTCCCCTTCATCTCCATGAATTGTTTTACTTCATCCTTCAGTCCGTAAAATCGCACAATGTTTCCACGGCTCAAACATCGCACCTCACAGTGGTAAACCAGATCACCATACTCCGATTCAAGATCACTCAGTAGCTCCTTAAACTGCCGGTTGTTCAGCCCTTTGCTTTTGATCAAATTAATGGTCGACGCTACAGTTTCCATGGCGTTGTTCGACTTCAGGGACTGTGCACACAGACTTTCTTGATGTATGATGCAGTTGCATACAATTAAATCACTTGGATCAAGACTGAGACAACTCATTTATTTTTTCATTAATGGTTAACCCCTTTTTTGAGCCAAACATGGCTGGCGCTCCATCTGTAGTAAGCCCACTTAATTTTTCAAACAGTAGCTCAAATTTGCTCATAGCCGAGACAAGTCTCTCAAACAAGTCCTCACCTCTGCTGGGGCCATGCATGGCTTCCAAAGACAGCAATTCCTCCCTTGTGTCAAACTCAGCGGTAGTACCACGCACAAAAATGGCAAATAGGGCGATATTTGTTATGTCAGCCGAGACAAGTCTCTCGAACAAGTCCTCACCTCTGCTGGGGCCATGCATGGCTTCCAAAGACAGCAATTCCTCCCTTGTGTCAAACTCAGCAGTAGTACCACGCACAAAAATGGCAAATAGGGCGATATTTGTTATGTCAGTCGTTTCATCACATGCCAGAGAAAAATTTGACATTTCTTGCGGAGTCCTTCAATGTTATTTCAATATCTTGTGCCATGTCAGTTATCCGCTCCGTGATGATTCTTAGAGACAAACTGACACTTTAACTTTGTCTGCTGCTAGCAACTCTGCAGTGGCAAGGAAGCACTCTTTTACAAATTCTCCTTCCGAATATGCCTTCAGTTTCTTTGCGATAAGCTCGCTCACCACAAAACTTGCTTGCATAACATATTCCCCATCCAAACGAGGTTTCCTAAAGGCGGCTTGTTGGGCACCCAAACCCCACTGAAGAGCAATGACTTGATCCACACAAAGTTGTCCTTGCAACTCATTCAGTTTAGCATGTTTCAAGCTTTTTATTACTGCAAGTGAAGCTCCACAAACTAGGCATACAGGTTTGCCTTTCACTTCGACAAAAAATATAAATTTGTCCATTTGTTTTGGAAAACGCGACACTCCGCATCTACTTTTCTTTTCTTTACTGTAGCCATTTTTCTGATATACAGGTGCTTAATGATGACGAGCTGTCTGCAAGCTGTCTGGCAGCAACAAGGCTTTGGGGTAGGTGGGTGGGTGGATTTTTTAAATGTTATGTTTGTGGAAAAACGACGTCTAGAGCTTTTCTTATCAAAAATGAATTCATGAATTGGCTCGGGGGCCTGATCAAACGGGTCTCGTAGGCCATATACGGCCCGGAGGCCGGACGTCCCCCACCCCTGCTTTAGAGCATGTGCCATCCTTGAGCACATGTCACCCTTTATAAAGCACATGTTTATATCATATTTGACATAGTAGGGTTATGTCATATTTGACATTGGTGATTATGTCACACAGTTATGCCACATTTATTAACCCTTTAGAAATCAAGACACATTATGCAGTGCACAAGCATTTCGCTACACACCCAATAAACATCTGCTAAACACATGTATGTGACCAATAAAATTTGATTTGATTTATGAAGAATTTATGAAGCCTTCATAAACTGAACGTCATTTAAAGCGGGACCGAATTTTCAATGCAATTTCAATGTATACATAGTGCTGATGACTATCTAGAGATTATATTGATGTAACAACCTGCTGGTCAGGTTAGGTCAATGTACTTAAGTGTACATTTTTGCCTAATTTCATTCTTTACAACGCTGTTTGAAATGAGAAGAGAACAGTACTGGTTGATGGCTTATTTAAAATCCAATGTATTTTCCATGTTGATTCCACATCACAATACATTGGCAAATAATGTTCAACTAGTGTGTGCCCAGTGGGTATCCACTCATCCAGTAAGTCTTGAGGGGAAACCAGTGTAGCACTACTCTGCTCTTATTGTTTAAAATGGCAGAACACCACAACCTCTTGATTCTACCACAACCGTAAGCAGAAGACATACGAACCACAAAATCAATGGACGGAGAGAGAATGCAGCAGTTAAAAGCATTAAACGGATGCAACTGTCTGGAACACAAGTGGGCAGCGAGAATGCCAGGGGACTAGTTTAGCCTTTCAGGCCTTCTCTAAACTGCTTGTATCATCTCCATGGCTGCACAATGCAGTGCTGTTTTAGAACATGGAGTCCTCAGTGTTGGTGCCAGGCACAATGCTAAGGCTTTTAGAGGGGGAATACACTGTGGCTGTTTGTGCACTTCCTATTTTATCTTTTCAGGCAGACCTTAACACTGCCATTCAGGCCAGACCAGGGAAGCCACTGTGTGGCGGGCGGTGATTTGATTCTACATTAAAATGAGTAGTTTAAATTAATTTAACTTTGAATGACTTGCTTGGACCCTGGACAAACCTCGCTATAAACTGATGTTAATGGCAGACAATAACCTGACGCTGACACATAGAGAATCCCCAACCTGTGCACGAACACACTGCCAGGAGGTTCACGCCTGGAAAATTTTAAATGGTGCAAAGCAATGAGAAAAAGACAGATTAAAAGAGGAAATTAATGACCAATCATAATAAATAATGTATTGCATATACAGGGAGGGAAAAAAGTATTTGATCCCCTGCTGATTTTGTACGTTTGCCCAATGACAAAGAAATTATCAGTCTATAATTGTAATGATAGCTTTATTTGAACAGTGAGAGACCGAATAACAACAAAAAAATCCTGAAAAACGCATGTGAAAAATGTTATGAATTGATTTGCATTTTAATGAGGGAAATAAGTATTTGACCCCTCTGCAAAACATGACTTGGTACTTGGTGGCAAAACCCTTGTTGGCAATCACAGAGGTCAGACGTTTCTTGTAGTTGGCCACCAGGTTTGCACTCATCTCAGGAGGGATTTTGTCCCACTCCTCTTTGCAGATCTTCTCCATGTCATTAACCTCTACAGGATCGGTGGGTCCCCCGCTGCACGGTTGAGCTAACGTAGGCTAATGTGATTAGCATGAGGTTGTAAGTAACAAGAACATTTACCAGGATATAGATGTGTCTGATATTGTCAGAAAGCTTAAATTATTGTTAATCTAACTGCACTGTCCAATTTACAGTAGCTATTACAGTGAAAGAATAACAGATAGTGATGTTAAACTTTAAACATGTTAATTATGCACACTCCGTAGCTATTGTTGCCAAATTGGTGAAAGTTCAATCGTATGCTGATAATAATTGGTTGCAATGCAGAACCCATGTGGAGTCCCTATTTTAGTACTGTAAGTTTATGTAGTGTTACATATTCCACTTTTGTATTATATTTATATTTCAACCCAGTTAAACAGTCCTTAAAGGGATTGATAATGCAGTTTTGATTAGCTTAAATGAGACCTCATTCAGCATTCTGCATGACGTTTTGTTTATCTCTCCCCACTACCAACAATATTAAGTAATCGCACAAATATGAACACATAAACATGGGCAAATAATTTTACGAAGTCACTCTGTCACAAACTGTAGGTCAAAGTGTTCACTTTGAATTGACCGAGAGCATGTTTTTTCCCCCTTGAAATGTCCAAAGTATAATTTGTGGGATTTACGTGAACCAAATATCTGATTTTAAAGAGCGACTGCCTTTAAAAACAATGAATCCCTACGTGGCATCGATAGTCATGAAGTCAGTCTCGTCTAAAATAGAGTTCTGAGCATCCGTGTGTCACAACGGGTAAATTAAGGTTGGGTTTTGACTATGTATATTTGCCTACTAGAATGGAGTGAACAGCTGCGGTAATTGCTCTCTATCCAATAGCATAGATCAGGGGTTCCCAAACTTTTTTGGCCCACGACCCCATTTTGATATCTTCTTGCGACCCCAAACAAGTGAAAATTAACAGCCAATGTTTACTTATTTATTTGGGGCTATGTCAGTCAATTGAAAAACATTCTTACATTATTTCTGATTGTCTTCTCAACTCACCATCACGTACTTTTAATGTGGGACTATGACAGTCAATTGCAAATGAGTCTGACATAATGTCTCTTATCTCACCACCGCTAATGAGATGGGTGTGACTTGATGCATGTCGGGTCAGAGCTTCTCAAAGTCAGGGGGCGTGGTCGATTGTGCGCACCTCATCTCTGCTGTCACATCCAACCTGGATTGAGATTTGGTCTTAATGCAGACGAGAGCTTCACACAGAAATGAGCTGGCGAAGGGTAATCTACCATGAGTTTTATGGGGCTTTCAAGACAACTGGGAACTCGGTAAAATAAGAGGTCAAATCATGACGTCAGTGATCTTTAGGTTGAAGGCCTAAGTTCCCGAGTTAGAGTTCCAAGTTGGATGACTGTTCCCCCCAAAAATCAGAGTCAGAGCTTGTTTCTTTCCGAGTTCCCAGTTGTCTTGAACGCACTGAAGTCGGAAGCTGGAGATTTCCCAGTTCCGAGTTCCCAGTTGTTTTGAACACAAGACTGGGGCAACGGGACAACGACCCGAAGTACACAGCCAATGCAGGAGTGTCTTTGGGACAAGTCTCTGAATGTCCTGGAGTGGCCCAGCCAGAGCCCCGACTTGAACCGATCGAACATCTCTGGAGAGACCTGAAAATAGCTGTGCAGTGATGATCCCCATCCAACCTGACAGAGCTTAAGAGGATATGCAGAGAAGAATGGAAGAAATTCCCCAAATACAGGTGTACCATGCTTGTAGCTGAATACTTATCTAAATGTGATATTTCTGTTTTTTATTTGTAATACATTTGTAATAAAAATCTAAAAAACTGTTTTTGCATTGTCATTATGGGTTATTGTGTGTAGATTGATGAGGGGAAGAAAACAATGTAATCCATTTCAGAATAAGGCTGTAACGTAACAAAATGTGGAAAAAGTCAAGGGGTCTGAATACATTTCTGAATGCACTGTATCTCTGATGCTCAGATCTTTTGCAGCCAGTTGCTCTCAGTGTATCATACAATGTGTCCAGATGACAGAGGGAAACACACATTCATAACCAGAGGCCTGCATGCTTTCCCGTGATAGAGCCACATCTGTGCAAAAGCCCACCATTCGATCCCATATGGAATGTGTTTTTCGTCAATGTAGCCAGGAAGCATAGTAAACATCCCATATGTTGTTTCACTCTTTGGAATCGTGAGACAGAACAATATGTCCTTGTGAATAGCATCCCCCGACATGTATAGCTAACAAAAGTCAATGCATGGGCACCTCTGCCTTCACAGCTAACGTCCATTTGGAGAGCATAAGCTGGGGAGTTTGAGTCAGTTTCCTCTTGATTGCTAGCAATACCATAAATTATTTGTTTAACAGTGTTATCTGACACAGGTATTGATGTGAGTTTCTGTGCCTCTGCCTCCCCACATATTGATTTCACCATATCAATTGCGGCCGATAATATCAAAGTCTGCAATAGTGTGTGATTTCATAGCGTAGAGGGCCTAGTCACTCACCGTGGGAATGATTTAATAGTTTGTGGTTTCATAGCGTAGTGGACCTAGTCATTCACCATGGGAATGATTCAGGTGCTGCCTTTTCCCATGATCTAAGGGCACTCTCTGGTTGAATTTGATCTTTAAGATTTGTGTTTTTTATTTATAAAAAAAATTGTTTACCCTTTTTTCGTGGTATACAATTGGTAGTTAGTCTTGTCCCATTGCTGCAACTCCCATACGGACTCGGGAGAGGCGAAGGTCGAGAGCCGTGCGTCCTCCAAAACACAACCCAGCTGAGCCGCACTGCTTCTTGACACAATGCCCGCTTAACCCGGAAGCCAGCCTCACCTAAGTGTCAGAGGAAACACTGTACACCTGGCGACCGTGTCAGCGTGCATTGCGCCTGGCCCGCCACAGGAGTCGCTAGAGCGAGACGGGACAAGAACATCCCTGCCGGCCAAACCCTCCCCTAACCCGGACGATGCTGGGCCAATTGTGCGCCGCCTCATGTGTCTCCCGGTCACGGCCGGCTGTGAACCAGGATCTCTAGTGGCACAGCTAGCACTGCGTAGCAGTGCCTTAGACCACAGCGCCTCTTGGGAGGCCTTTCATTTAGATTTTTAAGGTAACCACATTACAATGATTTTGAGATACAAAGACGATATTATAATATATAAAAAAAAAACTCAGGATTTGGGAATTTCTCTAGTGACCCCATTCACATTTCAAGCAACCCCATATGGGGTCGCAACCCCTACTTTGGGTACTGCTGACATAGACAGTGAGACAGACCTGCCTAGCAACTCAACTTTGTTTACATAAGACAACTAATGAGTGCGTTGAGAGTCAGGAAGCAAGTTCAGGGAGTGAGTGTTTTAATAAATAAAATAAGCAATGAACACGAAACACAAACAACACACCGTCATGAAAACAGAGTCAATGACACCTGAGGAAAGAACCAAGGGGAGTGACAGATATAGGGAAGATAATCAAGGAGGTGATGGAATCCAGGTGAGTGTCATCAGGTGCAGGTGCGCGAGACGATGGTGACAGTTGTGCGGGATAATCAGCAACCTGATGACCTAGAGGCCGGAGAGGGAGTATACGTGACAACAACACGTCGCAATTTGTTTTATTTGAGAAATACTGCACCAAACACCTTAGATGTAAAATTGAGCCACTAAAACATCCTCAGCAAAAACGTCACAAATAATTATACATTTCTTGACTTATCTTAGATTCATTCTGGGGATTTTGAGGAAGTGAAACAGGCTTCCACGTCTACAGTGTCTCATGGGGGACAAACGTGTCTCATTAACCAAATGCGGTATTGGTCAGTAAAAAATATATTCTAGACTAAAATCTTGTTTTTTTCTAATGAGCAACAGAAAAACACACGTGCCAATCGGTATTCAGTGGCTCCTTAAGGGTTCTTAACCTCCTATTGAAAGCATCAACAAAGTGAAAGTAGGGCAGTAGAAACAGCAAAGGCACCGAGCGTTGATACACAATGCCTTAGTAGTTCTCCCGTCGTCTCCTTTAAAAATAGATGAGAAGTTCTACTCCCTATCCATTAAACATTAAGCACCAGGCACAACCCGTTTACAGCTTTAGATTTTCTCTTGTTTTCTCTCTACTGTGTCGAGAGCAAAACCGAGGTCCAGCTGGATATTTTCAAAGACAAGACGGTCGACTGCTAAATTAGCTTTGGCTCTGGCAGTTGGTTTCCTGTTCCTCAAATCATGGCGCCATCTGCAACTGCATCCTTTCACACAATGAGTTAAAAATGTAAAAAGCCGCCGCTTGTAAGGGTCATCCTCTATTTGACAGAATTTCTGATGATTGAGCATTAGTGAGGGCTCCTGAGTGGCGCAGCGGTCTAAGGCACTGCATCTCAGTGCAAGAGGTGTCATTACAGTCCCTGGTTTGTATCCAGGCTCTATCACATCTGGCTGTGATTCAAGGTTTTACTGCTAACCTACAAAGCATTACATGGGCTTGCTCCTACCTATCTTTCTGATTTGGTCCTGCCGTACATACATACACACACGCTACGGTCACAAGACGCAGGCCTCCTTACTGTCCCTAAAATTTCTAAGCAAACAGCTGGAGGCAGGGCTTTTTCCTATAGAGCTCCATTTTTATGGAATAGTCTGCCTATCCATGTGAGAGACGCAGACTCGGTCTCAACCTTTAAGTCTTTATTGAAGACTCATCTCTTCAGTAGGTCTTATGACTGAGTGTAGTCTGGCCCAGGAGTGTGAAGGTGAACGGAAAGGCACTGGAGCAACGAACCACCCTTGCTGTCTTTTTGCCTGGCCGGTTCCCTCCACTGGGATTCTCTGCCTCTAACCCTATTACAGGGCTGAGTCACTGGCTTCTGGTGCCGTGGCGGAGATCTTGTGGGCTATACTGGCCTTGTCTCAGGATGGTAAGTTGGTGGTTGAAGATATCCCTCTAGTGGTGTGGGGCTGTGCTTCGGCAGAGTGGGTGGGGTTATATCCTGCCTGTTTGGCCCTGTCCGGGTTTCGTCGGACGGGCCACAGTGTCTCCCGACCCTCCTGTCTCACCCCAGTATTTATGCTGCAGTAGTTTATGTGTCGGGGGTGCTAGGGTCCGTCTGTTATATCTGGAGTATTTCTTCTCTTATCTGGTGTCCTGTGCGAATTTAAGTATGCTCGCTCTAATTATCTCTCTCTTTCTTTTTTTCTTCTCTCTCTCTCTCTCTCTCTCTCTCTCTCTCTCTCTCTCTCTCGGAGGACCTGAGCATTAGGACCATTCCTCAAGGCCTACCCGGATGTCCCGAGTCCACCTGGCCGTGCTGCTTCTCCAGTTACAACTGTTCTGCCTGTTTTATGAACATTTTAAAATCTTGTCCATGTTCTGTTATAATCTGCACCCGGCACAGCCAGAAGAGGACTGGCCACCCCTCACAGCCTGGTTCCTCTCTAGGTTTCTTCCTAGGTTTTGGCCTTCTAGGGAGTTTTTCCTAGCCACCGTGCTTTTTACACCTGCATTGCTTGCTGTTTGGGGTTTTAGGCTGGGTTTCTGTACAGCACTCTGTGACATCAGCTGATGTAAGGGGGGCTTTATAAATAAATTTGATTTGATTTGATTTGATTGGGAGTCCCATAGGGTGGCGCGCAAGTGTCCCAGGTTTGGCTGTGGTAGGCCGTCATTGTAAATAAGAATTTGTTCTTAACTGACTTGCCTAGTTAAATAAATAAAACAACATCGCTGGGTGATACTCCATTACATACCTGAAAAGTCAACATCTCTACTAAAGTGAGTCTTTCAGTCATGTATACACTCCATGGGATGTACACATTTTGATGTTTTTTTTATGACGTTGTTATACGGTACGTCAAGACAATCCTCCTTTCCTCCTGCTCATGTGTTTTCCAGTAGCACATGAACAGCCAAATAACTTTTTTGTTTATCAGCAACGGTTGCAAGGAGATTTTTTTTTCTTTCTTTTTCCCTTAGGACTTCATTGCCGTATCCTTTTAATGTCACTTACACCTGCAGACTTCTGGAAGGCTAGGATTCTTAAAACAGTACAGCAAATGTATATATTTATTTAGACAAGATGGCAGCAATTACTTCCAGTAGATTGTTATGCGCAAACAAAGTATAAATTGTCCTAAGTACACTCAGTAAAATAGTAACCATCTCTGTATTGTCTGTAATCTCTGTCTGTATAGAAGATGATGTCACGATCCTCGGAAGGGACAGACCAAGGCGCAGCAAGGTATCCAGTATACATATTAATTTAACAACGTAACTGGGACAAAAGTAACAAAACAAAACAAAGATCGCGACGCTGAACATAACATGTGAACTAACCAAGCTATGTACAAACAATAACCCACAAAATACTATAGAAAACCCCAAACATATATATATGGTTCCCAATTAGAGACAACGACACACAGCTGCCTCTAATTGGGAACCATTTCCCCAACATAGAAATAGACAAATTAGAACCAAAATAACCCTACACCAAAATGAAACAAAAACACGCCAGCCTAAACTCTGGCTGGACGTGACAGATGAACTCAGTAAACCCAGGACAGAAGTAGAAATCAAGAACAGCAACTCTTCCAGGACATTGGTCTCTCAAGGGTTAAAGTGGATATATAAAAGAAAACGGTCACATAAACCCATATTTAACCCATGAGAGACCCATGTCCTGGGAGAGTCATGTCAAATGAAATGACCTTACATTCACAGGTTCCTATGTAAAGCACCACACTGAACAAATGTCTGTGGTTACTGTGTGTGTGTGTGTGTGTGTGTGTGTGTGTGTGTGTGTGGATCAGTGGAGGTGCTGTCACCGGTGATGTATTGACACCTTCCAGGTTTTGATTATATTTAAACACCCGAAGGCCACAAGTTCTGAATCATTCAGTTCTATTTTGTTAACACACACACACACACTTACAAAAACATGCACGCAAGCACACTCATGCACACACACACACACACACACACACACACACACACACACACACACACACACACACACACACACATATATATACACACACACACACCATCATCACTAATGTGCTAAATCCAGCTCCTCCTGTACATCAACACTATAGTGTGTCTGAGGTTCCATGATGCCTTGATATCCACCCTAACAATACATGTTATCACCCTAACAATACATGCTATCCACCCTAACAATACATGTTATCACCCTAACAATACATGTTATCCACCCTAACAATACATGCTATCCACCCTAACATGACATGACATGGTATCCACCCTAACAATACATGTTATCCACCCTAACAATACATGTTATCCACCCTAACATGACATGACATGGTATCCACCCTAACATGACATGACATGTCATCCACCCTAACAATACATGTTATCCACCCTAACAATACATGTTATCCACCCTAACAATACATGTTATCCACCCTAACAATACATGACATGTTATCCACCCTAACATAACGTGACATGTTATCCACCCTAACAATACATGTTATCCACCCTAACATGACATGTTATCCACCCTAACAATACATGTTATCCACCCTAACAATACATGTTATCCACCCTAACATAACGTGACATGTTATCCACCCTAACATAACGTGACATGTTATCCACCCTAACAATACATGACATGTTATCCACCCTAACAATACATGACATGCTATCCACCCTAACAATACAAGTTGTCCACCCTAACAATACATGACATGTTATCCACCCTAACAACACATGACATGTTATCCACCCTAACAATACATGACATGTTATCCACCCTAACAATACATGACATGTTATCCACCCTAACAATACATGACATGTTATCCACCCAAACAACACATGACATGTTATCCACCCTAACAATACATGACATGTTATCCACCCAAACAACACATGACATGCTATCCACCCTAACAATACAAGTTATCCACCCAAACAACACATGACATGTTATCCACCCTAACAATACATGACATGTTATCCACCCTAACAATACATGCTATCCACCCTAACAATACATGTTGTCCACCCTAACAATACATGACATGTTATCCACCCTAACATTACATGACATGTTATCCACCCTAACAATACATGTTATCCACCCTAACAATACATGTTATCCACCCTAACATAACATGACATGTTATCCACCCTAACAATACATGTTATCCACCCTAACATAACGTGACATGTTATCCACCCTAACAATACATGCTATCCACCCTAACAATACATGTTGTCCACCCTAACAATACATGACATGTTATCCACCCTAACAACACATGACATGTTATCCACCCTAACAATACATGACATGTTATCCACCCTAACAACACATGACATGTTATCCAACCTAACAATACATGACATGTTATCCACCCTAAAAATACATGTTATCCACCCTAACATAACGTGACATGTTATCCACCCTAACAATACATGCTATCCACCCTAACAATACATGTTATCCACCCTAACATAACGTGACATGTTATCCACCTAACAATACATGCTATCCACCTAACAATACATGTTGTCCACCCTAACAACACATGACATGTTATCCACCCTAACAATACATCACATATTATCCACCCTAACATTACATGACATGTTATCCACCCTAACAATACATGTTATCCACCCTAACATAACGTGACATGTTATCCACCCTAACAATACATGTTATCCACCCTAACAATACATGTTATCCACCCTAACAATACATGTTATCCACCCTAACAATACATGTTATCCACCCTAACATAACGTGACATGTTATCCACCCTAACAATACATGCTATCCACCCTAACAATACATGTTGTCCACCCTAACAATACATGACATGTTATCCACCCTAACAACACATGACATGTTATCCACCCTAACAATACATGACATGTTATCCACCCTAACAACACATGACATGTTATCCACCCTAACAATACATGACATGTTATCCACCCTAAAAATACATGTTATCCACCCTAACATAACGTGACATGTTATCCACCCTAACAATACATGCTATCCACCCTAACAATACATGTTATCCACCCTAACATAACGTGACATGTTATCCACCCTAACAATACATGCTATCCACCCTAACAATACATGTTGTCCACCCTAACAACACATGACATGTTATCCACCCTAACAATACATCACATATTATCCACCCTAACATTACATGACATGTTATCCACCCTAACAATACATGTTATCCACCCTAACATAACGTGACATGTTATCCACCCTAACAATACATGTTATCCACCCTAACAATACATGACATGTTATCCACCCTAACAATACATGTTATCCACCCTAACAATACATGTTATCCACCCTAACAATACATGTTATCCACCCTAACATAACGTGACATGTTATCCACCCTAACAATACATGTTATCCACCCTAACAATACATGACATGTTATCCACCCTAACAATACATGTTATCCACCCTAACATAACGTGACATGTTATCCACCCTAACAATACATGTTGTCCACCCTAACAATACATGTTGTCCACCCTAACAATACATGACATGTTATCCACCCTAACAATACATGACATGTTATCCACCCAAACAACACATGACATGTTATCCACCCTAACAATACATGTTATCCACCCAAACAACACATGACATGTTATCCACCCTAACAATACATGACATGTTATCCACCCTAACAATACATGACATGTTATCCACCCTAACAATACATGCTATCCACCCTAACAATACATGTTGTCCACCCTAACAATACATGACATGTTATCCACCCTAACAATACATGACATGTTATCCACCCTAACAATACATTACATGTTATCCACCCTAACAATACATGACATGTTATCCACCCAAACAACACATGACATGTTATCCACCCTAACAATACATGACATGCTATCCACTTGAACAACACATGACATGCTATCCACCCAAACAACACATGACATGCTATCCACCCAAACAACACATGACATGCTATCCACTTGAACAACACATGACATGCTATCCACCCAAACAACACATGACATGTTATCCACCCAAACAACACGTGACATGTTATCCACCCAAACAACACATGACATGCTATCCACCTGAACAATACATGACATGTTATCCACCCTAACAATACATGACATGCTATCCACCCTAACAATACATGTTATCCACCCTAACAATACATGTTATCCACCCTAACAATACATGACATGTTATCCTCCCTAACAATACATGACATGCTATCCACCTGAACAATACATGACATGTTATCCACCCTAACAATACATGACATGTTATCCACCCTAACATAACATGACATGTCATGTCATCAGAGGGTATATTTATTAAAAAACCACATGACATCGCAAACTACTTTAATGAATATTTTACAGGCAAAGTGGACAAGGAATGCTATGATTCCAACTGATGGCTCCATGTCGTATACCCTTATAAAAGATTGTATCATATAGGAGAGGCAATGCAGGTTCAAATTTCATCAGGTAGAAAGGGAAGAGGTAGAAAAGATGCTGTTGTCTCATTCGGATGACAAGTCGCCTGGTACAGATCATCTAGACACCAAATTGCTTAGAGTTACAGCTAACCAAATATCTACACTAATCTCTCTCTCATATTTTAATAAGTGCTTGATGTATGGCGTATGCCCAGAAGTCTGGAAAGAGTCAAAGGTTATTCCACTACCTAAGGATAAAAAAACCTGCATTCACTGGTCCTAATAGGCGTCCTATAAGCCAGCTGCCTGTGTTAAGTAAATTATTGGAAAAAATGATATCTGTACAAGTCAAGGATTATTTCCCATGTAATTGTCTGATAACTGGTTTCCAGCATGCATATAAAGAAGGGCATTCTACGAGTATGGCCTTAGCACAAATTACAGATGATTGGTTAAAGAGTATGGATGATAGGAAGTTAGTTGGTGCAGTGTTGCTGGACTTCAGTGCTGCTTTTGATGTAATTGATCATGAACTGTTACTAGGAAAACTCAAATGTTATGGTTTAACGGGATTCAGCTATATCCTGGATGGAAAGCTATCTATCCAGGAGAAGGCAGAAAGTGTTCTTTAATGGTAGCTTTTCAAATAGTAAAGATATACATTGTGGTGTTCCTTAAGGAAGCTGCCTAGGCCCACTGCTCTACTTTATCTTTACTAATGATTTACCTTCAGTAATGAACAAAGCAAGAGTGGTCATGTATGCTGATGACTCTACAATGTATAGTGCAGCATCAGAATGTAATGAGCTAACAGATGTACTGAGCAGTGAACTAAGAATGGTGTCTGAGTGGGTTGATATGAACAAATTGGTATTGAACATTTCTAAAACTAAGTGTATTGTATTTGGTTCAAGATATATGCTTGCTGATGACCCCCAATTGAATTTGTCGATTAATAGAATACATGTAGAGCAAGTGAAGAAAACAAAACTACTAGGCGTCATGTTGGAGGCAGCTTTATCATGGTCAGAACACATAGATAATATTGTTATTAAGATGGGTAAGGGAATTTCTGTTACAAGAAAATGTTCAGAGTATGTAACATCTAGCACACTGAATCAGGTGATTCAATCCCTGGTCCTATCACACTTAGAGTACTGTCCAGTTATATGGTCATCTGCAACAAAGAAAGATATAAAAAAGCTCCAAATGGCTCAAAACAGGGCTGCCAGATTATCTCTTCATTGCTCTAACTGAATAAATATTATTAAAATGCATCAGAATCTTCACGTTAAAAACAAATTACTATCTAGTCTTTTGATTTTCTTTAGGAATGTTATATTTTTAAAAAAACACAGTATCTTTCAGTCCAATTAATACATACTAGCACCACACATAGCCACCAAACCAGACAGGCAAATTCAGGGCAGCTAAAACAACTCAAGTCAAGAACAAATCACCTTAAATCTACGGTTTTATATAGAGCTATAGCTGAATGGAACTCTTTACCAATCCATATTTCTCAGGCAAAAAGTAAATCAACCTTCAAGAAAAAAATAAAATAACATCTAATGTGATAGACCATATGACTGGACAGGAAATAGAAAGTATCAACTGAATGTTAAATGTGTTTCCTGTCAGGTATTTTAATCGTCTGTATTGTCTACTTGTTGAATGTTGGTGAAGTCTTGATTGTGGTTGTTTGTAATGTCTTGTTAATTGGTGTTGGACCCCAGAAAGATTAGCTAGCGTTATGGCGTTAGCTAATGGGGATCATAATAAAAATTACAATCCACCCTAACAATACATGGTCTCCACCCTAACATAACATGACATGGTATCCACCCTAACAATACATGGTCTCCACCCTAACATAACATTACATGTTATCCACCCTAACAATACATGTTATCCACCCTAACATAACATGACATGTTATCCACCCTAACAATACATGTTATCCACCCTAACAATGGATGACATGTTATCCACCCTAACAATACATGGCAAGGTATCCACCCTAACAATACATGACATGGTATCCACCCTAACATAACATGGTATCCACCCTAACAATACATGTTATCCACCCTAACATAACATGACATGGTATCCACCTAACAATACATGTTATCCACCCTAACAATACATGTTATCCACCCTAACAATACATATTATCCACCCTAACAATACATGGCATATTATCCACCCTAACAATACATGACATGGTATCCACCCTAACAATACATGTTGTCCACCCTAACAATACATGGCATATTATCCACCCAAACAATACATGTTATCCTCCCTAACAATACATTACATGGTATCCACCCTAACAATACATGACATGGTATCCACCCTAACAATACATTACATGTTATCCACCCTACTATAACATGACATGTTATCCACCCTAACATAACATGACATGTGATCCACACTAACATGACATGGTATCCACCCTAACATAACATGACATGTTATCCACCCTACCATAACATGACATGTTATCCAATTCCTAACAATACATGACATGTTATCCACCCAAACATTTCATGACATGTTATCCACCCTAACAATACATGACATGTTATCCACTCTAACAATACATGTTATCCACCCTAACAATACATGACATGTTATCCACCCTAACAATACATGACATGGTATCCACCCTAACAATACACGACATGTTATCCACCCTACTATAACATGACATGTTATCCACCCTAACATAACATGACATGTGATCCACACTAACATGACATGGTATCCACCCTAACATAACATGACATGTTATCCACCCAAACATAACATGACATGTTATCCACCCTAACATAACATGACATGTTATCCAGCCTAACAATACATGACATGTTATCCACCCAAACATTTCATGACATATTATCCACCCTAACAATACATGACATGGTATCCACCCTAACAATACATGTTGTCCACCCTAACATTACATGGCATATTATCCACCCAAACAATACATGTTATCCTCCCTAACATAACATTACATGGTATCCACCCTAACAATACATGACATGGTATCCACCCTAACAATACATTACATGTTATCCACCCTACTATAACATGACATGTTATCCACCCTAACATAACATGACATGTGATCCACACTAACATGACATGGTATCCACCCTAACATAACATGACATGTTATCCACCCTAACATAACATGACATGTTATCCACCCTAACATAACATGACATGTGATCCACACTAACATGACATGGTATCCACCCTACCATAACATGACATGTTATCCACCCTACCATAACATGACATGTTATCCACCCTACCATAACATGACATGTTATCCACCCTAACAATACATGACATGTTATCCACCCTAACAATACATTACATGGTATCCACCCTAACAATACATGACATGGTATCCACCCTACTATAACATGACATGTTATCCACCCTAACATAACATGACATGTGATCCACACTAACATGACATGTTATCCACCCTACCATAACATGACATGTTATCCACCCTAACATAACATGACATGTTATCCACCCTAACATAACATGACATGTTATCCAGCCTAACAATACATGACATGTTATCCACCCAAACATTTCATGACATGTTATCCACTCTAACAATACATGTTATCCACCCTAACAATACATGACATGTTATCCACCCAAACAACACATGACATGTTATCCACCCTAACAATGGATGTTATCCACCCTAACAATGGATGTTATCCACCCTAACAATACATGTTATCCACCCAAACAACACATGACATGTTATCCACCCAAACAACACATGACATGTTATCTACCCTAACAATACATGTTATCCACCCTAACAATACATGACATGTTATCCACCCAAACAACACATGACATGTTATCCACCCAAACAATACATGTTATCCACCCAAACAATACATGTTATCCACCCAAACAATACATGTTATCCACACTAACAATACATGACATGTTATCCACCCTAACAATACATGACATGTTATCCACCCTAACAATACATGACATGTTATCCACCCTAACAATACATGTTATCCACCCTAACATGACATTACATATTATCCACCCTAACATAACACGACATGGTATCTACCCTAACATAACACGACATGTTATCCACCCTAACAATACATGACATGTTATCCACCCAAACAACACATGACATGTTATCCACCCTAACAATACATGTTATCCACCATAACAATACATGACATGTTATCCACCCTAACAACACATGACATGTTATCCACCCAAACAATACATGTTATCCACCCAAACAATACATGTTATCCACCCAAACAATACATGTTATCCACCCTAACAATACATGACATGTTATCCACCCTAACAATACATGACATGTTATCCACCCTAACAATACATGACATGTTATCCACCCTAACAATACATGTTATCCACCCTAACATGACATTACATATTATCCACCCTAACATAACACTAGACATGGTATCTACCCTAACATAACACGACATGTTATCCACCCTAACAATACATGACATGTTATCCACCCAAACAACACATGACATGTTATCCACCCTAACAATACATGTTATCCACCATAACAATACATGACATGTTATCCACCCTAACAACACATGACATGTTATCCACCCTAACAATACATGACTTGTTTTCCACCCTAACAATACATGACATGTTATCCACCCTAACAATACATGTTATCCACCCTAACAATACATGACATGTTATCCACCCAAACAACACATGACATGTTATCCACCCAAACAATACATGTTATCCACCCTAACAATACATTACAAGTTATCCACCCAAACAACACATGACATGTTATCCACCCTAACAATACATGACTTGTTTTCCACCCTAACAATACATGTTATCCACCCTAACAATACATGACTTGTTTTCCACCCTAACAATACATGTTGTCCACCCTAACAATACATTACATGTTATCCACCCTAACAATACATGTTATCCACCCTAACAATACATGTTATCCACCCTAACAATACATGACATGTTATCCACCCTAACAATACATGACATGTTATCCACCCTTCCATGACATGACATGTTATCCACCCTAACAATACATGTTATCCACCCTAACAATACATGTTATCCACCCAAACAACACATGACATGTTATCCACCCAAACAATACATGACATGGTATCCACCCTAACAATACATTACATGTTATCCACCCTACTATAACATGACATGTTATCCACCCTAACATAACATGACATGTGGTCCACACTAACATGACATGGTATCCAACCTAACATAACATGACATGTTATCCACCCTAACATAACATGACATGTTATCCACCCTAACATAACATGACATGTGGTCCACACTAACATGACATGGTATCCACCCTAACATAACATGACATGTTATCCACCCTAACATAACATGACATGTTATCCACCCTAACATAACATGACATGTGATCCACACTAACATGAATGTTGGTGAAGTCTTGATTGTGGTTGTTTGTAATGTCTTGTTAATTGGTGTTGGACCCCAGAAAGATTAGCTAGCGTTATGGCGTTAGCTAATGGGGATCATAATAAAAATTACAATCCACCCTAACAATACATGGTCTCCACCCTAACATAACATGACATGGTATCCACCCTAACAATACATGGTCTCCACCCTAACATAACAATACATGTTATCCACCCTAACAATACATGTTATCCACCCTAACATAACATGACATGTTATCCACCCTAACAATACATGTTATCCACCCTAACAATGGATGACATGTTATCCACCCTAACAATACATGGCAAGGTATCCACCCTAACAATACATGACATGGTATCCACCCTAACATAACATGGTATCCACCCTAACAATACATGTTATCCACCCTAACATAACATGACATGGTATCCACCCTAACAATACATGTTATCCACCCTAACAATACATGTTATCCACCCTAACAATACATATTATCCACCCTAACAATACATGGCATATTATCCACCCTAACAATACATGACATGGTATCCACCCTAACAATACATGTTGTCCACCCTAACAATACATGGCATATTATCCACCCAAACAATACATGTTATCCTCCCTAACAATACATTACATGGTATCCACCCTAACAATACATGACATGGTATCCACCCTAACAATACATTACATGTTATCCACCCTACTATAACATGACATGTTATCCACCCTAACATAACATGACATGTGATCCACACTAACATGACATGGTATCCACCCTAACATAACATGACATGTTATCCACCCTACCATAACATGACATGTTATCCACCCTAACAATACATGACATGTTATCCACCCAAACATTTCATGACATGTTATCCACCCTAACAATACATGACATGTTATCCACTCTAACAATACATGTTATCCACCCTAACAATACATGACATGTTATCCACCCAAACATTTCATGACATGTTATCCACTCTAACAATACATGTTATCCACCCTAACAATACATGACATGTTATCCACCCTAACAATACATTACATGGTATCCACCCTAACAATACATGACATGTTATCCACCCTACTATAACATGACATGTTATCCACCCTAACATAACATGACATGTTATCCACACTAACATGACATGGTATCCACCCTAACATAACATGACATGTTATCCACCCAAACATAACATGACATGTTATCCACCCTAACATAACATGACATGTTATCCAGCCTAACAATACATGACATGTTATCCACCCAAACATTTCATGACATATTATCCACCCTAACAATACATGACATGGTATCCACCCTAACAATACATGTTGTCCACCCTAACATTACATGGCATATTATCCACCCAAACAATACATGTTATCCTCCCTAACAATACATGTTGTCCACCCTAACATTACATGGCATATTATCCACCCAAACAATACATGTTGTCCTCCCTAACATAACATTACATGGTATCCACCCTAACAATACATGACATGTTATCCACCCTAACAATACATTACATGTTATCCACCCTACTATAACATGACATGTTATCCACCCTAACATAACATGACATGTTATCCACCCTAACATAACATGACATGTTATCCACCCTAACATAACATGACATGTGATCCACACTAACATGACATGACATGTGATCCACACTAACATGACATGGTATCCACCCTAACATAACATGACATGTTATCCACCCTAACATAACATGACATGTTATCCACCCTAACATAACATGACATGTGATCCACACTAACATGACATGGTATCCACCCTACCATAACATGACATGTTATCCACCCTACCATAACATGACATGTTATCCACCCTACCATAACATGACATGTTATCCACCCTAACAATACATGACATGTTATCCACCCTAACAATACATTACATGGTATCCACCCTAACAATACATGACATGGTATCCACCCTACTATAACATGACATGTTATCCACTCTAACATAACATGACATGTGATCCACACTAACATGACATGTTATCCACCCTACCATAACATGACATGTTATCCACCCTAACATAACATGACATGTTATCCACCCTAACATAACATGACATGTTATCCAGCCTAACAATACATGACATGTTATCCACCCAAACATTTCATGACATGTTATCCACTCTAACAATACATGTTATCCACCCTAACAATACATGACATGTTATCCACCCAAACAACACATGACATGTTATCCACCCTAACAATGGATGTTATCCACCCTAACAATGGATGTTATCCACCCTAACAATACATGTTATCCACCCAAACAACACATGACATGTTATCCACCCAAACAACACATGACATGTTATCCACCCTAACATAACACGACATGGTATCCACCCTAACATAACATTACATGTTATCCACCCTAACATGACATTACATGGTATCCACCCTAACATAACATTACATGGTATCCACCCTAACATAACATTACATGTTATCCACCCTAACAATACATGACATGTTATCCACCCAAACAACACATGACATGTTATCCACCCTAACAATACATGTTATCCACCATAACAATACATGACATGTTATCCACCCTAACAACACATGACATGTTATCCACCCTAACAATACATGACTTGTTTTCCACCCTAACAATACATGACATGTTATCCACCCTAACAATACATGTTATCCACCCTAACAATACATGACATGTTATCCACCCAAACAACACATGACATGTTATCCACCCAAACAATACATGTTATCCACCCTAACAATACATTACATGTTATCCACCCAAACAACACATGACATGTTATCCACCCTAACAATACATGACTTGTTTTCCACCCTAACAATACATGTTATCCACCCTAACAATACATGTTATCCACCCAAACAACACATGACATGTTATCCACCCTAACAATACATGTTATCCACCCTAACAATACATGACATGTTATCCACCCTAACAATACATGACATGTTATCCACCCTAACATGACATGACATGTTATCCACCCTAACAATACATGTTATCCACCCAAACAACACATGACATGTTATCCACCCTAACAATACATGTTATCCACCCTAACAATACATGACTTGTTTTCCACCCTAACAATACATGTTATCCACCCTAACAATACATGACATGTTATCCACCCTAACATGACATGACATGTTATCCACCCTAACAATACATGTTATCCACCCAAACAACACATGACATGTTATCCACCCTAACAATACATGTTATCCACCCTAACAATACATGACTTGTTTTCCACCCTAACAATACATGTTATCCACCCTAACAATACATGACTTGTTTTCCACCCTAACAATACATGTTATCCACCCTAACAATACATGTTATCCACCCTAACAATACATGACATGTTTTCCACCCTAACAATACATGACATGCTATCCACCCTAACAATACATGACATGTTATCCACCCTAACATGACATGACATGTTATCCACCCTAAAGTAACGCCCTTCATGAATGAAAGGTATCAGCCTGTTGTAGACGACAACACTGCAGGCTGTCAGACTGCCCCACCTCTAACTCACCCTGCCCTGGATACTTATCCCGCTACCCTGCTACATGTTGCCATAGCGATGATCAGCTGTAATTAGCAGGGACAGATCTAATTACAAACGGGTCTAAAAGCCTGTGATGTAATTTGGCGCGCTCCCTGATTCCCCAAGAGCAGGCAAAGGGCAGGGCTCCTCTCTAATGAGTTATTTAAAGATGATAAAAGCTCATTTAGCCTCTGGAGGAAAGGCCAAGGGAGAAAGCCTGCCAAACAGGCAGGATAACAATGGGATTACTCTCGGTCACAGAGTGTTACAACAGAGTGATACGACTGAGTGTTACAATGGAGTGTTACAAGCCAAGGTACAGACAGATCCAGGTAGAGACAGATCCAGGTTGCAAGAGGTGATGTGATATAGTACATTTTGAGGAGCTGATCCTGATGCGGAATTTAAATGAGATCTGTGCAGTAACACATCATACTTACAGTACATTCGGAAAGTATTCAGACCCCTTGACTTTTTCCACATTCTGTTACGTTACAGCCTTATTCTAAAATGTATTAAATAGTTTTGTTTCCTGTCATCAATGTTAAATTATTACCCGATTCAATTACTCATGTAACAATTAATTAAGTAGTAATCTGGGGCACCACGGAAAAAGTTATTTAACGAGTTACTATCTCCCGACTAAACTCTAAAGATATAAATATCTCTTACATCCGACACAGTCAATTCATTAATTCTTATTTACCTTCAGTCTCATTCTGAATGTCGCAAAATCCTTGGATATCTGCACGAACCCTAGCACAAATGATGAATCAGCGATATACAAATAATCACTCAGAATTACATAAACACACAAAGAGAATAGCTTACACATTGATTACTACATAATGCAATGAAAAGTCCCTAGTGGACCAATCCCGATATGACGGCTTGGTAGACAATAGAAAGGGGTGGGGACAGATAAAGAGTGGGAAAGACAGAATGGACCCACTACATACAGTTGATAACTATGCTAATAGAAATGCTAATACTTTGCAAATGAATGGCCGCTCATTCGAAATAATTGTTTACGTATGTATGTCTTTGTTGTCTCACTGTTGAAATCTCCGGTCCGCCTGGGGAGTAATTCGACAGAAAGTCTCTGGTTTGTCCACCAGAGATCGAAGTCTTTCGTAGTTGTAGCTCTGTTATATTGGATACGTCAGACGTACCAATGGCTGTTTGATAGGGAAATGTTCTTTAGGATGGATCTTTCAGAGTACTTAAACAGCTGCAGACTGAATGTTCCTGTGTAGTCGTAATCTTCTTCACTCGAGACATTTTCAGAGTTTCTAACTATTTTTTTGCACCTTTCAGCTCACGCTGTCCGTGTACTGGTCTTGTCGAGTCTAACCATTCGTGATGTCCGGTTCACACCGTCCGCCTGCTTGGTCTGATGTAGAGCTAGAACCATTTTACACGCTCGTAGCAACCCGGCAATGTACTGGTCTCTAGAGATTCAACCTTTTGATGTTACCGTACTGCAACGCCTCTCTGTGGTAACAAAGGGACTTAACTTCCATTTCTGAAAGAGGGAGAGAGAGAGTTTTCCTGCAGGTATTTAAACCGTCATAAAACTGTGGAGGGATCTGGCGCCTATGATCCTCACCCAAAAGTGCAAGTCATGACAGTCCCTCTCTGGTGGTTTCAATCTTGTGATTATCCTGCAAGTTGCAAACCAACATAAAAATGACCATGGGATGTCCTGGTTGTGGATTATCGTTGCGGTCCCCCTCTGGTGGTTGACCCAGGTAGGCTTTCTGAAAGCTGCAAAACACCACAAGAATGGCCAGGGGATGTCCTGGTTGGTGATCATCGTTGCGGTCCCTCTCTGGTGGTTGACTCGGGTAGGATTTCTGCAAATGGAGCAGGCCGCCACAAGGATGGGCAGCGGATGTCTGGATTGGGATCGACATTCCGGACCCGCCGTCTGGTCGTCCAGGCTGGTAGATCTATGGACCATAGCAAAGGGTCTAAATGCTTATGTAAAAACCAGTTTTTACTTTGCCATTATGGGGTATTGTGTGTAGAAGAAAATACATTTTAGAATAATGCTGTAACGTAACAAAATGTCAAAAAAGTCAAGGGGTCTGAATACTTTTAGAATGCACTGTGTTATCAATGTTATAGGGCAGTTATTGCCTGTCATGTGGTGAAATTATGGTGATGACTGATGCCAGTCATACAGTAATGCTGTCCAAGGTAGCACCGATAAAAAGGAATGGGACCAGATCATCTTGGCCTGGTTTGAAAGTGTGTCTTAATCAGGATATAAGTTCCCTGTATTATTAGACTGAGAGGGAAAGTGAAATGGTTTATGCCCTCAATTATACACATAATTAGTTCCTAATTAGCCTTTTCATAGTCACAATAAAATTATCAATTATTCTTGGTTGATTAAATGGGATGGACGACCCGCTGTAGTTGTACTGTAGGCAAACTCTTACGGAAAAACCATGTGAAGTGTTCCAAAAACACATCTTATGTGAAGTTTGTGATAACATGTGACAACATGTAACACAACATGTGATAACATGAAACTACACATGATCACATGAAGTGTTAAAAAAAACTACTCAAGTTTTCACTTGATTTCACCTGAAATGTCATATGAAATAATGTGGTTTTCCAGATGTGAAATCATATCGTTTTCCAGATGTGAAATCATATCGTTTTCCAGATGTGAAATCATGTCGTTTGCCAGATGTCAAATCATATAGTTTTCCAGATGTGAAATCACGTGTTTTTTCTGCCACTACTTTTCCACCTGTCTGTCAGTTCTACTGTACAACCCCCCACACATCTATAATATATGTGAGTTTTGAAAAGCTGTAAACATATTCCTAAGAGTGCCCTGAATGTAAAACTGTGTCATGTGCACCCCAGCGCTGGGTTTCGTATTTGTGTATTAATTAAGGTCTAGTGCTGGATCCTCTGTCGTCAGTTTGCTGAATATTTTAATTA
Source organism: Brachymystax lenok tsinlingensis (assembly GCA_030435695.1). Classification (NCBI taxonomy): domain Eukaryota; kingdom Metazoa; phylum Chordata; class Actinopteri; order Salmoniformes; family Salmonidae; genus Brachymystax; species Brachymystax lenok. The sequence goes on along the minus strand of CM059792.1, from coordinate 46,084,282 downwards.
AGCCGTGTGTGTGAGTGTGTCTGACATTGATGTGTTATCAGACCCTGGCAGAACCAGGGAGAGGAGCGACCTGACCCTTTAGCGCTAGTATTAATTTCATCCCAAAGCAGGATATAATTAAGCAATAAGGCACGAGGGGGTGTGGTTTATGACCCATATATATCACGGCTAAGGGCTGTTCTTAGGTACGACGCATCGCGGAGTGCCTGGACACAGCCCTTAGCCGTGTTATATTGACCATATACCACAAATCCCCGAGGTGCCTTATTGCTATTATAAACTGGTTACCACTGTAATTAGAGCAGTAAAAATACATGTTTTGTCATACCCGTGGTATACCACGGCTGTCAGCCAATCAGCATTCAGGGCTCTAACCAACCAGTTTATAATACTATTTCCTTCACTCAAGTAACCACATGAGGAAAAGCAAGTGGCGCAAAAAGTCAAACTGTCACGTATACTCCCTCCTTCCCTGCCTCAGCCGGCTCGTCGGGCTTTCATGCCTTAGCCCGAACGCCAGGCTCCCCTGCCTCAGCCGGCTCGTCGGGCTCTCATGCCTCACCCGGATCGCCAGGCTCCCCTGCCTCAGCCGGCTCGTCGGGCTCTCATGCCTCACCCGGATCGCCAGGCTCCCCTGCTTCCACCGGCTCGTCAGGTTCTCATTTCTCAGCCAGATCTCCAGGCTCGCTTGCCTCAACCGATCTGCCAGGTTCCCGATCCCCAGCTGACTCGACAGGTTCCCGTGCCTCAGCTGGCGTGACAGGTTCTCGCGCATCAGCAGGGGTGACCGGTCCATTCGTGATCCCCGGGTTCATCCCCATTTGACGGCGTCCTGCGGCTGGAGCCGCAAATCGGGGAGGGGTTACTGTCACGTATATTCCCTCTCCGGCCTCTAGGTCATCAGAGGTCATCAGTCATCTTCGGCCTCTAGCACACCTGGCACCATCGTCTCGTGCACCAGCGCCTCATAACAATCCCCTGGACTCCATCACCTCCTTGATGATCTTCCCTATATCTGTCACTCCCCTTGGTTCTTTCCTCAGGTGTCATTGATTCTGTTTTCATGTCGGTGTGTTGTTTGTGTTTTGTGTTCCTTTTATTTATTAAAACACTCACTCCCTGAACTTGCTTCCCGACTCTCAGCGCAGTCGTTATACAAACAGTGACATTTTCCTAGCATTATACATGTGTGTGTGTGTGTGTGTGTGTCTATAGCCAAGTGTTTAGACTCCTTGGCAGCTTGTGACACCAGCTCATCATAATTCTTAAGATCTGCCTGAGTCTAACTTTTGGGAAACTGACATTGCATTTTCCTAATTGTGCTCTCCGCTTGCCTTTGGCTTGTAACCCATAGACACTTTCTCTCTGCCTTCACTGGCTAATTGGGAGCAATTTGCCCTAATGCTTTCAATTATTGCTGTAAGTTGAACAAGTAAGTTATTTTTTACAAGCTAATGAACACAGACGTGGCTAGATTCACAGGGGACAATAAACCTATGCCTTGCTGCAGGTGGAAATTGTATGTATTTGCATGGAAATGAACTGCCATCCACCATATGTGTGAATGTAAAGTGAGGTTTGGTGTTTTGGCAGTCATCTATGGCAGTCATTTTCAGTTGATTACTACTATTTACCATGTGGGCTAATTGGGTTTTATGTGAGGAGATTTTCTATGAACAGTATTACGTAATGTTAATACGATTTATTTTGAAATGTTTTTGTTTCCTTTTTCTAATCCCCTACTTCTTAGGCAATCCCCTCATAGGCCCATATAACACAAGTATTTAGATGAAAACAGAAGAAACTAAGTAGATAAATTGAATTAAGAAATATTTTTGGATGCTTGTTTTGTGAAGAACTACATCTAGCTACCGTTCCTCAACTGACGTAAGCCTTCTTGTGTTATAAGGAATAGTATCACAAGCTGCAGCATGCCACAGTTCCTCCTAGAGAGGTGAAATATATCTGAAATGGTTTTATGAGCAGCTTAATTAGTTACGAAGAATACACATTCCTATTAGCTTCCGTGTTTTAGCAGTGACTTTCTGCAGGTAGGTGCGGTGAGGCACAGTGTCGTGACATAAGAGGGTTTTAGGGTTTAACGAAACCTTATCTCTCAGGATGGTGTGCATTAAGGCCAGTCTCAGCTATAGGTCTCATCTTTGATGGTTGTTGCTATGGTTACCACTTTTTCTGCGGGTTGTGTTGCTGTAGCGCGGATCCACCAAAATATTTACTAGCTCAACATTTCTCCAACTAACAACACTTGACAAAACGTACCCATATATGGGCTCACTGCAGTTCCCATTGACATCATGTAACAACAGACAGTTAAAATAAAATAAACAAACACAACTCATTATTACTTTTCATTGACAAACCTTCCTTAATTACTGGCTAAATTGGTGGAATTAGCAGCGTCCTTGTGTGTGTGTGTGTGTGTGTGTGTGTGCATGCACATATTTGATGTGTGGTACATGTTGACTTCAGGACTAATGCAGACACCTCTCTTCTTTGCAGTACTTCAGGACTAATGCAGACCCCTCTCTTCTTTGCAGTACTTCAGGACTAATGCAGACCCCTCGCTTCTTTGCAGTACTTCAGGACTAATGCAGACCCCCTCGCTTCTTTGCAGTACTTCAGGACTAATGCAGACCGCCTCTCTTCTTTGCAGTACTTCAGGACTAATGCAGACCCCTCTCTTCTTTGCAGTACTTCAGGACTAATGCAGACCCCTCTCTTCTTTGCAGTACTTCAGGACTAATGCAGACCCCCTCTCTTCTTTGCAGTACTTCAGGACTAATGCAGACCCCTCTCTTCTTTGCAGTACTTCAGGACTAATGCAGAACCCTCTCTTCTTTGCAGTACTTCAGGACTAATGCAGACCCCTCTCTACTTTGCAGTACTTCAGGACTAATGCAGACCCTCTCTACTTTGCAGTACTTCAGGACTAATGCAAACCCCCTTTCTTCTTTGCAGTACTTCAGGACTAATGCAGAACCCTCTCTTCTTTGCAGTACTTCAGGACTAATGCAGACCCCTCTCTTCTTTGCAGTACTTCAGGACTAATGCAGACCCCCTCTCTTCTTTGCAGTACTTCAGGACTAATGCAGACCCCTCTCTTCTTTGCAGTACTTCAGGACTAATGCAGACCCCTCTCTTCTTTGCAGTACTTCAGGACTAATGCAGAACCCCTCTCTTCTTTGCAGTACTTCAGGACTAATGCAGACCCCTCTCTACTTTGCAGTACTTCAGGAATAATGCAGACCCCTCTCTACTTTGCAGTACTTCAGGACTAATGCAAACCCCCTTTCTTCTTTGCAGTACTTCAGGACTAATGCAGAACCCTCTCTTCTTTGCAGTACTTCAGGACTAATGCAGACCCCCTCTCTTCTTTGCAGTACTTCAGGACTAATGCAGACCCCCTCTCTTCTTTGCAGTACTTCAGGACTAATGCAGACCCCCTCTCTTCTTTGCAGTACTTCAGGACTAATGCAGACCCCTCTCTTCTTTGCAGTACTTCAGGACTAATGCAGACCACTCTCTTCTTTGCAGTACTTCAGGACTAATGCAGACCCCCTCTCTTCTTTGCAGTACTTCAGGACTAATGCAGACCCCTCTCTACTTTGCAGTACTTCAGGACTAATGCAGACCCCTCTCTACTTTGCAGTACTTCAGGACTAATGCAGACCCCTCTCTTCTTTGCAGTTCTTCAGGACTAATGCAGACCACCTCTTCTTTGCAGTACTTCAGGACTAATGCAGACCCCCTCTCTTCTTTGCAGTACTTCAGGACTAATGCAGACCCCTCTCTTCTTTGCAGTTCTTCAGGACTAATGCAGACCCCTCTCTTCTTTGCAGTACTTGACTAATGCAGACCCCTCTCTTCTTTGCAGTACTTCAGGACTAATGCAGACCCCTCTCTTCTTTGCAGTTCTTCAGGACTAATGCAGACCCCTCTCTTCTTTGCAGTACTTCAGGACTAATGCAGACCCCTCTCTTCTTTGCAGTACTTCAGGACTAATGCAGACCCCTCTCTTCTTTGCAGTACTTCAGGACTAATGCAGACCCCTCTCTTCTTTGCAGTACTTCAGGACTAATGCAGACCCCTCTCTTCTTTGCAGTACTTCAGGACTAATGCAGACCCCCTCTCTTCTTTGCAGTACTTCAGGACTAATGCAGACCCCTCTCTTCTTTGCAGTACTTCAGGACTAATGCAGACCCCTCTCTTCTTTGCAGTACTTCAGGACTAATGCAGTACTTCAGGACTAATGCAGTACTTCAGGACTAATGCAGACCCCTCTCTTCTTTGCAGAATTAGTATTAAAGCTTCTCCACAGCACTGTTTCTTGTCAGCTTACTGTCTTTGGCAATCTCCATTCCTCTCCCAGCTAGGGACGTTTTTCACCTTCTGTCAGGCTGCTATATATACAGTTTATATACTGAAACGTGACGTCCATCAGAATTATAAGTCAGTACAGGTGTAGTACATGCATTTGTAATTCAGCCATCATTACATCTCATGCAGCCCACTGTGCAGTGGCTAGACACCTGCCACGAATAAATGTTGTGATTTGCATAGAGGGGCTAGAAGGTATTCCTTCAACTCTTACATCATGTCATTCTGCTGTGGTCCCTGGAGCATGAACTTCCTGTTGGTTAAGACTCCACTGTGGGTAGGACTCCACTGAGGATAGGGCTCCACGGAGGATAGGGCTCCACGGAGGATAGGGCTCCACGGAGGATAGGGCTCCACGGAGGATTTGTATTGCCTGAGAACTTGATGCATGTGCATTATCCCTCCAGGTGGAATGTAAAGAAATGGGATTTCAGAAACATTTCTCCAACTCACCGGCCACACCTGCAGGACTTTACGGTCAATTGAACCAAACAAGCCAGGCACCACGCTAGGGGATGAATGTCATGTTCTCTGAATAGACAACATGTAGGGAAAGAGGTCATTGGTGGATACGTTCTGGTCTCCCAGATTACTTTCAACTCCCACTGAGAATCAACTTTGTACTTGACATTTCCATGACAAAGAGCATTTTAAACCCCCTAAGTGCTTCTTTAAATGTTTCATCACCGACCGCCTGACAGCCAGTCAAACACAGCGGGTATAGAAGAAGGGTGTGCTGACAGGATGATACGTTTTCATCAACACCCCTCCCTGAACAGGAGACAAAAAGAAGCCTTTAAATATGAACCTGCCTGGTTTGAGGACAGTAACAAAAAATAATTAACAGAGCTACAAGTCTATATTTAACAAGTGGAATAGACAGCGAGAACTAACAGACATGGCAGACATATACCATGTTTTTTATAGAGCCAATGACAACATTGTCTCAGATGGTGGCGACTTCCTCTCATCCATCTGTCTGTAGATGAAGTAATGACACATCTTGCCTGGGTGAGTAATTATCCAGACACTTGGTTACCCTCCATATAGCTACAAGTTGTGAATCAATCGGCATTATTAGTAGACATTGGGATGTTATAGCTTCAAGACATTTTTGTAATAGTTCCAAGACGTCTTTCGTCTGTATTGTCTTTTTCGTTATGCGTCGGACCCCAGTAAGACTAGCTGTCGTAATAAATCAAAATAAAAAATGTTGTATCTTCAAGACATTATGATGTTGTGGCTCTTCAAGACATTAGGATGTTGTAGCTTCAAGACATTAGGATGATATGGCTTCAAGACATTAGGATGATATGGCTTCAAGACATTAGGATGTTGTAGCTTCAAGACAGGATGATATGGCTTCAAGACATTAGGATGATATGGCTTCAAGACATTAGGATGTTGTAGCTTCAAGACATTAGGATGTTGTAGCTTCAAGACATTAGGATGATATGGCTTCAAGACATTAGGATGTTGTAGCTTCAAGACATTAGGATGATATGGCTTCAAGACATTAGGATGTTGTAGCTTCAAGACATTAGGATGTTGTAGCTTCAAGACATTAGGATGTTGTAGCTTCAAGACATTAGGATGATATGGCTTCAAGACATTAGTATGTTGTGGCTTCAAGACATTAGGATGTTGTAGCTTCAAGACATTAGGATGTTGTAGCTTCAAGTCATTAGGATGTTGTGGCTTCAAGACATTAGGATGTTGTAGCTTCAAGACATTAGGATGTTGTAACTTCAAGACATTAGGATGTTGTGGCTTCAAGACATTAGGATGTTGTAGCTTCAAGACATTAGGATGTTGTAGCTTCAAGACATTAGGATGTTGTAGCTTCAAGACATTAGGATGATATGGCTTCAAGACATTAGTATGTTGTGGCTTCAAGACATTAGGATGTTGTAGCTTCAAGACATTAGGATGTTGTAGCTTCAAGTCATTAGGATGTTGTGGCTTCAAGACATTAGGATGTTGTAGCTTCAAGACATTAGGATGTTGTAACTTCAAGACATTAGGATGTTGTGGCTTCAAGACATTAGGATGTTGTAGCTTCAAGACATTAGGATGTTGTAGCTTCAAGACATTAGGATGATATGGCTTCAAGACATTAGGATGTTGTAGCTTCAAGACATTAGGATGTTGTAGCTTCAAGACATTAGGATGTTGTAGCTTCAAGACATTAGGATGTTGTAGCTTCAAGACATTAGGATGTTCTAGCTTCAAGACATTAGGATGATATGGCTTCAAGACATTAGGATGTTGTAGCTTCAAGACATTAGGATGATATGGCTTCAAGACATTAGGATGTTGTAGCTTCAAGATATTAGGATGTTGTAGCTTCAAGACATTAGGATGATATGGCTTCAAGACATTAGGATGTTGTAGCTTCAAGACATTAGGATGTTGTAGCTTCAAGACATTAGGATGATATGGCTTCAAGACATTAGGATGTTGTAGCTTCAAGACATTAGGATGTTGTGGCTCTTCAAGACATTAGGATGTTGTAGCTTCAAGACATTAGGATGATATGGCTTCAAGACATTAGGATGTTTTAGCTTCAAGACAGGATGATATGGCTTCAAGACATTAGGATGATATGGCTTCAAGACATTAGGATGTTGTAGCTTCAAGACATTAGGATGTTGTAGCTTCAAGACATTAGGATGATATGGCTTCAAGACATTAGGATGTTGTAGCTTCAAGACATTAGGATGTTGTAGCTTCAAGTCATTAGGATGTTGTGGCTTCAAGACATTAGGATGTTGTAGCTTCAAGACATTAGGATGTTGTAACTTCAAGACATTAGGATGTTGTGGCTTCAAGACATTAGGATGTTGTAGCTTCAAGACATTAGGATGTTGTAGCTTCAAGACATTAGGATGATATGGCTTCAAGACATTAGGATGTTGTAGCTTCAAGACATTAGGATGTTGTAGCTTCAAGACATTAGGATGTTGTAGCTTCAAGACATTAGGATGTTGTAGCTTCAAGACATTAGGATGTTCTAGCTTCAAGACATTAGGATGATATGGCTTCAAGACATTAGGATGTTGTAGCTTCAAGACATTAGGATGATATGGCTTCAAGACATTAGGATGTTGTAGCTTCAAGATATTAGGATGTTGTAGCTTCAAGACATTAGGATGATATGGCTTCAAGACATTAGGATGTTGTAGCTTCAAGACATTAGGATGTTGTAGCTTCAAGACATTAGGATGATATGGCTTCAAGACATTAGGATGTTGTAGCTTCAAGACATTAGGATGTTGTAACTTCAAGACATTAGGATGTTGTAGCTTCAAGACATTAGGATGATATGGCTTCAAGACATTAGGATGTTGTAGCTTCAAGACATTAGGATGTTGTAGCTTCAAGACATTAGGATGTTGTGGCTTCAAGACATTAGGATGTTGTAGCTTCAAGACATTAGGATGTTGTAGCTTCAAGACATTAGGATGATATGGCTTCAAGACATTAGGATGTTGTAGCTTCAAGACATTAGGATGTTGTAGCTTCAAGACATTAGGATGTTGTAGCTTCAAGACATTAGGATGTTGTAGCTTCAAGACATTAGGATGTTCTAGCTTCAAGACATTAGGATGATATGGCTTCAAGACATTAGGATGTTGTAGCTTCAAGACATTAGGATGATATGGCTTCAAGACATTAGGATGTTGTAGCTTCAAGACATTAGGATGTTGTAGCTTCAAGACATTAGGATGATATGGCTTCAAGACATTAGGATGTTGTAGCTTCAAGACATTAGGATGTTGTAGCTTCAAGACATTAGGATGATATGGCTTCAAGACATTAGGATGTTGTAGCTTCAAGACATTAGGATGTTGTAACTTCAAGACATTAGGATGTTGTAGCTTCAAGACATTAGGATGATATGGCTTCAAGACATTAGGATGTTGTAGCTTCAAGACATTAGGATGTTGTAGCTTCAAGACATTAGGATGTTGTAGCTTCAAGACATTAGGATGTTGTAGCTACAAGACATTAGTGCCACAACAAACACATTGATTCTGGCACACTTCCTGAACACAATAACAAGCCACAATAAAAATCTCTTACAGCTTTATCGTCCCTAATTTCTAGACAAGCTAAATGGAGTGGTCTAAAACTTTAGAGCAGGTGAGCAAGTAAACATGTCCAGAACTAAATCCCAAGGACATAAAACCATGAAGCATGGTCTATTTCAGGATCCTTTCTGTAGCCTGATTGCTCCTAAGATCGCACTTGGGTTAATAGAAGGCAGCATCTGTGGAGGCAGCTTGCGTAAGTGTCACACGCTAGTCAGCTGACATTAAGCCTACCCAGTTGGTTTCTGTGAGAGCCGCAGAGAAGAGAGCAGACAGGTGGGAGGAGCTGCACAGTGGTAGATGTCTCCAGTCAGGCAAAGACCCACCAGTGCTTGGGAAAAACTAGAGAAATGTATGCAAATATCAAGTCATCCGGAGAGCCAAACGGTCCCAGTGGTTTAATTGCTTACGGCAGGGATGGGTAACTTGATGGGGGTGGGGCCCACAAAAATGTGAACTCATCATGAGGGGCTGCAGTTGCCCGTGGGTCTGCGTACCCACTTCCATAACCCCTTCCCCCCACTTGAGAGTAGAGAGAAACATTTTAAGTTTTAGAGTTCATTTTGTGCAATTCTACACATTTTGTCATGGGGTGTAGAGAACATTTTGCAGTTTTAAAGCAATTTTGTTGCAATTATACACGTTTTTCCTTGGGGCGGAGAGAAGATTTTGCAATAGTGTAACTAATTTCATGCAATTCAACACATTTTGCCATAGGGTTGAGAGAGATTTGTGCAATTGTTTTAATATAATATCCGAGTGAGACTGACTAGCAAAATCATTGGGGCCCTCCGGCTGGTATTTCGCCCATGATAACAAGTTTAGATAGCTTGCCACTAAACTACTTAGCAATCAAAAAAAATGTAGCTGACATGGGCTACAATCATTTACTGAAAATAACAAGAGAAAAACTGCTGATGCACAACCAAATTATATACATATTCACGGATGTTTAGGAAGCTTGCCTATACAATCTGTGATTAATATTCCATCAAAGAATTTTCACAGATTCACTGGTTTTTATAAATGTGTCAGATTCACAGATTCACAAATTTCCTGCAAATGCACTCTTAGAAAAAAAGGTGCAACCTAGAACCTAAAAGGGTTCCTAGAACCTAAAAGGGTTCTTTGGCTCTCCCCATTGGAGAACCCTTTTTGGTTCCAGGTAGAAACTTTTTTGTTTCAGGTAGAACCCTTTCCACAGAGAGTTCTACATGGAACCCAAAAGAGTTTTACCTGGAACAAAAAATGGTTCTTCAAAGCGTTCTCCTATAGATGAGGTCAATCGAACTTGACCAAAACAATGGAATTGCCGTGGAAGCGCGTGGGGGAAAGGGCCATGAGGGAAAGATCCCGAATCTCCCCATTGCCCCCCAGCAAAATTTGCCTACTTTTAGGCTATTGTTTATGTGTTTTCACACTATGAGGTAAAAATCGGAGTATAATGCTTGTATGGATGTCATCTCCAATTCATGTTCATTCCATCTTCACCAATAAACTGCATTACATTTGCACACACTGTATATAGATGTTTCTATTGTATTATTGACTGTATGTTTGTTTATTCCATGTGTAACTCTGTATTGTTGTTTTTTGTCGCATTGCTTTGCTTTATCTTGGCCAGGTCACAGTTGTAAATGAGAACTTGTTTTCAACTGGCCTACCTGGTTAAATAAAGGTGAAATATATGTATATTTTTTTAACTTTTAAAAATAACTTTGACTACCACCATTGACTTCTGTATGCTAGCTATGCTAACCAGCTAATACGAACGTGAGTTAGCATTTAGCAGTCACTTCTTCTAAACAGCCAAATATATCCAAATTTGACTTAAGTAACCACATTCTGGGCCTGTTACAATACATAAATCATGACGGATTTGTCGAATATCCACTTTGTTAAATCAGATTTGTTGAATGTGCGCCAATCTGGTCAATGGAACGGTCTTCATTCCATCGACCTCTTTACCGCATGTATGGGGACAGCCGAAGAACCCCTTTTGGAATGCTTTTTTTCTGAGTGTAGAATGGAATTAGGTTGTTGTTGTTTTTTAGCTAGGACTGAGGGAAAAATGTTAGAAAGTTTAGGTTTTAGAGGTCATTTGACATTATATACAGTACCAGTCAAATGTTTGGACACACCTACTCATTACAGGGTTTTTCTTAGTTTTTACTATTTTCTACATTGTAGAGAAGTAGTGAAGACATCAAAGCTATGAAGTAACACATATGGAATCATGTAGTAACCAAAAAAGTGTTAAACTAATCAAAATATATTTTATATTTTTGATTCTTCAAAGTAGCAACTCTTTGACACTCTTACTGACAGTTGTGGCTGCTTTGTGTGATGTATTGTTGTCTCTACCTTCTTGCCCTTTGTGCTGTTGTCTGTGCCCAATAACGTTTGTACCATGTTTTGTGCTGCTATCATGTTGTGTTGCTACCATGCTGTGTTCAATCATCAAATGCATTTATAAAGCCTTTCTTACATCAGCTGATGTCACAAAGTGCTGTACAGAAACCCAGCCTAAAATCCCAAACAGCAAGCAATGTAGGCGTAGAAGCACGTGAAGCACGTGTTTCATGTGTTTGCTTTTGTTTCTTGGTCCAAGGAAGTATCTTATTATTATTGGTGTCCTTTACTAGTGGTTTCTTTGCAGCAAATCGGCCATGAATGCCACCTCTGAACAGTTGATGTTGAAATGTGCCTTTTACTTGAATTCTGTGAAGCATTTATTTGGGCTGCAATCTGAGGTGCAGTTAACTCTAATGAACTTATCCTCTGCAGCAGAGGTAACTCTGGGACTTCCTTTCCTGTTGCGGTCCTCATGAGAACCAGTTTCATCATAGTGCTTGATGGTTTTTGCGACTGCACTTGAAGAAACTTCCAAAGTTCTTGAAATGTTCCGGATTGACTGACCTTCATGTCTTAAAGTAATAATGGAATATCGTTTCTCTTTGCTTATTTGAGCTGTTTGCCATAATATGGACTTGGTATTTTACCAAATAGGGCTATCTTCTGTATACCACCCCTACCTTGTCACAACACAACAGATTGTCTCATATGCATTAACCTCTTCCAGCTAGGGTCCCATTTTCCAAATTTTCGCCTGTCTGACGTGCCCAAAGTTAAATGCCTACCACTCATGGCCAGAAACTAGGATATTTACATATTTAGTACTATTGGATAGGAAACACTCTGAAGTTTATAAAACCATTAAGATATAGTCTGTGGCTATTCCAGAACAGATTTAGCAGGCAAAACCAGAGAGATTTCTGTCCGAATTTATTTTTCTGTTGCTCTCTCCTCTCATTTTGAAGCCCATGTAATATTTTTCTATGGGGAATAGGACCGAGGTTGCAGTACTTATGGCTTCCACTAGATGTCAACAGTCTCTGGAAAGGGTATGGAGGAAAAAGCTCTGACCAGATCCTTAGAGAGAGAGAATTACTACGGGTAGGGAAAAAAGGTAAACAGATCGGCACGCTCACGAACGTGAACGCCACCAGCGACCAACTTTCTTTTCGCTTTTTAACGCTTCACTTACCGCTCTTGTAAAATATGATCGCTATTATTCATAAAAGAATACATAAGGATGCATTATTAATGATATTTGATTTGTTTGTGAAAAGATGAGAGGTATAATTTGAACGCGATCCCTTCACTGTAAAACGGGCGAGTAGACTGACAATGCTTGGTGGAGTAGCTGAACGTAACGTGCCAAAAAACAACGGATATTTATGGATATAATTATTTACTTTTTCTAACAAAAGAACCATGGATTATCTTGTTTGGACACTTGGGAAGACCTCAGAAGAAGTTATTTGAAAGGTAAGCGATTTATATTAGCTGTGATATGGATATTTTGAGAACCGAGCTGGATATGAATTTATGCTAATGTGGAAAATATGTGAGGTACTAGCCTCAAACAATCAAATGTAGTGCTTTCGCCGTAAAGCCTTTTTAAAATCTGACAACGCAGTGATATTGCCAAGAAGCAGAGCTTTTGATGGCTATGCAACACTATGCAACACTTGTATATCGAAGTTAAATATTACTTAATATGTATTACGAATATGTATTTTGAATTTGGCGTTATGTTTGCTCTGAAAACGATCCCGCTAAAGGGATCGGCGCGCTAAGAGGTTAAAAAGGAAAGAAATTCCACAAATTAACTTTTAACAAGGCACACTTGTTAATTGAAAAGCATTCCAGGTGACAACCTCATGAAGCTGGTTGAGAGAATACCAAGAGTGTGCAAAGATGTCATCAAGGCAAAGGGTGGCTACTTTGAAGAATCTCAAATATAAAATATATTTTGATTTGTTTAACACATTTTTTGGTCACTACATGATTCCGTATGTGTTATTTCAAAGTTTTTTATGTCTTCACTATTATTCTACAATGTAGAAAATAGTGAAAATAAATAAAACCCCTATAATGAGTAGGTGTGTATTGTGTATACATCATTATCTAATCAGCTTGATCATCTCTGTTTTATAGGCTTTTTAACAGCCTGAAACGTAGAAATGTATCTGCCATACTCCCAGCTGCTGAGGGGAGGATGGCTCATAATAATGGCAGGAATGGAATCAATGGAATGGTATCAGACATGAAAACCATGTGTTTGATTTGTTTGATAACATTCAATTTATTCCATTCCAGCCATTACTATGAGCCCGTCCTCCCCAATTAAGGTCCCACCAGCCACCTGTGGTGTAAAGGGTGAAACAACTTTAAAACTTTGGAAACTTATGAGATTTAAAGAGTGCTGAGAGTGGGAGAAAGAGAGAGACAGACAGAGAGACAGAGAGTGAGAGCAAGGGGTAGAGGAGCAGAAAATGGATATCTCTGCCAGCCAAAACAGACCACATCGTTAGCATTTATTTGAACAGATTTATTCACTGCAATGCAGTTTTAATATCCCACTGCTCTGACAGAGATGGCCAAAAGCCAGGGGTTTGTGTCAGGATTTTTCATCCCATCCTCTGAAGCAATTTTGAGTTGAAAGAATAATGGCATAATTATGCATGTATTTGATCTGTGTTCACTCATTTTAATTTGTAAAAATCTCTCCGCTGAGTGGAGGAAGGTTGTAGCTGAGAACATGCCTGCAGATGCTTATCAGACTTTATTATTTAAATGACGTATATTTATAATTCCTACTCTGTATTTAATACTGTTATTGGAAACCTGACTGTATCCACAAAAGGATATGGCTTGTTGTTGTTATTTGTGCATGCGTACTTTGTATTTGTTTTATTATTGATCACCATTAGTTCCTGCCAAGGCAGCAGCTACTCTTCCTGGGGTTTATTAAGGGTTCCTGTTAGTTCCTGCCAAGGCAGCAGCTACTCTTCCTGGGGTTTATTAAGGGTTCCTGTAAGTTCCTGCCAAGGCAGCAGCTACTCTTCCTGGGGTTTATTAAGGATCCCCATTAGATCCTGTCAAGGCAGCAGCTACTCTTCATGGGGTTTATTAAGGGTTCCTGTTAGTTCCTGCCAAGGCAGCAGCTACTCTTCCTGGGGTTTATTAAGGATCCCCATTAGATCCTGTCAAGGCAGCAGCTACTCTTCATGGGGTTTATTAAGGGTTCCTGTTAGTTCCTGCCAAGGCAGCAGCTACTCTTCCTGGGGTTTATTAAGGGTTCCTGTTAGTTCCTGCCAAGGCAGCAGCTACTCTTCCTGGGGTTTATTATGGATCACCATTAATTTCTGCCAAAGCAGCAGTTACTCTTCCTGGGGTTTATTATGGATCCCCATTAGTTCCTGCCAAGGCAGCAGCTACTCTTCCTGGGGTTTATTATGGATCACCATTAGATCCTGTCAAGACAGCAGCTACTCTTCCTGGGGTTTATTAAGGGTTCCTGTTAGTTCCTGCCAAGGCAGCAGCTACTCTTCCTGGGGTTTATTATGGATCACCATTAGATCCTGTCAAGGCAGCAGCTACTGTTCCTGGGGTTTATAATGGATCCCCATTAGTTCCTTCCAAGGCAGCAGCCACTCTTCCTGGGGTCCAGCAACATTAAGGCAGTTATATAATTTTAAAAGCATTACAATACATTTACAACAGATTTCACAACAAGTGAAGTGTTTGCCCTCAGGCCACTACTCTACTACCACATATCTACAACACAAAATCCATGTGCACGTGTGTGTATAGTGCATATGTGTGTGTGTATGCATGTGTATGTGTCTGTGTTTGTGTCTCTTCACAGTCCCCGCTGTTCCATAAGGTGTATTTTTATCTGGTTTTAAATCTGATTCTACTGCTTGCATCAGTTACTTGATGTGGAATAGAGTTCCATGTAGTCATGGCTCCATGTAGTACTGTGCGCCTCCCATAGTCTGTTCTGGAACTGGGGACTGTGAAGAGACCTCTGGAGGCATGTCTTGTGGGGTATGCATGGGTGTCCGAGCTGTGTGCCAGTGGTTTAGACAGACAGCTCGGTGCATGTCAATACCTCTGAAAAATACTAGTAGTGATGAAGTCAATCTCTCCTCTAATATGAATCATGCCAATAGATATTTACATGCATATTGTTAATGTTAGCTCTCTGTGTACATTTAAGGGCCTGCTGTGCTGCCTTGGTCTGAGCCAATTGTAATTTTCCTAAGTCCCTTTTTGTGGCACCTGACCACACAACTGAACAACAGTCCAGGTGTGACAAAACTAGGGCCTGTAGAACCTGCCTTGTTGACAGTGTTGTTAAGAAGGCCGAGCAGTACTCTATTATGGACAGACTTCTCTCCCGATCTTCTTGACACTAACCAGTCACTCAACCGAGACTGCTCTCTTCTGTGTCACGGATACTCTCCACACTGCCATAGGATACTCTCTATCCTCTGTTCCCATCTTCCTAGATCTATCCACTGCCTTCGACACCGTGAACCATCAGATCCCATCTCCACAGTCTCAGGGCTGAGTGAGTGTGTCAGGCTCTGCACACTCTTGGGTTGCATCTTACCTGGCAGGCTCATGTGGAGAGGATCTGTGTCTGCACCACGTGCTCTCACTACTGGTGTCCCCCAGGGCTCGGTTCTAGGCCCTTTCCTCTTCTCTCTACACACCAAGTCACTAGGCTCCATCATATCATTCACATGGTCTCTCCTATCATGCATGGAACTGTTAATTTTTTATGTGATGTTTAAGTCTGGCTTCTTTTTCTGTTGTGTGTAATGTGCAGTAGCCTATATCATACCTAGTCAGTTGTACAACTGAACGCCTAGTCAGTTGTACAACTGAATGCCTTCAACTGCAATGTGTCTTCCGCATTTAACCCAACCCATACAGTATATGCATTGAATAAGGTCACAGTCATTAATTTTACCAGGAAAATATTCAACCCTAATTGCCACTGAGTTACCTTTGCCATACGGTGATAATGAAAATAGCTGTGCAGCGACGCTCGCCATCCAACCTGACAAAGCTTGAGAGGATCTGCAGAGAAGAATGAGAGACATTCCGCATCCAACCTGTCAGTTGAGAGGATCTGCAGAGAAAAATGAGACATTCCCCGGATATCCAACCTGTCAGAGTTGAGAGGATCTGCAGAGAAGAATGAGACATTCCCCGGATATCCAACCTGTCAGAGTTGAGAGGATCTGCAGAGAAGAATGAGACATTCCCCATCCAACCCGACAGAGCTTGAGAGGATCTGCAGAGAAGAATGAGAGACATTCCCCAAATACAGGTGTGTCAAGCTTGTAGCGTCATACCAAAGAAGACTCGAGGCTGTAATACATTTGCAAACATTTATTTAAAAAAGTGTTTGCTTTGTCATTATGGGGTATTGTGTGTAGATTCATGAGGGGGAAAACACTATTTAATCTACTTTAGAATAAGGTTGTAACCTAACAAAATGTGGAAAAAGTCAAGGGGTCTGAATACTTTCCGAATGTACTGTACCTTTGACATAGGTTGATAATGTTAACAGTTGTTTTTCCCTAGTCTAACTCATTCTCTTAATTTAATAAAAAGATTTATCCTGTTTTATTAATTCATACGTTACTGACAACAGTATATGCTTAAACAACTTCTTTGCGTGCTTTGAGGACAATACAGAGCCACCGACACAGCCGGCTACCAAAGATTGTGGTCTCTCCTTCTCCGTGGCCGCCGTGAGTAAAACATTTAAACATGTTAACTCTCACAAGGCTGCCGGCCCAGACTGCATCCCTAGCCGCGTCCTCAGCACATGCGCAGACCAGCTGGCTGGTGTGTTTACGGACATATTCAATCAATCCCTATCCCAGTCTGCCGTCCATACATGCTTCAAGATGGCCACCATTGTTCCTGTTCCCAAGAAAGCTAAGGTAACTGAACTAAATTACTATCGCCCCGTAGCACTCACTTCTGTCATCATGAAGTGCTTTGAGAGACTGGTCAAGGAGTATATCACCTCCACCCTACCTGTTACCTTAGACCCACACCAATTTGCTTACCGCCCAAATAGGTCCACAGATGATGCAATTGCCATCACACTGCCCACTGCCCTATCCCATCTGGACAAGAGCAATACCTATGTAAGAATGCTGTTCATTGACTACAGCTCAGAATTCAACACCATAGTACCCACCAAACTCATCATTAAGCTTGAGACCCTGGGTCTCGACCCCGCCCTGTGCAACTGGGTCCTGGACTTCCTGACGGGCTGCCCCCAGGTGGTGTAGGTAGGAAACAACATCTCCACTCCGCTGATCCTCAGCACTGGGGCCCGACAAGGCTGTGTTCTCAGCCCTCTCCTGTACTCCCTGTTCACCCATGACTGCGTGGCCATGCACGCCTCCAACTCAATCATCAAGTTTGCAGACGACAATACAGTGGTAGGCTTGAATACCAACAATGACGAGACGGCCTACATGGAGGAGGTGAGGGTCCTCGGAAAAAAGCCTCTCAATGTCAGCAAAACAAAAGAGATGATCGTGGACTTCAGGAAACAGCACCCCTATCCACATCAACGGGACAGCAGTGGAGAAGGTGGAAAGTTTTAAGTACCTCGGTGTACACATCACGGACAAACTGAAATGGTCCACGCACACAGACAGCGTGGTGAAGAAGGCGCAACAGCGCCTCTTCAACCTCAGGAGGTTGAAAAAATGTGTCTTGTCACCAAAAAACCCTCACTAACTTTTACAGGTGCACAATTGAGAGTATCCTATCGGGCTGCATCACTTCCTGGTACGGCAACTGCACCACCCACAACTGCAGGGCTTTCCAGAGGGTGGTGCGGTCTGCATAGCACATCACCGGGGGCAAACTACCTGCCCTCCAGGACACCTACAACACCCGATGTCACAGGAAGGCAAAAAAGATTGTGAAGGACAACAACCACCCGAGCCACTACCTGTCACCCCAGTTCCATCCAGAAGGCGAGGTCAGAACAGGTGCATCAAAGCTGGGACAGAGAGAAAAACAGCTTCTATCACAAGGCCATCAGATTGTTCAACAACCACCACTAGCAGAGAGAGGTGGCTGCCTACCTCAGACTTGATATCATTGGCCACTTTAATAAATGGAACACTAGTCACTTTAAAAATGCCACTTTAAGAATGTTTCTCATTACCCATCTCATATGTATATAGTGTATACTGTATCCTTCACTATCTATTCTTTACTATCTATTGCATATTAGCCGCTCTGTCACTGCTCATCCATATATTTTATACTTATATATTCTCATCCCATTCCTTTACTTGATTGTGTGTATTAGGTTTTGTTATGGAATTGTTAGATATTATCTCTTAGATACTGCTGCACTGTCGGATCTAGAAGCATAAGCATTTCGCTACACTCGCAATAACATCTGCTAACCATGTGTATGTGACCAATACAACTAGATTTTACTTGATAACCAGCTGGTAGTGGCGGCAGTAGGGAGGGCTAACTGACAGCATGTATTGATGTGAACAATGACATGTTAGAGCTCCTTTTTGCTTTAGTATTGAAAGAATGGAGAAAAATTATGAAAAGTACCCTCCTCCTAGTCCAGTCAGCATTATCACATGGGACTGGCAGAGTTTCTGGCCCATATCTGATACAGTACTGAACAATACAAGCGAGGTAGATAGCGATGGCCTGAAAGCTTTGTGGATTTAAACATACGCAATGTTTGAAAGTCCTCTAGGTTTGCGTATAATTAGTTTGTGTGCAGAACATTCAGAGATGCTAATCTTTCCTAATGAGATGGCGCTAACGAGTTCTTCAAGGTGAAAAAGTGTCCTTCAGTGGGCCTCACTCATGGGTTATGCACTAATTGTAAGTCTCTGGAGCGTCTGCTAAATTAATAAAATGTAAATGTAACTTTAGCAAGTGGCTTCAACATTGCCATTCGAAAGAGCCTGATGTGGAGTGTCCGCGTTTGTGTGTTTAGTTATATGATTTGACGCTCAGAAAAACAACAGCAAAAAAAGATATAATAATGTTTTACAACATTCTCCTGTTTTTAGGTATAGCCTAATCAAATGTGCATGCTCAGCAGCGCAGAAGCGAACACGGTTCAGACAGCAGCTTCACAAAATAGGCTTTGTTGTTCATTCATTTATTTATGCTGTTTGTTCTGCCAGTGTTGATGAGAGGCATCATATCTCTGAACTCTGACAAGGGTGGGAAAAGTTATGACTTTTTCCTATCATCCTAGATCATGTCGTTTTTATTGTTTAAGGGAAAAAATCTCAGGTTAAAGTTAAGCTTTTACTGCAGTGGGCTAAATCAGGGTCACAGAGAGTGATTCTTGGTAAGTTTTAAATAACTCTACTTTGAAACGAAAGTATACACCTCACACACATGGTTGAGGGCTTAAATAAAATATATCTGTACCATATCAGATATAGAGTTGAAATGTATTACATTTGGGTTTGCATCCCAATATTATACTGTATATACAGTGGGGGGAACAAGTATTTGATACACTGCTGATTTTGCAGGTTTTCCTACTTACAAAGCATGTAGAGGTCTATAATTTTTATCATAGGTACACTTCAACTGTGAGAGACGGAATCTAAAACAAAAATCCAATCCAAAAATTAATAATTAATTTGCATTTTATTGCATGACATAAGTATTTGATCACCTACCAACCAGTAAGAATTCCGGCTCTCACAGACCTGTTAGTTTTTCTTTAAGAAGCCCTCCTGTTCTCCACTCATTACCTGTATTAACTGCACCAGTTTGAACTCGTTACCTGTATAAAAGACACCTGTCCACACACTCAATCAAACAGACTCCAACCTCTCCACAATGGCCAAGACCAGAGAGCTGTGTAAGGACATCAGGGATAAAATTGTAGACCTGCACAAGGCTGGGATGGGCTACAGGACAATAGGCAAGCAGCTTGGTGAGAAGGCAACAACTGTTGGCGCAATTATTAGAAAATGGAAGAAGTTCAAGATGACGGTCAATCTCCCTCGGTCTGGGGCACCATGCAAGATCTCACCTCGTGGGGCATCAATGATCATGAGGAAGGTGAGGGATCAGCCCAGAACTACACGGCAGGCCCTGGTCGATGACCTGAAGAGAGCTGGGACCACAGTCTCAAAGAAAACCATTAGTAACACACTATGCCGTCATGGATTAAAATCCTGCAGCGCACGCAAGGTCCCCTTGCTCAAGCCAGCGCATGTCCAGGCCCGTCTGAAGTTTGAGAAGGTCATGTGGTCTGATGAGACAAAAATAGAGCTTTTTGGTCTAAACTCCACTCGCCGTGTTTGGAGGAAGAAGAAGGATGAGTACAACCCTAAGAACACCATCCCAACCGTGAAGCATGGAGGAGGTGGAAACATCATTCTTTGGGGATGCTTTTCTGCAAAGGGGACAGGACGACTGCACCGTATTGAGGGAAGGATGGATGGGGCCATGTATCGCGAGATCTTGGCCAACAACCTCCTTCCCTCAGTAAGAACATTGAAGATGGGTCGTGGCTGGGTCTTCCAGCATGACAACGACCCGAAACACACAGCCAGGGCAACTAAGGAGCGGCTCCGTAAGAAGCATCTCAAGGTCCTGGAGTGGCCTAGCCAGTCTCCAGACCTGAACCCAATAGAAAATCTTTGGAGGGAGCTGAAAGTCCGTATTGCCCAGCAACAGCCCCGAAGTCTGAAGGATCTGGAGAAGGTCTGTATGGAGGAGTGGGCCAAAATCCCTGCTGCAGTGTGTGCAAACCTGGTCAAGAACTACAGGAAACATATGATCTCTGTAATTGCAAACAAAGGTTTCTGTACCAAATATTAAGTTCTGCTTTTCTGATGTATCAAATACTTATGTCATGCAATACAATGCAATTTAATTACTTAAAAATCATACAATGTGATTTTCAGGATTTTTGTTTTAGATTCCGTCACTCACAGTTAATTTTGGAAGTTGGGGTGAAAGAGGAGCGATTACGATAGAGGAAACCAAGTCTAGATTTAACTTTAGCCTGAAGCTTTGATATGTGCTGAGAGAAGGGCAGTGTACCATCTAGCCATACTCCCAAGTACTTGTATGAGGTGACTACCTCAAGCTCTAAACCCTCAGACCACTCAACAACAAAAATGGTCCAGACTGTTTGGCATTTGTCAGAATTACCAGATGGCCAATCCTCCCCTGGGTTCCTCAGACAATCCTTGTTTTCTTCTGCTCCATCAGTAAATCACTCATCTAACCACAGAGCCTTCTCTTCTTCAGGATGCTTCACTCTGAGCAACAGCACAGAGACGTAACAGAGTTCCTTATACACACCAGCAAAAATAACAAATTTCCAGATATATTCAACTGATGGCCTCGATACAAAAATGCATGCTGAGCAAAGGGATTGTACAAAAACAAAACAAAGTATACAAAATATTTTACAAATTTGCCTGGTAAAAATGTTATAGGAAGTGGATATGTAAACACACCTAGAGTTAACCTCACAGCTCTCCATTCCAAGCTTATGCTGGGGTTGCAAATTGATGAATAATTCATAAAATAATGTGATGAATAATTTGTAATATGACGATTAATAATGTGTTGGAGGTTTCCTGCTGAAAGTTGGAGATGGTTGTGGCTGTTTTAAGATGGTCATGCAAAGGATAATTTAGTTATTTAATTTAGAATTTTAGGACCCATTTAGGTATAAAAAAAATGAAACATTGAATTTGGCCTTACTGCTATTAGCTCATAGAAACACATTGAATAATCGACTCATACATTGGAAAAACAGATAGTAAAAAAATAAATAATGAAGGAAGTTTGTTTTAAAGTGTCTGTCCTATATCTGAGAGATAAGAAAGATCAGGATTTTTGTAAAACAACAACAACCTATTTTACCAATTTTTTGGGCACTAAACTACTTCCATATATACAGTACCAGTCAAAGGTTTGGACACACCTACTGATTCAAGGGCTTTTCTTTATTTGTTATATTTTCTACATTGTAGAATAACAGTGAAGACATCAAAACTATGAAATAACACATATGGAATCATGTAGTAATCAAAAGTGTTAAACAAATCAAAATGTATTTTATATTTGAGATTCTTCAAAGTAGCCACCCTTTGCCTTGATGACAGCTTTGCACACTCTTGGCATTCTATCAGCAAGCTTCATGAGGTAGTCACCTGGAATGCATTTCAATTAATAGGTGTGCCATGTTAAAAGTTAATTTGTGGAATTTCTTTCTTCTTAATGCGTTTGAGCCAATCAGTTGTGATGTGACAAGGTAGGGGTGGTATACAGAAGATGGCCCTATTTGGTAAAATACCAAGTCCATATTATGGCAAGAACAGCTCAAATAAGCAAGGAGAATCGACAGTCCATCATTATCTTAAGACATGAAGGTCAGTCAATCAGTAGAATTTCAAGTGCAGTCGTTTCTTCAAGTGCAGTCGCAAAAACCATCAAGCGCTATGATGAAACTGGCTCTCATGAAGACTGCCACAGGAAAGGAAGACCCAGAGTTACCTCTGCTGCAGAGAATAAGTTCATTAGAGTTACCAGCCTCAGAAATTGCAGCCCAAATAAATGCTTCACATAGTTCAAGTAACAGACACATCTCAAAATCCACTATTCATGGTCGAATTGATGCAAAGAAACCCCTACTAAAGGACACCAATAATAATAAGAGACTTGCTTGGGCAAAGAAACACAACCAATGGACGTTAGACCGGTGGAAATCTGTCCTTTGGTCTGATGAGTCCAAATTTGGTTCCAAATGCCGTGTCTTTGTGAGACGCAGAGTAGGTGAACGCATGATCGCCGCATGTGTGGTTCCCACAGAGAAGCATGGAGGAGGAGATGTGATGGTGTGGGAGTGCTTTGCTGGTGGCACTGTCTGTGATTTATTTAGAATTCATGGCACACTTAACCAGCATGGCTACCACAGCATTCTGCACCGATGTGCCATCCAATCTGGTTTGCTCTTAGTGGGACTATCATTTCTTTTTCAACAAGACAATGACCCACCACATCTCCAGGCGGTGTAAGGGCTATTTGACAAAGAAGGAGAGTGATGGAGTGCTGCATCAGATAACCTGGCCTCCACAATCACCAAACCTCAACCCAATTGAGATGGATTGGGATGAGTTGGAATGCAGTGAAAGAAAAGCAGCCAACTAGTGCTCAGCATATGTGAGAGCTCTGTTGGAAAAGCATTCCAGGTGAAGCTGGTTGAGAGAATGCCAAGCGTGTGCAAAGCTGTCATCAAAACAAAGGGTGGCTACTTTGAAGAATCAAAAATCAAAAATATATTTTTAACACTTTTTTGGTTACTACATGATTCCATATGTGTTATTTTATAGTGTTGATGTCTTCACTATTATTCTGCAATGTAGAAAATATAACAAATAAAGAAAAGCCCTTGAATGAGTAGGTGTGTCTTAACTTTTGACTGGTACTGTATATATGGAAGTAGTTCAGTGCCCCCCAAAAAAGGTTAAATATGTTGTTGTTTTTACAAAAATCCTGATCTTTCTTATCTCTCAGATATAGGACAGACACTTTAAAATAAACTTCCTTTTTGATTTATTTGTTTTTCCAAAGAACGAGTAGGTGTGTCCAAAATGTTGACTGGTTCTGTACGTCCATAAATATTTTAAACTGGTACCAAATCTCATAAGGCTTGTGGGCGTTTGTATTTGTATTAACTGCCAAGGCAGCAGCTACTCTTTCTGGGGTCTGGCAAAATTAACATGATTGGATAACATGAAAACAGCCTAACCAGCTCTGCTGGCAACAATTTCATTATGCAGGTGTTGTACAGGTGTGGGTGTCAATATACAACCTCCAATATATTATCTCAAATATATGATCTCAAATATATAACCTCCAATATACAACCTGTAATATATTATCTCAAATATAGAACCTCCAATATAGTATCTCAAATATATAACCTCCAATATACAACCTCCAATATATTATCTCAAATATATAACCTCCAATATACAACGTCCAATATATTATCTCAAATATACAACGTCCAATATATTATCTCAAATATACAACGTCCAATATATTATCTAAAATATATAACCTTCAATATACAACCTCCAATATATTATCTCAAATATATAACCTCCAATATACAACCTTCAATATATTATCTCAGATATATAACCTCCAATATACAACGTCCAATATGTTATCTCAAATATATAACCTCCAATATACAACGTCCAATATATTATCTCAAATATACAACCTCCAATAGATTATCTCAAATATATAACCTCCAATATACAACCTTCAATATATTATCTCAAATATATAACATCCAATATACAACGTCCAATATATTATCTCAAATATACAACCTCCAATATATTATCTCAAATATATAACCTCCAATATACAACCTCCAATATATTATCTCAAATATATAACTCCAATATACAACCTCCAAAATATTATCTCAAATATACAACCTCCAATATACAACCTCCAATATATTATCTCAAATATACAACCTCCAATATACAACCTCCAATATACAACCTCCAATATATTATCTCAAATATATAACCTACAATATACAACCTACAATATATTATCTCAAATATATAACTCCAATATACAACCTTCGATATATTATCTCAAATATACAACCTCCAATATACAACCTCCAATATACAACCTACAATATATTATCTCAAATATATAACCTCCAATATACAACTCCAATATACAACCTACAATATATTATCTCATATATATAACCTCCAATATACAACCTCCAATATAATATCGCAAATATACAACCTCCAATATATTATCTCAAATATATAACCTCCAATATACAACCTCCAATATATTATCTCAAATATATGATCTCAAATATATAACCTCCAATATACAACCTGTAATATATTATCTCAAATATATAACCTCCAATATATTATCTCAAATATATAACCTCCAATATACAACCTCCAATATATTATCTCAAATATATAACCTCCAATATACAACGTCCAATATATTATCTCAAATATACAACGTCCAATATATTATCTCAAATATACAACCTCCAATATATTATCTCAAATATATAACCTCCAATATACAACCTCCAATATATCATCTCAAATATATAACCTCCAATATACAACCTCCAATATATTATCTCAAATATATGATCTCAAATATATAACCTCCAATATACAACCTGTAATATATTATCTCAAATATATAACCTCCAATATATTATCTCAAATATATAACCTCCAATATACAACCTCCAATATATTATCTCAAATATATAACCTCCAATATACAACGTCCAATATATTATCTCAAATATATAACCTCCAATATACAACATCCAATATATTATCTCAAATATACAACCTCCAATATATTATCTCAAATATATAACCTCCAATATACAACCTTCAATATATTATCTCAAATATATAACCTCCAATATACAACGTCCAATATATTATCTCAAATATATAACCTCCAATATACAACGTCCAATATATTATCTCAAATATACAACCTCCAATATATTATCTCAAATATATAACCTCCAATATACAACCTTCAATATATTATCTCAAATATATAACCTCCAATATACAACGTCCAATATATTATCTCAAATATACAACCTCCAATATATTATCTCAAATATATAACCTCCAATATACAACCTCCAATATATTATCTCAAATATACAACCTCCAATATATAACCTCCAATATACAATTCCCATATACAACCTCCAATATAATATCTCAAATATACAACCTCCAATATACAACCTCCAATATATTATCTCAAATATATAACCTCCAATATACAACCTCCAATATATTATTTCAAATATATAACCTCCAATATACAACCTCCAATATACAAACCCCAATATATTATCTCAAATATATAACCTCCAATATACAACGTCCAATATATTATCTCAAATATACAACCTCCAATATATTATCTCAAATATATAACCTCCAATATACAACCTTCAATATATTATCTCAAATATACAACCTCCAATATATAACCTCCAATATACAACTCCCATATACAACCTCCAATATACAACGTCCAATATATTATCTCAAATATACAACCTCCAATATATTATCTCAAATATATAACCTCCAATATACAACCTCCAATATATTATCTCAAATATATAACCTCCAATATACAACCTCCAATATATTATCTCAAATATACAACCTCCAATATGTAACCTCCAATATACAACTCCCATATACAACCTCCAATATATTATCTCAAATATACAACCTCCAATATACAACCTCCAATATATTATCTCAAATATATAACCTCCAATATAAAACCTCCAATATATTATCTCAAATATATAACCTCCAATATACAACCTCCAATATACAAACCCCAATATATTATCTCAAATATACAACCTCCAATATATAACCCCCAATATACAAACTTCAATATACATCCTCCAATATACAAACCCCAATATATAATCTCAAATATATAACCTCCAATATATAACCTCTAATATTTTATCTCAAATATACAACCTCCAATATACAACGTCCAATATATTATCTCAAATATACAACCTCCAATATATTATCTCAAATATATAACCTCCAATATACAACCTCCAATATATTATCTCAAATATACAACCTCCTCTCTGCTGTCTTCTTGTGGAGACAGCAGAGCAGGAAGTGTAGTCAGTGCACAGTGAGGATAAGCCAGTCAGCAGGGTTTTCCTGTGAAGTGCACACTTTGTGTCAGTTAAGCACCATCAAACATTATAATTCATTCTTAAATTAATATTTAAGCAATGCTCTTTGTCAGCCATCCAATCTAAATCTAATTGCTGATGGCACAGCATTAATGGTTTGGAAAGGAACTATTTAATAAAGGTGTTATTAAAATTATTTGTGCTCTTTTTTAAATACTGACTATTCAATATACACTCACTTTTCAATACTTGTGTATTTTATGAGCGTGATTGAAATGTCTATTGTTAGATTTAACTTCTAACTGTAATGATATTTTACATTGTGTCATAGTGTCAACTCATATGGACAATGAGAAGTAAACATCTGTGACTGAAAACGCTTTGATCTGTTTTGAAAATGTGCAATATGACTCCCAGTCACGTGTTCAATGGAGTGGAACTCAAAAGGTAACTAATTGCAATGTTTACACAATTCTGTAGCTCACACTTCATTTCCCTGCCAAAAATATTTTGCAGTTTCCAGTCTGTTGAGCTCGCTTTCCTTTACATATGGCAGACGGAGTTCATTTCTGGCGTGCAGTCTGTTCAAAGGGGCGGCCAGCCAGGGAAGACCTCAGAGAGAGAGAGGGGAAGAGTGGACAGCCAGCCGGGGAAGACCTCAGAGAGAAAGGGAGGGGACGGCCAGCCACGGAAGACCTCAGAGAGAGAGAGAGAGAGAGAGAGAGAGAGGGAGGACGGCCAGCCAAGGAAGACCTTAGAGGGAGGGGACGGCCAGCCAGGGAAGACCTCAGAGAGAGAGAGAGAGAGAGGGGACGGCCAGCCAGGGAAGACCTCAGAGAGAGAGAGGGGAGGGGACAGCCAGCCAGGGAAGACCTCAGAGAGAAAGGGAGGGGAGGGGACAGCCAGCCAGGGAATACCTCAGAGAGAGAGAGGGAAGGGGATGGCCAGCCAGGGAAGAGCACAGAGAGAGAGAGAGATGGGACGGACAGACAGGAAAGACCTCAGAGAGAGAGATAGGGGATGGCCAGCCAGGGAAGACCTCAGAGAGAGGAGAGGGGACAGCCAGCCAGAGAAGACCTCAGAGATAAAGAGAGGAGATAGAGAGAAGGGAGGGGACGGACAGCCAGGGAAGACCTCAGAGAGAGAGAGAGAGAGAGAGGAGGGGACGGCCAGCCAGAGAAGACCTCAGAGAGAAAGAGAGGAGAGGGGACGGCCAGCCAGGGAAGACCTCAGAGAGAAAGAGAGTGGAGGGGACGGCCAGTATGACATACAAAAGCCCTGGAGCAGGACCTCTTCTGCTGTTCTCCGTAGGCTCCTTCTCCTTCAATCAACCTGTCGGTATTAGTTTGCGAACACACCCATGATCACCCTGTCCAGTCTCCTAGCCATTACCTCGGTTTCAGATCAATTTGGATCATATCACAACCTAAAGCTAGGTTGATGATGACCCCAGTCCTAACCCACTGGGCACACACTGGTTGAATCAATGTTGTTTCAACAAAATTACTTAAACCAACGTGGAATTGAAGTTGAATTGATGCCCAGTGGTAAGGGACCCTGGGGTGGTGTTTAGTTTCTTCTTGCTCAGCACTCAAATATCTGACCAAACAGTTTTCTGAAAACTGGAATTTGCCAGGTAAGTAGTTGCTTATTGAGGTATTATTACACCCACATTTGGGTCGCTGCCCCTGAGACCTGAACAGGTCATTACTTTCCTTTGAACCTACATCCAGATGAATACCCAGGGTTAATGTACATCATGCTCGTACTCTCACATGCCTAAAAAACAGACGTGCATCTAGTCATAGACTGTTTTTTCTGCTACCGCACGGCAAGCGGTACCGGAGCGCCAAGTCTAGTCATAGACTGTATTCTCTCTGCTACCGCACGGCAAGCGGTATCGCCATAAGACTACTGAACATCTAATCAAATGGCTACCCAGACTATTTGCATTGCCCCTCCCCCCCCTCTTTTACACTGCTGCTAATCTCTGCTATTATTTATGCATAGTCACTTTATTTACTCTGCCTACATGTACATATTACCTCAATTACCTCGACTAACCGGTGCCCCAGCACATTGACTCTGTACCGGTACCCCCTGTATATAGCCTCGCTATTGTTATTTTACTGCTGCTTTTTAATTGTTTGTTACTTTTATTTTTTAGGTATTTTTCTTAAAACTGCATTGTTGGTTAAGGGCTTGTAAGTAAGCATTTCACTGAAAGGTCTACACCTCTTGTATTCAGCGCATGTGACGAATAACATTTGATTTGATTATGTATGTATGTGGACACCTGCTCGTCGAACATCTCATTCCAAAATCATGGGCATTAATATGGAGTTGGTCCCCCCTTTGCTGCTATAACACCCTCCACTCTTCTGGGAAGACTTTCTACTAGTTGATGGAACATTGCTGCGGGGACTTGCTTTCATTCAGCCACAAGAGCATTAGTGAGGTCGGGTACTAATGTTGGGCGATTAGGCCTGGCTCACAGTCTGTGTTCAAATTCATCCCAAAGGTGTACGATGGGGTTGAGGTCAGGGCTCTGTGCAGGCCAGTCAAGTTCTTCCACACGAATCTCGACAAACCATTTCTGTATGGACCTCACTTTGTGCACAGGGGCATTGTCAAGAAACAGGAAAAGGCCTTCCCCAAACTGTGGCCACAAAGTTAGAAGCACAGAATGTTCTAGAATGTCATTGTATGCTGTAGTGTTAAGATTTCCCTTCACTGGAACTACGGGACCTAGCCCGAACCATGAAAAACAGCCCCAGGAACAGGTGTGGCTGAAATAGCCGAATCCACTAATTTGAAGGAGTGTCAACACACTTTTGTATATATAGTGTATGTATCCAAAGTTGTCTCTGTGTATACACCAGCTAATGAGTTTCACTCCTGTCTTCATAATACACGGGTTATGGTACGATGCTCATTAGAACACTGTGTAGGTCATCACTTCAGAGCATTACAGATACCTCCGTTGTATGATAATCTCTAACACTGCTTACTCCACTAGCTTCCGTAAATACACATGGAACCCAGGGTGCTCACAGTGGTGCTCCAGCCCATTAGAGGAGACCAAGGTCAGTCTGTGTGCTCACGATGCTCCCCTAACGCTCCTGTCTGTCTCTAACCTGTTTTCATCACGTCACATTCAGCTGGTTACGCAATCTGTAAAACGTACTTTCAGGGTCTTTTTGGGCCTAGATTTCCACATTTTAATTTGATCAAATTTAATAAAATGTAATTAGATTTTATTTGACACTAGAATCTCTCCATGACAGGCATCTTTTGCGAGGATACTGAAGTACTTACTGAATACAAACTCTTTACTTTGCCTTACTGTATAAATGAGGCTGTTTGTTTTACTACTCTTTTTTTCAGAGGAGTCGTCGCGTGAAATAGTCCCTCTAGAATCGAATGTCTTAGGGTAATTTCACACAAGCGTGATTTCTCCCTCCCAGAGCCATAATCTTGTTGCAGCCGTGCAGGATGCCTGTGCCTCTGTACGACTTAGCAGGCATTGTGGAAAGGTATGTTGCTAGTCTGCTGACGGAAACCCAATAGCGGATCAAAGCTGGATTCGTCCTCAAAATTTCACCAGGAGTGTTCTGCTTGTGTATTTATGTGTGTGTGTGTGTGTGTGTGTGTGTGAGTTTTTATGTGCATGTGTGTCATTTGTGTCTGAATAAGTAGCATTTGCACTTGTGTTACAGATGTACAGTATACTGAAAGCTGACATTGAGACAAATTCCAAATCTTGTTGATAGAGCTGCTCCTACAGTTTCTTGTTCAAAGTGAAATAGAATGTGATTAGATAGAAAAAAAAATCCAATATTCCTTGTTCCTCCTCTTGCCAGTAGTGGCTATTGGAAACTTCCCCCAAATACTTTTTTTTTCTGTCTGAAGAACCTCATGTCATGTGTTGCTGTCTGTCTCTGTCTGTCTGTCTGTCTCCTTGTTGCTTATTCAGATGCGTCTATCCTTGCTGCTGAACACGAGATGCTATTCAGCAGAGATGCTGCTCGGGAGAAATGCTGTTCAGGAGAGAAGCTGATCAGGAGAGAAGCTGATCAGGAGAGAAGCTGTTCAGGAGAGATAGCGCTACGTTGGCTCAGTAGCAGGATTGTGTGAATCATTTCAGCCCTGTTCTGTGACTACGGCCCACTCAGCTCATCCCCTCATGCCTTTGTACCCAGAGCTTTCCACAGCCCCTGCCTGGAAGGTACACTCATATGTGGAGACAAACAAGATTCCATTAATTTAACTCGCTGCTCTGCTGCTTGTCGCTGTGTGTGTGTGTGCGTGTGTGTGTGTGTGTGTGTGTTTATGTGTGTGTGGGGGGGGTTGTTTTCCAGTTAAAAGTCCATTTCAATTTTCTCAATATAACTTTCTGAATTTGAATGGAAGTGCCATTTTTGTACACACACACACAGTCCCATCTTCCTTGAGCACAGTCTGCATACGGAATTGCACTTCCATTCAAACAAATAAGCCTCTTCATGAGGAAATATGATCAGCTAATATGAATACAGATGGGCCCTATTAACATGATTTATGCCACAATTTGACATGTTGAAGATGGAGGACAGAAGGTATTCTACCCTGCATTAATATCGTATTCATATAAGCAGGCCATTTCCCCGTCTTTGATTACTATTTTACTGATTTCACTGACAGCAGGGATTCACATGATGCCGCTAATGCCTGAGCCCCTTGTATTTGTACCATGTGCAGCTCTATATGGAATTAGCCTGTACACCAAAAGGCATCATACAAACCAGCTCCAACTCATTGAGTCTCTCTTTGCATTGAATTCCAGCCCGATTCCAGCGGAAGCCTTATTTAAATGACACGTGTAACAATACACTTCCCTGCTGCAACATCAAGAGTGCCGTATCGTGGGTCTTATAAAATAGCTTCCCAAAAGACAGGCGCAGAGAAGTAAATCATGCTGCACCTCTGCTGCTCCTTTCCCTTTGATAATCACCCCCTGTGAAGATCGCTCAATATTTCCAGTCAAGAAAAGGGGGAGACTATTGCACACAAAATTCAGCAATAAAGAGTACGTTGGAAATAGAGGGTCTTATAAAATCATCACAATGAGGTGTTATACAGTACGTCCTCAAGTGAAATAGGTCTAATGTAATAGAACACGGAACACTACGTCTCTCCTTTATTAATCATGGGTTCCGTGTGTACTCAGTCCTCCGCCCCCTGTAGTGGGGAGAAAGGCAAACATCCAACCTGCATTCAATCAAACTGTATTAAGACTAGCTTCATTGCCTCCATCTAATGCACACCCACAAAGACACACGGACAAGCACATGTCTAGATAGCTCAGCTCTCACAAATACTACTTCTGCTCGTGTTTATTTTTTTTTTTTGGGGGAGTGAAAGCAGAGCGAGAGGAATGAGAAATAGAGTCCGCTCCATGAACAGGAGGCTCGTCGTTCCCTCAGCTGCCCAGCCTGAGGGCTCACAGCTGGGAGGCGCTTCTGCTCACCCCTGGGCCTCTCCTGGGGGGGTCAGCAGTGCCTCAACATACGCTCCATATAGAACAGGAAGGGCCAACATTTAGACGGGATGTGTCCGGGCTATTAAGTAATGGATTCATTAAAATACCTATTTGTGTCAAATGCACCAAAAATATACTTTGAAATTGCTCGGTTCTCTTGTGTAATAATGCGAGTTCCCATATCAGAGTAGTGGGTGTAATGTGCACTTTTTCTGCACCTCGAGGGAAAAATGCGATGTTAAGCAGGAAGATTTTGACACAAACTACATTTGGACCAGATGGGCAATCAAGCCGTTTCTTAGCGAAAAAAACTTCCCTCTTGTGAAGAACCCCAGGTAACGAAGTGTCTTACTTCACATAATGACCTTAATGATCTATAAACATATAAACTATGTAAGGCAACAAATGGATTTCTTCATCCATGGACCCAGAGCCAACAGCGCTCCACTTAAAGATAAGCCCTCCAAATTCATGATCCAGTGCATGTCAGCACTGCTGGAAGGTCTCTGAAACAGTCATTAATATCAGTGAGAGATTTCTAATGAGGGTTAATCAGAACCTCTGCAGGATGCAAAACCATCGGTGCAAAACTGCTGAGGATGAGAGGAGATGGAGATTACAGAGGGAGATGTGATTGGGAGGGGAGTCCCAGGGATCTATAGGATTAATGACTTGATTATACCAAAACATGCATGGCCCAATTATTCTGATCTGTGATACAGCAGGGTGTTGTTGTAATCATTTGTTGGTACGGCAATATCTGTGGGATGAAAGTGCACCGGTCTCTGTGGATGAAGGCAGAGTGAGAGTCACGTGGAGGTGTGAGAGATAAGGTCTCACTGTGGTCTTCTGAACTTATCATCAGTAGATTACTTCAGAAGACCAAAGTGAGACTGCATAATAACTGCACTTACAGTTGCCCTGGGAAGCTCTAGCCTGCCAGAAATTTGACAAACTGGCTTGTTAGAAACGTGACATTCTATGATTGTGGCACATTGAAAGTCACTGAGCTCTTCAGTAAGGTCATTCTACTGCCAAAGTTTGTCTATGGAGATTGCATGGCTGTGTGCTCGATTTTCTACACCTGTCAGCAACGGGTGTGGCTGAAATAGCCAAAATCACTAATTTGAAGGTGTGTCCACATACTTTCCTAATAATAGTGTAGTGCTTTCTGAACTTGTGGAACATCTCGTGTGATTAAGAGAAGACAGTCTGATGAGCTGTTAGTCCTCCAGTCCTCTCATGATATCATGAGCTCTCTACACTGATCACACATCAATGTAAGAATATTACATGGATGTTTTCACCACAACACTGAAACTCTGAGACATTGGTATTTGGTATTTATTAGGATGCCTATTAGCCGCTGCAAAAGCAGCAGCTACTCTTCCTGGGGTCCACATGAAACATGAAATATTCAGAATATTGTTAGTCTAGGACTGAAATACATATATTTAAAACGTCACATTTAAAACGCCAGCATACTGTATTAGTACATACACACAATATCTACAGTGGGGAGAACAAGTATTTGATACACTGCCAATTTTGCAGGTTTTCCTACTTACAAAGCATGTA
Organism: Brachymystax lenok tsinlingensis; assembly: GCA_030435695.1. NCBI lineage: Eukaryota > Metazoa > Chordata > Actinopteri > Salmoniformes > Salmonidae > Brachymystax > Brachymystax lenok. The sequence continues at coordinate 46,050,528 of CM059792.1, read as the reverse complement.
GAGGTCTGTAATTTTTATCATGGGTACACTTCAACTGTGAGAGGCGGAATCTAAAACAATAATCCAGAAAATCACATTGTATGATTTTTAAATAGTTAATTTGCATTTTATTGCATGACATAAGTATTTGATCACCTACCAACCAGTAAGAATTCCGGCTCTCACAGACCTGTTAGTTTTTCTTTAAGAAGCCCTCCTGTTCTCCACTCATTACCTGTATTAACTGCACCAGTTTGAACTCGTTACCTGTATAAAAGACACCTGTCCACACACTCAATCAAACAGACTCCAACCTCTCCACAATGGCCAAGACCAGAGAGCTGTGTAAGGACATCAGGGATAAAATTGTAGACCTGCACAAGGCTGGGATGGGCTACAGGACAATAGGCAAGCAGCTTGGTGAGAAGGCAACAACTGTTGGCGCAATTATTAGAAAATGGAAGAAGTTCAAGATGACGGTCAATCTCCCTCGGTCTGGGGCACCATGCAAGATCTCACCTCGTGGGGCATCAATGATCATGAGGAAGGTGAGGGATCAGCCCAGAACTACACGGCAGGACCTGGTCAATGACCTGAAGAGAGCTGGGACCACAGTCTCAAAGAAGTAGTAACATTAGTAACACACTACGCCGTCATGGATTAAAATCCTGCAGCGCACGCAAGGTCCCCCTGCTCAAGCCAGCGCATGTCCAGGCCCATCTGAAGTTTGAGAAGGTCATGTGGTCTGATGAGACAAAAATAGAGCTTTTTGGTCTAAACTCCACTCGCCGTGTTTGGAGGAAGAAGAAGGATGAGTACAACCCCAAGAACACCATCCCAACCGTGAAGCATGGAGGAGGTGGAAACATCATTCTTTGGGGATGCTTTTCTGCAAAGGGGACAGGACGACTGCACCGTATTGAGGGAAGGATGGATGGGGCCATGTATCGCGAGATCTTGTCGCTGATCTTGTCGCAACAACCTCCTTCCCTCAGTAAGAGCATTGAAGATGGGTCGTGGCTGGGTCTTCCAGCATGACAACGACCCGAAACACACAGCCAGGGCAACTAAGGAGCGGCTCCGTAAGAAGCATCTCAAGGTCCTGGAGTGGCCTAGCCAGTCTCCAGACCTGAACCCAATAGAAAATCTTTTGAGGGAGCTGAAAGTCCGTATTGCCCAGCAACAGCCCCGAAGTCTGAAGGATCTGGAGAAGGTCTGTATGGAGGAGTGGGCCAAAATCCCTGCTGCAGTGTGTGCAAACCTGGTCAAGAACTACAGGAAATGTATGATCTCTGTAATTGCAAACAAAGGTTTCTGAACCAAATATTAAGTTCTGCTTTTCTGATGTATCAAATACTTATGTCATGCAATAAAATGCTAAATTAATTACTTAAAAATCATACAATGTGATTTTCAGGATTTTTGTTTTAGATTCCGTCACTCACAGTTGAAGAATACCTATGATAAAAATTACAGACTTCTACATGCTTTGTAAGTGGGAAAACCTGCAAAATCTGCAGTGTATCAAATACTTGTTCTCCCCACTGTAGGTCTAGTACATAGTACAATGAGAAGAAGATATATAAAATGGCTGTGCCTCTTTACAGTGAGTACAAGAGTGTGCAAATCTGTCATCAAGGCAAAGGGTGGCTACTTTGAAGAATCTTAAATAAAAAATATATTTTGATTTGTTTAACAAGTTTTTGGTTACTACATGATTCCATATGTACTATTTCATAATGTTGATGTCTTCATTATTATTCTACAATGTATAAAATGGTACAAATAAATAAAAACCCTTGAATGAGTAGGTGTGTCCAAACTTTTGACTGGTACTGTATATACAATGGCTGTCTCTTCACAGTCCCCTTTGTGCAGTAAGGTGTTCTTTTATCTGTTTTTTTAACAGGTTTTATTGCTAGCTTGAGTTACCTGGGGTGGCAGAGAGCTCCAACGTAAATAGTCTGTGTTTGTTGTTCAGAAGTCTTATGGCTTGGGGGTAGAAGCTGTTAAGGAGCCTTTTGGACCTAGACTTGGCGCTCCAGTACCGCTTGCCATGCAATAGCAGAAAGAACAGTCTATGACTTGGGTGACTGGAGTCTTAGACAATATTGTGGGTCTTCCTCTGAAACCGCCTAGTATAGAGGTCCTGGATGGCAGAAAACTTGGCCCCAGTGATGTACTGGGCCGCACGCACTACCCTCTGTAGCGCATTACGGCCGGATGCCTAACAGTTGCCATACCATGCGGTGATGCAACCGGTCAGGATGCTCTCGATGGTGCAGCTGTATAACTTTTTGAGGATCTGTGGACCCATGCCAAATCTTTTCAGTCTCCTGATGTAGAATAGGTGTTGTCGTGCCCTCTTCACGACTGTCTTGGTGTGTGTGGAACATAATAGTTTGTCGGTGATGTGGACACCAAGGAAGCTCTCGATCCGCTCCACTGCAGCCCGATCGATGTGAATGGGGGTGTGTTAGGCCCTTCTTTTCCTATAGTCCACAATCAGCTCCTCTGTCTTGCTCACGTTGAGGGAGAGGTTGTTGTCCTGGCACCACACTGCCAGGTCTCTGACCTCCTCCCTATAGGCTGTCTCATCGTTGTCAGTGATTAGACCTACCACCGTTGTGTCAACAAACTTAATGATGGTGTTGGAGTCGTGCTTGGCCACACACCCCTGAGGGGCCCCCGTGTTGAGGATCAGCGTGGAGATGTGTTGTTGCCTCCCTCACCACCTGGGGGCCCCGTCAGGAAGTCCAGGATCCACACACATCAGCTATGGAGAGCATGATCACACAGTCGTCCCGAATAGCTGGTGCTCTCATGCATGCTTCAGTGTTGCTTGCCTCAAAGTGAGCATAAAAGGCATTTAGCCCGCCTTGTAGACTCGCGTGACTGGGCAGCTCGCAGCTAGGTTTCCCTTTGTAGTCTGTAATAATTTGCAAGCCCTGCCACATCCGACGAGCGTCAGAGATGGTATAGTATAGTCCTGTATTGACGCCTTGCCTGTTTGATTGTTTGTCTGAGGGCATACCGGAATTTCTTATAAGCGTCTGGATTAGTGTCCCGCTCCTTGAAAGCGGCAACCTGTAGCTTGGTGCGGATGTTGCCTGTAATCCATGACTTCTGGTTGGGATATGTATGTACCATCACTGTGGGGACGACATCGTCAATATACTTATTGATGACGCCAGTGACTGAGGTGGTATACTCGTCAATGCCATCAGATGAATCCTGGAACTTATTCCAGTCTGTGCTAGAAAAACAATCCTGTAGCTTAGCATCCGTGTCATCGGATCACATCCGTATTGAGCGAGTCACTGGTACCTCCTGCTTTAGTTTTTGCTTGTAAGCAGGAATCAGGAGGATAGAATTATGTTCACATTGTCAGGAATCAAGGTAAGACCCAGATGCAGACACGTCGAATTGACAATGGTTTAATATTCCAACAGGGGCAGGCAATAGACAGGTCAAGGCAGGCAGGGGTCAGTAAACCAGAGGTGGGGCAACGGTACCGGACGGCAGGCAGGCTCAGGGTCAAGCAGAGTAGTCAGGCAGGCGGGCTCAGAGTCAGGACAGGAAAGGGTCAAGACCAGGAGGGCAAGAAAAAGAGAGACTGGGAAAAGCAGGATCTGAGAAAAAAATGCTGGCAGAATTGACAACAGACAAACAGAGAACACAGGTATAAATACACCGGGGATAATGGGGAAGATGGGCGACACCTGGAGGGGGGTGTTTATAATCACAAGGACAGGTTAAAAAGATCAGGGTGTGACACAGATTTGCCAAATGGAGGGCGAGGGAGAGCTTTGTTTGCCTCTCTGTGTGTGGAGTAAAGGTGGTCTAGAGTTTTTTTCCCCCTCTGGTTGCACATGTTACATGCTGGTAGAAATGAGGTAAAACAGATGAAAATTGTCCTGCCTTAAAATCCTCGGCCACTAGGAGCGCTGCATCTGGATGAGCATTTTCTTGTTTGCTCATGGCCCTATACAGCTCGTTGAGTGTAGTCTTAGTGCCAGCATCGGTTTGTGGTGATAAATAAACAGCTACGAAAAACATAGATGAAAACTCTCTTGGCAGATAGTGTGGTCTACAGCTTATCATGATGTACTCTACCACAGGCGAGCAAAACCTTGATACTTCTTTAATATTAGAGACCGCACACCAGCTGTTATTGACAAATAGACACAAACCACCACCCCTCATCTTACCGGAGGTAGATGTTCTGTCTTGCCGATGCGCGGAAAACCCAACCAACTGTATATTATCCATGTCCTTGTTCAGCCAGGACTCTGTGAAACATTAGATATTACAGATTTTAATGTCCTGTTGGTAGGAAAGTCTCTGTATCTCTGTCTCCTCTTCATATGAATAGGGATTTGGGCCTGGTCTGGGAGTAACAGTGTATCCTTCGCGTCAGACTCATTAAAGAAAAACTCCTCATCCAGTTTGAGGTGAGTAATCGCTGTTCTGACATCAGAAGCTCTTTTCAGTCACAAGAGACAGTAGCAGTAAAATTATGTACAAAATAAGTTACAAACAATGGTTAGGAGCCCGTAAAATGGCAGCCATCCCCTCCGGCGCCAGGACTATTGCATGTCTTGTGTTGTACCGATGAGTGTCTGAACTGTGTGCCAACTGCTTGAACAGACAGTTTGGTATCTTCAACATATCAATACCTCGCACAAAGACCATTGTCATGTTACCATAGCGCTGTTGGCTCAACTTTGAGCCAGCTGACCCTTGCCCTCCGTGTCCATCTAAGTGCGATACATGCTGCTTTGTTCTGGACCAACTGCAATTTGACCCTCTTTGCCGCACAGACGTATTGCGTTATGATATATGATAGACTGATTATGATATAATCAGCTTGGTAGTTGAAACACATCCAATTAATATAGATACAAAATATGCTAATACTTGTTTACATACTCCCTGTTGTGGTTTTCATAACGGTGCATGCAGACACCTCTACTGGGTGTTATTAGGAGGGAAATGACAGATTCTTTATATTCAATATGATTTATGCCAAACGTGAAGAATGCAGTCCAAATGTCATCTGCTCACTGTTAATGACCGTCTGTGAAGCTCACTGCTTAGACAGCACAAACCTTGCAACAAAGAACAACTGTTACCTAACTTTCAGTGAAGAGAACTAGGTGTTCCATGGAGGTGTCATTTCATCTGCAGCCAAGGCAAATGTTTTTATTATACAAATGAAGCCCGGAAGACTTCTAACAGCAGTATGTTCTCATTTTAACTAAAGTGTGTCAGCTTCTGTTTTCACCCTGCTGCCAAAAGCCCTGTTTATACCTGGCGCTAACATGTCCTGTGTCTTGATGGCTGCGTTCTGATCTTCTTTTAGTATACAGTGCATTGGGAAAGTATTCAGACCCTTTCCCTTTTTCCACATTTTGTAACATTACAGCCTTATTCTAAAATGGAATCATCAATCTACACACAATACCCCATAATGACAAAGCAAAAACAGTTTTATCAAAATGTTGTCAAATTTAATACAAATAAAAAACAGAAATATCTTATTTACATAAGTATTCAGACCGTTTGCTATGAGGCTCGAAATTTAGCTCAGGTGCCTCATTTTTCCTTGATCATCCTTGAGATGTTTCTACAACTCGATTGGAGTCCACCTGTGGTAAATTCAATTGATTGGACATGATTTTGAAAGGCACACATCTGTCTATAAAATGTCCCACAGTTGACAGTGCATATCAGAGCAAAAACCAAGCCATGAGGTTGAAGGAATTAGACTCCATCATTCTTAAATGGAAGAAGTTTAGGACCACCAAGACTCTTCCTAGAGCTGGCTGCCCGGCCAAACTGAGAAACAGTGGGAGAATTGCCTTGATCAGGGAGGTGACCAAGAACATGATGATCAATCTGATAGAGCTCCAGAGTTCATCTGTGGAGATGGAAGAACCGTCCAGAAGGACAACCATCCCTGCAGCACTCCACCAATCAGGCCTTTATGGTAGAGTGGCCAGACGAAAGCCACACCTCAGTAAAAGGCACTGGCTCCGATGCTCGTCGGTTTTGGTAGGGCTTGCAAACTATTACAGACTACAAACGGAAGAACAGCTGCCCAGTGACACAAGCATACCAGACGAGCTAAACTACTTCTATGCTCACTTTGAGGCAAGTAACACTGAAACATGCATGAGAGCATCAGCTGTTCCGGACAACTGTGTGATCACGCACTCCGCAGCCGATGTGAGTAAGACCTTCAAACAGGTCAACAGGGGCAGACGGATTTCCAGGACGTGTACTCAAAGCATGCGCTGACCAACTGGCAAGTGTCTTCACTGACATTTTCAACCTCTCCCTGTCTGAGACTGTAATACCAATATGTTTCAAGCAGACCACCATAGTCCCTGTGCCCAAGAACACTAAGGTAACCTGCCTAAATGACTACCGACCCGTAGCACTCACGTCTGTAGCCATGAAATGCTTTGAAAGGCTGGTCATGGCTCAAATCAACACCATTTTCTCAGGAACCTTAGACCCACTCCAATGTACATACAACACCAACAGATCCACACTGCCCTTTCACACCTGGACAAAAGGAACACCTATGTGAGAAAGCTATTCATTGACTACAGCTCAGCGTTCAACACCATAGTGCCCTCAAAGCTCATCACTAAGCTATGGACCTGGACATGGTCCAAGCACACCAAGACAGTCGTGAAGAGGGCATGACAAAACCTATTCCCTCTCAGGAGACGGAAACGATTTGGCATGGGTCCTCAGATACTCAAAAGGTATTACAGCCGCACCATCGAGAGCATCCTGACTGGTTGCATCACTGCATGGTGTGGTAACTGCTTGGCCTCCGACCGCAAGGCACTACAGAGGGTAGTGCGTACGGCCCAGTACATCACAGGGGCCAAGCTTCCTGCCATCCAGGAATCCTATCCCAGGCGGTGTCAGAGGAAGGCCCTAAAATTGTAAAGACTCCTGCCACCCTAGTCATAGACTGTTCTCTCAGCTACCTCAAACTGTACCAGAGCGCCAAGTCTAGGTCCAAGATGCTTCTAAACAGCATCTACCCCCAAGCCATAAGACTACTGAACAGATAATCAAATAGCTACCCAGACTATTTGTATTGCCCCCCTTCTATGCTGGTGCTACTCTCTGTTATTATTCTATGCATAGTCACTTTAATAACTCTACGTACATGTACATATTACCTCAATTACCTCGACACCGGTGCCGCCGCACATTGACTCTGTACCGGTACCCCCTGTATATAGCCCCACTATTGTTATTTACTGCTGCTCTTTAATTATTTGTTATTCTTATCTCTTACTTTTTTTTTGTTGGTATTTTCTTAAAACTGCATTTCTGGTTAGGGGCTTGTAAGAAAGCATTTCACTGTAAGGTCTACACCTTTTGTATTCGGCGCATGTGACATAGCATTTTATTTTATTTGACAACCCGCTTGGAGTTTGCCAAAAGGCACCTAAAGGACTCTCAGACCATGAGAAACAAGATTCTCTGGTCTGATGAAACCAAGATGGAACTCTTTGGCGTGAATGCCAAGCGTCACGTCTGGAGGAAACCTGGCACCATCCCTACGGTGAAGCATGGTGGTGGCAGCATCATGCTGTGGGGATGTTGTTCAGCGGCAGGGACTGCGAGACTAGTCAGGATTGAGGGAAAGATGAACAGAGCAAAGTACAGAGAGATCATTGATGAAAACCTGCTCCAGAGTGCTCAGGACCTCAGACTGGGGAGAAGGTTCACCTTCCAACAGGACAACGACTCTAAGCACACAGCCAAGACAACGCAGGGGTGGCTTCAGGACAAGTCTATGAATGTCCTTGAGTCCCCAGCCAGAGTGCGGACTTGAACCTGATCGAACATCTCTGAAGAGACCTGAAAATAGCTTTGCAGCGACGCTCCCCATCCAACCTGACAGAGCTTGAGAGGATCTGCAGAGAAGAATGGGAGAAACTCCCCAAGAAGACTTGAGGCTGTAATCGCTGCCAAAGGTGCTTCAACAAAGTACCTTCAACAAAGTAACAAAGGGTCAGAATACTTATGTTAATGTAATATTTCAGTTTTTTGCAAACATTTTTAAAAACCTCTTTTGGCTTTGTCATTATGGGGTATTGTGTGCAGATTGATGAGGGCAAAAAAAGTTAATACATTTTAGAATAAGACTGAAAAAATTGAAGGTGTCTGAATACTTTCCGAATGCACTGTATATTCCTCAGTCCAAATTATTTGTGGTTCACTTCTCCTCATCTAAAGTAGTCTGTCTTGATCTGATTCTGTCTCTGTGCTGAGGTGTCAAAATGGTCTGTAGCCCCTCCCTGCATTCAATGACCAGAAGTGCCCTCTTTGGCCTCGTGGGTGGAATTTTATAAATATTTCCGGTGAATCCGGTGTTTCCATGTCAGATAGATTTGTTATATTTCACTCTTTTGTGATGTACAGTGGGGAGAACAAGTATTTGATACACTGCCGATTTTGCAGGTTTTCCCACCTACAAAGCATGTAGAAGTCTGTAACTTTTATCATAGGTACTCTTCAACTGTGAGTGACGGAATCTAAAACAAAAATCCTGAAAATCACATTGTATGATTTTTAAGTAATTAATTTGCATTTTATTGCATGACATAAGTATTTGATACATCAGAAAAGCAGAACTTATTATTTGGTAGAAAAACCTTTGTTTGCAGTTACAGAGATCATACGTTTCCTGTGGTTCTTGACCAGGTTTGCACACACTACAGCAGGGATTTTGGCCCACTCCTCCATACAGACCTTCTCCAGATCCTTCAGGTTTCGGGGCTGTCGCTTGGCAATACGGACTTTCAGCTCCCTCCAAAGATTTTCTATTGGATTCAGGTCTGGCTAGGCCACTCCAGGACCTTGAGATGCTTCTTACGGAGCCACTCCTTAGTTGCCCTGGCTGTGTGTTTTGGGTCGTTGTCATGCTGGAAGACCCAGCCACGACCCATCTTCAATGCTCTTACTGAGGGAAGGAGGTTGTTGGCCAAGATCTCGCAATACATGGCCCCATCCATCCTCCCCTCAATACTTTGCAGTCGTCCTGTCCCCATTGCAGAAAAGCATCCCCAAAGAATGATGTTTCCACCTCCATGCTTCACGATTGGGACGGTGTTCTTGGGGTTGTACTCATCATTCTTCTTCCTCCAAACACGGCGAGTGGAGTTTAGACCAAAAAGCTCTATTTTTGTCTCATCAGACCACATGACCTTCTCCCATTCCTCCTCTGGATCATCCAGATGGTCATTGGCAAACTTCAGACGGGCCTGGACATGCGCTGGCTTGAGCAGGGGGCCTTGCGTTCGCTGCAGGATTTTAATCCATGACGGCGTAATGTGTTACTAATGGTTTTCTTTGAGACTGTGGTCCCAGCTCTCTTCAGGTCATTGACCAGGTCCTGCCGTGTAGTTCTGGGCTGATCCCTCACCTTCCTCATGATCATTGATGCCCCACGAGGTGAGATCTTGCATGGTGCCCCATACCGAGGGAGATAGACCGTCATCGAACTTCTTCCATTTTCTAATAATTGCGCCAACAGTTGTTGCCTTCTCACCAAGCTGCTTGCCTATTGTCCTGTAGCCCATCCCAGCCTTGTGCAGGTCTACAATTTTATCCCTGATGTCCTTACACAGCTCTCTGGTCTTGGCCATTGTGGAGAGGTTGGAGTCTGTTTGATTTGAGTGTGTGGACAGGTGTCTTTTATACAGGTAACGAGTTCAAACTGGTGCAGTTAATACAGGTAATGAGTGGAGAACAGGAGGGCTTCTTAAAGAAAAACTGACAGGTCTGTGAGAGCCGGAATTCTTACCTGTTGGTAGGTGATCAAATACTTATGTCATGCAATAAAATGCAAATTAATTATTTAAAAATCATACAATGTGATTTTCTGGATTTTTAGATTCCGTCTCTCACAGTTGAAGTGTACCCATGATAAAAATTACAGACCTCTACATGCTTTGTAAGTAGGAAAACCTGCAAAATCGGCAGTGTATCAAATACTTGTTCTCCCCACTGTAATTTATAGATCGGCAGGTAAGGGTGCTCTCGAGCAGCTAAATGTTCTTTACCATTCGGCCATCAGATTTGCCACCAACGCTCCTTATAGGACACATCACTGCACTCTATACTCCTCTGTAAACTGATCTCTGTATGCCCGTCGCAAGACCCACTGGTTGATGCTTATTTATAAAACCCTCTTAGGCCTCACTCCCCCCTATCTGAGATATCTACTGCAGCCCTCATCCTCCAAATACAACACCCGTTCTGCCAGTCACATTCTGTTAAAGGTCCCCAAAGCACACACATCCCTGGGTCGCTTCTCTTTTCAGTTCGCTGCAGCTAGCGACTGGAACGAGCTGCAACAAACACTCAAACTGGACAGTTTTATCTCAATCTCTTCATTCAAAGACTCAATAATGGACACTCTTACTGACAGTTGTGGCTGCTTTGCGTGATGTATTGTTGTCTCTACTTTCTTGCGCTGTTGTGATGTGCTGTTGTCTGTGCTCAATAATGTTTGTACCATGTTTTGTTCTGCTACCATGTTGTTGTCATGTTGTGTTGCTACCATGCTGTGTTGTCATGTGTTGCTGCCTTGCTATGTTGTGTTGTCTTAGGTCTCTCTTTATGTAGTGTTGTGTTGTCTCTCTTGTCGTGATGTGTGTTTTGTCCTATATTTATATTTTATTTATTTTTCATTTTTAATCCCAGCCCCCGTCCCAGCAGGAGGCCTTTTGCCTTTTGATAGGGCATCATTGTAAATAAGAATTTGTTCTTAACCTACTTGCCTAGTTAAATAAAGATGAAATAAATGAATAAAAAATAAAGACACACCTTTTTTTTTATATATATATAAATAGAAAAAGGTGACATGGCCCACGGGCATGTTAAGTTTTATTTTATTATTTTTGCGCAACTTCTCTCTTATATTAATCTATATTGAGACTTTGGCTGGTCAGTGGGCATTGGTCGGCCCCCCTAGCAAGATGGGCAGGCCCTGTTTTCTGTTAGGCTGAGTTGAGGACACATAAACTCACATTCAAAGTGCAACGCAGCATCAGCAAAGAGATCTGCTCCCACTCGGAAAGGGTGCCTGTAAATGCAGAAAAAGTACATTTTATATTGTCACCTCACTCACTTCTATATTGTCACCTCACTTTTGGGCGGCTAAAACTATGATGTGGTCAAACAGTAAAGTGCATTATCCTTATGATTCCTGTAATGAAAGTATCTGCCTAGTCTCCCCATCCCTGCCAAAAAATCCCCACAGCATGATGCTGCCATCACCATGCTTCACCGTAGGGATGGTGCCAGGTTTCCTCCAGATGTGACGCTTGGCATTCAGGCCAAAGAGTTCAGTCTTGGTTTCATCAGACCAGAGAATCTTGTTTCTCATGATCTGAGAGTCTTTAGGTGCCTTTTGGCAAACTCCAAGCAGGTTTTCGTGCCTTTTACTGAGGAGTGGCCACTCTACCATAAAGGCCTGATTGGTGGAGTGCTGCAGAGATGGTTGTACTTCTGGAAGGTTCTCCCATCTCCACAGAGGAACTCTAGAGCTCTGTAAGAGTAACCATCGGGTTCTTGGTCACCTTCCTTACCAAAGCCCTTCTCCCCCGAATGCTCAGTTTGGCCGGGCGGCCAGCTCTAGGAAGAGTCTTGGTGGTTCCAAACTTCTTCCATTTAAGAATGATGGGGGCCACTGTGTTCTTGGGGACCTTCAATGCTGCAGACATTTTTTGGTTAAAAAAGAGGATGAGGACCATGTCTCACCAGTCACAAGTACAGTGAAGTGGGCTAGTGTGGATAAAATTCCAGCGCCGAATTCTTGTCCCAGTCCGCCCCTGTCTGAATCACTCTCCCCTCTACTTTCAAGGTCCCCCTCTTGTGCTGCAGCTAACCACCCCTAAGCTACATATTTCAGCCTTGCTTTATTCTCTGCAAAATGGCTGACAGGGGGAGGAACTTCAGAGTCAGCACTACAGCTTTTGGTTATAATAGGCAAAGGAAGCAGTTCAAAGGCTAACCCCTACAGAGGCTGTCCCAAATATTCCTGTTGTTTGTCTAGTAACACACACACACATGCGTGTACAAGCGTACACAAAAACACACGCATATTCATGTACACACGTACACAACAAAACACACGCATATGCGTGTACACGCCTACACACTAAAAATGTTTTACATCTGCTCTTGTTTTCTTCTGTGATCCATCACTGAAACTAGTTTCCATTGAATTACAGTCCTTTTGTTTTTAGATGACTGATATCTACACTCCAGCATAAAACTGCTGACTCCATTACCGTATTAATTAGGCGTTCCCACTGGGCACAGACAGTCAATTCAACGTCTATTCCATGTTGGTTCAACATCATTTCATTGAAATGACACGGAAACAATGTTGATTCAATCAGTGTGTGCCCAGTTGGTCCATTATGGTGGGATGAGCTCTGGGGCAAAAGCAGTACACTATGTAGATAGGCAGAAACAGTACACTATGTAGATAGGCAGAAACAGTACACTATGTAGATAGGCAGAAACAGTACACTATGTAGATAGGCAGAAACAGTACACTATGTAGATAGGCAGAAACTGCTTCTCCAATAGAAATACCCCATCACATTTGTAGGTGATGTCATAGAGACGTTGGCTAGAAACACGTCATCGGGTCTGACGGTCGTCTTGCGCCAAATTGCCCATGTGTAGGCCATCAAATCAAAGGCACAAACTTCAATATAAAGTTGTTTTTGACGGAAATGGAAAGGTGTCAGTTTGTCACTTTTACGAGATTGGAGTAGTAACATGTTCAACTACTTAAGACATCGGCTCAAATCTAGATTGAGCATTTAGATTTCGAGAAAATTAACAACTAAGAAATATTTTTTTCACTTCTCTCATTGACTTCTCAAACCCCAAACCCCGGCCTGGTCCGCTTGGTCTGTTTCGCAAACGTTCCCGTAAGTTTTGCGATGTTGCGCCTCTGGGTTTAGAAAAACTCTGGGGTCTGGGGTGCCTCAGTTTTGGCTGCCAGATTCACTTAGGGTGTTATGTTTCCTCTTGTCACAGCCTGGTCTTATAGACTAGATATACTGTAACATAGTCAAATTAAATCCGGGGCACTCAAAGTAGTAGGAAGTTACGTTTGGTACGGTTACATAAGACAGAAGGTTACGTAATCGCAGGGTGGATGGGTGGGTGTACAGTATAACGTGAATGTCTAGCAACCCCAAGGTTGTGCGTTTGAATCTCATCACGGACAACTTTAGCATTTTATCAACTTTGCAACTACTTACTACTTTTTTAGCTACTTTGCAACTACTTAGCATGTGAGCTCACCCTTCCCCTGACCCTAACCTTAACCCCTAGCCCCTAACCCTAACACCTAGCCTAGCTAATGTTAGCCACCAAGCTAATGTTAGCATTAGTGTCCTAGCTAACATTAGCAACAACAAATTGGAATTCTTAACATATCATACATATTTCAAATTTGGAACATATCATATGAAATGGAGGGAGACAGATTTACTTTACTATGCCACGTCTACCCTCTAGTCCTGGTTGCTTGCCAAGCATCTTAGAGAAAATACAAAGCTGAAAGAACAGCACCCTCTGAAAAAAGTTTTCCTACCTACTGCCTGTTGTGTTTGCAAAACTGCAGGTTCTGATCTGATTGTATGGGCTTCATTAGAAAGTCATCACAGCAGAAGCTGTCTGTCATGATGTCTTTATCTAATTTTGATCCGCCTCCGCCTCCTCTACCTCTACGCATGGCAGTTTTTCTGTGTGTCACATAGCCGAGGATGCACCATGTTTATGCTCCAGCGGCACACAGTCTGTTTGTAGAGCTATAAAACTGAGAGTCATTACACCTCTCGAGAAACTATAAAATAGCTTCAAAGAGTTCCACAGTTGCCATGACAACCTAAATAAAAGGAATTATATATGATTTAAGGACAAAAAAGCAGATGAGCCGTAATTTCAAAGTAACCCATGGAGTCCTATCTATGCCAGGAGTTAATGTAATCTTGGTTTAGAATTCCACACAAGTGTTTTTTTTTTACCCGCAAATCAGCATGCTTTTACTTAATCAGGTTCCCTCTTATTATGGGGGAGGCCATGAATCATAGCCTTCCTTCTCATGGACATAGAATCAAAATATAGATTAACAAAGAGACCGAGAGTGGTTTTCCTGGCATTTTGTCTTAAGCTTAAAATGTTGTCTGTGCATGGCAGCACAACAGCTGTGACATCTATTGGGGAACTTTCATTACTGAAAGTGTTCACATTACTGCAATATAATGACTGACTCATACTGCCATCACAATCACTTTCATTGTATAAAGGAATAACTCTAAATAGCAGGTTGAACATTGTATATTTCCTACAGGCCAAACAATATTAGAATAAATATCAGAAAACAGGTTGCACCAAAGAACCCAAGGTCTGCCACTCATTGGCTGACTCAGTTATATTGTCTCATGAGGTGACTTTCTGTGCACCTCTACTTCCTCTCTGCAATGACGGTGACAAAGCCATCTCAGTCTTCTTCAATCAGCAGAGTAATTTGACATCTCTACACTCCACCGGTAAGGACACTGTCTTCCCCTCAGGCAGTAACAAGGAGGAGGGAGGTCAACATGCTCTGGGGGTGTACAGTAAGTAGTTCAAGGGAAATGTCACTTGTTTTCTTCTTTGTTTAACTAGGCAAGTCAGTTAAGAACAAATTCTTATTTACAATGACGGCCTACATCGGCCAAACCCAGACGACGCTGGGCCAATTGTGCGCCAACCTATGGGACTCCCAATCACGGCCGGTTGTGATACAGCCTGGATGAACATGCACAGGATAAAGTTTTATTGTCTTCAGACCCCTAGACTTTTTCCACATTTTGTTACATTAATTTAAAATTGATAAAATCGTTTTTCCCCTCATCCATCTAAACACAATACCCATAATGACAAGGCAAAAACAGGTTTTATAAAATGTTAACAAATGTATAAAAAGAAAAACACTGAAATATCACATTTACATAAGTATTCAGACCCTTTACTCAGAACTTTGTTGAAGCACCTTTGGCAGCAATTACAGCCTCGAGTCTTCTTGGGTATGACGCTACGAGCTTGGCACACCTGTATTTGGGGAGTTTCTCCCATTCTTCTCTGCAGATCCTCTCAAGCTCTGTCAGGTTGGATAGGGAGCATCGCTGCAAAGCTATTTTCAGGTCTCTCTAGAGATGTTAGATCGGGTTCAAGTCCGGGCTCTGGCTGGGCCACTCAAGGACATTCATAAACGTGTCCCAAAGCCACTCCTGCGTTGTCTTGGCTGTGTGTTTAGGGTCATGTCCTGTTGGAAGGTGAACCTTCGCCCCAGTCTGAGAGCCTGAGCGCTCTGGAGTAGGTTTTCATCAAGGATCTCTCTGTACTTTGCTCCATTCATCTTTTCCTCGATCCTGACTAGTCTCCCAGTCCATGCTGCTGAAAAACATCCCCAAAGCATGATGCTGCCATCACTATACTTCACAGTAGGGATGGTGCCAGGTTTCCTCCAGACGTGACGCTTGGCATTCAGGCCAAAGAGTTCAATCTTGGTTTCATCAGACCAGATAATCATGGTCTGAGAGTCCTTTTTGGCAAACTCCAAGCAGGCTGTCATGCGCCTTTTACTGAGGAATGGCTTCTGTCTGGCCACTCTACCATAAAGGCCTGATTGGTGGAGTGCTACAGAGATGGTTGTCCTTCTGGAAGGTTCTCCCATCTTCACAGAGGAACTCTGGAACTCTGTTAGAGTGACCATCGGGTTCTTGGTTACCTCCCCTGACCAAGGCCCTTTGGACAGGTGGCCAGCTCTAGGAAGAGTCTTGGTGTTTCCAAACTTCTTCCATTTAAGAATGATGGAGGCCACTGTGTTCTTGGGGACCTTCAATGCAGCAGAAATGTTTTGATACCCTTCCCCAGATCTGTGCCTCGACACAATCCTGTCTCGGAGCTCTACGGACAATTCTTTTGACCTCCTGGCTTGATTTGTGCTCTGACTTGACTTCATGGCTTGGTTTTTGTGGTGACATGCACTGTCAAACTATGGGACCTTATATAGACAGGTGTGTGCCTTTCCAAATCATGTCCAATCAATTGAATTTACCACAGGTGGACTCCAATCAAGTTTTAGAAACATCTCAAGGATTATCAATGGAAACAGAATGCAGCTGAGCTCAATTTTGAGTCTCACTGCAAAGGGTCTGAATACTTGTGATACTTTTTTATTTGATAAATTTGCAAACAATTCTAAAAACATGTTTTTGCTTTGTCATTATAGGGTATTGTGTGTTGATTGATGAGGAAAACATTTAATTTAATCAATTTTAGAACAAGGCTGTAACGTAACCAAATGTTGAAAAAGTGAAGGGTTCTGAAAACTGTCAGAATGCACTGTATGTACTGGAGTGATAGAGGTAAGTATGTTCTGGAGTGATAGATGTAAGTATGTACTGGAGTGATAGATGTAGGTATGTACTGTAGTGATATAGGTAGGTATGTACTGGAGTGATAGAGATAGGTATGTACTGTAGTCATTGAGGTAGGTATGTACTGGAGTGATAGAGGTAGGTATGTACTGGAGTGATAGAGATAGGTTTGTACTGTAGTCATTGAGGTAGGTATGTACTGGAGTGATAGAGGTAAGTATGTACTGGAGTGATAGATGTGGGTATGTACTGTAGTGATATAGGTAGGTATGTACTGGAGTGATAGAGATAGGTATGTACTGTAGTCATTGAGGTAGGTATGTACTGGAGTGATAGAGGTAAGTATGTACTGGAGTGATAGATGTGGGTATGTACTGTAGTGATATAGGTAGGTATGTACTGGAGTGATAGAGATAGGTATGTACTGTAGTCATTGAGGTAGGTATGTACTGGAGTGATAGAGGTAGGTATGTACTGGAGTGATAGAGATAGGTTTGTACTGTAGTCATTGAGGTAGGTATGTACTGGAGTGATAGAGGTAAGTATGTACTGGAGTGATAGATGTGGGTATGTACTGTAGTGATATAGGTAGGTATGTACTGGAGTGATAGAGATAGGTATGTACTGTAGTCATTGAGGTAGGTATGTACTGGAGTGATAGAGGTAAGTATGTACTGGAGTGATAGATGTGGGTATGTACTGTAATGATATAGGTAGGTATGTACTGGCCAAGAAAGACTGGCATGCATGGTATTGATTTTAGCCCTCTGGTTACAGTGAAGAGCAAGACGTGGCACTCTGTTCTGGGCCAGCTGCAGTTTTTCTAGGTCCTTCTTTGCAGCACCTGACCAAATGACTGGGCAATAATCAAGATAAGATAAAACTAGAGCCTGCAGGACTTGCTTTGTGGAGTGTGGTGTCAAAAAATGCAGAGCATCTCTTATCACGGACGTACCTCTCCCCATCTTTACAATCATTGAATCAATATATTTTGACCATGACAGCTCACAATTCAAGGTAACACAAAGTAATTTAGTCTCCTCCACTTTCTCAACAGCCACATTATTTATTATCAGATTCAGCTGAGGTCTAGAACTTAGGGAATGATTTGTACCAAATACAATGGTTTTAGTTTTAAAGATGTTCAAGAGTCAGGACCAGTTATTACTGGTCACCAATTCTAAAACTGACTGCAACTCTTTGTTTAGGGTTGCAGTGATTTCACTAGCTGTGGTTGCTGACATGTATAATGTTGAGTCATCAGCATACATAGAAACACAGGCTTTGCTTAATGCTAGTGGTAGGCCATTAGTAAAAATAGAAAAGAGTAGAGCACCAAGATAGCTTCCCTGCGGTGTTGAAGAGAGCTTCCCTGCGGTACAACACAGGGGAGTTGCAGAGGGAGGTGTTCAGTCCCAGGGTCCCGAGCAGGATCCAATTGCAGAGGGAGGATCCACTAGCGTAGCACACACCCCTGCAGCCCCCGCAAGGCAGGGGGTGCCCACAAGCTTTGGTTGGGCTCTCCCTGGAAGTTAGGCCCCCCAGATAACATATGGACACATCGTAAGCTATGAAAGACATTTTTTGAATTATAGGAAATTAACTCTAGAACTGCAATATTTTCTCTCAGCCTCATGGTTAAATGTCTAGAATAGCAGGAAATTAGCTCAGAGATTCTTGAAAGTCTGGACAATACTTGTCCGGCAGAGTAACTTTATTTTCATAGTTAAATTTTTTGTTTGTTGCATTTAGGGGAATTGTATTATTTGTTTTTTGAATTTTCTAAATACGTTCAATATTATAAACTTTTATCTGCTCTATGCTTGGAAATACCATTATCCAGAGCAAATTATCACAATTTCAAACTCTCCCCCCAAAACATTTGGGCAATAATGGATATTAACTGAAAAAGGATTTTATGTAGTTTCTTGAAATAGCCCTCTGTGACTATAAAGAATATTTGCCTCAAAACTGTGATTCCTAAAAGATGTCTCCGGAGATTTGGTCAACTCCGTCGAATTTGTCTAAAATCCTAAATGAATCAGGAATGAGCAGGGCCAGCTATACCATAAGGACCCCTTATTCATGTCCTCTACATGTAGTACAACAAGACCACTCATGGTCTGTCAAGTTTTCTTCTTTTGATAGATTTAGACAAACAATAATCACCATGGTCACTACCGTAAACTGTCAACTCCCTCTGCCTGATAGATTCAGATAGTATATGAATTTTGGTTTAATTAAGTTACATTTAATTAGGTTTTAGAGTCATAAAACACAATTGCTACGCTCTATACCACTTGAATGACATTGAAAATGACATTTTTGTCAACTCTGAAAGATCTGATTGAATGGTTATGTTTTTATTGGAGATTTTCAAATTAATAATTTTCCATATTTTGCAATGTTTGTATTTAACTTTTATTTTTAGAATCAAAATTGTGTCTGTTTTGAGTATCTGTTGTCAGCTATGTCATTGGCTTGTCAATGTGAATGCTCTTGTATTGCAGGTCTTAGGAATCAAGCGCAGGAAACAGAGTAAAGACAAAACTCCTTTACTTAACTCCGTTTTGGAGAGTCTGGCGTGCCCAAAGTAAAATACCTGCCACTCAGGCCCAGAAAATAGGATATGCACATAATTAGTACTATTGGATAGGATGTCAACAGTCTTTAGACAGGGTTTCATGACGTTAGGTTGAATTAGAAGTGAATAGAAGAAGAATTTAGACGTGGACCCAGGAAGTAAATAGAATGACATGCGCGTTCACATTCACGGTTCATTTTCTCTCAGCCTCATGGCAAGATGTATAAAATAGCATGAGATTAGCTATATACTGCACATTTATCGCTCTGCTCCATAGAAAAAACATGTATATAAATTGTGGGGGGTCTTTGTCGGACTGCGCTATGCCATCTGCGCTATGCCACTGCCAGGGTCCCGAGCATGGTGACAAGTTTGGAGGGCACTATGGTGCTGAACGCTTTGCTGTTTTCGATGATCATCGTAACAGAAATTAGCCCTCTACAGATCCTCTCTTATGTTGGGCTCCTAAAGGTCTCCGATGAGGGTTAGCATTTGCAGTTTCTTTCGTGGTGTTTCTCTGACCTTTAGTGTTGACCCGCTTTAAAGTCTGACTGATCTGACACAATGTGGATAAGCAATGCCCCACAGAGGAGGCATACCATTCTTAAGTACTCTGTGAATTGGGCTGTTGCATATGATTTCAACCACTTTCTGACTACACCCCCTTTTGATTTGAACGAAACCTTCCAAGCATGTTTGCCCATGATAAAAGTGGTCAGCAAGTGACTTTTTGGACCTGAATGCCAAAACATTCAGGAGATAGAGGTGCTCAAAGTTTACCCATTTTGCATAACCCCACCCTATCATGAGACTTCCATGTCTTCATCATTGAAAAAGATAAACGGCTGAGTTTGATATAATTTTAAAGTTTATGAACAGGGTTGTCAAACTATTTGAAAATGTTTTTATACAAATTTTATACTAACCTTTCAAATGAAAGCATCACAGACTCGTTGTATCTCCCTCTTTTATATTTATATGGAACGACCCTATTGCCACTGAGAACTATGTAGCTTTTGAGAGTGTAGAGAGTCAGTTGTGAAGTGAAGAGTCACAAACAATGCTATAACAAAACTCACATTATCACGGTTGTAAAAGTGAAACTAACCTAAAGGTCATTGTTAATGGTTTTGCTGATGTTTTATTTTTGTAACCTTTATTTAACTGGCCAAGTCAGTTAAGAACAAATTCTTATTTACAATGACAGCCTACCCCCCAGCCAAACCTTCCCCTAACCCGGAATGACTCAGGGCCAATTGTGCGCCGCCCTATGGGACTCCCGATCACGGACGGTTGTGACACAGACTGGGAACGAACCAGGGTCTGTAGTGACCGCTGCACCACTCGGGAGGCCTGATAATGTACGCTGGGGAAACCTCTGTGACTTCTGCTTTACTTTTATTCTCATAACCCAAACTAGAACAACATAGACCTAGGGCACAGACTACACTCTGTTAAAACTTTTGTGAACGTTCATAAGTTAATGCATTAACAATCTAAGAGCAAACCTGCGATGTATGTTTCTTAACCTTTTACTGCAGTAGCCTAAATCAGGGTCACACAGAGTGTTTCTTAAACAAATATATAAAAGTATACACATGGTTATGGGCTTAAAAAAAGAAGTCACCTGTACCATGTCAGATATAGAGTTGAAATGTATAAAATTTTGAGTTTGCATCCCAATATTACACTTTATACACATTACAAAAGACTAAACTACAACAAAACCGTT
The DNA here is from genome assembly GCA_030435695.1 of Brachymystax lenok tsinlingensis. Lineage (NCBI taxonomy): Eukaryota > Metazoa > Chordata > Actinopteri > Salmoniformes > Salmonidae > Brachymystax > Brachymystax lenok. Next base: position 46,029,737 of record CM059792.1, on the reverse strand, counting down.
TGACATAAACACCAGATTTTTGGCTTTAAAATAATAATAATGTTTGTTAATTATGAATTTAATGAAAAATATTAAAACATTCCACCCACTAGGTCATTTGAATGCAGTAAAGGGCTAAGCTGTGTTTAAAAAAAAATCATTTTTGGAATGTAGGCCATGAAAAACATGGTTTTGATTGTGTTCTGAGGGCCTGAGTCACCAGATTTCTGCCAGAAGCAGTGACAACATGAAACCCCATGTGGGAAGATAAATTCTTCAACACAAAGGTTAGAAGCTGTCCCTTTGGTCCAGCTCACGTGTCCAGTTGTACAACTGAAATGTGTCTTCCACATTTAACCCAACCCTGAATCAGAGAGGTGCGGGGGGGCTGCCATAATCAACATCCACATCTTCAGCAAACAGTGGGTTAACTGCCTTGCTCAGGGGAAGAATGACAGATTTTTACCTTGTCAGCTCTGGGATTCGATCAAGCGACCTTTCGGTTACTGGCCCAACATTCTAACCAATAGGCTACCTGTCGCTACACAAAGCTTTTACCCTGTGCAACTTATGTCTCTTTATGCCAGGTCTTGGAGGACGTCAACAGACAGACCTATCTATCCACTGCTTGTGAGTTAGTATTCTTATGGAACACAAGACATGATACATTGAAATTCACCATACTTCCATTGTTGGGTAACACATGTGTACAGCAGAGGAGGCTGGTGGGAGGTGCTATAGAAGGACAGCTCATTGTAATGGCTAGAATGGAATCAAAGGAAAGGAGTCAAGCATGTTGTTTCCGTGTGTTTGATGTGTTTGGTACGATTCCATTCCAGCCCTTAAAATGTGTCTGTCCTCCTATAGCTCCTCCCACCAGCCTCCTCTGGTGTACAGGTATCCAGGTCTCCAGAGTATGCATAGTTCTCTGGGATAAGGTAAATCAACATTCTTCAAGCACTGGGAGGAGTGCTGATTTGATAGTTGAGTTTCTTCTGTTTCGCACAGTATTTTTCGGACTAAATCAATCCACTCTCATTGTAGCAGTACACTCAGTACAAAAGCCATAGTCAGACCTATCCTCAGTTATTCATTATACTGTAGTTTGTGTATAAATGGCCTGAACTTAAAACTCTAAGATGCACAATCAACGGTTCTCTCTCTCCTACTCACATCAAGGACTGAACAAGAAAAGCTGATGTAGCTAGTCCTTCACAGACATATTTGACAGTTTGATTCTTACCCCATCATCATCCCATCATGCCATCTTCGGGGAAACAATCCCGTGCGCCTCATTTTGAGACAAACACTTCCTCTTGCCTCCAGAAATAACAAGATGTGACAGTTGAGATACCGAAACAAAATGTATATGGAAGGAGGGAGGCTTTCCTTTTTGCACCACATACTACTTTGTGTAATAATGACGGGAATGACCCTTGTGCTTTCTCTCCCACTGGACACAGATGCCAGTTAAATGTCTAGTTTTGATTTACATTTGGTTGAGTTATCCACAAATGTGAATTCAACGTGAAATCAACAAAACAAATTATGTCATTGGATTTAGGTTAAAAGTTGGGTGAAAAATATACATATTTTTAAGTCCCTTACATTGATGGATTTTTTCAAATCCAATCAGTTTTCCACGTTGATTCAACATCATCACATTGAATTTTTTGGGTTGAAATAACGTTGAATCAACCAGGTTTTGCCCAGTGGGTTCCTGCCTCACTGTCTGCTTTTCAAAGGTTTAAAGCTTTTAAAGTATAATGGAGCTGAAAGTGTGACCTCTGAGCACCAGTGGATGAGTCTTGCTCTTTCACCTTTCTCACAGGCCAGGGAAAACAACCAGGGTCTGAGGATGGACGGGAGCTAATGCGCTGTGAACAAAAAATGCACAATCAATGCGACAAATGGTTGAAGAATAATGGATGTCAGCTGGTCGGATGGTTTGTTCCATTATTCATCTGTTTAATATTTCATCCATTGGCCTCTTTTCATAAATGGGTACCACATGGAAATACGTTGCGCCCCCAGGACTTGACAAATTACTGCACATGATGTACAAAATGGGCCTGCCTGTCTGTGACTATTTGTCCTGGCTGATCGCCAGCCTCAGATTCAACCAGTCTTCCCATGAGTGATTGCAGTGGTCAACTGGTGCGATTAATGCATGTCCTATTGAACCTGATTCATGCAGTAATGTAAATCCCCAAGGAAACTTGTGCTTACTTACTTATGACTTACTTATCGTAAGAGTAGGGGTGTTAACCCCGGTGTCCTAGCTAAATTAACAATATGTCCCTCATACCATCATGGTCACCTAATTATCCCCAGCTTCCAATTAGCTCATTCATCTCCTCTCCTCTGTAACTATTCCCCAGATCGTTGCTGTAAATGAGAATGTGTTTTTAGTCAACTTACCTGGTAAACTAAGTGTTAAATAAATTCAAATTTAGAGGTCAGTGGGATTTACCCAAGAGACAGTTCAAATCCTGGATAGTTCATTCAGCAGCAAACACGTTATCATATAATGCATCACCATCCCATGATCTTTAGCATAGAGGGTGAAATGGTGAGGCTTACTGTATGTCGTTGACAGTTTTGAGGGCTAAACACATGGTCTGATGTTGAAATCTGACACACCAGTCCTATATCCTAGGTTCCATATGGACAATTTTTTTGTTGATTTTGCTTGCTATAGGAGGCTTTTCAGTGCTAACTAAATGATACAAAAAGTAAGTCAAAACTCAATTATTCAATTTAAAGTATTAATGTATTATTTATGAATATCAATTATATATTTGTTTTTGTTTTTCAACCGACTCTCTTCCTGGCACTTGCTTCAGAAGCTCAATTACCATGAGAGAGTACAGTGAATTCCCTCTAAAACAGCCACGACATAGAAATGTCCGATTCCACCCTGGTGTTACTACTCTGTGTAAAGTGAATATTTCATCAGTAAACGCCTGTAATTGTAAACTAACAAAACACTGTTTAGTTAAATGGCATTCCAAAGCATTTTTTTTCTTTCCCTACAGTATGTAATCTAATGATCTTACTTACTGACTTTATTGTCCCCGTGGGGAAATGTTGTTGCAGTGTCACGTACACATTTAAAGTGGCGTTTAAATACAAAACAAAATAGACAATACAACATTCATAACAGTTACAAACCAATAATAATAATAATAATAATAATAATAATAAAAAGCTGTGGTGATAATCCTTCTCAGCATATTTCTCTGGCTGACAGTGTCATTGCCAAACCAACAAACAATACAAACAGTTAAAATACTCTCAATGAAAGATTTGTAAAATAGTGTCACTATAGTACAGTCTACAATAAAAGATCCCAGATTTTTGAGAAAGTACAGTCTCTGTTGGCTCTTTTTGTAGATCAGGTCTGTACATTTACTCCACTGAAGCTTATTGTCCAAGAGGACACCCAGATATTTATATTCCTCTACAATCTCTATGTTCTGACCTCTGATAGATGTTGCAGAGGTAGGTGTTGTACGCTTCCTGAAGTCTATGCACATCCCTTTGGTCTTGTTGGTATTGAGGACCAAGTGTGATTCCTCACACCACTCTACAAAGTCATCTAGGACCGGGCCATGGTGTTCCTCATCCTCATGCAACAGGCTGATCAAGGCAGTGTCATCAGCCAACTTAACGAGGTGTCTGTCAGGATGGGAACTAGTACAACTATTAGTGTACAAGATGTACAGAGTGGGGACAAAACACATCCCTGAGGAGAGCCTGTGTTGGTATTGCGTATGTCTGACACGTGGGGACCTATTTTGACTCGCTGTGAGCGTTGGCTCAAGAAGTTCAACAGCCACAAAACCAGCCCCCCATCTAAGGAGAAATCCCGAATGAGTCTCTGTGCCAGAATGTAAGGCTGGATTGTGTTGAAGGCAGAAGAAAAGTCAACAAACAGAACCCTGCCATGGGATTTGGCACCCTCTAGATGTCTATAGACCATGTTAAGGAGGGTTAGAATGGCATCATCAACTCTTCTGCTAGGCTGACAGGCAAACTGAAATGGGTCGAGAAGCTTCTGGGTGACACTGAGAATATGACTTTTCACAATTATTAAAAATTAAAAAAATTAAAACGACATTTATTTGGGGATTTAAAACATCCATTATCAACTAAGAACATACAAAGTGATAGTCACTTGTGCGTATGTGTTTTGCCGATTACAGGCATCATACTGTTATCATGTGTATAACTCAAGATGACAGTATAGCCCGGTGAGATATAGTCAAGGCATTGGCTCTGGGAGCTAACACAAGTCTTCAAGTATGACCGAACCATCTTGTTCACCGAACCATCTTGTTCACCGAACCATGCTTGCTACATATGGAGTGACAGTGATACCTTGCATTCCTCCTCCTACTCATCTCATCACTCATTCTATACTGTCCAGTACCATGGTGACATTCCTGTTGAGGTGACATCCACACACCCACCCTACATTGTCTCTCTAAACACATCCACAAGTGAAAACATATTCCTTCCTACCAAATACTGTACTGTTTGTGTTCTAACAAAATAACCTGAAATGTTCATCTTGCAGAAATATGTATCTTCTTCTACGCATTTTGAATTTAACAATGGCTGACTCTCTGCTGGTGAAATTCTGTGATTCATTGTTGTAGTGAAAATGCCATCTTCACTCTCTACTGATGACTCATGACTCACAATATGCAACAAATCTGAATCTAGAATTCAAGGTGAGGAAATGTGTTTGAATGACACTGCATCTTGCATAATGTGTTAGGAATACCACAAAACAACACGCCATGGATGTAAACACAACGAATGGGCTTTTATAGTCATGTCTGAAACCTAGAGAAAATAATGGGCCTACAGCTAGCGAGATTGATTCCAACAGCGTTTAAATTCCTCAGGTTTGTAATGCATTATGTCATTTTGCATTTAATAGATGCTGTGAATGCACAACGCACTCATGCTTTATTCATTGTCTGGCTTTCAACTGTTGAAAATAGGGAAGTTAGGGATTTAACATTAGTCAATTTATGAGCTTGTGCTGTGAGGTTGCTATAGAGTTGTGCAGTAGATGCATGTGACGTTGTTTTAAAATGTTGTTTTACTGCTAGCATGCTGACAGTATACACTCAGCACTGTGGATAAACATATGTAAGAGATTAGTATTAGTATGTGTTATCCAAGTAGGCCTATCACAAAGCCAGTAGCCCAGGAAATGTTTCTCCCATTTGCAAAAACCTATAGAGCCAATAAATATTCTGCTGTCCAAAAAGAGCAGTCTCTAAAAATCACTTCTGTCTCCGTGTCTCTCTCATGATCCAAAGTCATAAGACTCCAGACACGAGAACAGTGGTAGGGCCAAACGAGGTTGTAATGAGGCTATTATCAGGCCCATCAGGCCAACACGTCGTCTGTTATGGCGTTCATTCATTTCCGATGTCCTGGATTAGAGCGCGCGCAAAGAGTTGATCTCGGGTCGGCTGCATATTAAGACAAAGCCGCAGTCCTCTTGTCTGGTTTCTGATGTAGCAGCAGCATGTAAAGCTGTGCCGTATATATGTTATTATGTGACAGAGCAGTTGTGAGGGTCAGGCCTATATACTATATCTTTCAAGAGATGTATGACTGTAAAATACCGCATGTTAAATTACTCCATATTTATTATGTTACTGTCGGTCTACACCTTGATGTCGTCGCAAAACAGACTCATTAGGCTATACATGTGTGTTCTGTAACCTAATAATAACATATGTATGTGTCATTGTTTTCACTATACTTGTGTACATACGATGTAATTAACTAGTTAACTATATGTGTCATTATTTTCACTATACTTGTGTACATAAAATGTAATTAACCAGTCGATTTAGGTTGCCATTTGTGACCAATCATAGACCGGTAATGAGCTGCTTGCACAATCATTATGCCATGAATGTCTTGGCAACTCCACTACTGGTTTATTAACACAGTCTGGGCAAGGGATTTGGGCATTCCCAGTTCTGTAGCGATTTACCTAAGCGTAATTCTCATACGATACAGTGTGAATACGGTGACAGAATGTTCCGAAAACCATCATGAGCTCCCATTTAATGCTGACATAATCGAAGCTCCGCAGTTTATATCTAAAGTAGGTAGGGCTCCGTCTGCTTGTGTATTGACACCGTCATTATCTATAGCTCTGCGCGCACCGCAGACAGCGAGAGAGAGAGAGAGAGAGAGAGAGAGAGAGAGAGAGAGAGAGAGAGAGAGAGCGCCAGAGTAGGGAGAGAGCGGTTGTGACTCAAGCTCTGCGAATTCAGTTAGTCTACTACAACTATGGATGCATTGTGAGTGGCTTGTGGGAAACAGAAGCAGACCTTTTTATGGAATTTGTTTCTTTTTTCGTCGCCAATGCAAAAGGAAATATGCAGCGAAGACTTACCTTGGTCTTTGTTAGTTTTTGTGTTGGGTTTTGCTCTGGTTCAAGTTTCCCAAGTAATATAAATATAGGTGAGTATTATTCACACGGAATGCTTATTATATCACTACTGCGTCCTGTCAGTTTGACATCTAAACTGCTGCGTAATTCCAAAGTTGCAAGACAGTCCCCATTCGTCTTATTTTGTAATAAGCTACGTTCAAATATTCGTTGTTTGATGACAGTTGATGTGAACCCTCTTCAATGATGGCCTTTGTCTTGCACATAGGGGGATTGTTCCCAACGGGCTCCCACGAATATGAGGTTTTTCGGTTTGCACTCTCTCATCACCAGGATATCCCCAAACTGGTACCACAAGTGGACATGGTCGACACAGCAAGCAGCTTTGCTATGACATATGCATGTAAGTTTAGCCTTTATCTCCCTTAATGAACCCCACATGTACAGATGCCATATCTTAATTTGATCATGTAGTGTATTCGAGTGTATTCGAGGTTCAAAAAGGTTAGAAGCCTTCTGCACAATCATTTCCACTTTCAAATTTCAGACTTGATTTGCCCTAACCCCTACAAAAAATGTCCATTCATTATCTACATAACAATTCACATTAACTGTTGCTGCAGGATTATTTTCCTGCTGTGTGAAACTGGCTCAAATTAAGATATGGCATCTGTCATTTTTTAAATTTGTATTTATTAGGGATCCCCATCAGCTACTCTTCCTGGGGTCCAAACACATTAAGGAACTTACATCACACATAAAACAAAAAAAGAAATCACTACAGTACATATAACATTATTATACCACAACATATCTACAATAAAACATGTATAATACCACCATACAACAACATTACAATGTACGTGTGTGTAGAGTGTGGGTGCTAGCGTGCGTATGCGTGTGTGTCTCATCATAATCCTCGTTGTTCCATAAGGTGTAGTTTTATCCGTTTGTATTTCTTTTAATCAGATTTGACTCCTTTCATGAGTTAATCGATGTGGAATAGAGTTTGAAGTCATGACTCTGTGTAGTACTGTGCGTTTTCCAGAGTCTGTTCTGGACTTGGGGATTGTGAAGAGACCCCTTGTGGCATGTCTTGTGGGGGTATGCATGGGTGTCTGAGCTCTGTGTTTTTCAACATGTCAATGCCTCTCACAAAGACAAGTAGTGATGCAGTCAATCTCTCCTCTACTTTGAGCCAGGCGATATTGACATGCATGTCATCGATGTTAGCTCTCCGTGTACACTTAAGGGCCAGCCGTGCTGCTCTGTTCTGGGACAACTGTAATTTGCCTAAGTCAGTCTTTGTGGCACGACCATAAAACTGGTCAGTAGTCCACGTGCAACAGAACTAGGGCCTGTAGGACTTGTTTTGTTGATAGAGATGTCAAGAAATCAGAGCATCACTCTCCCCATTTTAGCTACTGTTGCATCAATATGTTTAGACCATGTCAGTTTACAATTTATTTAACTAGGCAAGTCAGTGAATAACAAATTCTTATTTACAATGACGGCCTAGGAACAGTGGGTTAACTGCCTTGTTCAGGGGCAGAACGACAGACTTTTACCTTGTCAGCTCTGGGATTCAAACTAGCAACCTTTTGGTTACAGGCCCAATGCTCTAACCACTAGGCTACCTGCCACCCCCACACTCTAACCACTAGGCTACCTGCCGCCCCCACACTCTAACCACTAGGCTACCTGCCGCCCCCGCACTCTAACCACTAGGCTACCTGCCGCCCCTGCACTCTAACCACTAGGCTACCTGCTGCCCCTACACTCTAAGCACTAGGCTACCTGCCGCCCCTACACTCTAACCACTAGGCTACCTGCCGCCCCCGCACTCTAACCACTAGGCTACCTGCCGCCCCCGCACTCTAACCACTAGGCTACCTGCCGCCCCCGCACTCTAACCACTAGGCTACCTGCCGCCCCAATCCAGGGTTACTCCAAGCAGTTTAGTCTCCTCAAATTCCTCAATTTCCACATTATTCATTACAAGATTTTAGTTGAGATTTAGGGTTTAGTGAAAGTTTTGTCCCAAATACAATGCTTTTAGCACTAGCTGATTACTTGCCACCCATTCTAAAACTGACTGCAGATCTTTGTAATTGCACTGAATAGTGTTTTCACTTTGATGACAGTTAGTGTTCGAGGTGTTCCAATGCTGTCTCCATTGCATTAACATCTGTTGCTGTACTAAATGTCAACGATAGTGTCAGTAACCTCTTCTCTAACATTATGTCATAATGATTTTGGTGCTACACTAGGAAATTATCCTGTCTAGGCACTCATTTCCACGAATCTGCAGTTTTCTAAAAGATTACAACATTTTAAGGCACCATCTGTTGGCGTCGTGCAATTACTTTTTGACTTTCGTGTCGTCTATAAGATAACTCTGTTCAAAACGCATCCCAGTTGGGCAATAAATGGGTATTTTAGGCGCCAAAAAAACGACTGAGAGATTTTATTTTATTGATCATAGCAGTCATGAAACGTGTGAATCAACAGGGGGAGTTGAGCTGTATCGGCGTCATTTTGTGGAAATTATGGGAAATAGCATGTTTAGGGAACCATAATTATGCCAATATGAAGATTATGACAAAATATGAAAAGCAAATTATCTGAAAAACCTGACGTATCAAATTGACTACATTTCCTATGTGTCTCAATTGAGTAACATATAATAAACGCATTTCAGGCACTCCCTGAGTTCCCTCAAGCTTCCAATAAGTGTAACCTTGCAATGAGAAAGTGAAGATGGAATGTGGGAGGAAACATTCAAATTGCACACAGACAGCAAACCCAACGTTACGGACACTTTTCTGTGGACTCGTAATTTAAATTGACAAGGTGAAAGAGGTGGCTTGCAGTTGAAGACTTGGTATTCTGATCCTGGGTCCTCACCTCTCATCTCCTGCAGATATTATATTATGATTGGATGAGTTTTATGACTTGCTTTAGACACAGTGACCAGTCAGTGTTGATTTGGTTTTTGAATGTATCCTGATTGGCTGTTCTCTCTCTTAGGAAATTGACTTTTGTGCAACCTACTTAGAGTTAAGGAAACTTTTAGGGAAAAGATGAGGGGGAAATTAACTTAAGGTATTTTATGCAAACCGGGCCCAGGGCTCTTATTAAAGGAGCTCAGTGATTCAGTGTTGTTCCTGCCAATGCCTCCTCATTCTAGACATTAGTGTGAGCCGCTTATGACATCAGGATTTGCATTAGGAAGGAATAGCAGTGTTTCATCAGTTGATTTAAAAAGACACAGACAATCTGGAAATGACCTTTTAGCAATTTTATTTTCTTCTTCAGACAACACAATGGATCATAGTCATGAGCAACATCATACTTCCTTGGCTGTATCAGACAGGGGAGCAACCTATTCATGGGTTTCACGGACGCGTCACTCCGTTGATATGGACGTTCTCAGCACGACCGACTCCCATTCTGACTGTGCTGCCCCAAGCATTGTGACTGTGCTGCCACAGGCATTGTGACTGTTCTGCCACAGGCATTGTGACTGTGCTGCCACAGGCATTGTGACTGTGCTACCCCAGGCATTGTGACTGTGCTGCCCCAGGCATTGTGACTGTGCTGCCCCAGGCATTCTGACTGTGCTGCCCCAGGCATTCTGACTGTGCTGCCCCAAGCATTCTGACTGTGCTGCCCCAGGCATTGTGACTGCTGCCCCAGGCATTGTGACTGTGCTGCCCCAGGCATTCTGACTGTGCTGCCCCAAGCATTGTGACTGTGCTGCCCCAGGCATTGTGACTGCTGCCCCAGGCATTGTGACTGTGCTGCCCCAGGCATTGGGACTGTGCTACCCCAGGCATTGTGACTGTGCTGCCCCAGGCATTCTCAATGGGGGCTAATGATGATTTCGTCTTAAGAACACTAAAGTGGCTTGGCAATACAATTATATTTGTAAAGTAAGCAAATAATTCACAAGAAACCCTTTTTGTCATCAGTAAGATATTGTCATATTTACTTTAGACAGATGGTTATGTTGCCATAATCTAGCAAACATCATCATAAAACGAATTGAGTTGCCAGGGTGAGTGGGAGAAATGACGAGGTACGGAGAGCCATATTAACAGTTACAATAATAACCGTATAGTAGAATAATAATAACATCCAATGAATATATTAGGACCATTAACTAGGCTACCAAGACTCAGAGACACCACTGGATGCCTACCAAGTTGAAGGATTCATGTGGAATGTATGAGGTTATTCAGGCTAATGTGTCTGCATGCGTCACACACACACAGTCACAGCCGTCTACAGCCAGGGTCTCAGAAAATGCAGACACAGCTTCCTGCTTCTCCCAGGCAGCACAGCATCACTCACCTGGTAGAGAGCTCAGAGACACATGGCAAATTCAGTTAGTGGACAACGGACAGTTTCTTGTGCCACAAATTACCTGAGATGTCCCACATAGCTACAAGTCGGTACCGATAATCCTTAAAGACTTAAACATTTCCATGAACACTTGGATTTTCTAACCACCTAAATGGCACCCATAAGAGGTGTATAGGTTGAAGCAGAGAGGAAGAAGCAACGCGAGAGACGAAGCAGGAGGTTTTACTCCGCCCAAAATCTGTTCACAAAAAATAAGCCCACAAAGTGAGTAATTTTTGCATGGAGGTCAATGAGAGAGTGTCGAATTTGGCCAACAAAAAATGTAATTGCTAATTTTTCCATGTGAGGCTTATTTGATCGAAAATAAGTTTCGGAATGGTTTGGTTGATACAAAAGCACTGATAAAAGTGGACGCACGTAGCATTTCGGCAACTTTGAAATAAAAACTTTATATTGGAGTTGTGGCTGTTGTCGTAGAGATAGATAGAAGACTCATCATGGATATAACCCGTTTTAGCATGGACATTGCCATTGAGGGCTTCCACCATTTAAAAGTAGTTAATTGGGTGGGGATTCTCATGAGTTGGGAGCAATCAGCCAATGAAGAAGAAGACAATCAACTACTTTAAAATGAAGATAGTCTCAAAGGCGCTTGCCATGCTGTCACAGATGTTATAAAGGAACTGTTGTTCACATGCGTATCTGCCCTCTCATTGGCTAGAATGGTCCCACCTGATCTCGCCTCCTCTCGCCTGCCTTCCATCTTTGAGGACATGTATTTCCATTGTTAGGGTGGTCACTTGACTATCTTGTCAATATCAAATCAAATTGTTTTAGTCCCATGCGCTGAATACAACAGGTGTAGTAGACCTTACAGTGAAATGCTTACTTACGAGCCCCTAACTAACAATGCAGTTTAAATAAAAGTAACAGGTAGTTAAAGAGCAGCAATAAAATAACAATAGCGAGTCTATATACAGGGGGGTACCGTTACAGAGTCAATATGCGGGGGCACCGGTTAGTTGAGGTAATATGTACATGTAGGAGTTATTAAAGTGACTATACATAGATGATAACAACAGAGAGTAGCAGTGGTGTTTGATTAGGTGTTCAGGAGTCTTATGGCTTGGGGGTAGAAGCTGTTTAGAAGCATCTTGGACCTAGACTTGGCACTTTGGCAGTTTGGCGCTTTGGTTGAAGCCATAATGTCATGCTCTGTATCCTGACATCAGGCCTATAGAGGGCAGTGTTGGGGATAAGACTAAATAAGTGCTGATAGTTACAGTGTATTCTAGTCCAGTAAAACCAAGTGCTGCATGTCTTACTCTCATACAGAGAGAGAGAGAGAGAGAGAGAGAGAGAGAGAGAGAGAGAGAGAGAAATGGAGGGAGAGGAGAGAGGGAGAGAGGGATGGAGGGAGAGAGAGAAATAGAGAGAGAGAAACGTAGGTAGGAAGAGAGAGAGAGAGAGACTTGGAGGGAGGTTAGGGAAAGAGAGAGAGGAATGGCGGGACAGAGGGAGAGAGAGAGAGAGACTTGGAGGGAGGTTAGGGAGAGAGAGGCACTGCAGTTAAACAGGGACATGATTCTCTTTCTAGACAAACCCGACATTCCCCCAAGCCAATTTAAAGTTAATGTAATGCCATCTTACCCTTCTGCAATCACCCAGTCTGCTCCCTCATTTCTGTTTTTAAGGGTGTCACATTTGACTGTTTATTCAAAGGACTGGTTTCCCCTTGCCAGAGAAGGTTGAGAAACCTATTTCAATGATTGAATGTACTACTATAGTTCAATAATCAATGGTGTCTAAAATTATCAATCGTTTCAGAGGCACAAACAGATAAATATGGATAATGTTGAATGGAATATGGTTTATCAGAGCTGGAGTATTTTTTGTGGAATTACACATTGTACTGGAAGATAATTCTCATTGAGTGAAGAAGTTTCCTAAGAAACAACTGACTATGGTTTTAATGAGAATCTGGGCATGCACTCTTAATGTGTGCATCAGCTGGTGTTCTATCATTGGATGAACAGCTAAACAGACATGTCACTGGATGAACTGCTAAACAGACATGTCACTGGATGAACTGCTAAACAGACATGTCACTGGATGAACTGCTAAACAGACATGTCACTGGATGAACTGCTAAACAGACATGTCACTGTTGGTGTTCAATCACTGGATGAACTGCTAAACAGACATGTCACTGTTGGTGTTCTATCACTGGATGAACTGCTAAACAGACATGCCACTGTTGGTGTTCTATCACTGGATGAACTGCTAAACAGATATGTCACTGTTGGTGTTCTATCACTGGATGAACTGCTAAACAGACATGTCACTGTTGGTGTTCTTTCACTGGATGAACTGCTAAACAGACATGCCACTGTTGGTGTTCTATCACTGGATGAACTGCTAAACAGACATGCCACTGTTGGTGTTCTATCACTGGATGAACTGCTAAACAGACATGTCACTGTTGGTGTTCTTTCACTGGATGAACTGCTAAACAGACATGTCACTGTTGGTGTTCTATCACTGGATGAACTGCTAAACAGACATGTCACTGTTGGTGTTCTATCACTGGATGAATTGCTAAACAGACATGCCACTGTTGGTGTTCTATCACTGGATGAACTGCTAAACAGACATGTCACTGGATGAACTGCTAAACAGTCATGTCACTGGATGAACTGCTAAACTGACATGTCACTGTTGGTGTTCTATCACTGGATGAACTGCTAAACAGACATGTCACTGTTGGTGTTCTATCACTGGATGAACTGCTAAACAGACATGCCACTGTTGGTGTTCTATCACTGGATGAACTGCTAAACAGACATGTCACTGTTGGTGTTCTATCAATGGATGAACTGCTAAACAGACATGTCACTGTTGGTGTTCTTTCACTGGATGAACTGCTAAACAGACATGCCACTGTTGGTGTTCTATCACTGGATGAACTGCTAAACAGACATGCCACTGTTGGTGTTCTATCACTGGTTGAACTGCTAAACAGACATGTCACTGGATGAACTGCTAAACAGACATGTCACTGTTGGTGTTCTATCACTGGATGAACTGCTAAACAGACATGTCACTGTTGGTGTTCTATCACTGGATGAACTGCTAAACAGACATGTCACTGTTGGTGTTCTATCACTGGATGAACTGCTAAACAGACATGTCACTGTTGGTGTTCTATCACTGGATGAACTGCTAAACAGACATGCCACTGTTGGTGTCATATCACTGGATGAACTGCTAAACAGACATGCCACTGTTGGTGTTCTATCACTGGATGAACTACTAAACAGACATGTCACTGGATGAACTGCTAAACAGACATGTCACTGTTGGTGTTCTATCACTGGATGAACTGCTAAACAGACATGCCACTGTTGGTGTTCTCATCACTGGATGAACTGCTAAACAGACATGTCACTGTTGGTGTTCTATCACTGGATGAACTGCTAAACAGACATGTCACTGTTGGTGTTCTATCACTGGATGAACTGCTAAACAGACATGTCACTGTTGGTGTTCTATCACTGGATGAACTGCTAAACAGACATGTCACTGGATGAACTGCTAAACAGACATGTCACTGGATGAACTGCTAAACAGACATGTCACTGTTGGTGTTCTATCACTGGATGAACTGCTAAACAGACATGCCACTGTTGGTGTTCTGTCACTGGTTGAACTGCTAAACAGACATGTCACTGTTGGTGTTCTATCACTGGATGAACTGCTAAACAGACATGTCCACTGTTGGTGTTCTATCACTGGATGAACTGCTAAACAGACATGTCACTGTTGGTGTTCTATCACTGGATGAACTGCTAAACAGACATGTCACTGTTGGTGTTCTATCACTGGATGAACTGCTAAACAGACATGTCACTGTTGGTGTTCTATCACTGGATGAACTGCTAAACAGACATGTCACTGTTGGTGTTCTGTCACTGGATGAACTGCTAAACAGACATGTCACTGTTGGTGTTCTGTCACTGGTTGAACTGCTAAACAGACATGTCACTGTTGGTGTTCTATCACTGGATGAACTGCTAAACAGACATGTCACTGGATGAACTGCTAAACAGACATGTCACTGGATGAACTGCTAAACTGACATGTCACTGTTGGTGTTCTATCACTGGATGAACTGCTAAACAGACATGCCACTGTTGGTGTTCTATCACTGGATGAACTGCTAAACAGACATGTCACTGTTGGTGTTCTATCACTGGATGAACTGCTAAACAGACATGCCACTGTTGGTGTTCTATCACTGGTTGAACTGCTAAACAGACATGTCACTGTTGGTGTTCTATCACTGGATGAACTGCTAAACAGACATGTCACTGGATGAACTGCTAAACAGACATGTCACTGTTGGTGTTCTATCACTGGATGAACTGCTAAACAGACATGCCACTGTTGATGTTCTATCACTGGATGAACTGCTAAACAGACATGTCACTGGATGAACTGCTAAACAGACATGTCACTGTTGGTGTTCTATCACTGGTTGAACTGCTAAACAGACATGTCACTGTTGGTGTTCTATCACTGGATGAACTGCTAAACAGACATGTCACTGGATGAACTGCTAAACAGACATGTCACTGTTGGTGTCCTGTCACTGGATGAACTGCTAAACAGACATGTCACTGGATGAACTGCTAAACAGACATGTCACTGTTGGTGTTCTGTCACTGGATGAACTGCTAAACAGACATGTCACTGGATGAACTGCTAAACAGTCATGTCACTGGATGAACTGCTAAACTGACATGTCACTGTTTGTGTTCTATCACTGGATGAACTGCTAAACAGACATGTCACTGTTGGTGTTCTATCACTGGATGAACTGCTAAACAGACATGCCACTGTTGGTGTTCTATCACTGGATGAACTGCTAAACAGACATGTCACTGTTGGTGTTCTATCACTGGATGAACTGCTAAACAGACATGTCACTGTTGGTGTTCTATCACTGGATGAACTGCAAAACAGACATGCCACTGTTGGTGTTCTATCACTGGATGAACTGCTAAACAGACATGTCACTGGATGAACTGCTAAACAGTCATGTCACTGGATGAACTGCTAAACTGACATGTCACTGTTGGTGTTCTATCACTGGATGAACTGCTAAACAGACATGTCACTGTTGGTGTTCTATCACTGGATGAACTGCTAAACAGACATGCCACTGTTGGTGTTCTATCACTGGATGAACTGCTAAACAGACATGTCACTGTTGGTGTTCTATCACTGGATGAACTGCTAAACAGACATGTCACTGTTGGTGTTCTGTCACTGGATGAACTGCTAAACAGACATGTCACTGTTGGTGTTCTATCACTGGATGAACTGCTAAACAGACATGTCACTGTTGGTGTTCTATCACTGGATGAACTGCTAAACAGACATGTCACTGGATGAACTGCTAAACAGACATGTCACTGGATGAACTGCTAAACTGACATGTCACTGTTGGTGTTCTATCACTGGATGAACTGCTAAACAGACATGTCACTGTTGGTGTTCTTTCACTGGATGAACTGCAAAACAGACATGTCACTGTTGGTGTTCTATCACTGGATGAACTGCTAAACAGACATGTCACTGTTGGTGTTCTATCACTGGATGAACTGCTAAACAGACATGTCACTGTTGGTGTTCTATCACTGGATGAACTGCTAAACAGACATGCCACTGTTGGTGTTCTATCACTGGATGAACTGCTAAACAGACATGTCACTGGATGAACTGCTAAACAGACATGTCACTGTTGGTGTTCTATCACT
Organism: Brachymystax lenok tsinlingensis; assembly: GCA_030435695.1. Taxonomy (NCBI): domain Eukaryota; kingdom Metazoa; phylum Chordata; class Actinopteri; order Salmoniformes; family Salmonidae; genus Brachymystax; species Brachymystax lenok. The sequence continues at coordinate 46,013,135 of CM059792.1, read as the reverse complement.
GGTTGAACTGCTAAACAGACATGTCACTGTTGGTGTTCTATCACTGGATGAACTGCTAAACAGACATGTCACTGGATGAACTGCTAAACAGACATGTCACTGTTGGTGTTCCTGTCACTGGATGAACTGCTAAACTGACATGTCACTGTTGGTGTTCTATCACTGGATGAACTGCTAAACAGACATGCCACTGTTGGTGTTCTATCACTGGATGAACTGCTAAACAGACATGTCACTGTTGGTGTTCTATCACTGGATGAACTGCTAAACAGACATGTCACTGTTGGTGTTCTATCACTGGATGAACTGCTAAACAGACATGTCACTGTTGGTGTTCTATCACTGGATGAACTGCTAAACAGACATGTCACTGGATGAACTGCTAAACAGACATGTCACTGGATGAACTGCTAAACTGACATGTCACTGTTGGTGTTCTATCACTGGATGAACTGCTAAACAGACATGCCACTGTTGGTGTTCTATCACTGGATGAACTGCTAAACAGACATGTCACTGTTGGTGTTCTATCACTGGATGAACTGCTAAACAGACATGTCACTGTTGGTGTTCTATCACTGGATGAACTGCTAAACAGACATGTCACTGGATGAACTGCTAAACAGACATGTCACTGTTGGTGTTCTATCACTGGATGAACTGCTAAACAGACATGTCACTGTTGGTGTTCTATCACTGGATGAACTGCTAAACAGACATGTCACTGGATGAACTGCTAAACAGACATGTCACTGTTGGTGTTCTATCACTGGTTGAACTGCTAAACAGACATGTCACTGTTGGTGTTCTATCACTGGATGAACTGCTAAACAGACATGTCACTGGATGAACTGCTAAACAGACATGTCACTGTTGGTGTTCTATCACTGGATGAACTGCTAAACAGACATGTCACTGTTGGTGTTCTATCTATCACTGGATGAACTGCTAAACAGACATGTCACTGTTGGTGTTCTGTCACTGGATGAACTGCTAAACAGACATGTCACTGTTGGTGTTCTATCACTGGATGAACTGCTAAACAGACATGTCACTGTTGGTGTTCTATCACTGGATGAACTGCTAAACAGACATGTCACTGGATGAACTGCTAAACAGACATGTCACTGGATGAACTGCTAAACTGACATGTCACTGTTGGTGTTCTATCACTGGATGAACTGCTAAACAGACATGCCACTGTTGGTGTTCTATCACTGGTTGAACTGCTAAACAGACATGTCACTGTTGGTGTTCTATCACTGGATGAACTGCTAAACAGACATGTCACTGGATGAACTGCTAAACAGACATGTCACTGTTGGTGTTCTATCACTGGATGAACTGCTAAACAGACATGCCACTGTTGATGTTCTATCACTGGATGAACTGCTAAACAGACATGTCACTGGATGAACTGCTAAACAGACATGTCACTGTTGGTGTTCTATCACTGGATGAACTGCTAAACAGACATGTCACTGTTGGTGTTCTATCACTGGATGAACTGCTAAACAGACATGTCACTGGATGAACTGCTAAACAGACATGTCACTGTTGGTGTCCTGTCACTGGATGAACTGCTAAACAGACATGTCACTGGATGAACTGCTAAACAGACATGTCACTGTTGGTGTTCTGTCACTGGATGAACTGCTAAACAGACATGTCACTGTTGGTGTTCTATTACTGGATGAACTGCTAAACAGACATGTCACTGTTGGTGTTCTATCACTGGATGAACTGCTAAACAGACATGTCACTGGATGAACTGCTAAACAGTCATGTCACTGGATGAACTGCTAAACTGACATGTCACTGTTGGTGTTCTATCACTGGATGAACTGCTAAACAGACATGCCACTGTTGGTGTTCTATCACTGGATGAACTGCTAAACAGACATGTCACTGTTGGTGTTCTATCACTGGATGAACTGCTAAACAGACATGTCACTGTTGGTGTTCTATCACTGGATGAACTGCTAAACAGACATGCCACTGTTGGTGTTCTATCACTGGATGAACTGCTAAACAGACATGCCACTGTTGGTGTTCTATCACTGGATGAACTGCTAAACAGACATGTCACTGGATGAACTGCTAAACAGACATGTCACTGTTGGTGTTCTATCACTGGTTGAACTGCTAAACAGACATGTCACTGTTGGTGTTCTATCACTGGATGAACTGCTAAACAGACATGTCACTGGATGAACTGCTAAACAGACATGTCACTGTTGGTGTTCTATCACTGGATGAACTGCTAAACAGACATGTCACTGGATGAACTGCTAAACAGACATGTCACTGTTGGTGTTCTGTCACTGGATGAACTGCTAAACAGACATGTCACTGGATGAACTGCTAAACAGACATGTCACTGTTGGTGTTCTATCACTGGATGAACTGCTAAACAGACATGTCACTGTTGGTGTTCTATCACTGGATGAACTGCTAAACAGACATGTCACTGTTGGTGTTCTATCACTGGATGAACTGCTAACAGACATGTCACTGGATGAACTGCTAGACATGTCACTGTCACTGTTGGTGTTCTATCACTGGATGAACTGCTAAACAGACATGCCACTGTTGGTGTTCTATCACTGGTTGAACTGCTAAACAGACATGTCACTGTTGGTGTTCTATCACTGGATGAACTGCTAAACAGATATGTCACTGGATGAACTGCTAAACAGACATGTCACTGTTGGTGTTCTATCACTGGATGAACTGCTAAACAGACATGCCACTGTTGATGTTCTATCACTGGATGAACTGCTAAACAGACATGTCACTGGATGAACTGCTAAACAGACATGTCACTGTTGGTGTTCTATCACTGGTTGAACTGCTAAACAGACATGTCACTGTTGGTGTTCTATCACTGGATGAACTGCTAAACAGACATGTCACTGGATGAACTGCTAAACAGACATGTCACTGTTGGTGTCCTGTCACTGGATGAACTGCTAAACAGACATGTCACTGGATGAACTGCTAAACAGACATGTCACTGTTGGTGTTCTGTCACTGGATGAACTGCTAAACAGACATGTCACTGTTGGTGTTCTATTACTGGATGAACTGCTAAACAGACATGTCACTGTTGGTGTTCTATCACTGGATGAACTGCTAAACAGACATGTCACTGGATGAACTGCTAAACAGTCATGTCACTGGATGAACTGCTAAACTGACATGTCACTGTAGGTGTTCTATCACTGGATGATCTGCTAAACAGACATGCCAGTGTTGGTGTTCTATCACTGGATGAACTGCTAAACAGACATGTCACTGTTGGTGTTCTATCACTGGATGAACTGCTAAACAGACGTGTCACTGTTGGTGTTCTTTAACTGGATGAACTGCTAAACAGACATGCCACTGTTGGTGTTCTATCACTGGATGAACTGCCAAACAGACATGCCACTGTTGGTGTTCTATCACTGGATGAACTGCTAAACAGACATGTCACTGGATGAACTGCTAAACAGACATGTCACTGTTGGTGTTCTATCACTGGTTGAACTGCTAAACAGACATGTCACTGTTGGTGTTCTATCACTGGATTAACTGCTAAACAGACATGTCACTGGATGAACTGCTAAACAGACATGTCACTGTTGGTGTTCTATCACTGGATGAACTGCTAAACAGACATGTCACTGGATGAACTGCTAAACAGACATGTCACTGTTGGTGTCCTGTCACTGGATGAACTGCTAAACAGACATGTCACTGGATGAACTGCTAAACAGACATGTCACTGTTGGTGTTCTATCACTGGATGAACTGCTAAACAGTCATGTCACTGTTGGTGTTCTATCACTGGATGAACTGCTAAACAGACATGTTACTGTTGGTGTTCTATCACTGGATGAACTGCTAAAAAGACATTTCACTGTTGTTCTATCACTGGATGAATTGCTAAACAGACATGCCACTGTTGGTGTTCTATCACTGGATGAACTGCTAAACAGACATGTCACTGGATGAACTGCTAAACAGTCATGTCACTGGATGAACTGCTAAACAGACATGTCACTGTTGGTGTTCTTTCACTGGATGAACTGCAAAACAGACATGCCACTGTTGGTGTTCTATCACTTGATGAACTGCTAAACAGACATGTCACTGGATGAACTGCTAAACAGACATGTCACTGGATGAACTGCTAAACTGACATGTCACTGTTGGTGTTCTATCACTGGATGAACTGCTAAACAGACATGCCACTGTTGGTGTTCTATCACTGGTTGAACTGCTAAACAGACATGTCACTGTTGGTGTTCTATCACTGGATGAACTGCTAAACAGACATGCCACTGTTGGTGTTCTATCACTGGTTGAACTGCTAAACAGACATGTCACTGTTGGTGTTCTATCACTGGATGAACTGCTAAACAGACATGTCACTGGATGAACTGCTAAACAGACATGTCACTGTTGGTGTTCTATCACTGGATGAACTGCTAAACAGACAGGTCACTGTTGGTGTTCTATCACTGGATGAACTGCTAAACAGACATGTCACTGTTGGTGTTCTTTCACTGGATGAACTGCAAAACAGACATGCCACTGTTGGTGTTCTATCACTTGATGAACTGCTAAACAGACATGTCACTGGATGAACTGCTAAACAGACATGTCACTGGATGAACTGCTAAACTGACATGTCACTGTTGGTGTTCTATCACTGGATGAACTGCTAAACAGACATGCCACTGTTGGTGTTCTATCACTGGTTGAACTGCTAAACAGACATGTCACTGTTGGTGTTCTATCACTGGATGAACTGCTAAACAGACATGCCACTGTTGGTGTTCTATCACTGGTTGAACTGCTAAACAGACATGTCACTGTTGGTGTTCTATCACTGGATGAACTGCTAAACAGACATGTCACTGGATGAACTGCTAAACAGACATGTCACTGTTGGTGTTCTATCACTGGATGAACTGCTAAACAGACATGCCACTGTTGGTGTTCTATCACTGGATGAACTGCTAAACTGACATGTCACTGTTGGTGTTCTATCACTGGATGAACTGCTAAACAGACTTGCCACTGTTGGTGTTCTATCACTGTATGAACTGCTAAACTGACATGTCACTGTTGGTGTTCTATCACTGGATGAACTGCTAAACAGACATGCCACTGTTGGTGTTCTATCACTGGTTGAACTGCTAAACAGACATGTCACTGTTGGTGTTCTATCACTGGATGAATTGCTAAACAGACATGCCACTGTTGGTGTTCTATCACTGGATGAACTGCTAAACAGATATGTTACTGTTGGTGTTCTATCACTGGATGAACTGCTAAAAAGACATTTCACTGTTGTTCTATCACTGGATGAATTGCTAAACAGACATGCCACTGTTTGTGTTCTATCACTGGATGAACTGCTAAACAGACATGTCACTGGATGAACTGCTAAACAGTCATGTCACTGGATGAACTGCTAAACAGACATGTCACTGTTGGTGTTCTTTCACTGGATGAACTGCAAAACAGACATGCCACTGTTGGTGTTGTATCACTTGATGAACTGCTAAACAGACATGTCACTGGATGAACTGCTAAACAGACATGTCACTGGATGAACTGCTAAACTGACATGTCACTGTTGGTGTTCTATCACTGGATGAACTGCTAAACAGACATGCCACTGTTGGTGTTCTATCACTGGTTGAACTGCTAAACAGACATGTCACTGTTGGTGTTCTATCACTGGATGAACTGCTAAACAGACATGCCACTGTTGGTGTTCTATCACTGGTTGAACTGCTAAACAGACATGTCACTGTTGGTGTTCTATCACTGAATGAACTGCTAAACAGACATGTCACTGGATGAACTGCTAAACAGACATGTCACTGTTGGTGTTCTATCACTGGATGAACTGCTAAACAGACAGGTCACTGTTGGTGTTCTATCACTGGATGAACTGCTAAACAGACATGTCACTGTTGGTGTTCTTTCACTGGATGAACTGCAAAACAGACATGCCACTGTTGGTGTTCTATCACTTGATGAACTGCTAAACAGACATGTCACTGGATGAACTGCTAAACAGACATGTCACTGGATGAACTGCTAAACAGACATGTCACTGTTGGTGTTCTATCACTGGATGAACTGCTAAACAGACATGCCACTGTTGGTGTTCTATCACTGGATGAACTGCTAAACTGACATGTCACTGTTGGTGTTCTATCACTGGATGAACTGCTAAACAGACATGCCACTGTTGGTGTTCTATCACTGGATGAACTGCTAAACAGACATGCCACTGTTGGTGTTCTATCACTGGTTGAACTGCTAAACAGACATGTCACTGTTGGTGTTCTATCACTGGATGAATTGCTAAACAGACATGCCACTGTTGGTGTTCTATCACTGGATGAACTGCTAAACAGACATGTCACTGTTGGTGTTCTATCACTGGATGAACTGCTAAACAGACATGTCACTGGATGAACTGCTAAACAGACATGTCACTGTTGGTGTTCTATCACTGGATGAACTGCTAAACAGACATGCCACTGTTGGTGTTCTATCACTGGATGAACTGCTAAACTGACATGTCACTGTTGGTGTTCTATCACTGGATGAACTGCTAAACAGACATGCCACTGTTGGTGTTCTATCACTGTATGAACTGCTAAACTGACATGTCACTGTTGGTGTTCTATCACTGGATGAACTGCTAAACAGACATGCCACTGTTGGTGTTCTATCACTGGTTGAACTGCTAAACAGACATGTCACTGTTGGTGTTCTATCACTGGATGAATTGCTAAACAGACATGCCACTGTTGGTGTTCTATCACTGGATGAACTGCTAAACAGACATGTCACTGGATGAACTGCTAAACAGTCATGTCACTGGATGAACTGCTAAACTGACATGTCACTGTAGGTGTTCTATCACTGGATGATCTGCTAAACAGACATGCCACTGTTGGTGTTCTATCACTGGATGAACTGCTAAACAGACATGTCACTGTTGGTGTTCTATCACTGGATGAACTGCTAAACAGACATGTCATTGTTGGTGTTCTATCACTGGATGAACTGCTAAACAGTCATGTCACTGTTTGTGTTCTATCACTAGATGAACTGCTAAACAGACATGTTACTGTTGGTGTTCTATCACTGGATGAACTGCTAAACATACATGTCACTGTTGGTGTTCTATCACTGGAGGAATTGCTAAACAGACATGCCACTGTTGGTGTTCTATCACTGGATGAACTGCTAAACAGACATGTCACTGGATGAACTGCTAAACAGTCATGTCACTGGATGAACTGCTAAACTGACATGTCACTGTTTGTGTTCTATCACTGGATGAACTGCTAAACAGACATGTCACTGTTGGTGTTCTATCACTGGATGAACTGCTAAACAGACATGCCACTGTTGGTGTTCTATCACTGGATGAACTGCTAAACAGACATGTCACTGTTGGTGTTCTATCACTGGATGAACTGCTAAACAGACATGTCACTGTTGGTGTTCTTTCACTGGATGAACTGCAAAACAGACATGCCACTGTTGGTGTTCTATCACTTGATGAACTGCTAAACAGACATGTCACTGGATGAACTGCTAAACAGACATGTCACTGTTGGTGTTCTGTCACTGGTTGAACTGCTAAACAGACATGTCACTGTTGGTGTTCTATTACTGGATGAACTGCTAAACAGACATGTCACTGTTGGTGTTCTATCACTGGATGAACTGCTAAACAGACATGTCACTGGATGAACTGCTAAACAGACATGTCACTGGATGAACTGCTAAACTGACATGTCACTGTTGGTGTTCTATCACTGGATGAACTGCTAAACAGACATGCCACTGTTGGTGATCTATCACTGGTTGAACTGCTAAACAGACATGTCACTGTTGGTGTTCTATCACTGGATGAACTGCTAAACAGACATGCCACTGTTGGTGTTCTATCACTGGTTGAACTGCTAAACAGACATGTCACTGTTGGTGTTCTATCACTGGATGAACTGCTAAACAGACATGTCACTGGATGAACTGCTAAACAGACATGTCACTGTTGGTGTTCTATCACTGGATGAACTGCTAAACAGACATGCCACTGTTGATGTTCTATCACTGGATGAACTGCTAAACAGACATGTCACTGGATGAACTGCTAAACAGACATGTCACTGTTGGTGTTCTATCACTGGTTGAACTGCTAAACAGACATGTCACTGTTGGTGTTCTATCACTGGATTAACTGCTAAACAGACATGTCACTGGATGAACTGCTAAACAGACATGTCACTGTTGGTGTTCTATCACTGGATGAACTGCTAAACAGACATGTCACTGGATGAACTGCTAAACAGACATGTCACTGTTGGTGTCCTGTCACTGGATGAACTGCTAAACAGACATGTCACTGGATGAACTGCTAAACAGACATGTCACTGTTGGTGTTCTATCACTGGATGAACTGCTAAACAGTCATGTCACTGTTGGTGTTATATCACTGGATGAACTGCTAAACAGACATGTTACTGTTGGTGTTCTATCACTGGATGAACTGCTAAAAAGACATTTCACTGTTGTTCTATCACTGGATGAATTGCTAAACAGACATGCCACTGTTGGTGTTCTATCACTGGATGAACTGCTAAACAGACATGTCACTGGATGAACTGCTAAACAGTCATGTCACTGGATGAACTGCGAAACAGACATGTCACTGTTGGTGTTCTATCACTGGATGAACTGCTAAACAGACATGCCACTGTTGGTGTTCTATCACTGGATGAACTGCTAAACAGACAGGTCACTGTTGGTGTTCTTTCACTGGATGAACTGCAAAACAGACATGCCACTGTTGGTGTTCTATCACTTGATGAACTGCTAAACAGACATGTCACTGGATGAACTGCTAAACAGACATGTCACTGGATGAACTGCTAAACTGACATGTCACTGTTGGTGTTCTATCACTGGATGAACTGCTAAACAGACATGCCACTGTTGGTGTTCTATCACTGGTTGAACTGCTAAACAGACATTTCACTGTTGGTGTTCTATCACTGGATGAACTGCTAAACAGACATGCCACTGTTGGTGTTCTATCACTGGTTGAACTGCTAAACAGACATGTCACTGTTGGTGTTCTATCACTGGATGAACTGCTAAACAGACATGTCACTGGATGAACTGCTAAACAGACATGTCACTGTTGGTGTTCTATCACTGGATGAACTGCTAAACAGACAGGTCACTGTTGGTGTTCTATCACTGGATGAACTGCTAAACAGACATGTCACTGTTGGTGTTCTTTCACTGGATGAACTGCAAAACAGACATGCCACTGTTGGTGTTCTATCACTTGATGAACTGCTAAACAGACATGTCACTGGATGAACTGCTAAACAGACATGTCACTGGATGAACTGCTAAACTGACATGTCACTGTTGGTGTTCTATCACTGGATGAACTGCTAAACAGACATGCCACTGTTGGTGTTCTATCACTGGTTGAACTGCTAAACAGACATGTCACTGTTGGTGTTCTATCACTGGATGAACTGCTAAACAGACATGCCACTGTTGGTGTTCTATCACTGGATGAACTGCTAAACAGACATGTCACTGGATGAACTGCTAAACAGACATGTCACTGTTGGTGTTCTATCACTGGATGAACTGCTAAACAGACATGCCACTGTTGGTGTTCTATCAGTGGATGAACTGCTAAACTGACATGTCACTGTTGGTGTTCTATCACTGGATGAACTGCTAAACAGACATGCCACTGTTGGTGTTCTATCACTGTATGAACTGCTAAACTGACATGTCACTGTTGGTGTTCTATCACTGGATGAACTGCTAAACAGACATGCCACTGTTGGTGTTCTATCACTGGTTGAACTGCTAAACAGACATGTCACTGTTGGTGTTCTATCACTGGATGAATTGCTAAACAGACATGCCACTGTTGGTGTTCTATCACTGGATGAACTGCTAAACAGACATGTCACTGGATGAACTGCTAAACAGTCATGTCACTGGATGAACTGCTAAACTGACATGTCACTGTAGGTGTTCTATCACTGGATGATCTGCTAAACAGACATGCCACTGTTGGTGTTCTATCACTGGATGAACTGCTAAACAGACATGTCACTGTTGGTGTTCTATCACTGGATGAACTGCTAAACAGACATGTCATTGTTGGTGTTCTATCACTGGATGAACTGCTAAACAGTCATGTCACTGTTTGTGTTCTATCACTAGATGAACTGCTAAACAGACATGTTACTGTTGGTGTTCTATCACTGGATGAACTGCTAAACATACATGTCACTGTTGGTGTTCTATCACTGGAGGAATTGCTAAACAGACATGCCACTGTTGGTGTTCTATCACTGGATGAACTGCTAAACAGACATGTCACTGGATGAACTGCTAAACAGTCATGTCACTGGATGAACTGCTAAACTGACATGTCACTGTTTGTGTTCTATCACTGGATGAACTGCTAAACAGACATGTCACTGTTGGTGTTCTATCACTGGATGAACTGCTAAACAGACATGCCACTGTTGGTGTTCTATCACTGGATGAACTGCTAAACAGACATGTCACTGTTGGTGTTCTATCACTGGATGAACTGCTAAACAGACATGTCACTGTTGGTGTTCTTTCACTGGATGAACTGCAAAACAGACATGCCACTGTTGGTGTTCTATCACTTGATGAACTGCTAAACAGACATGTCACTGGATGAACTGCTAAACAGACATGTCACTGTTGGTGTTCTGTCACTGGTTGAACTGCTAAACAGACATGTCACTGTTGGTGTTCTATTACTGGATGAACTGCTAAACAGACATGTCACTGTTGGTGTTCTATCACTGGATGAACTGCTAAACAGACATGTCACTGGATGAACTGCTAAACAGACATGTCACTGGATGAACTGCTAAACTGACATGTCACCGTTGGTGTTCTATCACTGGATGAACTGCTAAACAGACATGCCACTGTTGGTGATCTATCACTGGTTGAACTGCTAAACAGACATGTCACTGTTGGTGTTCTATCACTGGATGAACTGCTAAACAGACATGCCACTGTTGGTGTTCTATCACTGGTTGAACTGCTAAACAGACATGTCACTGTTGGTGTTCTATCACTGGATGAACTGCTAAACAGACATGTCACTGGATGAACTGCTAAACAGACATGTCACTGTTGGTGTTCTATCACTGGATGAACTGCTAAACAGACATGCCACTGTTGATGTTCTATCACTGGATGAACTGCTAAACAGACATGTCACTGGATGAACTGCTAAACAGACATGTCACTGTTGGTGTTCTATCACTGGTTGAACTGCTAAACAGACATGTCACTGTTGGTGTTCTATCACTGGATGAACTGCTAAACAGACATGTCACTGGATGAACTGCTAAACAGACATGTCACTGTTGGTGTCCTGTCACTGGATGAACTGCTAAACAGACATGTCACTGGATGAACTGCTAAACAGACATGTCACTGTTGGTGTTCTGTCACTGGATGAACTGCTAAACAGACATGTCACTGTTGGTGTTCTATTACTGGATGAACTGCTAAACAGACATGTCACTGTTGGTGTTCTATCACTGGATGAACTGCTAAACAGACATGTCACTGGATGAACTGCTAAACAGTCATGTCACTGGATGAACTGCTAAACTGACATGTCACTGTAGGTGTTCTATCACTGGATGATCTGCTAAACAGACATGCCAGTGTTGGTGTTCTATCACTGGATGAACTGCTAAACAGACATGTCACTGTTGGTGTTCTATCACTGGATGAACTGCTAAACAGACATGTCACTGTTGGTGTTCTTTAACTGGATGAACTGCTAAACAGACATGCCACTGTTGGTGTTCTATCACTGGATGAACTGCTAAACAGACATGCCACTGTTGGTGTTCTATCACTGGATGAACTGCTAAACAGACATGTCACTGGATGAACTGCTAAACAGACATGTCACTGTTGGTGTTCTATCACTGGTTGAACTGCTAAACAGACATGTCACTGTTGGTGTTCTATCACTGGATGAACTGCTAAACAGACATGTCACTGGATGAACTGCTAAACAGACATGTCACTGTTGGTGTCCTGTCACTGGATGAACTGCTAAACAGACATGTCACTGGATGAACTGCTAAACAGACATGTCACTGTTGGTGTTCTATCACTGGATGAACTGCTAAACAGTCATGTCACTGTTGGTGTTCTATCACTGGATGAACTGCTAAACAGACATGTTACTGTTGGTGTTCTATCACTGGATGAAAAGCTAAAAAGACATTTCACTGTTCTTCTATCACTGGATGAATTGCTAAACAGACATGCCACTGTTGGTGTTCTATCACTGGATGAACTGCTAAACAGACATGTCACTGGATGAACTGCTAAACAGTCATGTCACTGGATGAACTGCTAAACAGACATGTCACTGTTGGTGTTCTATCACTGGATGAACTGCTAAACAGACATGCCACTGTTGGTGTTCTATCACTGGATGAACTGCTAAACAGACAGGTCACTGTTGGTGTTCTATCACTGGATGAACTGCTAAACAGACATGTCACTGTTGGTGTTCTTTCACTGGATGAACTGCAAAACAGACATGCCACTGTTGGTGTTCTATCACTTGATGAACTGCTAAACAGACATGTCACTGGATGAACTGCTAAACAGACATGTCACTGGATGAACTGCTAAACTGACATGTCACTGTTGGTGTTCTATCACTGGATGAACTGCTAAACAGACATGCCACTGTTGGTGTTCTGTCACTGGTTGAACTGCTAAACAGACATGTCACTGTTGGTGTTCTATCACTGGATGAACTGCTAAACAGACATGCCACTTTTGGTGTTCTATCACTGGTTGAACTGCTAAACAGACATGTCACTGTTGGTGTTCTATCACTGGATGAACTGCTAAACAGACATGTCACTGGATGAACTGCTAAACAGACATGGCACTGTTGGTGTTCTATCACTGGATGAACTGCTAAACAGACATGCCACTGTTGATGTTCTATCACTGGATGAACTGCTAAACAGACATGTCACTGGATGAACTGCTAAACAGACATGTCACTGTTGGTGTTCTATCACTGGTTGAACTGCTAAACAGACATGTCACTGTTGGTGTTCTATCACTGGATGAACTGCTAAACAGACATGTCACTGTTGGTGTCCTGTCACTGGATGAACTGCTAAAGAGACATGTCACTGGATGAACTGCTAAACAGACATGTCACTGTTGGTGTTCTGTCACTGGATGAACTGCTAAACAGACATGTCACTGTTGGTGTTCTATTACTGGATGAACTGCTAAACAGACATGTCACTGTTGGTGTTCTATCACTGGATGAACTGCTAAACAGACATGTCACTGGATGAACTGCTAAACAGTCAACATGTCACTGTTGGTGTTCTATCACTGGATGAACTGCTAAACTGACATGTCACTGTAGGTGTTCTATCACTGGATGAACTGCTAAACAGACATGTACTGTAAACAGACATGTCACTGTCTATCACTGGATGAACTGCTAAACAGACATGCCAGTGTTGGTGTTCTATCACTGGATGAACTGCTAAACAGACATGTCACTGTTGGTGTTCTATCACTGGATGAACTGCTAAACAGACATGTCACTGTTGGTGTTCTTTAACTGGATGAACTGCTAAACAGACATGCCACTGTTGGTGTTCTATCACTGGATGAACTGCTAAACAGACATGCCACTGTTGGTGTTCTATCACTGGATGAACTGCTAAACAGACATGTCACTGGATGAACTGCTAAACAGACATGTCACTGTTGGTGTTCTATCACTGGTTGAACTGCTAAACAGACATGTCACTGTTGGTGTTCTATCACTGGATGAACTGCTAAACAGACATGTCACTGGATGAACTGCTAAACAGACATGTCACTGTTGGTGTTCTATCACTGGATGAACTGCTAAACAGACATGTCACTGGATGAACTGCTAAACAGACATGTCACTGTTGGTGTCCTGTCACTGGATGAACTGCTAAACAGACATGTCACTGGATGAACTGCTAAACAGACATGTCACTGTTGGTGTTCTATCACTGGATGAACTGCTAAACAGTCATGTCACTGTTGGTGTTCTATCACTGGATGAACTGCTAAACAGACAAGTTACTGTTGGTGTTCTATCACTGGATGAACTGCTAAAAAGACATTTCACTGTTGTTCTATCACTGGATGAATTGCTAAACAGACATGCCACTGTTGGTGTTCTATCACTGGATGAACTGCTAAACAGACATGTCACTGGATGAACTGCTAAACAGTCATGTCACTGGATGAACTGCTAAACAGACATGTCACTGTTGGTGTTCTATCACTGGATGAACTGCTAAACAGACAGGTCACTGTTGGTGTTCTATCACTAGATGAACTGCTAAACAGACATGTCACTGTTGGTGTTCTTTCACTGGATGAACTGCAAAACAGACATGCCACTGTTGGTGTTCTATCACTTGATGAACTGCTAAACAGACATGTCACTGGATGAACTGCTAAACAGACATGTCACTGTTGGTGTTCTATCACTGGTTGAACTGCTAAACAGACATGTCACTGTTGGTGTTCTATCACTGGATGAACTGCTAAACAGACATGTCACTGGATGAACTGCTAAACAGACATGTCACTGTTGGTGTTCTATCACTGGATGAACTGCTAAACAGACATGTCACTGTTGGTGTTCTATCACTGGATGAACTGCTAAACAGACATGTCACTGTTGGTGTTCTTTCACTGGATGAACTGCTAAACAGACATGTCACTGTTGGTGTTCTATCACTGGATGAACTGCTAAACAGACATGCCACTGTTGGTGTTCTATCACTGGATGAACTGCTAAACTGACATGTCACTGTTGGTGTTCTATCACTGGATGAACTGCTAAACAGACATATCACTGTTGGTGTTCTTTCACTGGATGAACTGCTAAACAGACATGCCACTGTTGGTGTTCTATCACTGGATGAACTGCTAAACAGACATGC
Source organism: Brachymystax lenok tsinlingensis (assembly GCA_030435695.1). NCBI lineage: Eukaryota > Metazoa > Chordata > Actinopteri > Salmoniformes > Salmonidae > Brachymystax > Brachymystax lenok. The sequence goes on along the minus strand of CM059792.1, from coordinate 45,998,016 downwards.
CACTGTTGGTGTTCTATCACTGGATGAACTGCTAAACAGACATGTCACTGGATGAACTGCTAAACAGACATGTCACTGTTGGTGTTCTATCACTTGATGAACTGCTAAACAGACATGTCACTGGATGAACTGCTAAACAGACATGTCACTGTTGGTGTTCTATCACTGGTTGAACTGCTAAACAGACATGTCACTGTTGGTGTTCTATCACTGGATGAACTGCTAAACAGACATGTCACTGGATGAACTGCTAAACAGACATGTCACTGTTGGTGTTCTATCACTGGATGAACTGCTAAACAGACATGTCACTGTTGGTGTTCTATCACTGGATGAACTGCTAAACAGACATGTCACTGTTGGTGTTCTTTCACTGGATGAACTGCTAAACAGACATGTCACTGTTGGTGTTCTATCACTGGATGAACTGCTAAACAGACATGCCACTGTTGGTGTTCTATCACTGGATTAACTGCTAAACAGACATGTCACTGTTGGTGTTCTATCACTGGATGAACTGCTAAACAGACATATCACTGTTGGTGTTCTTTCACTGGATGAACTGCTAAACAGACATGCCACTGTTGGTGTTCTATCACTGGATGAACTGCTAAACAGACATGCCACTGTTGGTGTTCTATCACTGGATGAACTGCTAAACAGACATGCCACTGTTGGTGTTCTATCACTGGATGAACTGCTAAACAGACAGGTCACTGTTGGTGTTCTATCACTGGATGAACTGCTAAACAGACATGTCACTGTTGGTGTTCTTTCACTGGATGAACTGCAAAACAGACATGCCACTGTTGGTGTTCTATCACTTGATGAACTGCTAAACAGACATGTCACTGGATGAACTGCTAAACAGACATGTCACTGTTGGTGTTCTATCACTGGTTGAACTGCTAAACAGACATGTCACTGTTGGTGTTCTATCACTGGATGAACTGCTAAACAGACATGTCACTGGATGAACTGCTAAACAGACATGTCACTGTTGGTGTTCTATCACTGGATGAACTGCTAAACAGACATGTCACTGTTGGTGTTCTATCACTGGATGAACTGCTAAACAGACATGTCACTGTTGGTGTTCTTTCACTGGATGAACTGCTAAACAGACATGTCACTGTTGGTGTTCTATCACTGGATGAACTGCTAAACAGACATGCCACTGTTGGTGTTCTATCACTGGATGAACTGCTAAACTGACATGTCACTGTTGGTGTTCTATCACTGGATGAACTGCTAAACAGACATATCACTGTTGGTGTTCTTTCACTGGATGAACTGCTAAACAGACATGCCACTGTTGGTGTTCTATCACTGGATGAACTGCTAAACAGACATGCCACTGTTGGTGTTCTATCACTGGATGAACTGCTAAACAGACATGTCACTGGATGAACTGCTAAACAGACATGTCACTGTTGGTGTTCTATCACTTGATGAACTGCTAAACAGACATGTCACTGGATGAACTGCTAAACAGACATGTCACTGTTGGTGTTCTATCACTGGTTGAACTGCTAAACAGACATGTCACTGTTGGTGTTCTATCACTGGATGAACTGCTAAACAGACATGTCACTGGATGAACTGCTAAACAGACATGTCACTGTTGGTGTTCTATCACTGGATGAACTGCTAAACAGACATGTCACTGTTGGTGTTCTATCACTGGATGAACTGCTAAACAGACATGTCACTGTTGGTGTTCTTTCACTGGATGAACTGCTAAACAGACATGTCACTGTTGGTGTTCTATCACTGGATGAACTGCTAAACAGACATGCCACTGTTGGTGTTCTATCACTGGATTAACTGCTAAACAGACATGTCACTGTTGGTGTTCTATCACTGGATGAACTGCTAAACAGACATATCACTGTTGGTGTTCTTTCACTGGATGAACTGCTAAACAGACATGCCACTTTTGGTGTTCTATCACTGGATGAACTGCTAAACAGACATGCCACTGTTGGTGTTCTATCACTGGATGAACTGCTAAACAGACATGTCACTGGATGAACTGCTAAACAGACATGTCACTGTTGGTGTCCTGTCACTGGATGAACTGCTAAACAGACTTGTCACTGGATGAACTGCTAAACAGACATGTCACTGTTGGTGTTCTGTCACTGGATGAACTGCTAAACAGACATGTCACTGTTGGTGTTCTATTACTGGATGAACTGCTAAACAGACATGTCACTGTTGGTGTTCTATTACTGGATGAACTGCTAAACAGACATGTCACTGTTGGTGTTCTATCACTGGATGAACTGCTAAACAGACATGTCACTGTTGGTGTTCTATCACTGGATGAACTGCTAAACAGACATGCCACTGTTGGTGTTCTATCACTGGATGAACTGCTAAACAGACATGTCACTGTTGGTGTCCTGTCACTGGATGAACTGCTAAACAGACATGTCACTGGATGAACTGCTAAACAGACATGTCACTGTTGGTGTTCTGTCACTGGATGAACTGCTAAACAGACATGTCACTGTTGGTGTTCTATCACTGGATGAACTGCTAAACAGACATGTCACTGGATGAACTGCTAAACAGTCATGTCACTGGATGAACTGCTAAACTGACATGTCACTGTTTGTGTTCTATCACTGGATGAACTACTAAACAGACATGTCACTGTTTGTGTTCTATCACTGGATGAACTGCTAAACAGACATGTCACTGGATGAACTGCTAAACAGACATGTCACTGTTGGTGTTCTATCACTGGATGAACTGCTAAACAGACATGTCACTGTTGGTGTTCTATCACAAGATGAACTGCTAAACAGACATGTCACTGAATGAACTGCTAAACAGACATGTCACTGTTGGTGTTCTATCACTGGATGAACTGCTAAACAGACATGCCACAGGATGAACTGCTAAACAGACATGTCACTGTTGGTGTTCTATCACTGGATGAACTGCTAAACAGACATGTCACTGCCGGTGTTCTATCACTGGATGAACTGCTAAACAGACATGTCACTGTTGGTGATCTATCACTGGATGAACTGCTAAACAGACATGTCACTGTTGGTGTTCTGTCACTGTATGAACTGCTAAACTGACATGTCACTGTTGGTGTTCTATCACAGGATGAACTGCTAAACAGACATGTCACTGTTGGTGTTCTATCACTGGATGAACTGCTAAACAGACATGTCACTGGATGAACTGCTAAACAGAAATGTAACTGTTGGTGTTCTATCTCTGGATGAACTGCTAAACAGACATGTCACTGTTGGTGTTCTATCACTGGATGAACTGCTAAACAGACATGTCACTGGATGAACTGCTAAACAGACATGTAACTGTTGGTGTTCTATCACTGGATGAACTGCTAAACAGACATGTCACTGTTGGTGTTCTATCACTGGATGAACTGCTAAACAGACATGTCACTGTTGGTGTTCTATCACTGGATGAACTGCTAAACAGACATGTCACTGGATGAACTGCTAAACAGACATGTCACTGTTGGTGTTCTATCACTGGATGAACTGCTAAACAGACATGTCACTGTTGGTGTTCTATCACAAGATGAACTGCTAAACAGACATGTCACTGAATGAACTGCTAAACAGACATGTCACTGTTGGTGTTCTGTCACTGGATGAACTGCTAAACAGACATGTCACTGTTGGTGTTCTATCACTGGATGAACTGCTAAACTGACATGTCACTGTTGGTGTTCTATCACTGGGTGAATTGCTAAACGGACATGCCACGGTTGGTTTTCTATCACTGGATGAACTGCGAAACAGACATGTCACTGGATGAACTGCTAAACAGTCATGTCACTGGATGAACTGCTAAACTGACATGTCACTGTTGGTGTTCTATCACTGGATGAACTGCTAAACAGACATGCCACTGTTGGTGTTCTATCACTGGGATGAACTGCTAAACAGACGAGTCACTGGATGAACTACTAAACAGACATGTCACTGTTGGTGTTCTATCACTGGATGAACTGCTAAACAGACATGCCACAGGATGAACTGCTAAACAGACATGTCACTGTTGGTGTTCTATCACTGGATGAACTGCTAAACAGACATGTCACTGCCGGTGTTCTATCACTGGATGAACTGCTAAACAGACATGTCACTGTTGGTGATCTATCACTGGATGAACTGCTAAACAGACATGTCACTGTTGGTGTTCTGTCACTGTATGAACTGCTAAACAGACATGTCACTGTTGGTGTTCTATCACTGGATGAACTGCTAAACAGACATGTCACTGGATGAACTGCTAAACAGACATGTAACTGTTGGTGTTCTATCACTGGATGAACTGCTAAACAGACATGTCACTGTTGGTGTTCTATCACTGGATGAACTGCTAAACAGACATGTCACTGGATGAACTGCTAAACAGACATGTAACTGTTGGTGTTCTATCACTGGATGAACTGCTAAACAGACATGTCACTGTTGGTGTTCTATCACTGGATGAACTGCTAAACAGACATGTCACTGTTGGTGTTCTATCACTGGATGAACTGCTAAACAGACATGTCACTGGATGAACTGCTAAACAGACATGTCACTGTTGGTGTTCTATCACTGGATGAACTGCTAAACAGACATGTCACTGTTGGTGTTCTATCACAAGATGAACTGCTAAACAGACATGTCACTGAATGAACTGCTAAACAGACATGTCACTGTTGGTGTTCTGTCACTGGATGAACTGCTAAACAGACATGTCACTGTTGGTGTTCTATCACTGGATGAACTGCTAAACAGACATGCCACAGGATGAACTGCTAAACAGACATGTCACTGTTGGTGTTCTATCACTGGATGAACTGCTAAACAGACATGTCACTGCCGGTGTTCTATCACTGGATGAACTGCTAAACAGACATGTCACTGTTGGTGATCTATCACTGGATGAACTGCTAAACAGACATGCCACTGTTGGTGTTCTATCACAGGATGAACTGCTAAACAGACATGTCACTGTTGGTGTTCTATCACTGGATGAACTGCTAAACAGACATGTCACTGTTGGTGTTCTGTCACTGTATGAACTGCTAAACAGACATGTCACTGTTGGTGTTCTATCACAGGATGAACTGCTAAACAGACATGTCACTGTTGGTGTTCTATCACTGGATGAACTGCTAAACAGACATGTCACTGGATGAACTGCTAAACAGAAATGTAACTGTTGGTGTTCTATCTCTGGATGAACTGCTAAACAGACATGTCACTGTTGGTGTTCTATCACTGGATGAACTGCTAAACAGACATGTCACTGGATGAACTGCTAAACAGACATGTAACTGTTGGTGTTCTATCACTGGATGAACTGCTAAACAGACATGTCACTGTTGGTGTTCTATCACTGGATGAACTGCTAAACAGACATGTCACTGTTGGTGTTCTATCACTGGATGAACTGCTAAACAGACATGTCACTGGATGAACTGCTAAACAGACATGTCACTGTTGGTGTTCTATCACTGGATGAACTGCTATACAGACATGTCACTGTTGGTGTTCTATCACTGGATGAACTGCTAAACAGACATGTCACTGTTGGTGTTCTATCACTGGATGAACTGCTAAACAGACATGTCACTGTTGGTGTTCTATCACTGGATGAACTGCTAAACAGACATGTCACTGTTGGTGTTCTATCACTGGATGAACTGCTAAACAGACATGTCACTGGATGAACTGCTAAACAGTCATGTCACTGGATGAACTGCTAAACTGACATGTCACTGTTGGTGTTCTATCACTGGATGAACTGCTAAACAGACATGTCACTGTTGGTGTTCTATCACTGGATGAACTGCTAAACAGACATGTCACTGTTGGTGTTCTATCACTGGATGAACTGCTAAACAGACATGTCACTGTTGGTGTTCTATCACTGGATGAACTGCTAAACAGACATGTCACTGGATGAACTGCTAAACAGACATGTCACTGTTGGTGTTCTGTCACTGGATGAACTGCTAAACAGACATGTCACTGTTGGTGTTCTATTACTGGATGAACTGCTAAACAGACATGTCACTGTTGGTGTTCTATCACTGGATGAACTGCTAAACAGACATGTCACTGTTGGTGTTCTATCACTGGATGAACTGCTAAACAGACATGTCACTGTTGGTGTTCTATCACTGGATGAACTGCTAAACAGACATGTCACTGTTGGTGTTCTATCACTGGATGAACTGCTAAACAGACATGTCACTGTTGGTGTTCTATCACTGGATGAACTGCTAAACAGACATGTCACTGTTGGTGTTCTATCACTGGATGAACTACTAAACAGACATGTCACTGGATGAACTGCTAAACAGACATGTCACTGTTGGTGTTCTATCACTGGATGAACTGCTAAACAGACATGTCACTGTTGGTGTTCTATCACTGGATGAACTGCTAAACAGACATGTCACTGTTGGTGTTCTATCACTGGATGAACTGCTAAACAGACATGTCACTGTTGGTGTTCTATCACTGGATGAACTGCTAAACAGACATGTCACTGTTGGTGTTCTATCACTGGATGAACTGCTAAACAGACATGTCACTGTTGGTGTTCTATCACTGGATGAACTGCTAAACAGACATGTCACTGTTGGTGTTCTATCACTGGATGAACTGCTAAACAGACATGTCACTGTTGGTGTTCTATCACTGGATGAACTGCTAAACAGACATGTCACTGTTGGTGTTCTATCACTGGATGAACTGCTAAACAGACATGTCACTGTTGGTGTTCTATCACTGGATGAACTGCTAAACAGACATGTCACTGTTGGTGTTCTATCACTGGATGAACTGCTAAACAGACATGTCACTGTTGGTGTTCTATCACTGGATGAACTGCTAAACAGACATGTCACTGTTGGTGTTCTATCACTGGATGAACTGCTAAACAGACATGTCACTGTTGGTGTTCTATCACTGGATGAACTGCTAAACAGACATGTCACTGTTGGTGTTCTATCACTGGATGAACTGCTAAACAGACATGTCACTGTTGGTGTTCTATCACTGGATGAACTGCTAAACAGACATGTCACTGTTGGTGTTCTATCACTGGATGAACTGCTAAACAGACATGTCACTGTTGGTGTTCTATCACTGGATGAACTGCTAAACAGACATGTCACTGTTGGTGTTCTATCACTGGATGAACTGCTAAACAGACATGTCACTGTTGGTGTTCTATCACTGGATGAACTGCTAAACAGACATGTAACTGTTGGTGTTCTGTCACTGGATGAACTGCTAAACAGACATGTCACTGTTGGTGTTCTATCACTGGATGAACTGCTAAACAGACATGTCACTGGATGAACTGCTAAACAGACATGTCACTGTTGGTGTTCTATCACTGGATGAACTGCTATACAGACATGTCACTGTTGGTGTTCTATCACTGGATGAACTGCTAAACAGACATGTCACTGTTGGTGTTCTATCACTGGATGAACTGCTAAACAGACATGTCACTGTTGGTGTTCTGTCACTGGATGAACTGCTAAACAGACATGTCACTGTTGGTGTTCTATCACTGGATGAACTGCTAAACAGACATGTCACTGTTGGTGTTCTATCACTGGATGAACTGCTAAACAGACATGTCACTGTTGGTGTTCTATCACTGGATGAACTGCTAAACAGACATGTCACTGTTGGTGTTCTATCACTGGATGAACTGCTAAACAGACATGCCACTGTTGGTGTTCAATCACATGATGAACTGCTAAACAGACAAGGCGCTGTTGGTGTTCTATCACTGGATGAACTGCTAAACAGACATGCCACTGTTGGTGTTCTATCACTGGATGAACTGCTAAACAGACAAGGCCACTGTTGGTGTTCTATCACTGGATGAACTGCTAAACAGACATGTCACTGTTGGTGTTCTATCACTGGATGAACTGCTAAACAGACATGTCACTGTTGGTGTTCTATCACTGGATGAACTGCTAAACAGACATGTCACTGTTGGTGTTCTATCACTGGATGAACTGCTAAACAGACATGTCACTGTTGGTTTTCTATCACTGGATGAACTGCTAAACAGACATGTCACTGTTGGTGTTCTATCACTGGATGAACTGCTAAACAGACATGTAACTGTTGGTGTTCTATCACTGGATGAACTGCTAAACAGACATGTCACTGGATGAACTGCTAAACAGACATGTCACTGTTGGTGTCCTGTCACTGGATGAACTGCTAAACAGACATGTCACTGGATGAACTGCTAAACAGACATGTCACTGTTGGTGTTCTGTCACTGGATGAACTGCTAAACAGACATGTCACTGTTGGTGTTCTATCACTGGATGAACTGCTAAACAGACATGTCACTGTTGGTGTTCTATCACTGGATGAACTGCTAAACAGACATGTCACTGTTGGTGTTCTATCACTGGATGAACTGCTAAACAGACATGTCACTGTTGGTGTTCTATCACTGGATGAACTGCTAAACAGACATGTCACTGTTGGTGTTCTTTCACTGGATGAACTGCTAAACAGACATGCCACTGTTGGTGTTCTATCACTGGATGAACTGCTAAACAGACATGCCACTGTTGGTGTTCTATCACTGGATGAACTGCTAAACAGACATGTCACTGGATGAACTGCTAAACAGACATGTCACTGTTGGTGTCCTGTCACTGGATTAACTGCTAAACAGACATGTCACTGGATGAACTGCTAAACAGACATATCACTGTTGGTGTTCTGTCACTGGATGAACTGCTGAACAGACATGTCACTGGATGAACTGCTAAACAGTCATGTCACTGGATGAACTGCTAAACTGACATGTCACTGTTTGTGTTCTATCACTGGATGAACTGCTAAACAGACATGTCACTGTTGGTGTTCTATCACTGGATGAACTGCTAAACAGACGAGTCACTGGATGAACTACTAAACAGACATGTCACTGTTGGTGTTCTATCACTGGATGAACTGCTAAACAGACATGCCACAGGATGAACTGCTAAACAGACATGCCACTGTTGGTGTTCTATCACTGGATGAACTGCTAAACAGACATGTCACTGGATGAACTGCTAAACAGTCATGTCACTGGATGAACTGCTAAACTGACATGTCACTGTTTTTGTTCTATCACTGGATGAACTGCTAAACAGACATGTCACTGTTGGTGTTCTATCACTGGATGAACTGCTAAACAGACGAGTCACTGGATGATCTACTAAACAGACATGTCACTGTTGGTGTTCTATCACTGGATGAACTGCTAAACAGACATGTCACTGCCGGTGTTCTATCACTGGATGAACTGCTAAACAGACATGTCACTGTTGGTGATCTATCACTGGATGAACTGCTAAACAGACATGTCACTGTTGGTGTTCTGTCACTGTATGAACTGCTAAACAGACATGTCACTGTTGGTGTTCTATCACAGGATGAATTGCTAAACAGATATGTCACTGTTGGTGTTCTATCACTGGATGAACTGCTAAACAGACATGTCACTGGATGAACTGCTAAACAGACATGTCACTGTTGGTGTTCTATCACTGGATGAACTGCTAAACAGACATGTCACTGTTGGTGTTCTATCACTGGATGAACTGCTAAACAGACATGTCACTGGATGAACTGCTAAACAGACATGTCACTGTTGGTGTTCTATCACTGGATGAACTGCTAAACAGACATGTCACTATTGGTGTTCTATCACTGGATGAACTGCTAAACAGACATGCCACTGTTGGTGTTCTATCACTGGATGAACTGCTAAACAGACATGTCACTGTTGGTGTTCTATCAATGGATGAACTGCTAAACAGACATGTCACTGTTGGTGTTCTATCACTGGATGAACTGCTAAACAGACATGTCACTGTTGGTGTTCTATCACTGGATGAACTGCTAAACAGACATGTCACTGTTGGTGTTCTATCACTAGATGAACAGCTAAACAGACATGTCACTGAATGAACTGCTAAACAGACATATCACTGTTGGTGTTCTGTCACTGGATGAACTGCTAAACAGACATGTCACTGTTGGTGTTCTATCACTGGATGAACTGCTAAACTTACATGTCACTGTTGGTGTTCTATCACTGGGTGAATTGCTAAACGGACATGCCACGGTTGGTTTTCTATCACTGGATGAACTGCGAAACAGACATGTCACTGGATGAACTGCTAAACAGACATGTCACTGGATGAACTGCTAAACAGACATGTCACTATTGGTGTTCTATCACTGGATGAACTGCTAAACAGACATGCCACTGTTGGTGTTCTATCACTGGATGAACTGCTAAACAGACATGTCACTGGATGAACTGCTAAACAGACATGTCACTGTTGGTGTCCTGTCACTGGATGAACTGCTAAACAGACATGTCACTGGATGAACTGCTAAACAGTCATGTCACTGGATGAACTGCTAAACTGACATGTCACTGTTTGTGTTCTATCACTGGATGAACTGCTAAACAGACATGTCACTGTTGGTGTTCTATCACTGGATGAACTGCTAAACAGACATGCCACTGTTGGTGTTCTATCACTGGATGAACTGCTAAACAGACATGCCACTGTTGGTGTTCTATCACTGGATGAACTGCTAAACAGACGAGTCACTGGATGAACTACTAAACAGACATGTCACTGTTGGTGTTCTATCACTGGATGAACTGCTAAACAGACATGCCACAGGATGAACTGCTAAACAGACATGTCACTGTTGGTGTTCTATCACTGGATGAACTGCTAAACAGACATGTCACTGCCGGTGTTCTATCACTGGATGAACTGCTAAACAGACATGTCACTGTTGGTGATCTATCACTGGATGAACTGCTAAACAGACATGTCACTGTTGGTGTTCTGTCACTGTATGAACTGCTAAACAGACATGTCACTGTTGGTGTTCTATCACAGGATGAACTGCTAAACAGACATGTCACTGTTGGTGTTCTATCACTGGATGAACTGCTAAACAGACATGTCACTGGATGAACTGCTAAACAGACATGTCACTGTTGGTGTTCTATCACTGGATGAACTGCTAAACAGACATGTCACTGTTGGTGTTCTATCACTGGATGAACTGCTAAACAGACATGTCACTGGATGAACTGCTAAACAGACATGTCACTGTTGGTGTTCTATCACTGGATGAACTGCTAAACAGACATGTCACTGGATGAACTGCTAAACAGACATGTCACTGTTGGTGTTCTTTCACTGGATGAACTGCTAAAAAGACAAGGAGCTGTTGGTGTTCTATCACTGGATGAACTGCTAAACAGACATGCCACTGTTGGTGTTCTATCACTGGATGAACTGCTAAACAGACATGTCACTGGATGAACTGCTAAACAGACATGTCACTGTTGGTGTTCTATCACTGGATGAACTGCTAAACAGACATGTCACTGGATGAACTGCTAAACAGACATGTCACTGTTGGTGTTCTATCACTGGATGAACTGCTAAACAGACATGTCACTGTTGGTGTTCTATCACTGGATGAACTGCTAAACAGACATGTAACTGTTGGTGTTCTATCACTGGATGAACTGCTAAACAGACATGTCACTGGATGAACTGCTAAACAGACATGTCACTGTTGGTGTCCTGTCACTGGATGAACTGCTAAACAGACATGTCACTGGATGAACTGCTAAACAGACATGTCACTGTTGGTGTTCTGTCACTGGATGAACTGCTAAACAGACATGTCACTGTTGGTGTTCTATTACTGGATGAACTGCTAAACAGACATGTCACTGTTGGTGTTCTATCACTGGATGAACTGCTAAACAGACATGTCACTGTTGGTGTTCTATCACTGGATGAACTGCTAAACAGACATGTCACTGTTGGTGTCCTGTCACTGGATGAACTGCTAAACAGACATGTCACTGGATGAACTGCTAAACCGACATGTCACTGTTGGTGTTCTATCACTGGATGAACTGCTAAACAGACATGCCACTGTTGGTGTTCTATCACTGGATGAACTGCTAAACAGACAGGTCACTGTTGGTGTTCTATCACTGGATGAACTGCTAAACAGACATGTCACTGTTGGTGTTCTTTCACTGGATGAACTGCAAAACAGACATGCCAGTGTTGGTGTTCTATCACTTGATGAACTGCTAAACAGACATGTCACTGGATGAACTGCTAAACAGACATGTCACTGTTGGTGTTCTATCACTGGTTGAACTGCTAAACAGACATGTCACTGTTGGTGTTCTATCACTGGATGAACTGCTAAACAGACATGTCACTGGATGAACTGCTAAACAGACATGTCACTGTTGGTGTTCTATCACTGGATGAACTGCTAAACAGACATGTCACTGTTGGTGTTCTATCACTGGATGAACTGCTAAACAGACATGTCACTGTTGGTGTTCTTTCACTGGATGAACTGCTAAACAGACATGTCACTGTTGGTGTTCTATCACTGGATGAACTGCTAAACAGACATGCCACTGTTGGTGTTCTATCACTGGATGAACTGCTAAACTGACATGTCACTGTTGGTGTTCTATCACTGGATGAACTGCTAAACAGACATATCACTGTTGGTGTTCTTTCACTGGATGAACTGCTAAACAGACATGCCACTGTTGGTGTTCTATCACTGGATGAACTGCTAAACAGACATGCCACTGTTGGTGTTCTATCACTGGATGAACTGCTAAACAGACATGTCACTGGATGAACTGCTAAACAGACATGTCACTGTTGGTGTTCTATCACTTGATGAACTGCTAAACAGACATGTCACTGGATGAACTGCTAAACAGACATGTCACTGTTGGTGTTCTATCACTGGTTGAACTGCTAAACAGACATGTCACTGTTGGTGTTCTATCACTGGATGAACTGCTAAACATACATGTCACTGGATGAACTGCTAAACAGACATGTAACTGTTGGTGTTCTATCACTGGATGAACTGCTAAACAGACATGTCACTGTTGGTGTTCTATCACTGGATGAACTGCTAAACAGACATGTCACTGTTGGTGTTCTATCACTGGATGAACTGCTAAACAGACATGCCACTGTTGGTGTTCTATCACTGGATGAACTGCTAAACAGACATGTCACTGTTGGTGTTCTATCACTGGATGAACTGCTAAACAGACATGCCACTGTTGGTGTTCTATCACTGGATGAACTGCTAAACAGACATGCCACTGTTGGTGTTCTATCACTGGATGAACTGCTAAACAGACATGCCACTGTTGGTGTTCTATCACTGGATGAACTGCTAAACAGACATGTCACTGGATGAACTGCTAAACAGACATGTCACTGTTGGTGTTCTGTCACTGGATGAACTGCTAAACAGACATGTCACTGGATGAACTGCTAAACAGTCATGTCACTGGATGAACTGCTAAACTGACATGCCACTGTTGGTGTTCTATCACTGGATGAACTGCTAAACAGACATGCCACTGTTGGTGTTCTATCACTGGATGAACTGCTAAACAGACGAGTCACTGGATGAACTACTAAACAGACATGTCACTGTTGGTGTTCTATCACTGGATGAACTGCTAAACAGACATGCCACAGGATGAACTGCTAAACAGACATGTCACTGTTGGTGTTCTATCACTGGATGAACTGCTAAACAGACATGTCACTGCCGGTGTTCTATCACTGGATGAACTGCTAAACAGACATGTCACTGTTGGTGATCTATCACTGGATGAACTGCTAAACAGACATGTCACTGTTGGTGTTCTGTCACTGTATGAACTGCTAAACAGACATGTCACTGGATGAACTGCTAAACAGACATGTCACTGTTGGTGTTCTATCACTGGATGAACTGCTAAACAGACATGTCACTGTTGGTGTTCTATCACTGGATGAACTGCTAAACAGACATGTCACTGTTGGTGTTCTTTCACTGGATGAACTGCTAAACAGACATGTCACTGTTGGTGTTCTATCACTGGATGAACTGCTAAACAGACATGCCACTGTTGGTGTTCTATCACTGGATGAACTGCTAAACTGACATGTCACTGTTGGTGTTCTATCACTGGATGAACTGCTAAACAGACATATCACTGTTGGTGTTCTTTCACTGGATGAACTGCTAAACAGACATGCCACTGTTGGTGTTCTATCACTGGATGAACTGCTAAACAGACATGCCACTGTTGGTGTTCTATCACTGGATGAACTGCTAAACAGACATGTCACTGGATGAACTGCTAAACAGACATGTCACTGTTGGTGTTCTATCACTTGATGAACTGCTAAACAGACATGTCACTGGATGAACTGCTAAACAGACATGTCACTGTTGGTGTTCTATCACTGGTTGAACTGCTAAACAGACATGTCACTGTTGGTGTTCTATCACTGGATGAACTGCTAAACATACATGTCACTGGATGAACTGCTAAACAGACATGTAACTGTTGGTGTTCTATCACTGGATGAACTGCTAAACAGACATGTCACTGTTGGTGTTCTATCACTGGATGAACTGCTAAACAGACATGTCACTGTTGGTGTTCTATCACTGGATGAACTGCTAAACAGACATGCCACTGTTGGTGTTCTATCACTGGATGAACTGCTAAACAGACATGTCACTGTTGGTGTTCTATCACTGGATGAACTGCTAAACAGACATGCCACTGTTGGTGTTCTATCACTGGATGAACTGCTAAACAGACATGCCACTGTTGGTGTTCTATCACTGGATGAACTGCTAAACAGACATGCCACTGTTGGTGTTCTATCACTGGATGAACTGCTAAACAGACATGTCACTGGATGAACTGCTAAACAGACATGTCACTGTTGGTGTCCTGTCACTGGATGAACTGCTAAACAGACATGTCACTGGATGAACTGCTAAACAGTCATGTCACTGGATGAACTGCTAAACTGACATGTCACTGTTTGTGTTCTATCACTGGATGAACTGCTAAACAGACATGTCACTGTTGGTGTTCTATCACTGGATGAACTGCTAAACAGACATGCCACTGTTGGTGTTCTATCACTGGATGAACTGCTAAACAGACATGCCACTGTTGGTGTTCTATCACTGGATGAACTGCTAAACAGACGAGTCACTGGATGAACTACTAAACAGACATGTCACTGTTGGTGTTCTATCACTGGATGAACTGCTAAACAGACATGCCACAGGATGAACTGCTAAACAGACATGTCACTGTTGGTGTTCTATCACTGGATGAACTGCTAAACAGACATGTCACTGCCGGTGTTCTATCACTGGATGAACTGCTAAACAGACATGTCACTGTTGGTGATCTATCACTGGATGAACTGCTAAACAGACATGTCACTGTTGGTGTTCTGTCACTGTATGAACTGCTAAACAGACATGTCACTGTTGGTGTTCTATCACAGGATGAACTGCTAAACAGACATGTCACTGTTGGTGTTCTATCACTGGATGAACTGCTAAACAGACATGTCACTGGATGAACTGCTAAACAGACATGTCACTGTTGGTGTTCTATCACTGGATGAACTGCTAAACAGACATGTCACTGTTGGTGTTCTATCACTGGATGAACTGCTAAACAGACATGTCACTGGATGAACTGCTAAACAGACATGTCACTGTTGGTGTTCTATCACTGGATGAACTGCTAAACAGACATGTCACTGGATGAACTGCTAAACAGACATGTCACTGTTGGTGTTCTTTCACTGGATGAACTGCTAAAAAGACAAGGAGCTGTTGGTGTTCTATCACTGGATGAACTGCTAAACAGACATGCCACTGTTGGTGTTCTATCACTGGATGAACTGCTAAACAGACATGTCACTGGATGAACTGCTAAACAGACATGTCACTGTTGGTGTTCTATCACTGGTTGAACTGCTAAACAGACATGTCACTGTTGGTGTTCTATCACTGGATGAACTGCTAAACAGACATGTCACTGGATGAACTGCTAAACAGACATGTCACTGTTGGTGTTCTATCACTGGATGAACTGCTAAACAGACATGTCACTGTTGGTGTTCTATCACTGGATGAACTGCTAAACAGACATGTAACTGTTGGTGTTCTATCACTGGATGAACTGCTAAACAGACATGTCACTGGATGAACTGCTAAACAGACATGTCACTGTTGGTGTCCTGTCACTGGATGAACTGCTAAACAGACATGTCACTGGATGAACTGCTAAACAGACATGTCACTGTTGGTGTTCTGTCACTGGATGAACTGCTAAACAGACATGTCACTGTTGGTGTTCTATTACTGGATGAACTGCTAAACAGACATGTCACTGTTGGTGTTCTATCACTGGATGAACTGCTAAACAGACATGTCACTGTTGGTGTTCTATCACTGGATGAACTGCTAAACAGACATGCCACTGTTGGTGTTCTATCACTGGATGAACTGCTAAACAGACATGTCACTGTTGGTGTTCTATCACTGGATGAACTGCTAAACAGACATGTCACTGTTGGTGTTCTATCACTGGATGAACTGCTAAACAGACATGCCACTGTTGGTGTTCTATCACTGGATGAACTGCTAAACAGACATGTCACTGGATGAACTGCTAAACAGACATGTCACTGTTGGTGTCCTGTCACTGGATGAACTGCTAAACAGACATGTCACTGGATGAATTGCTAAACAGACATGTCACTGTTGGTGTTCTGTCACTGGATGAACTGCCAAACAGACATGTCACTGTTGGTGTTCTATCACTGGATGAATTGCTAAACAGACATGCCACTGTTGGTGTTCTATCACTGGATGAACTGCTAAACAGACATGTCACTGGATGAACTGCTAAACAGTCATGTCACTGGATGAACTGCTAAACTGACATGTCACTGTTTGTGTTCTATCACTGGATGAACTGCTAAACTGACATGTCACTGTTTGTGTTCTATCACTGGATGAACTGCTAAACAGACATGTCACTGTTGGTGTTCTATCACTGGATGAACTGCTAAACAGACATGCCACTGTTGGTGTTCTATCACTGGATGAACTGCTAAACAGACATGCCACTGTTGGTGTTCTATCACTGGATGAACTGCTAAACAGACGAGTCACTGGATGAACTACTAAACAGACATGTCACTGTTGGTGTTCTATCACTGGATGAACTGCTAAACAGACATGCCACAGGATGAACTGCTAAACAGACATGTCACTGTTGGTGTTCTATCACTGGATGAACTGCTAAACAGACATGTCACTGCCGGTGTTCTATCACTGGATGAACTGCTAAACAGACATGTCACTGTTGGTGATCTATCACTGGATGAACTGCTAAACAGACATGTCACTGTTGGTGTTCTGTCACTGTATGAACTGCTAAACAGACAAGTCACTGTTGGTGTTCTATCACAGGATGAACTGCTAAACAGACATGTCACTGTTGGTGTTCTATCACTGGATGAACTGCTAAACAGACATGTCACTGGATGAACTGCTAAACAGACATGTCACTTTTGGTGTTCTATCACTGGATGAACTGCTAAACAGACATGTCACTGTTGGTGTCCTGTCACTGGATGAACTGCTAAACAGACATGTCACTGGATGAACTGCTAAACAGACATGTCACTGTTGGTGTTCTGTCACTGGATGAACTGCCAAACAGACATGTCACTGTTGGTGTTCTATCACTGGATGAATTGCTAAACAGACATGCCACTGTTGGTGTTCTATCACTGGATGAACTGCTAAACAGACATGTCACTGGATGAACTGCTAAACAGTCATGTCACTGGATGAACTGCTAAACTGACATGTCACTGTTTGTGTTCTATCACTGGATGAACTGCTAAACAGACATGTCACTGTTTGTGTTCTATCACTGGATGAACTGCTAAACAGACATGTCACTGTTGGTGTTCTATCACTGGATGAACTGCTAAACAGACATGCCACTGTTGGTGTTCTATCACTGGATGAACCGCTAAACAGACATGCCACTGTTGGTGTTCTATCACTGGATGAACTGCTAAACAGACGAGTCACTGGATGAACTACTAACCAGACATGTCACTGTTGGTGTTCTATCACTGGATGAACTGCTAAACAGACATGCCACAGGATGAACTGCTAAACAGACATGTCACTGTTGGTGTTCTATCACTGGATGAACTGCTAAACAGACATGTCACTGTTGGTGTTCTATCACTGGATGAACTGCTAAACAGACATGTCACTGTTGGTGTTCTATCACTGGATGAACTGCTAAACAGACATGTCACTGGATGAACTGCTAAACAGACATGTCACTGTTGGTGTTCTATCACTGGATGAACTGCTAAACAGACATGTCACTGGATGAACTGCTAAACAGACATGTCACTGTTGGTGTTCTATCACTGGATGAACTGCTAAACAGACATGTCACTGTTGGTGTTCTATCACTGGATGAACTGCTAAACAGACATGTCACTGTTGGTGTTCTATCACTGGATGAACTGCTAAACAGACATGTCACTGGATGAACTGCTAAACAGACATGTCACTGTTGGTGTTCTATCACTGGATGAACTGCTAAACAGACATGCCACTGTTGGTGTTCTATCACTGGATGAACTGCTAAACAGACATGTCACTGTTGGTGTTCTATCACTGGATGAACTGCTAAACAGACATGTCACTGTTGGTGTTCTATCACTGGATGAACTGCTAAACAGACATGTCACTGTTGGTGTTCTATCACTGGATGAACTGCTAAACAGACATGTCACTGTTGGTGTTCTATCACTGGATGAACTACTAAACAGACATGTCACTGGATGAACTGCTAAACAGACATGTCACTGTTGGTGTTCTATCACTGGATGAACTGTTAAACAGACATGTCACTGTTGGTGTTCTATCACAAGATGAACTGCTAAACAGACATGTCACTGGATGAACTGCTAAACAGACATGTCACTGGATGAACTGCTAAACAGACATGCCATTGCTGGTGTTCTATCACTGGATGAACTGCTAAACAGACATGCCATTGCTGGTGTTCTATCACTGGATGAACTGCTAAACAGACATGTCACTGTTGGTGTTCAATCACTGGATGAACTGCTAAACAGACATGTCACTGTTGGTGTTCAATCACTGGATGAACTGCTAAACAGACATGCCACTGTTGGTGTTCAATCACTGGATGAACTGCTAAACAGACATGCCACTGCTGGTGTTCTATCACTGGATGAACTGCTAAACAGACATGTCACTGTTGGTGTTCTATCACTGGATGAACTGCTAAACAGACATGTCACTAGATGAACTGCTAAACAGACATGTCACTGTTGGTGTTCTATCACTGGATGAACTGCTAAACAGACATGCCACTGGATTCTTTATGCAAATTGAGGTATTAGTCACAATGCCCTGCAGTGAAAATAAAACATGACCATAATCTGCCATTGAGGATAATTAAAATGAAGGCAACAAACTCATACATTTCCAATGTGTTGTTGGTAGCGAGGCATGTTTTATTTAGATTCCAACTTTTTATGTTAGTGCCAATATTCTACTTATCAGCAATTTACAGATTGAATGAGCGAAGAATGGAAATATTTCCTGGGGTAGTTTCTAGTCATTTGTTTTGTGTTTGCATAAAAATGCATCATGTCACACAATGTTGGGCAATCCCCCCCAAAAGATTGAGCTTGGTGTCATCCGTTTGCTTCTTTTGAGATAAGTTGACTTTGATGAGTGACAGTGGTGCGGCTAACTGAGTGTCTCCACCTTGGCAAGAAACCATTCCAGTTGGATTATCCCCAATTAGATATACATGGTGTAGTACTATCACTAAGTTGAAGCCAAGTCTTTCGGCTATAGGAGAAACTGACCTGTGTGTGGTGGAGTGGTGGACGTGGGGAACAGCATGTTTACAGTACACACCTGTTTTCCCTCATGGCAGGGGTGAAAAGACACAGGTAGATAGACTATCATGTTAAAGGGCAATGTGTAAGTGTGTGTCTGTGTGTGTGAAATACAGAACTAAGCCTGTGTGATTACCCTGATATAGCTTGAGACGGTTGCATATAAGTGCTGTCTCTATGAAGCTTGTGCCTTTTATGTGAATCGTTTAGTGGCGCCTTGCCTCAACAAACCCATTTAATCTATTATTCATTGTATCATAACTAAACAGATTATTTTCTGCAGTTAAGAGTAGTGAATATGAGTAGTGGAATAAACTCTGGTGTAGAGTGAAAGGGGAGTTCAGTTGTCAAAAATCTATTTAAGTAGGAAGGGGATTGCCAGTGTTTAGCAGAAGCAGTACAAGTGTTCTCCTGTGGTTGTAATCACACAAAGGAATTCTATTTTTAGGCCTGTAATGCTATAGATTACCATATCAAGGGGAGTAGCAGGTATCCAGATAATAGCCAGCCTCAAAAGGTTGTGGCAAGACATTCCCACTGGGCACACACTGGACCAATGATAGTATATCTAGTTTCACGTTGAAATGATGGTGTCCTCTGGGAAAATCAGATGTCAATGTAGCCTACGTAAACCCAACCTCACTCCGAATGTACTTTCACATACAGCTTGTGTAAGAAAAGTTAGGCGTTACTTTCAACTTTTCAATATTATTAAGGTAGTCCATGCAAAGGAGTATGGAAGCTGATCAGAGTTTAAAGTTGTTGAACACAGCTGACTGTTCCCCGGGCGCCGAAGACGCGGATGTCGATTAAGGCCCCCCGCACTTCTCTGATTCAGAGGGGTTGGGTTCTGCCAGTCACATTCTGTTAAAGGTCCCCAAAGCACAAACATCCCTGAGTTGCTCCTCTTTTCAGTTCGCTGCAGCTAGCGACTGGAACGGGCTGCAACAAACTCAAACTGGACAGTTTTATCTCAATCTCTTCATTCAAAGACTCAATAATGGACACAGTTGTGGCTGCTTTGTGTGATGTATTGTTGTCTCTACCTTCTTGCCCTTTGTGCTGTTGTCTGTGCCAAATAATGTTTGTACCATGTTTTGTGCTTCTATCATGTTGTGTTGCTACCATGCTGTGTTGTCATGTGTTGCTGCCTTGCTGTGTTGTGTTGTCTTAGGTCTCTCTTTATGTAGTGTTGTGTTGTCTCTCTTGTTGTGATGTGTGTTTTGTCCTATATTTATATTGTATTTTTATCCCAGACCCCCGTCCCCTCAGGAGGCCTTTTGCCTTTTGGTAGGCAGTTCATTGTAAATAAGAATATGTTCTTAACTGATTTGCCTAGTTAAATAAAGGTTCAATAAAAACATTTTAAAAAATAAATGCAGAAGACACATTTCAGTTGAAACAAGGTAAATAACATATGTTTAATCAAATATGAAATTCAACATCATTTCAATCACCCAAAATACTATATATTGAATATAGGATTAAAAAGATTTTTGACGTTTCTATGTGAAATTTTCAATGCATTTATACATAGTTCTGATGATTATGTTGACATTAGATTGATGTAACAACCCGTTAGTCAGGTTAAATCAATGTGTTTAAGTTTTACCCTAATTTCAATGTTTAAAATGCAGGTTGAAATGAGATGAAAACAGTACTGGTTGATAACTTTTGTTTTCCTCGTTGATTCCACATCACAATACGTTGACAAATCATGTTGAAATATTGTTAATTCAACCACTGTGTTCCAAGTGGGTTGTCAGTTGGTAGAAAATGACAAGAATGTGATTCTGTGGGAGCAGCATTCTTGATCAGGAGCCAGAGCCTGTGGTGTTGTCCAGCGGGGGCCTGTGGTGTTGTCCAGCGGGGGCCTGTGGTGTTGTCCAGCGGGGGCCTGTGGTGTTGTCCAGCGGGGCCCTGTGGTGTTGTCCAGTGGGGGCCTGTGGTGTTGTCCAGTGGGGGCCTGTGGTGTTGTCCAGCGGGGGCCTGTGGTGTTGTCCAGTGGGGGCCTGTGGTGTTGTCCAGCGGGGGCCTGTGGTGTTGTCCAGCCAGAGCCTGTGGTGTTGTCCAGCCAGAGCCTGTGGTGTTGTCCAGCCAGAGCCTGTGGTGTTGTCCAGCGGGAGCCTGTGGTGTTGTCCAGCCAGAGCCTGTGGTGTTGTCCAGCAGGGACCTGTGGTGTTGTCCAGCGGGGGCCTGTGGTGTTGTCCAGCGGGAGGCTGTGGTGTTGTCCAGTGGGGGCCTGTGGTGTTGTCCAGCGGGGGCCTGTGGTGTTGTCCAGCAGGGACCTGTGGTGTTGTCCAGCGGGGGCCTGTGGTGTTGTCCAGCAGGGACCTGTGGTGTTGTCCAGCAGGGACCTGTGGTGTTGTCCAGCGGGGGCCTGTGGTGTTGTCCAGCAGGGACCTGTGGTGTTGTCCAGCGGGGGCCTGTGGTGTTGTCCAGCGGGGGCCTGTGGTGTTGTCCAGCGGGGGCCTGTGGTGTTGTCCAGCGGGGACCTGTGGTGTTGTCCAGCGGGGGCCTATGGTGTTGTCCAGCAGGGACCTGTGGTGTTGTCCAGCGGGGGCCTGTGGTGTTGTCCAGCGGGGGCCCGTCCCTCAAGGGTAAAGGCATCGAAGGCTACATGTTGTTGCCCTCTACAGTGCACATGTGCTGCACTCCAGGTATAGATATTGTGTGGCCTTAACCTCCTGGCCTGCTCCTATAGTTTGGGTGATTTGTATTATTGTCAGTCTCAGACTACTGTCTCTCTATTGTGTGCCATACATTCGCGTAGAACGCGCTCCAGCAGGTATATTGCACTGGTCATCCCCAAAGTCAACACTTCCTTTAGCCGCCTTTCCTTCCAGTTCTCTGCTGCCAATGACTGGAACGAATTGCAAAAATCTCTGAAGCTGGAGTCTTATATCTCCCTCTCTAACTTTAAGCATCAGCTGTCTGAGCAGCTTACCGATCACTGTATCTGTACACAGCCAATCTGTAAATAGCGCACCCGACTACCTCATCCCCATATTATTACTTACCCTCTTGCTCTTTTGCACCCCAGTATCTCGACTTGCACATCATCATCTGCACGTCTATCATTCCAGTATTAATTCTAAATTGTAATTATTTTTGCCTCTAGGGCCTATGTATTGCCTACCTCCCTACTCTTCTACATTTGCACACACTGTACATAGATTTTTCTAGTTTTCTTTTCTTTTGTGTTATTGACTGTACGTTTGTTTATGTGTTACTCTGTGTTGTTGTTTTTGTCGCACTGCTTTGCTTTATCTTGGCCAGGTCGCAGTTGTAAATGAGAACTTGTTCTCAACTGGCCTACTTGGTTAAATAAAGGTGAAATAAAAATAATTTTAAAAAATCAGTGCCTCCTGCCTAAAGGTGTGGCTAGAGTATTGATTGATGAATGAGTGACATGTGTCTGGTGCAGCAGCAGCAGCATTTTTACATTGATTATAAACAAAGGCACCTCATCGTTTATGCCTATAAAAGCAATTGATTTTGGTAACTCATGAGGTCCAAGGGAATTCATGCACAATATGTCTGGATAAAAAATTATGAATGTGTGTGTGTGTGTGTGTGTGTGTGTGTGTGTGTGTGTGTGTGTGTGTGTGTGTGTGTGTGTGTGTGTGTGTGTGTGTGTGTGTGTGTGTGTGTGTGTGTGTGTGTGTGTGTGTGTGTGTGTGTGTGTGTGTGTGTGTGTGTGTGTGTGTGTGTGTGTGTGATTCACATGAAGAGGACATCTGGACTAATCCTTCACAAGTGCAATTCCAATTTTCCTGTATACAACCAGTCTCTCTCAGTTTGAGCATATAGTAACATCTGTTTTTAGGAGTCTTGTATATTTTGCGGGGACAGTGTTTTTTTCAATACATGTGTAGGACTATGCATTCCAGCAGTAAGAGACATGCACAAATAAATTCA
Source organism: Brachymystax lenok tsinlingensis (assembly GCA_030435695.1). Taxonomy (NCBI): domain Eukaryota; kingdom Metazoa; phylum Chordata; class Actinopteri; order Salmoniformes; family Salmonidae; genus Brachymystax; species Brachymystax lenok. Next base: position 45,974,156 of record CM059792.1, on the reverse strand, counting down.
GTCCGGCCCCTATTCACTGACCCACACTAGTAGCACGTCATGCTTGTGCCAGGTTGTCCAGTGTCAAATCAAATCAAATCAAAATGTCTTTGGCTATACATAGTATGGCTGGTGGCCATATTCCAGACCTCTGTAGTGATGTGAGCTAGAGGGGGAACGCAGCACATTAACTGACATTAGGTCTGTATCAAGGTTATAATGTGTTTTAATATATCAAAAAATATTTTTTCAAATAATGTTTTTTTAGACCTGAGTTGCTAGTTTGTATTTATTTATAGTTGTATACAAATATTTATAATTAGTTTTATATTTTTTTTTTTCAGTTATAGCAGTAGGGACATTGTGCTTCTTGTAACTGGGGGGCAGGAACACATAAGGTGATGGGTCAGATCACAGGTTAGGTTAGGTTTAAATTATAAAGTCAATCTCAATGTGATTTAAAAGACTGGTGTAAAAAATATGGTTGAAAACCCCATTATATTTTTGTCCAAAGTTGAGGAGAACAACTAAAATTTAACATAATTCATGATGGTTTTTATTTTAGTTCGTTTTGGAGTCAAATATAATAGTTTCAGTATAGTTTTAGTTTTTCAAAAAGGTTTGTTAATTATTTGATTTCAGTTTTTGTATTAGTTTCAGTTTTAGTTTACTTAATAATAACCTTGGTCTGTATCTTTCTTACACTGGGTAAATTACAGAAGTAGGATCTTTATTTGATCACCATGTTGAAGGAGGACTAGTTTGCAAGAAAAAGCTGTTTCAGGTGTTTGAAAAATTCAGAATTCTCTGACTTCCAAACGGGGCAAGGCCCCCTCCAGACCATCCCACCCTCTATCCTTACGTACTTCGTGCCCCCTCTAATATAATGGGTGCATAATTCATGGAAATGTATAACTAAATGGCCATTTTTGTAGGGGTTGATTAATTTTTCTTAAGGGAAAATCAAGTCTGAAATTTCAAAATGGAATTACAGACATCAGAAACCTCAAATACACTAACATTTTTAGAGACATAATTATTATGCCTAATTCTATGTAAAAAAAAAAAAAGTTTAAAAGTTCTGCGTATCTTATCTAAGCATACCTCATTACCTGTTCAATTATCAATTTAATGAATTATGAACTTTTAAGCCTTAGGAGTTTAGTACAACTGCCACACTGGTATATAGCATCATAACCCAATAATTAAATACATTTTAGTGTTTTCTAAAGTCTAGCAACCTTGCCAACAGGCATGACAGCTAAGATAGTTATAGAAGCTACTCTATCTTGATTGAAAGCCTGAAATGGCTTGGTAGTTAGTAATGAGGTTGGGAGATTGGGAATTTATGTAGCTGACTAGCTGAAGCCAACTCCAAGCCAAATTGGTTGCTAGTATTACAGAGAAACAACAAAACACTTATGTTTTATTTATTCATCAACAAGGAATCAATAGGCTACATAGCTATCAAAATAATTTACAAACATACCTCCTGCTAGTCCTGTCCATCACTAAAATCGAATAAAATGCTGTGTCTGTCACTCGAAACTCTCTCCTCCACTGACGATACTGTCTGCACTACTAGAGTATCCAGCGTCCTGCTAACATATTTTTTCTCCTTGATGCACCTAGGAAGCAACCACTTACTAGGGAGAATAGGGCTAGCTATAGTCTGGTGTAATCTGTTTCTAATGATAATGTAGCTATAGTCTGGTGTAATCTGTCTCTAATGACAGTGTAGCTATAGTCTGGTGTTATTTGGCACTAATGATAATGTAGCTATAGTCTTGTGTAATCTGGCTCTAATGATAAAGTAGCTATAGTCTGGTGTAATCTAGCTCTAATGACAGTGTAGCTATAGTCTGGTGTAATCTGGCTCTAATGATAGTGTAGCAATAGTCTGGTGTAATCTAGCTCTAATGATAGTGTAGCAATAGGCTGGTGTAATCTGTCTCTAATGATAGTGTAGCTATAGTCTGGTGTAATCTAGCTCTAATGATAGTGTAGCTATAGTCTGGTGTAATCTGGCTTTAATGACAGTGTAGCTATAGTCTGGTGTAATCTGTCTCTAATGATAGTGTAGCTATAGTCTGGTGTAATCTGGCTCTAATGACAGTGTAGCTATAGTCTGGTGTAATCTGGCTCTAATGACAGTGTAGCTATAGTCTGGTGTAATCTGGCTCTAATGATAGTGTAGCAATAGGCTGGTGTAATCTGTCTCTAATGATAGTGTAGCTATAGTCTGGTGTAATCTGTCTCTAATGACAGTGTAGCTATAGTCTGGTGTTATTTGGCACTAATGATAATGTAGCAATAGGCTGGTGTAATCTGTCTCTAATGATAGTGTAGCTATAGTCTGGTGTAATCTGGCTCTAATGATAGTGTAGCTATAGTCTGATGTAATCTGGCTCTAATAATAGTGTGGCTATAGGCTGGTATAGTCTGGTGTAATCTGTTTCTAATGATAATGTAGCTATATTCTGGTGTAATCTGGCTCTAATGATAGTGTAGCTATAGTCTGGTGTAATCTGGCTCTAATGATAGTGTAGCTATAGTCTGGTGTAATCTGGCTCTAATGACAGTGTATTTGGCTGATATGTTGTGGGAATGATAGAGCACCACATCGCACCACAATAAACTCAGTAACAAATCAGCTTTTTTGTGCCAAAGCCTGCAGAACATGAGGGGATTACCATTATTACAATTCACTTAAAGAGCCCGAGTTTAGGCCTAAGAAGTGAATTGAATTAAGCTCTGGCTCTGATTCATGATTAGGTCTGGCTCCAGTTCCAGCCCGGAAAAGTAGCTTGTCTCGATGCTCTTAAAAGTCAATATGCATTATCACTGTTGTCAACACCGCGTGCTTCCGCAATGATAAGGTTGTGTAAGACTGTCCCAACTGGACGGCCAGTCTTTATTTGATCCTCTCTGTAGCCAAAGCAAATCTCACCAGCTAGAAAGCAGGCTGCCAGACGAGAGAGCCTCAGCTGCCCTCAGCTGGTTTTCACTGGGGAGCCAGAGAATCAGAGAGGATCATTCACTTTCGGAACATTCTGCATCTCCCAAAAACACAACCTCCATTGAGCAAACAACCTCCATTGAGCACAATCCAAGGTCCGTTATCATGAATAGCCCACTGGGCTATGTAAATCAACATTGTTTCAATGTAATTTGTCAACGTATTGTGACGTGGAATCTACCCGTGGAAAATACATTGGAACTGTTTTGTGAAATTTCAACCACATGATTATGTCATCATGTGAACCAATTTTCAACATAGACAAACCTCGTATAAAATATCTTGAATGTGTACCTTTGAAACAACATCAAATCATCAACGTAATATCCACTAAAATTAACAATAAGCTGAGCAGCACCTCCTGCTGGAGAGTTGATTTATCTACAGCTATCCTTTTGGTCTCCCATCCAGGTTCTTAACCAAGCCCAGCTTTGATATTTGTCACTGACTTACCAATGTGCTATTGTGAGAATGAGTGTTGAGAAACCTCCACTTAATGGATTCACTGTTCCTGTCAAAGTCATTCCAAAGGGTAAATTGAACAGAGCAAATTAAATATAATCATACTTTATCAATTATATATAATCAATGGGGCTATTTAGGCATAGACTGACCAGGTGAATCCAGGTGAAAGCTATGATCCCTTATTGATGTCACTTGTTAAATCCACTTCAATCAGTGTAGATGAAAGGGAGGGAGCCTTGAGACGATTGAGACATGGATTGTGTATTTGTGCCATTCAGAGAATGAATAGGCAAGACAAAATATTTAAGTGCCTTTGAACGGGGTATGGTAGTAGGTGCCAGGCGTACTGATTTATGTCGAGAACTGCAAATCCTGTCGGATTTTTCACACTCGACAGTTTCCCGTTTGTATCAAGAATGGTCCACCATCCAAAGGACATCCAGCCAACCTGACACAACTGTGAGAAGCATTGGAGTCAACAAGGACCAGCATTCCTGTGGAAGGCTTTGAATTGAGGCTGTTCTGAGGGCAAAAGGGGTGAAATTTAATATTAGGAAGGTGTTCATAATGTTTTGAACACTCAACTTTAAACTGAGTAACACATCCCTGGACACATTTTGAGGTTACTGTAACAATAAATGTCTTCTTATGAAATCATAGAAAGCGTGCATGTTCAAGATAGCATGCGAATGTCCTAGGTCTACGGAGATCTTCACAAATGTCCTAGGTCTGTGGAGATCTTCACAAATGTCCTAGGTCTGTGGAGATCTCACAAATGTCCTAGGTCTGTGGAGATCTTCACAAATGTCCTAGGTCTGCGGAGATCTTCACAAATGACCTAGGTCTGCGGAGATTTTCACAAATGTCCTAGGTCTGTGGAGATCTTCACAAATGTCCTAGGTCTGTGGAGATCTTCACAAATGTCCCAGGTCTGTGGAGATCTTCACAAATGTCCTAGGTCTGCGGAGATCTTCACAAATGTCCTAGGTCTGCGGAGATCTTCACAAATGTCCTAGGTCTGTGGAGCACTTCACAAATGTCCTAGGTCTGTGGAGATCTTCACAAATGTCCTAGGTCTGTGGAGATATTCACAATTGCTACAATAATCTATGCAGAATCTCAAATTGCAATGACCACGCACCATATACAGTGGGGAAAAAAAGTATTTAGTCAGCCACCAATTGTGCAAGTTCTCTCACTTAAAAAGATGAGAGAGGCCTGTAATTTTCATCATAGGTACACTTCAACTATGACAGACAAAATGAGGAAAAAATCCAGAAAATCACATTGTAGGATTTTTATGAATTTATTTGCAAATTATGGTGGAAAATAAGTATTTGGTCACATACAAACAAGCAAGATTTCTGGCTCTCACAGACCTGTAACTTCTTCTTTAAGAGGCTCCTCTGTCCTCCACTCATTACCTGTATTAATGGCACCTGTTTGAACTTGTTATCAGTATAAAAGACACCTGTCCACAACCTCAAACAGTCACACTCCAAACTCCACTATGGCCAAGACCAAAGAGCTGTCAAAGGACACCAGAAACAAAATTGTAGACCTGCACCAGGTTGGGAAGACTTAATCTGCAATAGGTAAGCAGCTTGGTTTGAAGAAATCAACAGAGGAGAAAATATTAGGAACCACCATCAGTAACACACTACGCCGCCAGGGACTCAAATCCTGCAGTGCCAGACGTGTCCCCCTGCTTAAGCCAGTACATGTTCAGGCCCGTCTAAAGTTTGCTAGAGAGCATTTGGATGATCCAGATGAGGATTGGGAGAATGTCAGATGAAACCAAAATATAACTTTTTGGTAAAAACTCAACTCGTCGTGTTTGGAGGACAAAGAATGCTGAGTTGCATCCAAAGAACACCATACCTACTGTGAAGCATGGGGGTGGAAACATCATGCTTTGGGGCTGTTTTTCTGCAAAGGGACCAGGACGACTGATCCGTGTAAAGGAAAGAATGAATGGGGCCATGTATCGTGAGATTTTGAGTGAAAACCTCCTTCCATCAGCAAGGGCATTGAAGATGAAACGTGGCTGGGTCTTTCAGCATGACAATGATCCCAAACACACCGCCGGGCAACCTTGAAGGAGTGGCTTCGTAGAAGCATTTCAAGGTCCTGGAGTGGCCTAGCCAGTCTCCAGATCTCAACCCCATAGAAAATCTTTGGAGGGAGTTGAAAGTCCGTGTTGCCCAGCGACAGCCCCAAAACATCACTGCTCTAGAAGAGATCTGCATGGAGGAATGGGCCAAAATACCAGCAACAGTGTGTGAAAACCTTGTGAAGACTTACAGAAAACATTTGACCTCTGTCATTGCCAACAAAGGGTATATAACAAAGTATTGAGATAAACTTTTGTTATTGACCAAATACTTATTTTCCACCATAATTTGCAAATAAATTCATAAAAAATCTTACAATGTGATTTTCTGGTTTTTTTTCCCTCATTTTGTCTGTCATAGTTGAAGTGTACCTATGATGAAAATTACAGGCCTCTCTCATCTTTTTAAGTGAGAGAACTTGCACAATTGGTGGCTGACTAAATACTTTTTTTCCCCACTGTACAGTTGAAGTCGGAGATTTACATACACCTTAGCCAAATAGATTTAAACTCAGTTTTTTACAATTCCTGACATTTAATCCTAGTAAAAATTCCCTGTCTTAGGTCAGTTAGGATCACCACTTTATTTTAAGAATGTAAAATGTCAGAATAATAGTAGAGAGAATGATTTATTTCAGCTTTTAATTCTTTCATCACATTCCCAGTGGGTCAGAAGTTTACATACACTCAATTAGTATTTGGTAACATTGCCTTTAAAATGTTTAACTTGGGTCAAACGTTTCGGGTAGCCTTCCACGAGCTTCCCACAATAAGTTGGGTGAATTTTGTCCCATTCCTCCTGACAGAGCTGGTGTAACTGAGTCAGGTTTGTAGGCCTCCTTGCTCGCACACGCTTTTTCAGTTCTGCCCACAGATTTTCTATAGGATTGAGGTCAGGGCTTTGTGATGGCCACTCCAATACCTTGACTTTGTTGTCCATAAGCCATTTTGCCACAACCTTGGAAGTATGCTTTGGGTCATTGTCCATTTGGAAGACCCAGTTGCAACAAATCTTTAACTTCCTGACTGATGTCTTGAGATGTTGCTTCAAATCAAATCAAATTTTATTGGTCACATACACACGGTTAGCAGATGTTATTGCGAGTGTTGCGAAATGCTTGTAGTGTAGCGAAATGCTTGTGCTTCTAGTTCCGACCATGAAGTAATGTCTAACAAGTAATCTAACAATTTCACAACAACTACCTTACACAAACAAGTGTAAAGGAATGAATAAGAATATGTACGTATAAATATCTGGATGAGCGATGGCCGAACGGCATAGGCAAGATGCAGTAGATGGTATAGAGTACAGTATTTACATATGAGATGAGTAATGTAGGGTATGTAAACATTATGTAAAGCGTCATTGTTTAAAGTGACTAGTGATACATTTATTACATCCAATTTTAATTATTAAAGTGGCTAGAGATTTGAGTCAGTATGTTGGCAGCAGCCACTCATTGTGGCTGTTTATCAGTCTGATGGCCTTGAGATAGAAGCTGTTTTTCAGTCGCTCGGTCCCAGCTTTAATGCACCTGTACTGACCTCGCCTTCTGGATGATAGCGGGGTGAACAGGCAGTGGCTCGGGTGGTTGTTGTCCATGATGATCTTTTTGGCCTTCCTGTGACATCGGGTGGTGTAGGTGTCCTGGAGGGCAGGTAGTTTGCCCCCGATGATGCGTTGTGCAGACCTCAAAACCCTCTGAAGAGCCTTACAGTTGTGGGCGGAGCAGTTACCGTACCAGGCGGTGATACAGCCTGACAGGATGCTCTCGATTGTGCATCTGTAAATGTTTCTGAGTGTTTTTGGTGACAAGCCAAATTTCTTCAGCCTCCTGAGGTTGAAGAGGCGCTGATGCGCTTTCTTCACCACGCTGTCTGTGTGGGTGGACCATTTCAGTTTGTCCGTGATGTGTACGCCGAGGAACTTAAAATGTTCCACCTTCTCCACCACTGTCCCGTTGATGTGGACAGGGGGCTGCTCCCTCTTTTGTTTCCTGAAGTCGGATCATCTCCTTTGTTTTGTTGACGCTGAGTGTGAGGTTATTTTCCTGACACCACACTCCGAGGGCCCTCACCTCCTCCTTGTAGGCCGTCTCGTCATTGTTGGTAATCAAGCCTACCTCTGTAGTGTTGTCTGCAAACTTGATGATTGAGTTGGAGACGTGCATGGCCACGCAGTCATGGGTGAACAGGTAGTACAGGAGAGGGCTGAGAACGCACCCTTGTGGGGCCCCAGTGTTGAGGATCAGCAAGGTGGAGATGTTGTTTCCTACCCTCACCACCTGGGGCGGTACTATGGTGTTGAATGCTGAGCTGTAGTCGATGAACAGCATTCTTACATAGGTATTCCTCTTGTCCAGATGGGTTAGGGCAGTGTGCAGTGTGATTGCAATTGCGTCGTCTGTGGACCTGTTGGGGCGGTAAGCAAATTGGAGTGGGTCTAGGGTGTCAGGTAGGGTGGAGGTGATATGATCCTTGACTAGTCTCTCAAAGCACTTCATGATGACGGAGGTGAGTGCTATGGAGCGATAGTCGTTTAGCTCAGTTACCTTAGCTTTCTTGGGAATAGGAATAATGATGGTCCTCTTGAAGCATGTGGGAACAGCAGACTGGGATAAGGATTGATTGAATATGTCTGTTAAAAACAGCACCCAGCTGGTCTGCGCATGCTCTGTGGACGCTGCTAGGGATGCCGTCTGGGCCGGCAGTCTTGCGAGGGTTTACACGTTTAAATGTTTTACTCACATTGGCTGCGGGGAAGGAGAGCCTGCAGGTCTTGGTAGCGGGCCTTGTCGGTGGCACTGTATTGTCCTCAAAGCAAGCAAAGAAGTTGTTTAGTTTGTCTGGGAGCAGGACATTGGGGTCCGCGACAGGGCTGGTTTTCTTTTTGTAGTCCGTGATTGACTGTAGACCCTGCCACATACCTCTCGTGTCTGAGCCGTTGAATTGCGACTCTACTTTGTCTCTATACTGATGCTTAGCTGGTTTGATTGCCTTGCGGAGGGAATAGCTACACTGTTTGCATTCGGTCATGTTTCCGGTCGCCTTGCCCTGATTGAAAGCAGTGGTTCGCGCTTTCAATGCTGCCATCAATCCACAGTTTCTGGTTGGGGAAGGTTTTAATTTTCGCTGTGGGTACAACATCACCAATGCACTTGCTAATAAACTCGCTCACCAAATCAGCGTATACATCAATGTTATTGTCCGACGCTATCCAGAACATATCCCAGTCCACGTGTTACAATGAATGCAATGAATGCAGCTACAATGAATGAGGCCTCAGGATATGTGGTTTCCAGTTTACATAGAGTCTAATTAAGTTCTTTCAGGGCCATCGAGGTGTCTGATTGGGGAGGGATATATACGGCTGTGATTATAATCAAAGAGAATTCTCTTGGTAGATATTGCGGTCTGCATTTGATCGTAAGGAATTCTAGGTCAGGTGAACAAAAGGACTTGAGTTCCTGCATTTTGTTATGATCACACCACGACTCGTTAATCATAAGGCATACACCCCCGCCTTTCTTCTTGCCAGAGAGATGTTTGTTTCTGTCGGCGCGATGCGTGAGGAAACCAGGTGGCTGTACCGACTCTGGTAACGTATCCCAAGTGAGCCATGTTTCCGTGAACAGAGAATGTTACAATCTCTGATGTCTCTCTGGAAGGCAACCCTTGCTCAGATTTTGTATACCTTGTTGTCAAGAGACTGGACATTGGCGAGTAGTATACTTGGGAGCAGTGAGCGATGTGCCCGTCTACGGAGCCTGACCAGCAGACCGCTCCTTCTGCCCCTTTTGCGGCGCCGCTGTTTTGGGTCGCCTGCTGGGATCCTGCCCATTGTCCTGGGTGGTGGACCAAACAGGAATACTGCATAGTTTCCTAAGAATGCGAAGCGAGGCACCATCTCTGTCGGCGCCGGGACACAACTATATCCACATAAACAAGACGTCCAATGTTCCTTTTGTTAGAAAAGGTCCCTATTTATATTCATAAAACTGTTCAGAAAATCCACTGTCCACTCGTCCCATTATACAAGACAAAAAATATACCTATAAACTTTTTCCAAACAAATCAAACATAGTTTATAATCGATCCTTAGCTACACTATTATGTATATTAACTATTATATTTCACACGGATAATATCCTGAATGATAGTAAAGTAAAAAACCGAGGTGCGCGCTCTCGGGTCCCTCGCGCCCCAGACAGAAATCACTTCGTCACTCCACTTGGAAAAACTTCCTGTATTGGGCTGTTTTTCAAGACAAACTCTTGGAACCTTTTTCTAAAGACGGTTTACATCTAGTGGAAGCCATAGGTACTGAAACCTGGGAGCCGGAATCCAGCATGCCCTATACAAGCCCATGGTAATAGAAGGCATGTCAACAAAAAAAAACGTTTCCGGATGGATTTTGCTCGGGTTTTCGTCTGCCATATCAGTTCTGTTATACTCACAGACATCATTTTAACAGTTCTAGAAACTACGGAGTGTTTTCTATCCAATAGTACTAATTATATGCGTTTCCTAGTTTCTGGGCCTGAGTGGCAGGCATTTTACTTTGGGCACGCCAGACTGTCCAAAACCTGAAAAATGCTGCCGCTCCCTAACTAGTTTTAAAGGCACAGTCAACTTAGTGTATGTAAACTTCTGACCCACTGGAATTGTGATACAGTGAATTGTAAGTGAAATAATCTGTCTGCAAACAATTGTTGGAAAAATTACTTGTGTCATGCACAAAGTAGATGTCCTAACTGACTTGCCAAAACGATAGTTTGTTAACTACTTAGGGAGTAGCGGCGCGCTAGCTCCCGACACTATCCAGTGAAATGTAAGGCGCCAAATTCAAAATCCAAAAATTGAATTATTAAACATTCATCAATATACAAGTGTTGCATAGTCATCAAAAGCTCTGCTTCTTGGCAATATCACAGCATTGTCCGATTTCAAAAAGGCTTTACCCGCGAAAGCACAACATTTGATTGTTTGAGGATAGCACCTCATATATTTTCCACATTAGCATAAATTCATATCCAGCACGGGTCACACAAAACCCATATAAGAGCACGCCAGACTCTCCAAAACAGTCACCTCTGCTGCCGCTCACCTAAGAAGTTAACAAGAAATGTGTGGAGTGGTTGAAAAACTAGTTTTAATGACTCCAAGCTAAGTGTATGTAAACTTCTGACTTCAACTGTACTTAAATAATCTCAATAGCAATCCAGGGTTATCTGGTTTTGCTATTAGATGAAGCACAGTCATAACACTTTAAGTTGTATAAATTGACAAAATATCTGACATTGTATTCCCATTTAAACTTTGCTGTGCTTATAAATGGTCGAAAGTGCAGTGATAACACATTTAGTTGACAACTAAAACAAAAATCTGATATTGATTTTCCATTGGAATTTGGTTGTACTTTTAGATGGTTGAAAGCACCATGGTAACAGATTGGGAATTCAACAAACGTTTGACTGTCTTTTTGAGTGGGTGAAAAAAGATTGTAATCTCATTGATAAACGTATCAAACCAAATGTTACCCAATTCTCCACGTTGAAATTACGTGGTGTGCCCAGTGGGAGGAATTTGTTATAGCTAGTATACTCTACTTAAGTACACTGGAGGGTAATGATAAAGAGATTAAAGGTACATGGGACAAGGACATAAAAGAACTGTCGAGTCTTGTATTGCCTTTGTATCTCCTAGCGAGAAAGATGTGTATCTTGAAAATAATAATAAAAGAGACTTCTGGTATCTTTTGCATTGGAGGAAAAAATGGCCCTGGCTGTTACAAGGATAAATGTGGTTGTGATTTAGATAGGAACAACATAGCATACAAAGTAAAGACTAATAAAATCTGCACAAAATACAGATGTGGAATATGAATTTGATCACCCCAAAAAATGTAAAACTTGTAGTGCATTTGAGGTTTAAAAAGTCTTCTGAAGTTTGTAATTTCCACTTTCCACATTTCAGACTTGATTTCCCCTTAAGAAAAATGTACAATCCCTGCAAAAAATATCAATTAATTATAATCCACATAATGATTCACATTTCCTGTTGCTGCAGGATCATTTTTCCACTGTAACAAACTGGCTCAAATTAAGATCCTACATCTGTATAATCAGAAACAAACTAAATCCAAATCCGCTTTATACGAGTAATTCCAATTAGATCTATTTTTGAAGTTCAAACAATGACAAAGCTTTCTCCCTGCGAACACATGTGCAACAGAGAAACTTGTACCAGCTCTCCAGATCAAGTCTTCCTCTGTTTTCTTTCTTCACTGAACAGCCATGTCTAGCAGCTGACTTGCTAGCAGGTGAACAGCCATGTTTAGATGAATAAAGGCAGCTGACTCGCTAGCAGGTGAACAGCCATGTCTAGATGAATAAAGGCAGCTGACTCGCTAGCAGGTGAACAGACATGTCTAGATGAATAAAGGCAGCTGACTCGCTAGCAGGTCAACAGCCATATCTAGATGAATAAAGGCAGCTGACTCGCTAGCAGGTGAACAGCCATGTCTAGATGAATAAAGGCAGCTGACTCGCTAGCAGGTGAACAGCCATGTCTAGATGAATAAAGGCAGCTGACTCGCTAGCAGGTGAACAGCCATATCTAGATGAATAAAGGCAGCTGACTCGCTAGCAGGTGAACAGCCATGTCTAGATGAATAAAGGCAGCTGACTCGCTAGCAGGTGAACAGCCATATCTAGATGAATAAAGGCAGCTGACTCGCTAGCAGGTGAACAGCCATGTCTAGATGAATAAAGGCAGCTGACTCGCTAGCAGGTGAACAGCCATGTCTAGATGAATAAAGGCAGCTGACTCGCTAGCAGGTGAACAGCCATATCTAGATGAATAAAGGCAGCTGACTCGCTAGCAGGTGATATACATGAAAGCGTTCTATATAGATATAGACAGTGTGTATACGACACCTTTGCTGCAGTTCTTCATCATATCATTTTATGGCAGCAGCTCTTGTCTTTTCAGATCCCTACAAGAGACTCCTATAGGATAACAAGCAAACCACTTGCAGAGAGAAGCCACAATGAGTGACAGTGCATGAATAATTGAGCCTCACTTTTTGGAAAGAAAGAAAAGATATACACAGACAAATAGAGACGTGAACAAGATAAAAAGAACACCTTATTAAGAGCGTCAATGAATGGTTGCAAAGATAGCTGTCACCAACATGGCACTACGTTGCATTCCTGATCTGACAATTACCCCGTCTCTTCTCACTCTTCTCACTTCTCACACATTTATTTTTATAACCGGTTTTATACAGTGCTGTGAAAAAGTATTTGCCCCTTTTTGATTTTCTCTATTTTTGCATATTTTTTTATACTGAATGTTATCAGATCTTCAACCAAAACCTAATATTAGATCAAGGGAACCTGCGTTTACAAATAACAAGAAATATATATACTTATTTTATTTATTTAATTAACAAAGTTATGCAACACCCAATTCCCCTGTGTGGAAAAAGTAATTGCCCCCTTACACTCCAAAAGGTTGACTCAAGTTTGTCAAAAATCACCTGGAAGTACCTGGATGATCATCAAGACTCTTGGAAGAATGTTCCATGGACAGATGAGTCAAAAGTATAACTTTAATGACGACATGGGTCCCATTATGGCAATCAAATCAAATCAAATCACATATTCACCTCTCCTCCTCTTTCCTTTTCCTCTCCACCTAACCCTAACCCTAACCCTAATCCTAACCCTAACCCTAATCCTAACCCTAATCCTAACCCTAATCCTAACCCTAACCCTAATCCTAACCCAAACCCTAACCCTAACCCTAATCCTAACCCTAACCCTAATCCTAACCCTAACCCTAACCCTAATCCTAACCCTAACCCTAACCCTAATCCTAACCCTAACCCTAATCCTAACCCTAACCCTAACCCTTATCCAGGTGGATAGCAAAATGTAAGACCTTGGCTCCACTTGGTATGAATGGTAAAGAGGAGGATAAAGCATTGACAGTGGGAGTTAGTGAGGGCCAATTTAAGAAAGCCGGAGGGGCCACCGACACGAGGAGAAAGTTCAATAAAACAACGATGTATTTATTTGCTCAATCTGGTTTTGTCTTTTTTATATTTCATTGTATTATATCAAGCACTTTAACACAGCACATATCTTTGCAGCACTTAATCCCTTCATCCCTTGGTGTGATTTCCAATTATGTACTTATTGAATTATTTATCTATTAATTTATTGATCCAGTTTGCATATTTTATTATACAAAATGTGTTTTAAAATTAAACTTGTTTACCCCCAGCACTTTATCAACAATTGTCTTCCCCCTGTTGTTGAACTGTGATGGATGACCTCATGGATCTCTCATCCTTTCATGTTCTCCCACCCTCTCCAGACCGGTCTGACTTTATAGAAACAGAGCAGAAAGTTGCAATAGGCCCGTGCAACCCACGGTTTGATACCAGCATAAACAGAAACCCTCATAAACTTAAAATGTTCACCTCTTCTCTTCTTTACTTTTCCTCTCCACAGTTTGTTCACAGTTTTCCAAAGGAGTCTACGCCATCATCGGATTGTATGACAGGAAGACCATGAACATGCTCATGTCGTTCTGCGGGGCTCTCCACGTCTGCTTTGTGACACCCAGTTTCCCAATTGAAACCAACAACCAGTTTGTGATCCAGCTGAGACCGGAGCTTCAGGAGCCCCTCATTGCCCTGATCCAGCACTACAAATGGACCAAGTTTGTCTACATGTATAGCTCTCATTCAGGTACTGGTCATCATTCTCTCACGTTTCTTTGTGTCTTTACAAGTGGAACCTCTTGAGCAGGTTAAACTATACAGTAGGCTTGACGTCACATACTCTCACAGTACACTGGTAGAGCACAGTTGGACTGATGTCAAGCTCAAGCATCTCTGCAAGTGTTATTGTAGATATTGTTCAAGTAGCCTAGCTGTTTAGTCTTTGTGGATATATTGTGGATACTTGTTAGATGTAGCCTATCTCGGTTCAGGGTGACATTAATTGAAATGGTGTATAGTCAGACTAGTCCATATTAAAGTTTGCTTTACTATTTTGTCTCTAACTATGTTGCCGTACTGTATACGGTATGATATATTGTCCTACAACATCTGTGGATGTGTTTGAGTTTGGTATTCTTAGCTGTTAAATCTACAGTATTATTTGGTATTCTTAGCTGTTAAATCTACAGTATTAATTGGTATTCTTAGCTGTTAAATATGTTGTTTGTTATTCTGCCAGAAGCTCATCTAGATGTGTAAGCTGTATTCTGTAAACTGTATGTCCTCAATGCACATTTTGTGCTTGGATGGGCATATATAACTGCAATGATCTCCTATGGGAAATGAGCCCCTGGTGCGTATACCTCTTCAATTTGCAGCCACTCAACTGTGACCTTCACTCATCTTCAGTGCCATCAGAAACAGATGCAGCTGGAAGGATATGTCCACTTTTTTAATGATGCAGAGTGTGGTCGGAGCAGTGGATGTGCCCAGGACAAAGGCCGCAGACTGAAGGGCATGAACCGAAGATGAACAAATATAATTACATAATGTATAACTTGCTTGCTTATCTTCATCGTACATGGTATATGATCTGCACCGAAGGGCTTCTTTGACCATAGATAGTTGAGTCAATTGCGTTTTTTTCCTGGTGAGATGTTCATGCAGCGGGACAAATGCTCCATGGATTTATTTATCTAGTCTTAGCCCTTCAGTCTTGGACAAGGAACTCAAGGTTGCTGACTTCTTCATGATAGATCTGAGTGCCCCACCTGTTGCCTGGATACAGCACTGCACAGTCGGTGGTTATTTAAGCCTTTTGGGGAAACTTCTCTCCCATCTTTATGTCAGTGACTCTGTTGGCCAGAGCTCAGGGCCCGGTTGCATTAAGCACCTTAAGTGTTTCCCTTAAGGAGTAATTTCCCCTTACCTATTGGAATTGGTTAAGGGCGTTGCATAGAGCCAGTCAGACATTTCCTTGGGTAAGGGGCATCATTTAAGGGTTTTGCGGTAGTTTGAAGGCACGTAACGCAGACAGAGTCTCTGGTTACCATGGAGAGGACCTGATTCGCCGAATGAGTGTCTCATCAAAGAGATTGCATTTGTTTTGGGAGATCGCAAAATAAAACTTCTACATTCAAAACAGGAGAAACAAATGGATTACGAAGATAATAAAACATTTATTTGAGTTACTTTTCTTTCAACTTGTTTCTATTACATTCTAGCACGTCAAGCTAACTTACAGCGTAGGTAGCTAGCTAGCCAGCTAGCTTTGTAGCCGTGGATTGTGCACCTTCCAATGTTTAGCTACCTAGCTAGCTTGCTGGTGGACGTTTTCCTTTTGAAACCAGACCAGAGGAAAGCAACATTCACCTCCACAAATGCTGTTTACATTGATATCCATACTGAATGAAGCACTTAAGGGACCTCATGGGCACCCTTAACTTTTTCACTTAATTTAAAACCATACAATGTATTGTGCAACTGTCTTAAAGTTAAGGAAACTTTAAGTGAAAAGATGAGGGGGAAATTAACTTAAGATGTTTTATGGAACCGGGCCCTGGGCTAGAGAAGCCACATAGCCCCGCTCAGTATTGTGACACCTCAAGACTAGACTCCAGAGCACAGTTTGGTAACCATAGGACAAGACATGAGTCCCCTTAAGTGCTAAGTAGTACAGTGTGATTGCTCTCACAGACTACAAGATGACTGTAAAAGGTTTTACTTGTATTTTTGCCTTTTTGATGTATGTAGCTATGTGATGTGTTTCATCCTTTGTTCTCCCCGTGACTCTGGAACTGGAATCAAGGTCCGTGGCTCCTCTTCTGACTGACTGCATCCCACAGTGCAGTCCCAGGGGGGGAGTGGGTGGTGGGTAGTTCCTCTTCCTACTGACTCCATCCCACAGTGCAGTCCCGGGGGGGGGATTAGATTAAGCCTTGTCTTCCTGCCTTGCCATCTCACACATATGTTTGCTATAGTAAAAAAAGAAGACAAATCTATCGTTTCGCAAAAACAAAAGCTCATCATCTTAACCTAGACAGGGTCTATATAAGAACCAAGATCCACTTGAACAACGACTGCATACAGGTGTTCAAAAATGTACACTGTACACAAATAGAGACTGCGGGAATGTAATTTGCGTTTGTGCGACATTTGAGAGAAGCTGTGATAGGCAGATCTGTGAGACCAGCAGAAAAAGGGTCTGATAGAAGCCAAGGCTGCTTTCCCTGCCAATCCCAACGTTTCACTTGCTTATCTGCACTGCTGCAGTGGCGTGATGCGTCGCTAACACTACACAGATAGAGCACAGTGTTTGTCTCTCTCTCTAGTTTATCTGCAGGTTAGTCCCAGCTAACAACAAGCGTTCTCATAACTTTGGAGAACGTTTCCTTAAGAGTCTCATTAGGCCATTAGCTAATGTTTTCATAGGAATGTTCCCATGATGTGCAAGGAATGTTTCCAATAGACCATTCTCTTATTTGTCAAATATAACTTATCCAGAACGTGGTTGCCATGTTCTCAGAACTTAAGATATTAATGACCTAGACATGTTTCATTGGAACGTTGCAAGAACGTTCATGTGTCCGGTTTTCTGTGGGTTAGGAGAATATTCCATCAACGTCCCACCAAACATACACAGAACATGATTGCCACATTCTCAGAACATAAGAAATGAATGTTCTAGACACGCTTTATGGGAACGTTGGCAGAACATTTGTATCAAACAAATACGTCATTAGACATCATGTCTTGTTACTGTTGCCGAGCATATCAAGGCCCTGATTGGTGAACCGCTGATCCATTCATAAGTCTTTGTTGACAAGGTTACACCAACAGTGTTTTTAACATTGTGTTTTCAACTTAAATATTTAACACACTTTGACATACGTGATTACATTGTGCATGTTCATTTATACTTTATAATTATTATTCAAGATGTCCTCACCTGGAATTTGAATTCACAACCTCTTGGTTCACTGTCTATGTCCATGTCAGATGTCAGTCAATTTGACTAGTCTTTTATCATTGATTTGAATTACATATTTCAGCAATTTAAGAGCTTTCTGTATAGTTGTCTAATGTTAGTGGGGTATATTATATTAACCTGTTTTTAAATGATACTCCTCATACTCCAGTTTTTCTTGAGTGTACTTTTAACAGAGCTGAGATTTACTTCAAAGTGCAATTACCCTGGTGCTTACACCTATCAGGCTGTTTCAGATCTAGTGCCTAGCGAGGAGGGGTTAGAGTTTCTTCTGGACCTATCAGGCTGTTTCAGATCTAGTGCCTAGTGAGGAGGGGTTAGGGTTTCTTCTGGACCTATCAAGCTGTTTCAGATCTAGTGCCTAGGGAGGAGGGGTTAGGGTTTCTTCTGGACCTATCAGGCTGTTTCAGATCTAGTGCCTAGGGAGGAGGGGTTAGAGTTTCTTCTGGACCTATCAGGCTGTTTCAGATCTAGTGCCTAGGGAGGAGGGTTAGGGTTTCTTCTGGACCTATCAGGCTGTTTCAGATCTAGTGCCTAGGGAGGAGGGGTTAGAGTTTCTTCTGGACCTATCAGGCTGTTTCAGATCTAGTGCCTAGGGAGGAGTGGTTAGAGTTTATTCTGGACCTATCAGGCTGTTTCAGATCTAGTGCCTAGGCAGGAGGGGTTAGAGTTTCTTCTGGACCTCACTATACTGGCCCAATAAGCACATGCCCTAGAGATATCCCTTTTTAGGACAGTGGTTAGGGCGTTAGTCTTGGATGCCGGTGGCCTAGAGATATCCTTTATTGGGACGGTGGTTAGGTGTGTTAGTCTTGGATGCCGGTGGCCTAGAGATATCCCTTATTGGGACGGTGGTTAGGGTGTTAGTCATGGATGCTGGTGGCCTAGAGATATCCCTGGTGGCCTGGGTTTGAGACCTGCTAGGGGGAGTCACCCTACTCTCACTATATGTTAATATTACCATTTTGAATTGCATTTATAAGACATTTTGATTGTTTATATGGAAATGTTGTTAGAATACTTATTATCCTAATGTGTGTAAATTTCTCCTCTTTCATGTATTTCTGGAACTTTGGTTCCCAACTTTGTGCCGTTGTGCACGACCTCCAGATGCTTTTGGGGGTTTGATGTGATGTTTCTGGCAAAGAGAAAATGCTGCCTTTGTAGAGTTTGCATTTGACAAAAATGTTGTTCTCTTTCTCCTTGATTAACTCAAAATAATGAGAGCATTTCATGTTAAAAGCATAGTGTGTGTGTGAGTTTCCCTTACCTGACCAACATACAAAAAGGAGCTGTGACTAGATTTGTGGTTCACCAATCAGCGCCTTGATGGGCTTGGCTTAATGTGTAATTAATTTTTGTTGTTGTTGGGGGGGAAGAACATTTATGTTGGACCATCAGGCGACGTCCTGACAACTGATAGTATGTTTGATGCGACATTGATGGAATATTTTCCTAACCCTCAGAAAACCAGACACATGAATGTTCTTGCAATGTCCCAGAAAATGCTTCTAGAACATTAATGTTGTATATTCTGAAAACATTGCAACCACATTCTTGAGAAGTTCTGCTTGACATTAAGGGAATGTTCTCCTAACTTTAACACCAAAACATATTAAAAAGGTTTTTAGAAGATTTTTGTTAACATAGATAGAATGTTCCCCCAAGGAAAACTGGACACTCAAACATTAGGGGAAAATTACGGTAACATTACTAAAACGTTGTCTCTCCTAAATATTGTTAGCTGGGATGCTGCTCAGTGGGCGATAAAGCTGGTTTGCTCTCTGGTGTGAGACGATTCCACAGCTGCTGAGACAAGCTCTATGTGCCTATATAGAGATGGCAGGAAGTGTATTGCAAGGCCAGCAGTGGCAGTTTAAAAATTGGATCCGACACACTGTTTTAATTAACATGAAATGCCCTTTGCAGCATCACTGTTACTTCTAACAAAACTACTTTTGTCATCTGTTGCGTAATCCATGTTGCCACTAAAAATGGAAAACTTCATTTTATCTGTTTCTATATACTACTGTAAAAAATGCATAGACTTTGTAAACCATTCAATCTCTCTTAGAACATAACACATTTTGTTCCCTCTGCTAATGAATGCAAATGCAGAAATATTATACATAGCACACACCACTAGGAGTCTCTCTTAGTCAGGTCAGATGGTCAGCCTTGTGCATCAGTAATGCATAATGTAATTGATGTGTCATTTGCATACGAACTAAAAGCTGTGGGCTCCAGTGAAGTATCATCCAGACATATGGAATGAGGCAGCAGCTTGCTGTGGCTCCTAATTTACCATCTCCATTTGGGTGTACTTTAGTATTATATGCATTGTAAATTATATGCATTGTTAATGTTAATGCAAATCCAATTCAGGGCATAAAGATTAGTGTCCATATTTATAATTTTCATCTCTATTGACCTAAATGTAATTCTATCCAATTCCTTCAGAACAAATCTCTTGTTCTTTAAGAGATAATTGTAATGAGGGCTTTTGGTACTGAGTTCACCTACTGGTTGATTCAGATGACATATATTACTATAAACAACAGAAACCAGACAAATCAACAACAGTATATCTAATGCACATCGGAACTAAAACAATTATCTCTCACTTGGTTCTCGCTTAGGAGCCTCAAATGACAAACATTTTATTGCAATAGTAGACTTTATGAGCATACATAATGATAATTCCAACTTCGTTATTGTGTTGTTGTAAAAAAAGGCCACTCCTCTCAAGCAAACTATGTTCTCACCACCTACATCACTTGCCAATTACCTAGCGCAATGGATAGGTGTGAGCTTTAATAAACAAAACGTAGTTTAAATGTAGGGTTCACATCCTGCTGTCCTTTTTTGCCTTCCGATGCCCTATTTTCAAAACAAATTGCATCCTTGGTATTATGTAGGATGCTGAAGACAAAAGATTACCATAGGTTTGACTAAATAAAACAAATAATTTGAACAACAATGTCCAGCTAGTGTGGTTTCAAATAAAATAATTTTCAAAATTTAGCCAGGATTTAATCCTGTGCCTATGGTGTCTGGAGGTTACCTAATCCTCAACCCTATCTCCTGGGCTACCGTTCAGGAACCACAGCGAATGGTACTCCATAGGGGGAGAATCTCACTCACCACTGCTCTACAGGCTTAGCCACCTGTCAAGTGAAAGTAAGTGAAGAATATGTAGAGTTAGTTTGGAAGTGGTGTCCAGTGCAGATCAAAGTTTTGAAAGGCACAGTGGGATCCAACAAAGCTTTTATCACGTGTAACTGCCTGTCACCTTTTGAATTGAATTAAACTTCAATTAAACTTTTTAAACTCGCTTTGACATATTAACAAATAACTTTGGATCCATAATTGGATCCATTACCTATAATAACTAGAGCTGTTTAAATTAATATCACTTTGGCTCTACGCCCTGAGCCAACTTTCCACATGTTAAGCAGCAGAGGTCAGCGCTCTTTGTCCAGCAGTTCCTACACCTGTCAGATGGTAGTGTGATGTCCGAAGATGCTAACGTCATCAATCATGTGTTATTGTTTCTTTGATACAAGCATTGGTACTTTTCTATCAGATCAGAGTGCCCCAAGTGTCCCATCACTACTCTATAACATCAAACACATGGTCTCCAGGTGTTTAATGCCATTCTATTTGCTCCGTTCCGGCCATTATTATGAGAAGTTCTCCCCTCAGTAGCCTCCTGTGACTAAGGTATGGTGTGTACCATCACTACTCTATAAGTATGTTGAGTATCCTACTTACTCTACTTTACTGACTTAATTGTCCCCGTGGGGAAGGCTTGTTGCAGTGTCATGTACACGTTTAAGGTGGCGTTTAAATAGAAACAAAATTGACAATACAACTTTCATAACAGTTACATACCAATAAAAAGAGACTAGCCTGCTGGCCTTACTGGGTGGATAGGGACATCAGCCTGCTGGCCTTACTGGGTGGATAGGAACATCAGCCTGCTGGCCTTACTGGGTGGATAGGGACATCAGCCTGCTGGCCTTACTGGGTGGATAGGGACATCAGCCTGCTGGCCTTACTGGGTGGATAGGGACATCAGCCTGCTGGCCTTACTGGGTGGATAGGGACATCAGCCTGCTGGCCTTACTGGGTCGATAGGAACATTAGCCTGCTGACCTTACTGGGTCGATAGGAACATTAACCTGCTGGCCTTACTGGGTCGATAGGAACACTAGCCTGCTGGCCTTACTGGGTGGATAGGAACACTAGCCTGCTGGCCTTACTGGGTGGATAGGAACACTAGCCTGCTGGCCTTACTGGGTGGATAGGAACACTAGCCTGCTGGCCTTACTGGGTGGATAGGAACACTAGCCTGCTGGCCTTACTGGGTGGATAGGAACACTAGCCTGCTGGCCTTACTGGGTGGATAGGAACACTAGCCTGCTGGCCTTACTGGGTGGATAGGAACACTAGCCTGCTGGCCTTACTGGGTCGATAGGAACATTAGCCTGCTGGCCTTACTGGGTCGATAGGAACACTAGCCTGCTGGCCTTACTGAGTGGATAGGAACATTAGCCCAAGCTATTTAAGAGGGATATCACACCTGGCACAAATGGTTGTCTAGTTCTGTTTTTCCTGCCGAGGGGTCCCCTATAACTGCACCCAGGGGGGAGTAGTTCAATGTCCAGGTACAGGGGGTGGCTTGGGTCAAAATGATGTTGTGATAGTACAGTCAACATTAAAAGATCCCAGCTTTTTGAGAAAGTACAATCTCTGTTGGCTCTTTTTGTAGATCAGGTCTGTACATTTACTCCACTGAAGTCCAACAGCCACAAAACCAGTCCCCCCATCTAAGGAGAAGTCCCTTATGAGTCTCTGTGCCAGAATGTAAGGCTGGAGGCAGAAGAAAAGTCAACAAACAGAACTCTGACATGGGATTTGGCACCCTCTAGATGTCTACAGACCATGTTGAGGAGAGTAAGAATGGCATCATCAACTCCTGTGTTGGGCTGATAGTCAAACTGAAACGGGTCGAGGAGCTTCTGGGTGGCGCTGAGAATATAACTTTACAATATGAAATTATGTATCAGGTGGATCGTTTGCAGGTCAGAGCTGAGGGTGACAGGATGGTTATTTAAATTGCATTTCATAATTTTGTTTTAGATGTTTTGTTGTTGCTGCTCAGCAGTGGCGCTTTGTTGGAGGCTTTATGTGTTTGTCAGAAATGTGGAGGCTTTCTGTGTCGGTCAGAAATGTTGGAGGCTTTTTGTGTTGGTCAGAAATGTGGATGCTTTCTGTGTCGGTCAGAAATGTGGAGGCTTTCTGTGTCGGTCAGAAACTTTGGAGGCTTTCTGTGTTGGTCAGAAATGGGGAGGCTTTCTGTGTTGGTCAGAAATGTGGAAGCTTTCTGTGTCGGTCAGAAATGTGGAGGCTTTCTGTGTTCGTCAGAAATGTGGAGGCTTTCAATCTGTTGGTTCAGAAATGTGGAGGCTTTCTGTGTTGGTCAGAAATGTGGAGGCTTTCAATGTGTTGGTTCAGAAATGTTGGAGGCTTTCTGTGTTGGTCAGAAATGTTGGAGGCTTTCTGTGTTGGTCAGAAATGTGGAGGCTTTCAATGTGTTGGTTCAGAAATGTTGGAGGCTTTCTGTGTTGGTCAGAAATGTTGGAGGCTTTCTGTGTCGGTCAGAAATGTTGGATGCTTTCTGTGTCGGTCAGAAATGTTGGAGGCTTTCTGTGTCGGTCAGAAATGTTGGAGGCTTTCTGTGTAGGTCAGAAATGTTGGAGGCTTTCTGTGTCGGTCAGAAATGTTGGAGGCTTTCTGTGTTGGTCAGAAATGTTGCAGGCTTTGTGTGTCGGTCAGAAATGTTGGAGGCTTTCTGTGTCGGTCAGAAATGTTGGAGGCTTTCTGTGTCGGTCAGAAATGTTGGAGGCTTTCTGTGTCGGTCAGAAATGTGGATGCTTTCTGTGTCGGTCAGAAATGTGGAGTCTTTCTGTGTCGGTCAGAAATGTTGGAGGCTTTCTGTGTCGGTCAGAAATGTGCTTTGAAAATAGCCACACTCTGGCCCTGAGGTAAAGGCACAATGGGAGCCTCTTTAAAGTCAGTATTTTGCTGACCTTTGCTGCTACTGCACATTTTACACACACGTGAAGTGCTTACGACATTGAAGATCATAGCACTATAGTGTCTTCATTTATTTATTTGAAATGAAAGTGCTTTCCTCTTGTTCTAAAGACATGTCCAAACAGTACAGTACACATACGGTACCGGCATGTACACTATCGCAACTGCAACCGTTGTTGTCTGTCTTGCACAATGCACAGTAGGAGTTCGTTGAGGCAATATATTTAGATCATAGATAGTACACACTTAGCTGAACACTTTTATCACGTCGATAACTATCCAATTTACAATTTGATCATGAATAAGGATCTTTCCCCAGTACTTATGGTTCAAGTCTAGCTGAGCCCTGCATGCAAGCTTGTATGGTGGATACATGTACCATCTGTCAGATAAGTGGATTTCCCACTTCTAAGGCCTTTAGTTAGGATCATTGTTAGAGAATGCTCAGAGGAAGCACTGTCATTTATCAATGTAGACAGATAACTGTAATGTACATTCACAGTAATGATGCATCTGTTGCTACTCTCTATCATTAATTACATCTGACCCTGTAATGTACGTTCACAGTAATGATAAATCTGTTGCTACTCTGTATCATGAACCTTCTGTGTTTATATCGTGCTGCAATGCGCCTCTGCCCATAAAAACAACGTCCTCTCTGGGTAGCTTTAAAAAAATAAAGTAGAAAACTGTTTGATGTCTTCTGTGCCCATATGAATGATCCCTACGATGTAACTGAAATGATGAAATAGATGTTCTTCTTCTTTGTTTTTATGTTTTATTATTGCTCTGTCATACTGTGTTCAACCGTGTCGGATCTTGACGAGACATCTTGTCTCAAGAGGACCACAGTTATTGTCCATGATTTAACAATGGAAATAAGTCCCAGACTTTGTTGTGTGTTATCCTCCATAATTTAACAATGGAAATAAGTCCCAGACTTTATTGTGTGTTATCCTCCATGATTTAACAATGGAAATAAGTCCCAAACGTTATTGTCTGTTATCCTTCATGATTTAACAATGGAAATAAGTCCCAGACTTAATTGTGTGTTATCCTCCATGATTTAACAATGGAAATAAGTCCCAAACGTTATTGTCTGTTATCCTTCATGATTTAACAATGGAAATAAGTCCCAGACTTTATTGTGTGTTATCTTCCATGATTTAACAGTGGAAATAAGTCCCAGACTTTATTGTGTGTTATCCTCCATGATTTAACAATGGAAATAAGTCCCAAACTTTATTGTGTGTTATCCTCCATGATTTTGTCAAAGCCGGTGTGTGTTGCTGGTGTAAAAGACAGGCGCAGGAAAGCAGAGATGAGTAAACAACGTATTTAATAAAATACGGGAAAAACAGGATAAAAAATCCAACGTGCCCCCAAAACACACGGGTGACATAACCAGCCATAATATACCGACAAAGATCAAAAAACAAACACGCACAAAAACCATGGGGGAAATAGAGGGTTAGATAATGAACATGTAATTGGGGAATAGAAACCAGGTGTGTAATACAAAGACAAAACAAATGGAACATGAAAAATGGATCGGCGATGGCTAGAAAGCCGGTGACGTTGACCGCCGAAAACTGCCCAAACAAGGAGAGGGACCAACTTCGGCGGAAGTCGTGACAGATTTAACAATGGAAATAAGTCCTAGACTTTATTGTGTGTTATCCTTCATGATTTAACTCATGTGCATGTATGGCTTTTTCAAGTTTTATGTGTGCTTGTTTTTTTTAAATGGTCAAATTAATAAACTAAACAAAAACTAAAGGTGCTGTAATAAATTACCAGTGTTGGGATTATAAGTAATATATTAGATATTGGTTAACAAAAGTAACTTTACAATAGAAGCGGCCCTCTTCCGGGGGGCCGGAACTGATTGAATCGGCCCGGAATCGGGTGTCGGACTCGGTCCGGAATCAAAATGAATGACTGCCAAGAATCAGCCGACTTTGCCAGCATCTTACCAGAATCCCCCCAGGAGTGTCCCGATGCAAATTTAAATAAATGTATACAAAATTACCTGATTTAGTAATTTTAAATATTACTATTATACATTTTATACATGCAAATTATACTCATCCACAAAAAAACGCAATGGGACAAGGACATCCCAGCTGGCCAAACCCTCCCCTAACTCGGACAACGCTGGGCCAATTGTGCTTCGCCTCACGGATCTCCCGGTCGTGGCCAGCACAGGTCTCAAACCAGCATCTGTAACAACGCAGTTTGCACTGCAATACAGTGTCTTAGACCGCTGTGCCACTCGTATGGATACATCCACCATTTTTTTATGCTTATCAATTGCCTAAAATACTTCTTAAACAGGACTCTTAAATAATTTTATTTAAATGTTAATTGTATTTTTTGATCACAGAAACAATGAGAAAATATGGAGAAAAAATAAATAAATGAAATGCTAATTATATATTTTTTATTTTATTTCACCTTTATTTAACCAGGTAGGCAAGTTGAGAACAAGTTCTCATTTACAACTGCGACCTGGCCAAGATAAAGCAGTTCGACACATACAACAACACAGAGTTACACATGGAGTAAAACAAACATACAGTCAATAATACAGTAGAAAAACAAATCTATATACAAAGAGTGCAAATTAGATAAGATAAGGAAGGTCAGGCAATAAATAGGCCATGGTGGCAAAGTAATTACAATATAGCATTTAAACACTGAAATGGTAGATGTGCAGTAGATGAATGTGCAATGTAGAAAACTGGAGTGCAAAAGAGCAAGATAAATAAATACATACGGTAGGGGATGAGGTAGTTGGTTGGGCTATTTACAGATGTGCTATATACAGGTGCAGGGGTCTGTGAGCTGCTCTGACAGCTGGTGCTTAAAGCTGGTGAGGGAGATAAGTGTCTCCAGTTTCAGAGATTTTTGTAGTTCGTTCCAGTCATTGGCAGCGGAGAACTGGAAGGAGAGTCGGCCAAAGGAGGAATTGGCTTTGGGATTATACCTGCTGAAGCGCGTGCTACGGGTGGGTGCTGCTATGGTGGACAGCGAGCTGAGATAAGGCAGGGCTTTACCTAGCAGGGACTTGTAGATGACCTGGAGCCGGTGGGTATTGTGACGAGTGTAAAGTGAGGGCCAGCCAACGAGAGCGTACAGGTCGCAGTGGTGCAATGATATAAAGCAGCTTGTGTAATCATCTGCCAGAGAGTAGCCCCAATCGGCCTGAACCCCAAGTAATACATTTGGGCCAGATAACTCTTACTGGAATCGGCCCGAGCTCAATCCCCGTATCCTAGCCATAAGTAATTCTGCCGAAGGCGGCCCAGACTCGGGCCACATGACTTCGGCCGAGTCTGACTCTCAGCCGAGTGCCCCGACTCTCAGCCGGAATGGGCCCAGATCCATTGTGCTAGCTGGATAGTATACTGTAAGCCAAACAATTTAAAGTTTCCAAGAGCACAAACTGAGCAACCAGGCAAGAAGGACCTTTTTGGTCACCTAAGAGAGATGACCAAGAACCCATTGACCACTCTGACAGAACTACAGAGTTCCTTGGCTGAGATGGGAGAACCTGCCAGATGTCTCTACAGCACTTTACCAATCTGGGTTTTATGGGAGAGTGGCCAGACGGAAGCCACTCCTGAGAAAAAGGCACATGACACATGGAGTTAGCAAAAATGCTTGTGAAAGACTCAGAGACCGTAAGGAAAAAGATCCTGTGGTCTAATGAGACAAAATGTTTACTCTTTGGCCTGAATGCAAAGCGCTATGTCTGGAGAAAACCAGGCACAGCTCATCACCTGTCGAACACCATCCCTACCATGAAGCATGGTGGTGGCAGCATCATGCTTTGGGGATGCTTTTCAGAGGGATGGACTGGAAGACTGGTAAGGATATAAGAAACAATAAATGGAGCCTTATACAAGCAAACCCTTGATGAGAATCTGGTTCTGAGTGCAATAGTTGAACAGGACAATAACCCAAAGCATACAGCCAACGCAATGCTGAAATGCTTCAGAACAAAAATGTGAAAGTCATTGAGTGGCCCAGCCAAAGCCCAGACTTTAATCCCACTGAAAATCTGTGGAAAACTTGAAGATTGCTGTTTACCGTCGCTCCCCATCTAATTTAACAGAGCTTGAAAAAATCTGCAACGGGAGAAGATCCCTAAATCTAGATGTGCAAAGCTGATACAGACATACCCAAGACTTCATAAAGCTGTAATCACCGCCAAAGGTACTTCTACAAAGTATTGACTCAGGGGTGGGAATACTTATGTAAATGAGATAGTTCTGTATTTCACTTTGTCATTATAGGGTATTGTGTGTGTAGATGAGTGAGACAAACATCTATTTAACATCCGTTTTGAATTCAGGTTGTAACACTACAAAATGTGCAATAAGTCAAGGGGTATAAATACTTTCCGAAGGCCCTGTATATGGGGGAATATTGATGAGCCAGGGTTAAAGATACGGGGAAGGAATGGCATTAATTGAGATGGTTCAGCTGCATTCACACGTCATCCGTTCTAAGTCATGTTCCTCAAAGAGAGAAGAAGAGAGGTGAGGAAGGAAGGGGGGGGTCACTGAAGAAGTTCTCTACAATTCATAGATCGTTCTCACTATGATCACCCCAGACTCCAGATTAACCCAGTGCAAAAAATACTCAGCATTTCCATTTCCAGTATTGAAAGGGGGGGAACCAAATGCTACATTTGGTCGTTTTCAAACTCAGGGCCCTTGGGAAAGCAGATATGAAGCAGCACATTTACTTTGGCTGAGGAGAATACACAGATATTCAGGCAGCAGCACCTCAGCCTGGCTGTCACAGTTTTAGGTGCGGTGACAGTGATTTCAGGTGACTGCCGTGAAAACAACCGGAGCAACTCTGCCTCGTACACAGTCTTCTGTGTAGCTCTTGAAATCCTCTGTTCTCTATATGCAGCGGTGCTGTGCTAAACAAACCACTCCTGATCAAAAAAGCATTACGCCTTTATAATACCCATTTATTTACGAATCTGCTTTTAAAGAATTGTGTTCAATTGAAGCTGAGAGTAGGGGAAATCAACTGAGGCTACACTGGATATGTTCAGTCAACTCAAGTGCTTCTGTAAGTCACAACGTCATTGGAGCTTTCCCCACACAGCCCTTGAAGCCAAGAAAAGAGGTGTAAAGAAAGAATGTGTAAAGAGAAGAGATGTAAAGAAAGAATGTGTAAAGAAAATAGATGTAAAAAAAGAATGTGTAAAGAAAATAGGTGTAAAGAAAGGAGTTGTAAAGAAAGAATGTGTAAAGAAAAGATATGTAAAGAAAGAATGTTTAAAGAAAAGATATGTAAAGAAATAATGTTTAAAGAAAAGATATGTAAAGAAAGAATGTTTTAAGAAAAGATATGTAAAGAAAGAATGTTTAAAGAAAAGATATGTAAAGAAAGAATGTTTAAAGAAAAGATATGTAAAGAAAGAATGTTTTAAGAAAAGATATGTAAAGAAAGAATGTTTTAAGAAAAGATATGTAAAGAAAGAATGTTTAAAAGAAAAGATATGTAAAGAAAGAATGTTTTAAGAAAAGATATGTAAAGAAAGAATGTTTTAAGAAAAGATATGTAAAGAAAGAATGTTTTAAGAAAAGATATGTAAAGAAAGAATGTTTTAAGAAAAGATATGTAAAGAAAGAATGTTTTAAGAAAAGATATGTAAAGAAAGAATGTTTTAAGAAAAGATATGTAAAGAAAGAATGTTTTAAGAAAAGATATGTAAAGAAAGAATGTTTTAAGAAAAGATATGTAAAGAAAGAATGTTTAAAGAAAAGATATGTAAAGAAAGAATGTTTTAAGAAAAGATATGTAAAGAAAGGAGGTGTAAATAAAGGAAGGGTAAAGAAAAGAGGTGTAAAGACATTTTAGTGACTACAAAGAATCAAAAGAAAAGTTAATGTTAAGATAACTTTACTCATCAATTGTACACAAGGTCCAACTGAAATACTGACTACTGCTTTATCCCAACCTCTGAAAGACACTCACACAGTACATATACAGGCTGGAGTGGTTGGATCAGGGGACTGTTACATACATATAGAGGCTGGAGCAGGGTACTGTTACATACATTTAGAGGTTGGATCAGGGGACGGTTACATACATATAGAGGCTGGATCAGGGGGCGGTTACATACGTATAGAGGCTGGATCAGGGGACGGTTACATACGTATAGAGGCTGGAGCAGGGGACTGTTACATACATATAGAGGCTGGAGCAGGGGACTGTTACATACATATAGAGGCTGGAGCAGGGGACTGTTACATACGTATAGAGGCTGGAGCAGGGGACTGTTACATACATATAGAGGCCGGAGCAGGGGACTGTTACATACACATAGAGGCTGGATCAGGGGACTGTTACATATATATAGAGGCTGGATCAGGGGACTGTTACATACATATAGAGGCATGATCAGGGGACTGTTACATACATATAGAGGCTGGATCAGGGGACTGTTACATACATATAGAGGCATGATCAGGGGACTGTTACATACATATAGAGGCATGATCAGGGGACTGTTACATACATATAGAGGCATGATCAGGGGACTGTTACATACATATAGAGGCATGATCAGGGGACTGGTGCACTGGGCGCCCGTGGAGCAACTGTTGTAGGAGGTTAAGGGACTTGCTAAAGGGGAACAACAGTAGGCAATGGCATCTAGGATTTGATACCAGCAACCCTCTTATTGCTCGCTCACTTCCTAAAACATTTTTTTCCCTGTCAGACCCAGGATTCAAACTGGCAACCCTCCGGCTGCGAGCTCGCCTCTTCCGAGTGGCGCAGCGGTCTACGGCACTGCATCTCAATGCTAGAGGCGTCACCACAGACCCTGGTTCGATTCAATGCTGTATCACAAACGGACGTGATTGGGAGTCCCATAGGGCGGCACACAATTGGCCCACAATTTACCTTAGTAAAGTACCTAAGCGTGGTTTACTTTACCTAAGTAAAGTACCTAAGTGTGGTTTACCATCAAATATGCCCAGACTAATTAGCGTGTACCTTCGGTGTTTGTCTTGTAGGCCTGACAGTGCTGCAGAAGATTCTGGATACGGCAGCAGAGAAGACGTGGCAGGTGACATCAGTGAACCTGGACAGTGGTATGGATCAGGTGGCCTTCCTGAAGGTGGTTCAGGACCTAGAGAAGAAGAAGGAGTACAACATCATCCTGGACTGTGAGCTGGAGAGACTCAACTTGATCCTCAACCTGGTAAATAACATCAGATTGACAGACAGTCCAGTAATGAAAAGGGGGAGGTGACTATTGAGAGCTTAATGAATGAAGAGATGGTCCATAAACTAGACAGATTAGTTCAGTAATTGGATTGGATGGGTTCACTCCAACAAGAAGACCTTGCAGCTAGAGTAACAAAATAACCCTTTCCTCCTCTTACTGACTTTTACAACTCAAACTATTGACTAAGGTTCAGTTACAAGGGTTCAGTTTGAACACTGTGTGGTATTGTTCTAGTGTCTCTGTACTGGGCCAGTCTCTGGGGACAGTGGAGGGAGGTTTGTAATGAAGACAAAGATAGATGTGTATGACTGCTGCTGGGAGATCATACCATCAGCCAGTTCTCCAGGGACAATATTGTTCCCTGGTACCATTTATATACTGTACTATAAATGTAATCGCCACAGTGAGTAGAGCTGGACTAAAACTATTTTAAAACCTAGCTAAAGAAACATTCATAGCAAACCTTTTTATAAATGTAGTCTATTTTGTTTGCGAGGGATAACAGTTCCTTTGAGCTATTTTGAATATGTAAGATCTCTTTAGTCCCATTGGGCCAGTAACCGAGAGGTCGATGGTTCGAATCCTTAAGCCGACTCTGTGAAAAATCTGTTGATTTGCCCTTGAGCAAGGCACTTAACCCTAATTGCTCTTGTAAATCGCTTTAGATAAGAGCTTCTGCTTAAATGACTAAAATGTAAAAATGTCATCGTTTCTGAATAGCAGAGAGCTAGTGAAATTAGTATATTCAAAAACATGTAGTTTAGTTTATTTGGAAATATGGTCAGGCTCAATTAATCCTGATTGCTGCTTCATTCTGTATCCCAGAGGCGATCCCAGGCCTGCCCATCACAGGTGTACAAGTGATTTTAATGCAGATTGTGAACATGTAGTCATTAAAGCTCTAATTGGGCTTCCCACAGTGACAGATGCCAAATCCTTCCCAGCCCTCCATGGCGAGTTGTTCCAGCTGCCCCCTTTCTGCTGAGCACTGATATTTTACTCAGACATGCAGGCAGAGACAGGAGATGAGCAATTCATTTCCTCAAAGACAGGAAAAATTAGCTCCTATTTGGGAGGACCGCGATACATTTTTTTAAAATTAACATTTATTTAACTAGGAACATCAATTAAGAACAAATTCTTCGGACGGCCTACCCCGGCCAAACCCTAACCCTCCTTTGGTCGACTCTCCTTCAAGTTCTCTGCTGCCAATGACTGGAACGAACTACAAAAATCTCTGAAACTGGAGACACTTATCTCCCTCACCAGCTTTAAGCACCAGCTGTCAGAGCAGCTCACAGACCCCTGCACCTGTATATAGCCCATCTTTAAATAGCCCATCCAACTACCTCATCCCCTACCGTATTTATTTATTTATTTTGTTCCTTTGCACCCCAGTTTTTCTACATTGCACATTCATCTACTGCACATCTACCATTCCAGTGTTTAAATGTTATATTGTAATTACTTTGCCACCATGGCCTATTTATTGCCTTACCTTCCTCATCCTACCTCATTTGAACTCTTTGTATATAGATTTGTTTTCAGATCAGTCCCCTGATCCAGACTGTATGTTTGTTTTACTCCATGTGTAACTCTGTGTTGTTGTATGTGTCGAACTGCTGGGCTTTATCTTGGCCAGGTCGCAGTTGTAAATGAGAACTTGTTCTCAACTTGCCTACCTGTATTATGACATCAGATAGAACTACCTGGTTAAATAAAGGTGTATTATGACATCAGATAGAACTACCTGGTTAAATAAAGGTGAAATAAAAAATAAATAAATAAAAACGGACAACACTGGGCCAATTGTGCACCACCCTATGGGACTCCCAATCACAGCCGGATGTGATACAGCCTGGATTCAAACCAGGGACTGTAGTGACGCCTCTTGCACTGAGATGCAGTGCCTTAAACTGCTGCGCCACTCAGGATTAATTGGACACTTCAATCCACATCTGTATCGAAATATCTTTATGTTCATTGACGTGTTGCAAAATGGACATAATTTCCCCTTTTTGTTATGCTTTCCAGATCGCTGCTCAGAAGAAGAACCTAAAAAATTACCACTACATATTGGCAAACCTGGTAAGTCTAGCCATCTCTGAAACAATTGAAGCTTTAATGCAACATGCAGGCTCCAATGTATTTCATTGTAATTTATTTTCAATCTATCTGAAATGTCTTCGTTGTAGATATTGCTGGAACTCCCAGTCAAGAGAACTCTACTGTGAAATTGATAGGATTTTTTTTTGTTCTGATCACGACACTACTGACGCCCCCATTGAGAAGTAAAATAATACCTTCATCCCCACTGCAGGATCAAAAACATGTAAGCACAACTGTAGTTTCATCTTTTGCAGAATTGATGGAAACCGATTGTTTAGACTAATCTATGGTGGCGTTGCTCCAAGTATTGGTGCTTCTTCATCTTCTCTGTATCTGACAGACCGTGGAGCTTCTGCTTGTCTGTGCAGAAAACAATGTAGACAGATTGCTGATTACTCGCTGAGCAAGTATATTATCATTTCTACTCCTTTAAGGCATTGTAGGGCTCTGAGCTTCTTTTTCTTTTTATGTGTAGGAAAATGTGTGTGTGTGTGTGTGTGTGTGTGTGTGTGCATGGGCGTGCTTGTACATGCTTACACTATACTTGTGCATATATATATATATATATATATATTTGGTATATGAATGTGTGTGTGCTTTTTTTCTTTGCATAACTAAACAGAAGTGAGTATTCCATTATTATTAATGGGCTCAATTCATTTCTTCATGTTAATATTCATTGGCTACCAGCCCTAATGAGTTCCTAGATACCAGCAATAGTAGACAGAAGGGACTCTGTTAGAATGATTCTGCATTCACACATATCCAGTTGTACTGAATCATAGTTGCCTCGTAAGTCATTCTATGTCTAGGGTTGCCTCTCACGTTAGCATAGCTTCATATAGAGGTCAGAGGTCAACTGTCACCCATGAAGCAACAAGCTAGCCTCTATTTCAAATCAAATCAAATGTTATTTGTCACGTGCGCCGAATACAACAAGTGAAATGTTTACTTACAAGCCCTTAACCAACAATGCAGTTTTAAGAAAAATACCTTAAAAAATGTAGCAAATAATTATAGTGCAGCAGTAAAATAACAATAATGAGGCTATATACAGGGGGGTAAGAACAAATATTTGTCCAGTTCAAAGTGAGTAATCACTGTTCTGATGTCCAGAAGCTCTTTTCGGTCATAAGAGACAGTAGCAGCAACATTATGTACAAAATAAGTTACAAACAATGCGAAAAAAACTAACAAAATAGCACGGTTGGTTAAGAGCCGATAACACGGCAGCCATCCCCTCCGGAGCCATCTTTCTATGTTTGCCTCTCACGTTAGCATAGCTTCAAATCAAATCAAATCAAATTTTATTTGTCACATACACATGGTTAGCAGATGTTAATGCGAGTGTAGCGAAATGCTTGTGCTTCTAGTTCCGACCATGCAGTAGTATCTAACAAGTAATCTAACAATTTCACAACAACTACCTTATACACACAAGTGTAAAGGAATGAATACGAGTATGTACATATAAATATATGGATGAGCGATGGCCGAACGGCGTAGGCAAGATGCAGTAGATGGTAGAGAGTACAGTATATACATATGAGATGAGTAATGTAGGATAGGTAAACATTATATAAAGTGGCATCGTTTAAAGTGGCTAGTGATACATTTATTACATCCGATTTTTAATTATTAAAGTGGCTAGAGATTTGAGTCGATGGCCGAACGGCGTAGGCAAGATGCAATAGATGGTATAGAGTACAGTATATACATATGAGATGAGTAATGTAGGATAGGTAAACATTATATAAAGTGACATCGTTTAAAGTATGCTGGAACAGATCTGAGGTCAACTGTCACCCATGAAGAAACAAGCTAGCCTCTATTTTTATGGTTACCTCTCACATTAGCGTAGCTAATAGAGATCAACCACCCGAGAGATCAACCACCCGAGCCACTGCCTGTTCACCCCGCTATCATCCAGAAGGCGAGATCAGTACAGGTGCATCAAAGCTGGGACCGAGAGACTGAAAAACAGCTTCTATCTCAAAGGCCATCAGACTGTTAAACAGCCATCACTAGCACATTAGATGCTGCTGCCTGTAGGCATAGAATAGGAATCACTGGCCACGTTAAGGAATGGAACACTAGTCACTTTAATAATGTTTACATATCTGTCATTACTTATCTCGTATGTATATACTCTATTCTATACTATACTATTCTTCGGTATCTCATTCACTTAATAATGCTTACATATCTTGCATTACTCATCTCATATGTATATATGGCTTTCTGTACTATTCTACTGTATATTAGTCCGTTCCGCTCTGACATCGCTCGTCCATATGTATAGTCTTAATTCATTGCTACTTAGATTTGTGTGTATTGGGTATATGTTGTGCACTGTCGGAGCTAAAAGCACAAGCATTTCGCTACACCCGCAATAACATCTGCTAACCATGTGTATGTGTCCAATAAAATGTGATTTGATTTGAGATCTGAGGTCAACTGTCGCCCATGAAGCAACAAGCTAGCCTCTTGCTCTAGTGGTATGTCGTCATCAGGAGAGGATGCTGTATGTTTGGCTTAAGGGTTGCATGTCAGGAGCATGGTCTAAACATGCACTCCAGAGGGCTCAACTCAAGAGATCTGGAAACATTTGTTGTGGTAAAACAAATAAGTGGGACTGTGAAATACAGAAAAACATGGTGACTTCACCGGCAGAATCGTTAAATTCATAGTTGGATTGTGCCATAGGAAACATAGATAATAATGATTATAAAGGTTGCATGATGCAACACTCCGCGGTTCCTTACCATTTGAACCATTTGCCAGAGGGGGCACACATGCACACACACACACTCACTTACATGCACACACACACACACACACACACACACACACACACACACACACACACACACATGCTCGCACACACACATTCGCACGCACCTGCACACACACACACGTGCACACACACATGCTTGCACACACACACACACACACACACACACACACACACACACACACACACACACACACACACACACACACACACACACACACACACACACACACACACACACACACACACACTCATACTCCCTCGGTTTATTGATATAGTATGGTCTATGTATCGAGACGTGATCTTAGTTATCAGCCTGTGAAGACTCCCTAAACTTCCAGCACTCTTATTATTATTTATAGCCTCAGGGTAAGAATGGAATATGTGATCTGTGACTTTTTATCATTCAAATAAAGCAGTCAAAGAACGTTTTGCTGAAGCCTGTTTCCGAGGCTAGCTGCAGCGTGACTCCAGCTGGGTAAGTTTAATGTAGTTAGACGTTCTTACTCTGGAGACGCAGGAAAATTAATTGCAAACAAGGTGAGGGGAGCCTCTCCCACTTGGTTGTCCACCATATCCCTAAGTCAATCAAAGATAGCACTAGGAAAATTTCAATTTGAACATCTGGAATAACCTCCGACAAGCAGATTTGTAATTACATGTCCTTGTTCCACTTGTGTAATAACCTATACTTCTAAACCCTTATTACAGTATAATTACATAGTATTTACATAGTAATTACATGTCCTTGTTCCACTTGTGTAATAACCTATACCGCTAAACCCTTATTACAGTATAATTACATAGTATTTACATAGTAATTACATGTAACTACTATGTTATAAATACATGTATTACTATTTAGTTACATATTCATTAGTGTACACTTAAGGTGAAGTGTTACCCAAGTTCCAATTTGAAGTCGTCAGGCTGTGTGTCTGATGTGTGTTTTAACGGACTGTACACTTCCTTGATTGCTCAGAGACTGTGGGAGTGCTGTCCTGTGTTTGACTTGATTCTATCTTTGCATGACTATAAGTAGTCATATTTGTAAATCAAAATAGTAAAAGAGGGCAGATGCAGTTGAAAAGACATCTGCTTTGTCAAACTGTAGAAAAGTGGTTTCCATCTCCTGCTTCGTAGATT
The DNA here is from genome assembly GCA_030435695.1 of Brachymystax lenok tsinlingensis. NCBI lineage: Eukaryota > Metazoa > Chordata > Actinopteri > Salmoniformes > Salmonidae > Brachymystax > Brachymystax lenok. Next base: position 45,937,160 of record CM059792.1, on the reverse strand, counting down.
TGTAGTGATTGCCTGGACCTGCCCACTGGACACAGACATCAGTTCAACGTCTAGTGTTACATACATTTGGTTGAGTGGTCAACTAATGTGATTTCAATGTGAAATCAACAAAAACAGTCACCATGTCAATGGATTTAGGCAAAAATTTGGCTGAAAATATTCAAAATTCCCTTACGTTGATGACTTTATTCAAATCCAATCAGTTTTCCATGTTGATTCAACGTCAGCACATTGACTTTTTTGTTGTTGAAATGACGTGGAAACAATGTTGATTCAACAAGTTTTTGCCCAGTGGGTGGCTTCTCAAGTGGGGTTGAATGAACAGCTGAATAGCAGCTCTGAGAAATCCAAGCTTTCAATACCGGCACTTTGAAAAGACACTCATCCAATGATCTGCTCCATCCTTATGGATAGGCCATGTTTGGTTCTGTTTTGTTTACTTAGCTTAAGATTGCTTCTGTTCTATGGTAAGAATTAGATTCCTTCTTTCTCAGGGATTTTTGGACATGAACTTCACTGAGTTCCAGAAGAGTGGTGCCAACATCACCGGGTTCCAACTAATGAACTACTCGGACGAAAATGTCAGCAAGGCCATAGAGGAGTGGGTGGATTTTGACAGCAAAGACCTTAAGCTACCCAAGAGAAGACTGAAGGTATGATCAAACTGTCCCAGAGATCTTTCCATTCATGTTCTCAAGGTTCCCATAAACATATATAAGCCTTTAATGTTGCCTCCTTGGATTTGCCCTCTTAGTACACAGGAGCCCTCACATACGATGGAGTGAGCGTCATGGCAACCGCCTTTCAGAACCTCCGGAAGCAACGTATTGACATCTCCCGGCGAGGCAACGCTGGCGAGTGTCTGGCCAACCCCCCAGCTCCCTGGGGCCAGGGTATCGACATCCAGAGAGCCCTACAGCAGGTAGGCAGTTAGCACCACTCACTCCACAGCCACAGAGAAGAGAAGGACTAGGCTTCAAACTCAACGCTAGCTGCACAGGCAATTAATCACGTATGACTATGAGAAATACTGTACAATACAAAACAATACTATCTTAATTAAGTACTATTATGTTAAACCCTCAGTTAAATGCAAACTTGTGAGCTATATGTACAGTACAGTAATCCTTAAATAGTTATCTTGTGACTTGTAGGATTTCAAATATTATGTTAGACGTCATGGAATGACAACACAACCAGCTGGTAATATTGGAATCCTGAAATAGCAATCTTGTGTTCTAGAGATAAGAAAAGGACATTTCTGCAGTTTTTGCTCCTAGCTATAATATAATCATACAGTATTGTGTAAAAAAAGGCCAAAACGGGCCCGCAAATGATTTTTTGGGGGGGCTCACCAAAGTTTTAAATTAATGTTTTTTTTTTTTATTATTATAGGATTTTAGCTTTTGGTCAAAAATGACTGATAAATCACCAGGAAATCACTAAAATTGAGTTTAATTTAGGAAATCTGTTCCCAAGTATTCCCACCAATATAAAAAAGGAGGCATGATAACGTCATCAAGGAAATCTCTTTTCTCCCGACCATCCGCTCAGACAAAAATCGTCCCGCAGCTGAATCTAGTTGCCTACCCCTGTATTAGATGTTGATTTCTTTGCATACTGTAGCTACTTAAAACGACTTGAGCATTATTCGTTTTTCCGATTCCATGTTGCACAGACACAGGTCTCAGAGAGTTAGCAGTTCTTCACACCAATCCTGGTCAATATCTGGTTTATCCCACAGGTTCGAATTGAGGGATTGACTGGACATGTCCAGTTCAACGAGAAAGGCCATCGGACTAACTACACGGTCAGCGTCATGGAGCTGAGCCCGAGTGGACCGCTGAAGGTGAACTGGGACTTGTCCATAACCTCTATAAATATCAATCAACCTCTTTATCCTCCTCAGGGGAAATCTGTTGTGTTAGATAGTTAGATAGGATACTGTATGACACTTGACCTTTACCAGTAGGAGTAATCCATCAGAGAACATCACCCTCAATGGACTCATCATCTCAACTGTAATTTTCTGTTTTCATCTTAACTACAAATACTTTTTTTAAGACTAGTCAAAAACTTGACTAGTCATTCACTAGTCCAGCAACAAGAACCGCTGTAGCCAAATTGGCGTTTGCAAAATGAATGTCGAATGTTCACATCATGCCAGTGTGACATATTTGTTTTCATAGCGCAGTTGTAGGATTTTCATATTATTTATTCATTTGCGAAGAATTTGTTTGTCAATCAGAAAATGAATTACCCTAGCTCTTCGAGTTTATAATGTATCCATTTATATTTCATATGAGAAAATGCACAGCATATCAGAGTAAATGAGCTCAGCAAAAAAAAGAAACGTCCCTTTTTCAGGAACCTGTCTTTCAAAGATAATTCGTAAAAATCCAAATAACTTCACAGATCTTCATTGTAAAGGGATTAAACACTGTTTCCCATGCTTGTTCAATGAACCATAAACAATGAATGAACACGCACCTGTGAAACGGTCGTTAAGACACTAACAGCTTACAGACGGTAGGCAATTAAGGTCACAGTTATGAAAACTTAGGACACTAACGAGGCCTTTCTAGTGACTCTGAAAGATGCCCAGGGTCCCTGCTCGTCTGCGTGAACAGGCCTTAGGCATGCTGCGAGGAGGCATGAGGACTGCGGATGTGGCCAGGGCAATAAATTGCCATGTCTGTACTGTGAGACGCCTAAGACAGCGCTACAGGTAGACAGGACAGCTGATCGTCCTCGCAGTGGCAGACCACGTGTAACAACACCTGCACAGGATCGGTACATCCGAACATCACACCTGCGGGACAGGTACAGGTTGGCAACAACAACTGCCTGAGTTACACCAGGAACGCACAATCCCTCCATCAGTGGTCAGACTGTCCGCAATAGGCTGAGAGAGGCTGGACTGAGGGCTTGTAGGCCTGTTGTAAGGCAGGTAATCACCAGACATCACCGGAAACAACGTCGCCTATGGGCACAAACCCACCATCGCAGGACCAGACAGGACTGGCAAAAAGTGCTCTTCACTGACGAGCCGCGGTTTTGTCTCACCAGGGGTGATGGTCGGATTCGCGTTTATCATCGAAGGAATGAGCGCCCTGTACTCTGGAGCGGGATCGATTTGGAGGTAGAGGCTCAGTCATGGTCTGGGGCGGTGTGTCACAGCATCATCAGACTGAGCTTGTTGTCATTGCAGGCAATCTCAACGCTGTGCGTTACAGGGAAGACATCCTCCTCCCTCATGTGGTACCCTTCCTGCAGGCTCATCCTGACATGACCCTCCAGCATGACAATGCCACCAGCCATACTGCTCGTTCTGTGCGTGATTTTCTGCAAGACAGGAATGTCAGTGTTCTGCCATGGCCAGCGAAGAGCCTGGATCTCAATCCCATTGAGCACATCTGGGACCTGTTGGATTGTAGGGTGAGGGCTGGTGCCATTCCCCCCAGAAATGCCCGGGAACTTGCAGATGCCTTGGTGGAAGAGTGGGGTAACATCTCACAGCAAGAACTGTCAAATCTGGTGCAGTCCATGAGGAGGAGATGCACTGCAGTACTTAATGCAGCTGGTGGCCACACCAGATACTGACTGTTACTTTTGACCCCCCCTTTGTTCAGGGACACATTATTCCATTTCTGTTGTTCACATGTCTGTGGAACTTGTTCAGTTTATGTCTCAGTTGTTAAATCTTGTTATGTTCATACAAATATTTACACATGTTAAGTTTGCTAAAAATAAACGCAGTTGACAGTGAGAGGACGTTTCTTTTTTTGCTGAGTTTACATGAATGCAAGCAGCGGCTCATTGGCTATAGTACTCAGTGAACCAGCGGCTCATTGGCTATAGATCTCGCATACTGTATTTGGAGCAAATTCCTCGTACCATTTGGTATGCAAGGTATTTGTACATAAAGATGACTCTCTTTAATGTTATCATCGACACAGTCTTACAACCTGAGAGTAAGATAAGCTGGCCCTGACATACGGTACGAGGTGTTGGTTATCACTGAGTATAGCGTAAGGACTAGCTAGGGGATTAGCCATATGAGTTAATGGATGTTCTTATGCCCAAACAACGAGGTGTAATGGGTTTGCACTAAAAAAATATATTGCATAAAGCTTACTTCATTATTCAAATACTTTTCACTGCATCAGGGATAGCGTACACTGACGTTTCGTCTTTACAGCCTTCTTCGGTGTGTAGGTACAACTTTCTTTAATTCAAAACAGCATTTGCAGGGAACAGCAGATGGGTAGCAGGTGGTTCTAATCAGGGTTGCCACTCATCTGCCAATCAGGGATGTGGCTTTTCTGGTCTACCTATATACAAACTAGTCACAAAAAGATACACAATTATAGGGTATGGGAGCGGGCACGAAGTGCAACTCACAAATCAATCGCCCCAGGTGTCCGCTCGCCTTTTCATCACACCAATTGATGAACCCACGCTACATGTGTGTATGGGCTAATTGTGCTTCATAAGCCAGTGATATTAATATTTCTTACACTATAAATAGAAGTGTATGATTTCCTCCACTGTGTGTGTTGATACACTGTACCCTTTCTGACTGCAGGTGGGCTACTGGAACGAGAATGAGAACTATGTGAACACAGCGGTATACACACCAGTGGTTGAAGAATTCTTCGGACTGCAAAACAGGACCTACATAGTGACCAGTATCCTTGTGAGTCTCACTAGAATGAATGAGTTACATTTTATTTTCTTGTCAAATTGTCAGTTGGCAACCCATCCCTTATGGGATTAATTGACACATAAACAAACATTACAATAATTCACTGTGATAATTTAGTAATAATTCTTCTTCTAGCTTAACTGATAGGCTCAATGTTTGGATGCTGATAATGAGTTTCATTGCCGAAAAAAGGACACTTGTTTGAGGCTGTGTTTGATGTGGCTATACTGGAAAACAGGGATTTTTATGTTGGATTCACACAGGGATAGAAATTAGTGGCAACTATCCCAGAAAAATTGGACAGTGAATTTATTTTAACTTTTCATATCCAAATGGCAGGGTTTCTATTTCATACAGCACATTCATCCATCTAAGCAATCCCTAAAATGGGCTATCATTACCAGTGGATCAAGTCATCTACATGAGGCAGGGAAGGGGAGAAAGCGAAAGAGAGAGGGAGAGAGCGAGAAAGAGAGCGAGAGAGAGAGAGAGAGAGAGAGAGAGAGAGAGAGAAGGAGCGAGAGAGAGAGGGGGAGGGGGGGGGAGAGAGAGCGAGAGAGAGAGAGAGAGAGAGAGAGAGAGAGAGAGAGAGAGAGAGAGAGAGGCAGGGGGAGAGAGAGAGAGAGAGAGAGGCAGGGGGAGAGAGAGAGGGAGAGAGACAGTAAGGGATGGGGAGGGAGAGCCCTTGCGTGTCTCAAAATGCTTCTGGCTAAATCTGAACTCTGAAATACTGTCCTTGTGAAACTATCTCAGCCCCACTATTTCCAGATTGTACTCTATGTTGTGTTCACCTGTGGCCTGGCCATGAGGGCTGTTTTCACAGCAGCTCTGTTCTGCTTTACCTGGAGGGCAGGCTCAGAGCTCCACACAGCCTCTTTACAGTCATCATGGCCTGGCCAGCCAGAAATAGCAGGAGCGCTGCTTGCCCATCAGATCTGAGTCACCCCACACTGAGGAGAAGGTGTGAGATTGTGTCCAGACCCCCGGGGGTGGCCACTTCCTCTCTATGAATAAGCAATTGACAGAAATTGGTGTGAAGCCCCATGGTTGTAAACAAGTTCATATATTATACCGTACCATGTACAACTTTTTTATCCAGGGCCCCCTTTTTAACATTTGAAAAATGTCAAAAATGTCAATTTAATTATATTATTTTATTTTACAGAAAGTGATTTGATCAATTGATAGCGACAGAGTATCAGATGACTTTCCAAGCAAAGTCAGATTTCTTTGACTCCTCAACTTTAGAAATGCGTAGCTCAGCTTCCGAATGTCATAAAGACAAACCAAAGTTATTCCCATATGCATCCCAGGGACTTCTTCCTCTGGTATTTTACCATTTGTTTCTAGCCCAAAGCATTGCAGATTCATACGTTGTTTTAGATTAGTATAAACAATTGCGAATTGTAAAATAAATAATAATAATAATTATACCGTATGTACTTTTTTTACCCCTCAAATCAAGGAAAGTCCCTGGGAACCCCTAGAGTACATTATCCCAGAGAAAGCTGGACAAGGAAAGTCCCTGGGAACCCCTAGAGTACATTATCCCAGAGAAAGCTGGACAAGGAAAGTCCCTGGGAACCCCTAGAGTACATTATCCCAGAGAAAGCTGGACAAGGAAAGCTTTATAAATGCCCCTTTTAAAAATGTGTGGAAAATGTATGGTGAATGCGTGCAGAGTGAAGGAAACCAAGAAAAACAAACATCAATGTTGTCCTTCATGTTTCCTAGGAATCTCCATATGTGATGCTGAAGAAGAATCATGAGCAGCTGGTGGGGAACGATAAGTATGAGGGCTATTGTGTGGAGCTGGCCGCGGAGATCGCCAAGCATGTGGGCTATACTTATAAACTGGAGATCGTAGGGGATGGCAAGTACGGAGCCAGAGACGCTGAGTCCAAGATGTGGAACGGGATGGTGGGCGAGCTCGTTTATGGGGTTAGTAACCATCTCATGAACACACTGGGCTCCTCACTAGGCTCTGAGAGAGGAGAAATGTGTTAATTGTACAGTCTCAGTCAACACAGCTGTCCATGGAATTCATCCAATAGCAAGGACAAATTTTGAATGCAACCACTTTCGGTTTATATAGTAGCAGTAACCAAAATGTTGCAGATGTGGTATAGTATCTGTCTTTTATACAACAGGGGGGTCTAATCCTGAATGCTGATTGGTTAAAACCACATTCCAGCCGGTGTCTGTTCCCCAAGTTACCACCGGCTAAATCTATGATGTTTAAATGCCTATTTACTCTGTTCCATCTGACTGAGCAATCCACTGTCTCGTCAGCCCAGCCAAGCAATTTATAAACTTAATCTTCACTATAAAAAGCATCTTGACATTATTTCACATTTCTTTTAGACTAACATGTAGTTTTCTAGTACACACCATCCTTTATCTCAACCTTCACTATAGCCTTTCCCCAGTCAATATTCAAGATTCAATATTCATACAGACACGACTTTAAGCCTAATCCTAACATAACAAATGTATGCAAAAGACGTGTGCAAAGATTTCGTTAGTGGATGTTTGTCACATACTAAATACATAAAACAAATTCAATGTGGCCTTTAGTATAAATACTGTTCCGTTGTGTTATTTTATAAGTCTGGAGAATATACAGATCTACATTGTACATTCCTTTGCAGCTGTAGCCAAAGGACACACTGCAGCGCAGTTTATTTCATTCCAATATTATGTAGGTTTGACATACATTCTTTGTGATAAGAATAACATTGTGTTGGAGAAGTATTTCACAGCTTTACTTCAGAAAGGACACAGCGTGTCCCCTACAAATTCTAACATATATACGGACAAAGGTGGACAAACCTCCCACTTGACATGTCCAGCAGTTTCCTCAATGTCAAAACACATAACCACACAATGCAGATGGGCCTTGATAGGCTGCCAATGTTGAAGTGATAGTGTAACAAAATAGTCAAAAGTTGTTGTCTGGTTTCCAACGAATTCTGCAACAGGCAACAGATTGAGAACAGTACAGTATCTGGATTTGTATTCCAGGAAGGCTGTTATTGAAACGTCCCTAACAGAACTGTCACTTCTCATATCTTCCATTGTTCATGTGAATCATGTCAAAACACTATTTCTCTGCCCTCGGGAACTTGAGATGAAAGATACGCTCCTAGTTTGGTCTAGGGTACAGTAGAATGTATGTTCTGTCCTTAACAATGACAGAGGTGCTGGGTGGACTCAACCTAACCAAGTCTCGCTTGGAGGGTTTTATTTTTTTCTCTCAGTGTTGTACGCCTAATATTTATTGAAGTGATTCATTATTATTCAGCTTGAAAAGGCTCAGTGTTTATGTAAGCTGGAGAGTGATTTTAGAAAGTTGTCTTATGGGAACAGAGTTTACTATTACTGAGCCATATGCTAATCCTTGGGATTTACATTCCTTCACATCACCTTAAAGGGGCAATCTGCAGTTGTTACATCCATTTCTTGACTTATGGACCCATAGATTCTTGAATAAAATTGCTTATTGATGCCTCATGAGCTTAGTTCAACTGTTGTACCCCATCAGAACCCCAAATATATATGCTTGTTTTTCTCCATTATTATAAACAAAGTAAATGTAAACAAACACTATATAACCTCAAGATATGGTTAAAACTATCCTTTTGATAATTGATAATGGTAACGTTTATTTTTTCTTTATTTAACTTGGCAAGTCAGTTCAAGTCAAATTCATATTTACAGTGACTGCCTACACAAAAATAATGTCTCTCTGTGTTTCATAATATCCCTTCAATTTGCAAGAGGCTGAACGTATCTCAGCGGAGAAAGCATCCGAGAGAGCAAAACAGCACCCCTCTGTCTCAGTATGTGTAGCCCATCTATCTGATGCGGTCTGGTCAACAACAACAAAAAACAGCCTGCGAGCATTTGGCCTCCCATAAAAAATGTACCTTTATTTAACTAGGCAAGTCAGTTAAGAACACATTCTTATTTACAATGTCTGCCCACCCAAACCCTAACCCGAACGACGCTGGGCCAATTGTGCGCCGCCTTATGGTACTCCCAATCACAGCCGGTTGTGAAACAGCCTGGATTCAAACCAGGGTGTCTGTAGTGACACCTCAAGCACTGAGATGCAGTGCCTTAGACTGCTGCGCCACTCAGGAGCCCTGGTTTCTTCAGCCACATCCCTCTGCTTTTTACCAAAGCAGGGGCTGCTGATTGCCCCTTTAAGGAAATGCTTTTGTCATATCCACTTGAAGTCTTTATGGATGGAAGGACGAATACAGAGATGGATTTCTGAGTGTAGGGATATTGTTGGAAGGACAAATACAGAGATGGATTTCTGAGTGTAGGGATATTGTTGGAAGGACAAATACAGAGATGGATTTCTGAGTGTAGGGATAATGTTGGTGAGTGATACATTGAGGGAGAGCTACATAGATGAAGACGTAATTCTCTCCTTGATTCCTAGAAAGCAGACGTAGCAGTAGCCCCGTTGACCATCACCCTGGTGAGAGAGGAGGTGATCGACTTCTCCAAGCCCTTCATGTCCCTGGGAATCTCCATCATGATCAAGAAGCCCACCAAGTCAAAACCTGGAGTCTTCTCCTTCCTTGACCCACTGGCCTACGAGATCTGGATGTGCATCGTGTTTGCCTACATCGGTGTGAGCGTGGTTCTCTTCTTGGTCAGCCGCTTCAGCCCGTATGAGTGGCAGGGGGACGACTCCGATGGGGAGGAGGGCCAAGAGCAGCAGCAGAGACAGCAGCACAACCAGCAGTCGTCCTCCAGTCCCAGGAGAGAGCCAGGACAGTCCCAGTCCCAACCGGGCCAAAACCAGGGCCAAGGACAGGGCCAGTCCCAGTCCCAACCGGGCCAAAACCAGGGACAAGGACAGGGCCAGAGCCAGAGTGAGGGGCACACCAATGAGTTTGGGATATTCAACAGCTTGTGGTTCTCGCTGGGTGCCTTCATGCAACAGGGCTGTGACATCTCGCCAAGGTAGGCAAACGTTTTTTCAACCCCCACTGTTACCTGTAGTGTTTCCATTAACAATATCCTTTCACACTATAATAGTCTCCCCACAGTGAAGACAGGGAAGATGAGTCATCAGATACAGAGGCATCCTGCAGAATAGAACAGATCAGAACAGATCAGAACTGATCAGAACAGATCAGAGCAGCAGAAAAAATCAGAAAAGAACAGAACAGATCAGAACAGATCAAAACAGATTAGAACAAGAGCAGAGTGACAGACTGACTGACAGTATAACTGGACTGGGCCTTCAGGAGCCTGTGTTCTTATCACAACCCAAGACAGCAGTCATGGGGTCCAGGCCAGACCCTGGTCAGGGGTTCCCTAGGCCCAAGCCAAGCCCCAGGGTCCAGTCCAGGCTGCTGTTGGAGGTGCGTGTAGTTGTGCTCTTATCAGGGCAGACGTGGACATCAGCAGACACTTCTCAGAGAGGAGAGACAAAGGTATTCCCTATTAAAGGGGAATCTTTGGCACACAAAAGAGGGTGTATTTTTCATGTTGGTTCTTGGTGAATAGACATGTCAAATTTCAAAAGAATAATTGGAGAAATATATATATAAATATATTTTCAGATGTATTGCAACTGCGTTGGTCGTATCTACTGCAGATCTATGTGTGACCTTATTCACTGCTCCCTTGCCACATGGTAGGAGAACCATTATCATTATCACAATGCCCTGGCCCCCTTTGTTTCAAGCTAACCATACTGTACTGTGTCCTGCGCCCCTCTCTGCCTGCCTAGCCTGACCCACACCTGGCCCCTTTGTTTCCAGCTAACCATACTGTACTGTGTCCTGCGCCCCTCTCTGCCTGCCTAGCCTGACCCACGCCTGGCCCCTTTGTTTCCAGCTAACCATACTGTACTGTGTCCTGCGCCCCTCTCTGCCTGCCTAGCCTGACCCACGCCTGGCCCTTTGTTTCCAGCTAACCATACTGTACTGTGTCCTGCGCCCCTGCCTGCCTGCCTGCCTGCCTAGCCTGTCCCACTCCTGTCCCTTTGTTTCCAGCTAACCATACTGTACTGTGTCCTGCGCCCCTCTCTGCCTGCCTAGCCTGACCCACGCCTGGCCTCTTTGTTTCCAGCTAACCATACTGTACTGTGTCCTGCGCCCCTCTCTGCCTGCCTAGCCTGACCCACGCCTGGCCTCTTTGTTTCCAGCTAACCATACTGTACTGTGTCCTGCGCCCCTGCCTGCCTGCCTGCCTAGCCTGACCCACGCCTGGCCCCTTTGTTTCCAGCTAACCATACTGTACGGTGTCCTGCGCCCCTCTCTGCCTGCCTAGCCTGACCGACACCTGGCCTCTGTTGTTCTTTAATGTTCCACTGTCCCCTCGGGCTCAGATAACACTTGTATGTGTATATTATCAAATATTCCTTCATAAAGTCATGTGGGGATTCATTACCAGATCATTAGTTCAGGTCAATCTGGTGACATTCCTGCTGACGGCCCACTGCCTCCTCCTCCTCCTCTTTCTCCTCCTCTTCCTCCTCCCCCTCCTCCTCCTCCTCCTCATTATAAGTAAGGCCCCTGGGCGCTTGGCTTGCTCTAACTGCTGGCTCCTCAGTCACTGCCTGACATTTAGGTGGACATGTGTATCCTTCTGCTTTGAGGGAACTAATGAGTTCAAATTACATTACATTTGCAGAAACCTGCCTAATGGGCCCAAATTAGATTACATTTGCAGAAAGCTGCCTGTGACAGATGTTGTTTTCTCTGTCATAGATGCATCCAATTTAATCCAGACAGAATTTTTAAGCTTCAGGAGAATAACTCTTTAGCGCTGTCCATTCCAAGGACAATCCAAGTCTTACTTTGTCTTAGTTTGTACTGTAGAAGCGTATTTCCCATTTCTCTGTCCCTCTATACTGACCAACGAGGCACAGTCGCGAACTGCAGATGGTTGATTCCTTTAAATTAAATCATTACAAAGACTTTGATCTTCTATCTTCTCTTCGCTTGTCTTCTCTGCTGTTTTCTGTTTTAACACTTCAGTTTCCCCTCTACTCAGTTGATTTGGGAGCAGTCTCTCTCTCTCTCTCTCTCTCTCTCTCTCTCTGGTCTAAGCCTCTTGGCGGGCTGGTGTCAGAGGAGGGGAGATCTGACAAATAGAGGAGGTGGTGATAGTGGTGATTCACCTCCCTCCTACCTCAGGGGGTCAGAAACTCAGTGGGATTAGGACCTCTTTACCCATGAGGCCAGAGCACAGATGAGTTACATTCAAGTCTCAAACACATAGTGACTCTCTTAATCAGCCAGGCATCACTCTAGGTAATACTTGTAGCCTACACAGGATGGCGTTTATAAGAACACCTCTCCAATTATTTTGAGGAGTCTTATCCTCTGCTAATTTCTCCTACTGAAATTATTTATTGCGAGAATCTACACTTTATTAGGTACACCCATCTAGTACTGGGTCGGACCCCCTTTGCCTCCAGAACAGCCTGAATTCTTCAGGGCATGAAAACATTGCTCAATTGGCATCACGGGACCTAACATGTGCCACGTAAACATTCCCCACACCATTACGCCACCGCCACCAGTCTGCACCATTGAGATAATGGAACCGGCGCGCCTGGAACCGACGATCATACCACCCTCAAAGTCGATTAGGCTACTCGTTTTGCCCATTCTAACATTCAATCGAACAGTAACTGAATGCCTCGATGCCTGTCTGCCCGATTTATATGGCAAGCCACAGGCACGTGACTCACTGTCTGTAGGAGCAAACCATTTTCGTGAACGGGGTGGTGTCCATAATAAACTGGCCACCGAGTGTATAGTCATGTGCCTTTTTCAGAATTGCGAGAATATAATGTATATTCATGTAGCTTCTTCAGCATTATGAAAGCGTGTGCAGTGAGGGTACTGCATCTCTGAGGGAGTCTAATTTGGAGCCTATAGGTAGGGGCACTATGAAAGGTCACCTGAAGGTCAATATGAATAGAAAGGTCAACTTGCTTCTCACACTGGTGTGTTCAGTGAGCAGACCTGCAGTAAAACAGCTCAAATGTCATATATCGATAGCAGCTCTGAGGAAAGAACAGTTTAAAGACTGGCCGGCCAGCTGCGTTTGGCAGGATGCTATTTGTCAGAGAATTAAGTAACTGGGAGGCCTGCCATGTTGCTGATAATCTCCAAACAACCAGATCGAAACATAACTTTGAAGAACAAGGGCTTTTCAAGAGCAATGGGAGACGGAAGGAGCAGCTTTGTGGGCAGACCCCAGCTATTTATTAATGATAACACGTGTCTGATGTCTTTAAATGTCACCACTGCCACTCAGAGAAGGGCTCGTCATGTAACAACTCACAGAAGCCACTAGACTCCCGGTTTAACTTCTGAGGTAAATGTCTGTGTGTGCCATCTTAAATGCACACTGATTACAGATGATCTGTCGTTATCTTATTGTTATTAGACATGATTAGCCTCACAGACATGCAGCTGTTGGCAACGTTCTTCAAACTGCATGCAGAGAAGGTTGCAAGGTCAAATCCCCGGGCTGACACAGTACAAATCTGTCGTTCTGCCCCTGAACAGGCAGTTAACCCACTGTTCCTAGGCCCTCATTGAAAATAAGAATTTGTTCTTAACTGAAATAAAATAAAATGCCTTCCTCCATCTCTCCATCCCCACTATACCTCCATTCCTCCATCTCCACTATACCTCTCTCCATCCCTCCATACCACTCTTGCTGTACAGCAGACAGATGCCTCCTTGGTACTGCTAGACTCTGCTCAGTGAAGAAAGATGCTCCTGTCTGCTTAGATGTGTGTTTGTTACTGCGTTTTTGCCCTGAGCGGGATCTCACTCTCAGCCTCATACGCTCCACTTTCACCGCTGGAGGAATGTGTGCTGCACCTCCAATGTTATTGTAACTTTTCACAGCTCATTAAAGTAATTTACTGGACACAATATCTCATACTTACGTATGTCATACAGAGGTTTCTGAAGATAGATGAGTTATGAAAGGGTTAAGATTACTTTTAAATAATTAGCCAGGGAGAGCCAAGCACAGAATCGTCTAGAATGTCATTGTATGCTGTAGCGTTAAGATTTCCCTTCACTGGAACTAAGGGGCCTAGCCCGAACCATGAAAAATATCCCCACCAGACTTTACAGCTGGCACTATGCATTCGGGAAGTTAGCGTTCTCCTGGCAATCCGCCAAACCCCGATTCATCCATCGGACTGCCAGATGGTGAAGCGTGATTGATCACTCCAGAGAATGCGTTTCCACTGCTCCAGAGTCCAATGGCGATGAGCTTTACACCACTCCAGCCGACGCTTGGCATTGCACACGGTGATCTTGGGCTTGTGTGCGGTTGCTCGGCCATGGAAATAAATTTCATAAAGCTCCCGACGAACAATGTTATTGTGCTGAAATTGCTTATAGAGGCAGTTTTGAACTCGGTAGTAAGTGTTGCAACTGAGGACAGACGTTTTTTTACGCGCTACTCAATTTAAAGCTCGGCACTCCCGTTCTGTGGTCATGTGTGGCCTACCACTTCGCGGCTGAGCTTTTGTTGCTCCTGGACGTTTCCACTTCACAATAACAGCACTTACAGTTGACCGGGGCAGCTCTAGCAGGGAAGATATTTGATGAAATGACTTGTTGGAAAGGTGGCATCCTATGACAGTGCCACGTTGAAAGTCATTCTGCTGCCATTGTTTATTTATGGAGGTTGAATGGCTGTGTGCTCAATTGTATACACCTGTCAGCAATGGATGTGGTTGAAATAGCCAAATCCACTAATTTGAAGGGGTGTCCACATACTTTTGTTTATATATTGTATCAATTTAAGGAGAGAAAGGTATACGTGTGTTCATATGTACAGGACGCATGTGGACACACAGTGGAGAAGGGTCAGCGTATAACCCGGACCAGTCCCCTTTGCCTGTGTGTCTGCAGTGAGACGTGGTGGTGTATGGGTCAGAGCTCTCTCTTAGTGTGACCAGACGCCCCAAACGCTCCTCTTCCTGCCCCAGGCACAGCCTGTCACTTCAATTCTATTGTTAAACACACACACACACACACACCCCAACCACAACGCCCAGCCATCCCATAGCTAAAACATTTACACACTCTCACACATTCTACTCCTTTAACAGTACATACAGTACACACACACACACAAACCCAACCCTGCGGGCCTCACAGCCCTTTCCCTGTACAGAGGTGACCCAGTCGCCCTCAGTGTTATGACATGCTTAACAGTATTGAACAAAGGTTCTGTCAAAAATAGAGATCAGCGTCACATCTGAACGTTGTTGCTGCAGTTGCAGTGTTCTGTTCAAACAATGCATGACTGACAGGATGCAAGTTTTGGACTTCTGCATCATCTCTGGAGACTCGTTACCCGCCCAGACTTGGCTGACAGACCTATGGACATAACACTGCCTCCCTCTGATGAGCTCAAATATTTGGAGAGGACGGTTCACCATGACGGAGTACTGTGTGTGTGTGTGTGTGTTTGTGTTTGTATTAATGTGTTTTCTCTAGCACACACTTGGGAAATGATTTGTCATTTTCATTTTATTGTTGCCATTGGTGATGTGCATGGTTACCTCAATGCCTCTGATTTGTAATTAAAGGTAGTGTTATAGCTATCCACATTAATATTAACCCTGTTTACCAGTTAGTTTGCATTGAAATAAATGAATGTCCATTTTAGAATCGTTCCCTGCTGCTAACATGCTGGAGGTGTAACTGGACAACCGTCGGGAGATTTTATCCCATCTCGTTGAAGTGGCTGGACCTAGAGAATCCCCCTGTCCATTTCTTGGTGGCTTAAACTATTGTCAGGCTCTTTCTCTGGAGATCAGCTTGTTGGCTGGCTAGTGCAGAGGCTTCAAAAGATATCTGTGCCTGCTAGCTGTCATGAATTCAAGTTGAAGGGCTTATTGTTTTTGCTTTCCTTTGCTGGAGTTTCCAGTGGCATTCTCACATGCTACTCTCCACCCCTAGTCTTAGGCTCACTCTGTTCTCGCTGCTTTTAAATTCTCTTTTAGTGTGTGAGCTGCATTGTGTACAAGGGATTCAGGGCAATAAAAGGAGGTTTTGTTTAGCGAATCTTCCAAGAGGAACGGTTTCTGAATTTGGAAACAGGTCTTTGGGTGAGGATGTTCTTCTCCCTGAATTTGCTGGGTAAATCCAAAATACTGGAGCCAGCTTATTTGCATAAAACAACACAGAACAACAATTTGCTATTTTTTTACAGCAATTTCTTTTTTCACACAATTTCTCTGCTTTAGTTTTGTGGTTTGCTGCTTCCAAAAGAGGAGTGTTGTCTTTGAGAAATCTGCGTTGTCACGCAGAGATCCTACAACTCTGAACGCCATTTTCTACAGATCTATTTGTCTTTCCCCTCAGCCCACACAACTTTCATGTTTGTTTACGCCTACTCTGACTGAAATTGAGAGGATTGTTTCATACAATGCATACTAATTGGGTGGGTGCAACCTACAAAAGGACAATCCAACAATGTGTGTTTCTGTTTTCATCAATGTGATCTGTCACGTTTCTCTTCTGAAGGGACAGACCAAGACGCAGCGATGTAGCCAGAATACATATTTAATTAGAACACGGGAACAAGACGGAACAAAACAATAAACGGAAAACGTAACGATGAACATAACTGACTAGACAAACACAGCTATGAACATACAATAACCCACGAACCCAGAGTGAAACCTACTAACCTAAATATGGTTCCCAATTAGAGACAACGACACACAGCTGCCTCTAATTGGGAACCATTACCCAACATAGAAACACGACACCTAGAACGAACAAACCCTACACAAAGACAAAACCAAAACGCTCCAGCCTATAAACTCGGGCTCAAGGGCGTAGTACCTCTCAAAGGCGCGGACTCGGACGCGCCGAAAAGTCTGTGGGGGGGGTCTTCGGGTGGGTCACTTTGTCCCAGGTGGGGGCTCCGGTGCTGGCCGTGCTGGTCTGACATCTTGAACCGGAGGCCCTGGACCTTCTCCTGGGACTCTGGTGCGTGGAGTTGGAACTGGCCGTACAGGACTCGTGATGCTCACTGGAACTCTGGTGCATGGAGCAGGAACTGGCAGTACAGGACTCGTGATGCTCACTGGAACTCTGGTGCGTGGAGCAGGAACTGGCAGTACTGGACTCGTGATGCTCACTGGAACTCTGGTGCGTGGAGCAGGAACTGGCAGTACTGGACCCGTTATGCTCACTGGAACTCTGGTGCGTGGAGCAGGAACTGGCAGTACTGGACCCGTTATGCTCACTGGAACTCTGGTGCGTGGAGCAGGAACTGGCAGTACCGGACTCGTGATGCTCACTGGAACTCTGGTGCGTGGAGCAGGAACTGGCAGTACCGGACTCGTGATGCTCACTGGAACTCTGGTGCGTGGAGCTGGAACTGGCAGTACAGGACTCGTGATGCTCACTGGAACTCTGGTGCGTGGAGCGGGAACAGGCCGAACTGGGCTCGGACGCCGCACTCTGGTGCGGGAGCGGGAACAGGCCGAACTGGGCTCGGACGCCGCACTCTGGTGCGGGAGCGGAACAGGCCGAACTGGGCTCTCTAAGCGCACGGGAGCTTGGTGCGTGGGCCGAACAGGACGTGCTGGACTCTCGGAGCGCACGGGAGCTGCGTGCGCAGAGCCGAGCAGGACGTGCTGGACTCTCGGAGCGCACGGGAGCTGGGTGCGCGGGCCGAGCAGGACGTGCTGGACTCTCGAGCGCACGGGAGCTGGGTGCGCGGGGCCGGAGCAGGACGTGCTGGACTCTCGGAGCGCACGGGAGCTGGGTGCGCGGGGCGGAGCAGGGCGTGCTGGACTCCCGGGCGCCGCGGGGAGCTGGAGTGCGCGGGGCGGAGCAGGGCGTGCTGGACTCCCGGAGCGCACGGGAGCTGCGCGCGGGGCGGCGCAGGACGCGTGCTGGACTCCCGGAGCGCACGTGGTGCTGGGTGCGCGCGAGCAGGGACTGGACGTGTAGAAACCACTACACGGACTGGGATCTTGGAACACGGAACTGGAATCTTGGAACGTGGAACAGGGATCTCGGAACGTGGAACAGGGATCTCGGAATGTGGAACAGGGATCTCGGAACGTGGAACGGGGATCTCGGAACGTGGAACGGGGACTGGACGTGTAGAAACCTCCACCCGACCGGGAACCTGATATGGAGAGCCGACACCATACCTCCAGCTAGCTCACTAACCCTGGCCTCATGGGTGAGTGGAGCTGGAATCTCTCGGACTGGGCTGTGGATTCGCACGGAGATTCTGCCCGTGAGGACCACAGGATAACATGGACCCAAAAGGCGCACTGGAGGCCTGGCTCGCAGAGCTGGCACCACTCTCCCAGGTAGCACACAGACCTCGGCCCGACCAGTGAGTGGCGCTGGGATCTCTCGCACTGGGCTGCGGACACGCATCGGAGACACCGCACACGGAACTGGAGCAGGATATCCGGGTCCCAGGAGGCGCACTGGGGACTTAGTGCGCAGCGATGGTACCACTCTTACTGGCGGAACACTTCTTTTCGCCCGACTGATGAGTGGAGCGGGAATCACTCGTACCGCCTCTGAATCCCTATAGGGAAACCGTGGCGCAACACTGCATAGCACGGCCTCCTTCGCTGCGACGCTCTCCCCAACGCCTTCTCCATAAAGCACGAGGGGTTGGCTCAGGAGTCCCTCCTGAACCGCCAACCTCCTCGTGTGCCCCCCCCCCAAAAGTTTCTTGGGGCTGCCTTACGGACCTCCGTGCCAGGCGAGATCCGATGAGGTCCTCCCTGGTCCAGCACTCCCGAGTCTCTCGCTGCTTGGTCTTTAGTTGGTGGGTTATTCTGTCACGTTTCTCTTCTGAAGGGACAGACCAAGACGCAGCGATGTAGCCAGAATACATATTTAATTAGAACACGGGAACAAGACGGAACAAAACGGAAAACGTAACGATGAACATAACTGACTAGACAAACACAGCTATGAACATACAATAACCCACGAACCCAGAGTGAAACCTACTAACCTAAATATGGTTCCCAATTAGAGACAACGACACACAGCTGCCTCTAATTGGGAACCATTACCCAACATAGAAACACGACACCTAGAACGAACAAACCCTACACAAAGACAAAACCAAAACGCTCCAGCCTATAAACTCGGGCCTGGGCGTTACATGATCTCTGTTTTGTAGTGACGCTGTGATCTTTGGAGCAGACGTGCTGCAGCAGGTGTCTTTGCTGTAGCTCAGAACAGACTTGTAGCAGAGCATAGGTTTAGGCCAGGAATGGGGGGTCAGGTTTTTTGAAGGTACAATTATTGCAATGATTGATCGCAAATATTTTCTTTTTCACATATAGTGTATGTTTGCGTGAACAGATAGAGCTTATTTTATTTCGTGTTTTTTTTTGTACAAGACTCACAATCAATCAAACAAGGAAAAGCAATTAATACACGTCTCTATACCTGTGGCATTGTTAAAAACGGAGTGATTATCCAAGTGATTGAGTGATTATCTGTATAGTGTCAACAGAAAGCAATGTATCATTGTGTGCCAAGAAACGATTAGTGTTACTCTTGAAGCATTGATTTATCACTTCCCTCAGTCAACATGTTTGGATTGTTTGAGACTCCTCTCTCTCTTCTCTCTAGGTCCCTCTCTGGTCGCATTGTAGGGGGAGTGTGGTGGTTCTTCACCCTCATCATCATCTCGTCCTACACGGCCAACCTGGCTGCCTTCCTCACCGTGGAGAGGATGGTGTCGCCCATAGAGAGTGCTGAGGACCTGGCCAAGCAGACAGAGATCGCCTATGGTACTCTAGACGGAGGCTCCACCAAAGAGTTCTTCAGGGTAAAGCTGAATCTCTAGATGTCATCACTCTGGAAAAGCATCAACTGTCATGATGTGGCTCCAAGTAGTTTTTGACGAGGCGGTTACATTTCTCATAGAGCATCAATATACAGTATTTTACCCATTATTGTTTTTGCACCTTAGAGATCGAAAATCGCCGTATTCGAGAAGATGTGGTCCTACATGAAGTCTGCTGACCCGTCAGTGTTCGTGAAGACCACAGACGAGGGCGTGGTGCGGGTCAGGAAGTCCAAAGGAAGGTATGCCTACCTGCTGGAGTCTACCATGAACGAGTACATCGAGCAGAGGAAACCCTGTGACACCATGAAGGTCGGGGGGAACCTGGACTCCAAGGGTTACGGTGTGGCCACGCCCAAGGGATCAGCACTAAGGTATTACAGTGTGTAGGCTGGTCATGTCACCATGACGATGGACCACACATGTTATGTTTTACATGTGAATGCCAAATGCACCCTTGAGGTGAGTGAGGTTACACTTGAAAAGTATCCCACTTATGTAAAGTAAACAATAATTAGTGAAGAGACAATTTCTTTAATAAATGAAGCAGTAGGTTATATATAAATTCACAATCTTTGGGCAAATTATGCACATTTTAGTCTGTTTCAGTGATAAAATGGTAGTTAAATGTAATGATATAGTGAGATAAAGTCTCATTCAACTATTCTCTATTTCTGATTTGTAACCACTCTCACCAGACGTCTAGAACACGTGTGTCCCCATTGTCTCAGCTCGGTCCATAAACTATCATCAACATCATATTGGAAGCATGACTGTTCAGGCCCTTGCTTTCTTCAGACAGACACTGGTTATAATACCATTTTGTAATGTCTTTCTCCTTGGAAATAACTAAGAAAATGCAAATTCAGTCTTGATAGATAGTAAATGAAAGCTATTTAATTAAATGAACTTTAAATTGCACCCTAGTGTTTTTACCTGCATCTTTTTATCTCAGAACTTCTGGAGAACTTTGGTAGTAAATAGCAAAACGGCATTTTCCCCCTGTACTTCTCCCGGGATTTTATTTTAGTACCAAAAACCAATTATGAACCAGTATTTTACAAGTTATTTCAGGGTAAAGGCACCCAGTTAAATGTTTTTTGCAAGATTCTGCTGTTCACATTTAGAAACTCCTGTGTTTCACCACTTTTAATGCATCTGTGTTCAATCAGATTTTATTGTCCTCATATTAACAGACCCATCTTAATGGGCTGCAGGCCCATTCACCAAGCACATAGGCTTTAGCAGCCACACCTAGCAAGCCTTTTTGATCGATCACTCATGTCGTTTACCTAGTTTATAGTCTACCAATATCTTTATCAAGGTGACAGAAAGAGTGGTGTTTCACAAAGGCTTTCAAAGTTACACTCAATATCAAGTGTGATGGCTGGTTCAGACTGGGCTTGACAGACTCATAGATGCTCTGAGATGAATTGTAATTCTCGCACTGTGGCTGTGGGTTCAAATTACGCACATTTCAAAAAATCTTGAGCTAAATCTCTGAATTGATGTTTTTATGGATTTATGTGTACACGATTGATATTTTCCTATTCTACGGTCTATTCTAAGTTGTATAAAACGAGCTCTTGAAAAATCATTGTCTAAAACGTCTTTAAACCAAACAGTGATCCTCATGCCACAGTGTACTAGCCTATATTTGCACTTTAATGATAGTTTGTGTATGTTGAAAAGTAGAAAATGATGTTGAAATGACTGCTGTATAAACTGTAACAACTGTGCCACATCAGATACATACTATTCTACATGAGCTTTAAGTTTTGATGATTTGGAAACCGTCAGCTCTAAATATGTTGCTCTGTCATATTCGGACAACACCCTTGTCCGCTATCATAAAGTTGTAAACTGTGATCCGTTCTCCGTAATATTTATGAAACAGAAGTGTCCTTCATTGCTATGTATCTGATGTGTCATATCATTACATCCCACCTTTGTCTTGCCTTTACCTGTTTAAAAAAAAGTAATCTTCTTTCTTCCTGTTTTTTTCCTGACATGTTTTCCCCACATCATCGTCACATCACTTTATTTTGTCAGTCGCATCACAAGAAAACTGCCGCTCTCAAAGACAAATGCTACTAATCCTAATAGAGGATGTGGATTTATTTGACTCATCCATTAGACAGACGGAACTCTTTCCATTTCTCTCTGAATAGAGAAAGAATTCCGGGGTTTTACTGAGAAAGACTCTAGCTTGCTGAGGTTCATGCTGACATAATGCTTCCATTAGCCTACTGTACAGCAGCACCTTCTACCATGTTAGTTATGAGAGGGTTGTCCATAATGGACCAGCAACAGCAAAGGGTGAAGAGAATGGAGCACAATGCCCAATATCAGTAATGCCTTGGATAGTGCTCCCTGACCACAAAAATAACACAATGAATGATGATGATATCTGACGAAAACTGAATATTACAAAGTGAATCGACAACATGGCTGTTGATGCCTTTTCCTTATCCAAGGAGCTACTTATTTTAGTTGATTTTAACTGAAATACATACCCACTCAACCAATCCAAGACATTATTGATATTTATATAGTTCTCCTACTTAGAATCCTTGTCTTGCTTGGTAAAATCTATCATGGTTTAGCTATGTAAAATTATGTGTATATACAAAACTAGATACAAATGTTATTTTTTTTATCTTAGAGTGACAGGCACATTATTAGTAGACTTATTTTTATTAATTTTTCATTGTTCTGATAACAGTACCTCCTTTTTACTATTTGGACTTGTTTCTGAACTACCTCTGCCACACCGTATCACATCTTCATAAATGCTGACCAGTATTATTCTATTATCATTTCAAGAAACCCAGTAAACTTGGCAGTGTTAAAACTGAACGAGCAGGGCCTGTTGGACAAATTGAAAAACAAATGGTGGTACGACAAGGGCGAGTGCGGCAGCGGGGGAGGTGATTCCAAGGTCAGCCCCAGTATGAGAAACCTAGCGGGTAACCACGACGATGGGGGGTAACCGGCAACGTACCTTCAAAAACACATCGGCTGCAATACCACAAATCCTCCTTCGTCCTGGTTGACGTTAGTTTGTGGAAACTTACAACTATATTGTATGATGAATTCTTCAAAAACGAGCCGTTTACTTTCAAATTAGTTGCATTCGCAATCCCCCCAAAATAGCACAGTTTCGTGTATGTTTTCTCAAGTACTGTCTTGTTAAAGCAACAATAATTGACAGGTTTGCATATCCGAGTGTTTACATTTTGCCGGTTACCCAAAGTGATATAGTAATACACATCTTGCAGTAGGGAGAAAGGACTCAAAGCTAGATGGAGTATTAATGCATATCACTTTGGCAGTGACAGTTTCAAGTTGTGATTGTGTTTGTTTTTTTTATCTGTCTAGACATGTACGTAGAACATATCTAGACATAATAATGGGTGTATGTTAACTATGTGCTGAATAACATAAGATAACATGGGTGATGTTATTTATGTCGTTTCCTGGTTGAAGAATCCCCGTAAACCTAGCGGTGTTGAAACTCAATGAGCAAGCCGTCTTAGACAAACTGAAAAACAAATGGTGGTACGATAAGGGAGAGTGTGGAAGCAAGGACTCCGGAAGAAAGGTCAGTCCATGTGTTGGTCCTATACTTAACACCAAGATTGAGTATTAGCACTTCTGTAGGTCCCTCGTCCCCTCCCTAGCACTCTTTCTCTTTCTCTCCAATCTGCCATTTACCCAAACTGGTGTCCTTATAACTGTGATTCATGTCAGCCTTGGAACTCAGACACCTTTAGTGATTAGTGATAATTGCTGTGTCCTCACATGCGATGGATGAGTCAGTGGCCCATAATTAGATCTTGGATAAGTGCTTGTTTCGTCTGAACCAAAAAGTAGACCTAGGGTTGTATTCTCCAAAATGTGTGTAGCTAATGATGATGAACCAATTACAGGATAACAATTGCAACTGAATAGTGTATGAATAACACAGTTAGTGTCAGTGTCTGGGATATTCTACAGACATCTACAGGCAAAGTATTCACAGTTTTCTGAATGAATAGATTTTAGATTTATTTGTGATTTTAACTTTCAAAGTCAAATGAAGAGACACGGGTAAATGGCAGCGTGGAGAGAAGGCCCTTTATACAAGGCTTCCTCCAGAACTGGGATCTCCTCTCCTTTAGTGCTGTTTTCCTTGTCTCTGTCTTTAGACAGTGTGCATGCTATTGGTTCAGAACCAAGAGACGGACAATCTGCCACCAAACCCAGACGACGCATGTCACGGATGTGCACAAACCCCTCTTGTGATGCCACGTCAACCATGGCTTGTCGAATCAATTGCCCTCCCTTATCTGCAGCATTTATTTGAAAATCGAATTATGTTTTATAAAGATAACCCTACCTACTATGAAGTAAACCTAAAACAAAGTTGACCTTTCCCTCTTGCATGGTTCCACTCTATGAAAATTCCGTCTTGGAATGTTTTAGAATACACCAACACCAACTACATATCA
This sequence comes from Brachymystax lenok tsinlingensis, assembly GCA_030435695.1. Classification (NCBI taxonomy): domain Eukaryota; kingdom Metazoa; phylum Chordata; class Actinopteri; order Salmoniformes; family Salmonidae; genus Brachymystax; species Brachymystax lenok. Next base: position 45,913,085 of record CM059792.1, on the reverse strand, counting down.
TTCTGATAGTATGAAACGCTCTCCCTTCGAAAAAGAGATTCTCATCTCAAGGGGCTTCATGGTTTTTAGTAAATGATCAAAAACCAGCGAGGGCATATAGAATGGAATGAATGTAAGTGTTTTAATACATATGTGAATGACTGGGCATTATGTCTGGTATAAATGACACGTGTTGCCCTGTAAATACACATTAGTCAGATGCTTTCTGAAGAATAGTCACCCCAAGCCTTTTACACGTTGCATGACTCTGCATGTTTCTGTCAGTCTTAGATATTAGTACTGTATCACAGTATGTTGTTGATAGTTAGTCCCTTAAATTAGAAAGATATCTCAGCACCTCTCTAGGAGATAAACAAGAACCTGTTGATTTATCATGAAGGTACACTTACCGGTATGTGCCGTGGAAGTTCACTAGGACAGTAGTGAGACCAGTAGTTGAATGGCTATATTACACTATCTTTATCCTATAGAGACCAGTAGTTGAATGGTTATATTACACTATATTTATCCTATAGAGACCAGTAGTTGAATGGCTATATTACACTATCTTTATCCTATAGAGACCAGTAGTTGAATGGTTATATTACACTATATTTATCCTATAGAGACCAGTAGTTGAATGGCTATATTACACTATATTTATCCTATAGAGACCAGTAGTTGAATGGCTATATTACACTATCTTTATCCTATAGAGACCAGTAGTTGAATGGCTATATTACACTATCTTTATCCTAGTGCGTCTCACCCTGTGTCTCTGTGCCTGTAGGACAAGACCAGCGCTCTGAGCCTCAGCAATGTGGCTGGGGTGTTCTACATCCTGATTGGAGGGCTGGGGCTGGCCATGCTCGTGGCCTTGGTCGAGTTCTGTTACAAGTCCAGGATCGAGTCGAGGAGGATGAAGGTAAGCTAAGTGGGGCGACAGGGTAGCCTAGTGGTTAGAGCGTTGGACTAGTTAAAACCCCTGAACCTCAGAGATACTGTTAAAACCCCTGAACTACAGAGATACTGTTAAAACCCCTGAACTACAGAGATACTGTTAAACCCCTGAAATACAGAGATACTGTTAAAACCCCTGAACTACAGAGATACTGTTAAAACCCCTGAACTACAGAGATACTGTTAAAACCCCTGAACTACAGAGATACTGTTAAAACCCCTGAACACAGAGATACTGTTTAAACCCCTGAACACAGAGATACTGTTTAAACCCCTGAACTACAGAGATACTGTTAAAACCCCTGAACTACAAAGATACTGTTTAAACCCCTGAACTACAGAGATACTGTTAAACCCCTGAACTACAAAGATACTGTTTAAACCCCTGAACTACAGAGATACTGTTAAAACCCCTGAACTACAGAGATACTGTTTAAACCCCTGAACTACAGAGATACTGTTTAAACCCCCTGAACTACATAGATACTGTTAAACCCCCTGAACTACAGAGATACTGTTAAACCCCCTGAACTACAGAGATACTGTTAAACCCCCTGAACTACAGAGATACTGTTAAAACCCCTGAACTACAGAGATACTGTTAAAACCCCTGAACTACAGAGATACTGTTAAAACCCCTGAACTACAGAGATACTGTTAAAACCCCTGAACTACAGAGATACTGTTAAAACCCCTGAACTACAGAGATACTGTTTAAACCCCTGAACTACAGAGACACTGTTAAAACCCCTGAACTACAGATATACTGTTTAAACCCCTGAACTACAGATATACTGTTAAAACCCCTGAACTACAGAGATACTGTTTAAACCCCTGAACTACAGAGATACTGTTTAAACCCCTGAACTACAGAGATACTGTTTAAACCCCTGAACTACAGAGATACTGTTAAAACCCCTGAACTACAGAGATACTGTTTAAACCCCTGAACTACAGAGATACTGTTAAAACCCCTGAACTACAGAGATACTGTTTAAACCCCTGAACAGAGATACTGAACAGAGATACTGTTTAAACCCCTGAACTACAGAGATACTGTTAAAACCCCTGAACTACAGAGATACTGTTAAAACCCCTGAACACAGAGATACTGTTAAAACCCCTGAACACAGAGATACTGTTAAAACCCCTGAACTACAGAGATACTGTTAAAACCCCAGAGATACTGTACACTGTACATAGACTCAGAGATACTGTTAAAACCCCTGAACTACAGAGATACTGTACACTGTACATAGACTCAGAGATACTGTTAAAACCCCTGAACACAGAGATACTGTACACTGTACATAGACTCAGAGATACTGTTTAAACCCCTGAACTACAGAGATACTGTTAAAACCCCTGAACACAGAGATACTGTTAAAACCCCTGAACACAGAGATACTGTTAAAACCCCTGAACACAGAGATACTGTACACTGTACATAGACTCAGAGATACTGTTAAAACCCCTGAACTACAGAGATACTGTTAAAACCCCTGAACACAGAGATACTGTACACTGTACATAGACTCAGAGATACTGAACACAGAGATACTGTACATCCCCCCTGAACCATAGGACTGAAGACTAAAGCACTGTGTTAGGCACAGAGCTGTTTCAATGAAGGGTTCCATGTAGTCAGCTACTGACCCTGCAGCTACTAAATTAGTTATGTGTGTGAGGAGAATATGTCACACCATTTCTTAGTTATACAGTATTTATTATTCTGTTGTGTACTGTATCGTCTGAGGTGTAGAGACACCTGGCTTTTGTTTGGCATTTCCATCTTTGATGACCTAGGTTTGATTGAAAACAATCACATAATAGCTGTCAGATGCATGTGATCATGCTACAGTATACAGTAAGTTCCTACTTAGATCAAATATGTGGGTATCTTTATTATCTTATCAGATAATTAGTTAAGACTTGTGTATGACTTTCATTTGCAACTTCTCATTAACCTCATCAAATTAAATGCTTAATATTTATTTTTTTTGCAATGTATTTATTTATAATAACATTTTCAAAAATGAACGTCCAAAATGCAGTAGAGTGTAATTAGATGGGTTGTTTACTGCAGCAGAAGACATGAAACCCGGGGACTTTCTTTGCATATGAGCAACAGAAGTGATTTAATGTCATGATGATATCTTAATGTGTATAGTATACGTCCCTGCTGTACAGTACATGTTTAGCTCCATCATAAAAAGCCATTCTGTTGAAAATGTTTACGCGTCATGTCAACAGCGGAATCACGTAACTGCTGTGTTTAAAGTATCTCAGCCACAAATTGCAGCTGTGAGTAGACCAATTAGTCTGCATCAGCCGAAGAGCATAATCCTCGGGATCTATTGAAGTGTACTGGATTTAAATCATTTATACACTGAGGATGTACAAGCCAACATCCAGATCATTAGCTCCAGTTTCAAGCCTACGGGGTTTCGTTGTGTTAATGCGAAAGAGAGTAGGCTGGGAGCTAGCGCCCCACGGTTCTGCTTGCGTTATTGTTACGCGTTCGGTCTCATATTTTGCATGGTACAATTATTGTCTCTCCACTGTGTGAGATAACCAGAGATAAATGAGCAGAGAGAGTGAGTGTCATCTTCCACAAGAGTTTACCAAGGAAGAAAATACATTGCGTGACTGTTTTATACCAAGTAAATGAACCAATAATGACTTAATGGCTGTTTCAAGTTCATTTTTGAGCTCAGTAGATTAACTCAGTAAAGTTCAGTAGATTAACTCAGTAGAGTTCAGTAGATTAACTCAGTATAGTTCAGTAGATTAACTCAGTAGAGTTCAGTAGATTAACTCAGTAGAGTTCAGTAGATTAACTCAGTAGAGTTCAGTAGATTAACTCAGTAGAGTTCAGTAGATTAACTCAGTAGAGTTCAGTAGATTAACTCAGTAGAGTTCAGTACATTAACTCAGTAGAGTTCAGTAGATTAACTCAGTAGAGTTCAGTACATTAACTCAGTAGAGTTCAGTAGATTAACTCAGTAGAGTTCAGTAGATTAACTCAGTAGAGTTCAGTAGATTAACTCAGTAGAGTTCAGTACATTAACTCAGTATAGTTCAGTACATTAACTCAGTAGAGTTCAGTACATTAACTCAGTAGAGTTCAGTAGATTAACTCAGTAGAGTTCAGTAGATTAACTCAGTAGAGTTCAGTAGATTAACTCAGTAGAGTGCAGTACATTAACTCAGTAGAGTTCAGTACATTAACTCAGTAGAGTTCAGTAGAGTTAATGGGTAACTATCATGTGTTGTTGTTGTGTAACTCCCTGTGTTATCCCATGCAGCAAATCATCGATGCAGCCATGCTGAGTTCCACCCTGAGCCGGATGACCAGGACAGGGAGCGGGGGCGAGAACGGACGAGTGGTCGCCCATGACTTCCCCAAAGCGTCACAGACTCTCCCCTGCATGAGCCAGGCTGCGGGCATGTGATGGGGGGGTGGGGGGAGTGTTGCACTGCGGCTTGACTACTGCCAGTAGGATTCACTGACTGCTCACTCTGAACAACAAACAAAATCACTTTTCTAAATTTGGATCTTTTATTTGGATCTTTTCTGCTGCAATAAAGATGGCTGTCTTGGACTTTGATAGAAGGCTGTCTTGGACTTTGATAGAAGGCATACTTTTGTGTATAAAAAAAAGAGAGAAGCTCTTCCCCAACCCAAGAATAGTGACACTTTTTACACTATGTCAATTCAGTTTATCCTGTCGACAATTCAGTTTATCCTGTCTACTACTGTCATTAACAATCATGAACAGCTACAGTGGAGTCTGAAATGATTGAACACCTTGATAAAGATGATCAATAATGTCTCAAATAAATAATTCAAATACTAAGCTTTATTGTATGCAAAAAAAAAATAAGATAGGGTCAGATGTAATTAATTATTTTATACGTATTTTATACGAATACAATAGCTTGGAGAAAGAGATTTCGTTTAACAAGTTTACTACTTTTTTTTCTCAAAAAGGCAAGGGTCAAACTAATTGACACCCCTAAAGATTCTTATAAATAAAGCAGTCAAAAGTTTAGTACTTGGTCCCATATTCATAGCACGCAATGACTACATCAAGCTTGTGACTCTACAAACTTGTTGGATGCATTCGCACTTTGTTATGGTTGTGTTTTAGATTATTTTGGGCCCAATAGAAATGAATGGTAAATAATGTGTCATTTTGGTGTCATTTTTTATTATAAATAGGAATAGAGTATTTTCTGAACACTTCTACATTAAATGTGGATGCTACCATGATTACGGATAATCCTGAATGAATCGTGAATAATGATGAGTGAGAAAGTTACAGAAGGTCAAAGATCATAAACCAAAACCATGAGGTTAGCATGTTTTGGGGGTATAACCTTTTGTGTGAACAATATAGCTCAGTATTTTAATTATTTATTTTTTACATTCATTAATGCTTATCTGTATCAAGGGTGTCAATCATTTTGGACCCCACTGTATGTCGTCTGCCTTATACTGAACAGTGATTTTGTTCCTTGTGACACAAAAATTCAAGCATTTCCAATTCCAAACATTTGATTTTCAACCTATCTATAGGTGCATACAGTATGCTGAGTCAAACTACTGCTGAATGTTTTCACACATCACATAGGAATGGATGATTTTTGTATTGTTTCTCATATGAGCCACTTTGTCAACGTCAAGGGAACTGAAATGAAATGTAATTCCGACTTAAAGATTTTGAAATTACTACAAAACTATACAGATTTTTTGTGCAGCTATGACATATTTCCCAACCATTTTCCCTTGTCATATAAATATGTTAAACCACCAGTTTGTAGGTCATTACCTTTAGAGTAGTGAGTCATTTAGCAGACTCTCTTATCCAGAGCCACTACAGTAGTGAATCATTTAGCAGACACTCTGATCCAGAGCCACTTACAGTAGTGAATCATTTAGCAGACACTCTGATCCAGAGCCACTACAGTAGTGAGTCATTTAGCAGACACTCTGATCCAGAGCCACTACAGTAGTGAGTCATTTAGCAGACACTCTGATCCAGAGCCACTACAGTAGTGAATCATTTAGCAGACACTCTGATCCAGAGCCACTTACAGTAGTGAATCATTTAGCAGACACTCTTATCCAGAGCCACTTACAGTAGTGAGTCATTTAGCAGACACTCTTATCCATATCCACTTACAGTAGTGAATCATTTATCAGACACTCTGATCCAGATCCACTACAGTAGTGAATCATTTATCAGACACTCTGATCCAGATCCACTGCAGTAGTGAGTCATTTATCAGACTCTCTGATCCAGATCCACTACAGTAGTGAGTCATTTATCAGACTCTCTGATCCAGATCCACTACAGTAGTGAGTCATTTATCAGACTCTCTGATCCTTACAGTAGTGAGTGCATTGTTGTACTTTATTTCATACTGGTCCGCAGTGAGAATCGAACTCACAACCCTGGCGTTGCAAGCGCCATGCTCTACCAACTGAGCCGCACGGGATTAAAAGAGTTAACAGAGTACAGGTAGAACAGACAATATAATTTCAACCTGCTGTTTCATTCCGCATGTTGCTATTAATAGTTCAGAGTTGAAGTATGAGCCATTGATAAAGATATGAAAATGTTCCAATGCGCTGGTAAGTAGATTGCAGTAGAATATCTAGTGGTATAACATCTTTGACATTTTTATTTTTGTATTTTTTATTTAACCTTTATTTAACTTGGCAAGTTAAGAACACATTCTTATTTACAATGACAGCCTACCAAAAAGCAAAAGGCCTCCTGCGGGACGGGGGCTGGGATTAAAAAATAAATACAAATATAGAACAAAATAAAAAATATAGGACATAAATGAGATGACTAATCGAGTGGCTTTAGAGTTGGAAATTAGGTGGTATGAGAGGATGACACAATTATCCCATAAATTAGGGTGTGCCGTTTTAATTTTACTCTACTAATCCACTGATGTTTCAGGTTCAGGCTTGTTAACCTCCACTGATGTTTCAGGCTTGTTAACCTCCACTGATGCTTCAGGCTTGTTAACCTCCACTGATGTTTCAGGCTTGTTAACCTCCACTGATGTTTCAGGCTTGTTAACCTCCACTGATGCTTCAGGCTTGTTAACCTCCACTGATGTTTCAGGCTTGTTAACCTCCACTGATGCTTCAGGCTTGTTAACCTCCACTGATGTTTCAGGCTTGTTAACCTCCACTGATGCTTCAGGCTTGTTAACCTCCACTGATGTTTCAGGCTTGTTAACCTCCACTGATGTTTCAGGCTTGTTAACCTACACTGTTGTTTCAGGCTTGTTAACCTACCAATGACCTAACCTACATCACCTAAGCTAAGCTACCTACCTTCATGTGGACGTGTGAATGGTGTTTTTGAAAAAAAAAAGAAAAAAAAAAGGCATATGATTTAAGACAATTGTACAATTTCACAACTTTTTGGATCTACAGTACAAAGACAGTACAAGCACAAGAACACTTAAAATTGACACTGCACGGTCGTATTTGTACTGTAAAATGTTATTGTACTGTGAGGGACAGCATCTCCTGGTCCATTGAGCAGCCATCCATCGTATGTCACTATCCCATCACCCAATATGTTACTGTACGACTCGGAGAGTCATCGTCTTCTATTCATTTTCTCCCTATTTGTCATTTTTTTTGCACATTAAAAGTGTCACACAACTAAAACATTTTTTTTTGTACTGTACCTTAATCAATTTGTTAAAAAAAATATTATATCCACATTTGTATGGTAAGAAATGTAATGTAAGACACCCTGATGATGTTGAAATGATGTTCCATTCTGTTGACCAGGTTCAGACAGTTTTGTTCAAAGCTATTCTCAGTCCAATAGATTTTGTGCATATATTGTGAGATTACATTTATATTGTCCTTTTAAATAATATTTTGATCTGGCACTACTTTGTTTAATTTACTTCTCGAAAATGCAAGAGAAAATCTACCTTATGTCTTTGTGTTCACCTCTGTCTCAAGAGATAGCTTTTAGAAAAAAGACTCATGCAAAATTTGGATTTCAATAGGTGGGGAGAGAACTTTGTTGAGTAACAGTGCTCTCAATAAATTCAAAACTTTTGTAACCACATGTCCTGGTTTCTCTTTTTCTTTATTCAGCGCTCTGCTTGGTCTGGAGAGAATAGGATGGTGAGGCTAAGGAGTGAAAATAGTCATGGGGAGACGGAGAGAAAGAGAGAAAGAGAGGCTCCCCTTGTGTTTATTTCTATAGTGTCGTTAAATCCGTGAACTGAAGAAGGGTAATTGTTTGAAGATTGCCTTTTAGAATGTCCACAAAACATGTCCTGATGGAGTGAATTGGAGTTATCAAGTGGATCCATTACTTCGTAGAGTAAAACTTTGTCTTGACTCTTTCTCCTCATTTCCCTACTTTGATTTCCCCATGTATGAGCCACTTTACAATTCCCACCAGGTGGGTTAACCCTATTGGCGTGATGCGTAGAGTGTTTGCCTAGGTATTCATCTCTGCCCCGCCCCCCTTTCGCTACAATAGATACAGTATCTCCATGGTCTTCTTTTTACATGCTGTGCTGCGAGTCTTCCTGTTGAACAAGAGTGTGGTAGGGGCCAAAGGGTTAGTTGAACCACCCCTCGTTTCTAGGAAACCACAAAGAAAAATTATCATTAGACCAAATATTTAGCAAGAGGTTATAATTTCATGGAGTCTGTGAAGGAAGAAACCACATGGAAAAAGTGGAAAGCAAGTTAGTGCCAAAAAACGGATTTTCACCATGTTAAATTAATTGATTGTGTTAGAGGTTTCATGATGCTTGTATCTAAACCAAAGTAGATCATTTTAAGGTTGTTTTATACATCAGTTGGGGTCTTTATAAGCTGCAATATGAGGTCCTAAACCTAGCAGGTACTAAACCTAGCCTTGGGGTAAGTTGAGCCAATTGCCACCATACCCCATACAAATGATGATTACATTTCTTCAGTTGTATGCATAGTATGCGTAGTATTTTTGCAATGTGTTATACATATGAACTCAATATAGTGCATTTTTATTGTTACCGAGCAGACATCACCCCGTGTATACAGACATGAAACACGCAGGGTTCTAGCCCCCTTGAGATTCTTGAGAGCAGCCAAGGAAGTGAGAGAAGGGAAGAAGTCCAGCAGCAAGAGATGGAAAAATAGACTGAATATAAGCACCCGCCAATTGTTTTTATTTATTTTAAGAGGTACATTGACCAAAAGGGAAACGGACATGTGAAAGAGAGGCTATGATAGAGTATCATCTTATATGATGACATGGAGTCTCAGCTTGGTAAAGAGAGTCTATGATAGAGTAGCAAAGACACACCAGGTCTTATCTGATGACATGGAGTCTCAGCTTGATAAAGAGAGTCTATGACAGAGTAGCAGACACACCAGGTCTTATCTGATGACATGGAGTCTGAGCTTGATAAACTTATCAAAAATTCTGCAGACCAGTTTCATGGGATTAGTAGCCTTTAATGCAAAGAACTTGCCTAGGAACAACCCTGTCCCAGAAAACTGGTAAAGAAATGGAAGAGTAAGTGATATTTAACATAGAAATCTACACTGAGTGTACAAAACATTAAGGACACCTTCCTAATATTGAGTTGCATCCCTCCAAGGAGGCTTCCAAGAGACTACCTTTTCTTTAGAGAAGCTGTTTTCAAAAATCTTACGTTTACATGAATTCTGATTATTTCCAGGGATACACAACATCCTGACATGTATGTAGATATCTTTGTTAGAAATAATACTATATTTCCTTTGATGTAGGGATGCTGAATGTAAAAATAAATATTTGCTCAACTTACCACATTCTTCCCCATTGATCACAAAAAAATACCAAACAGAGAAAATATCCTGAGGCATTCTTATGGTTTTTAAAGGAGAGAAAAGGGTTCAGAAACACAATGCAATCTTAGGGCTACCTAGAATCTAGACGGGTTCTTCAGCTGTCCCCATAGGAGAACCCTTTAAGGAACCTGTTTTGGTTCCAGGTAGAACCCTTTTGGGTTCCATGTAGGACCCTTTCCACAGAGGGTTCTACATGGGACCCAAAAGGGTTCTACCTGGAACCAAAAAGGGTTCTCCCTGGAACCAAAAGAGATTCTGCTATGGGGACACCCGAAGAGTCCCGTTGGCAGTGTTATGCTGGTATGAATGATTCGGGAGACAGGCGCAGGAACGCATAATAGGGTTTTTTATTCAGCCCAAATTACGGCGTGCCGTGTAAGGGCACAGGGACGAAGACCAAACAAACACTATACAAAAACACAGTGTTTAAACCCAAACAAAAGAGTGAGGAGTACCTCGAATAAATACACACACGCACAATGATTAACCAACGGGACGAGACCCGTAATCATCTGCACAATCCACAAGGGTACGAAAGCCCAAAACACACAGCACAGGTACTCACACGCACCAACGGACGATGTAACAATAACAGACAAGACCATGGAAATCAAAGGGCACAGATATACGAATACTAATCAGTGGGAATAAGGGGACAGATGAGCGTGATGAAAGTTCCAGAGGGATCCGTGACAGGTAGGCTGTTTTAGAATTTCTCTCTCTGAGTTCGTTTCTTTCTGTTCTGTTTTCTGTGTGAGAGTTTTTTACTCTTCAAACAAAATAAAATAAAACAAAATTGCCATATGCCTCAAAAGTCGATGACCTTTTGTTCTTTGTTTTGTGAACTGAGGGGACATCATAGAGCGTAACACACCGTTAATCACTGCACTGGCATCAGGAGGAGAGACACTAAATAGGAGCTGGCAATTAGTTGAGAAACCCCTAATTATGAGTTATCGGCTCATTACATTACATAGTTACCTCATTAAAAGTATTGTAGTGTCACAGGGCTAAGTCACTGGTTCAATCTGCTCTTGGTACTTAAATATTTTAATTAGATTGTCTGCTGATTTAGATTGTATTATTATCACCAGTTCTCTAATTGAGTGAGGATGTTGCTTCATTCCTTGGTTCATTAGTGAAATCATCACCATTTATATGGTATCTAAAAAGTAGTCTCTCTGGGGCGGCAGGTAGCCTAGTGGTTAGAGCATTTGGGTCAGTAACCAAAAGGCTGCTGGATTGAATCCTTGAACTGACAAGGTAGAAATCTGTCGTTCTGCCCCTGAACAAGGCAGTTAACCCACTGTTCCCCGGTAGGCCGTCATTGTAAGTAAGAATTTGTTCTTAATCGACTTGCCTAGTTAAATGAAGGTTAAATAAAAAAATGTAAAAAATTATATTAATCAAATGCAACCTCTTAACTCTAAATAGTTCAGTTTCCTGCATGTCAGTGTTTCATATGCCTACTACATACAGTATTGTAGATCTACTCCACTCGGAGAAAAAAAAGATTGCTAATAAATGTAATTCAATGAGCCTGCAGTATCTCTGCACACAGATAACGTACGTATCGGCTGCACTGTCTGTATAGCTGCACTACATTATGAAACGGTTTCTAAAATAGCCTCATCATGCCTGAAAGCGAAATAGAGAAAATGGAAGAGTTTCAAATGAAACCATAGGAAATACATTGACCCTCCCGGATGTTTCAGCAGATGAACGCTGATAAGGCACTTCATCATCAGTACTGTAGATTCACCCAGATTCAAATATACCTGTCTGTGTGAAGAAACACCTGTATCCATGGCTACAGGATCAACCACTGTGCATTAAAGATAGACTGGTGTCATCTAATGCACCTGGCCTCACATTAATTATTTTCATCAACCTCACATTGAGTACACAGCACGTCACAATTCCTACAATTTTATTTAACTAGGCAAGTCAATTAAGAACAAATTCTTATTTACAATGACGGCCTAGGAACAGTGGGTTAACTGCTTTGTTAAGGAGCAGAACATCATATTTTTACTTTGTCAGCTCGGGGATTCAATCCAGCAACCTTTCAGTTACTGGCCCAATGCTTTAACTAGGCTACCTGCCCTCCATTATAACCAACAAGGTTCCATGGTTCCTTGAGGGTGTATAGTCATTGGGCTCCGCCTCTGTCACTCTGTAGCCACGCCCATAGTCACTTCTTATGCTGCATTCATAACCAAGTGGGAAGGTGGTAATTACCAAATGTAAAGTCATAAATATCAGTTGGATGCATTCACATGCTTTGAACTCGTTGAGAAACACTGATTGGCTAATGGCCAACAAGCTGCGTCAACCATGAACTAAAACTACAGCTATCATGCTTGTAAAGGATGATGTCACCACTGCCCTTGACTCTAAGCAATGTTGTGCTGCTATCTTTATTGACTTGGCCAAAGATTTTGATACGGTACACCATTCCATTCTTGTAGGCCGGCTAAGGAGTTTTGTTGTCTCTGAGGGGTCTTTGGCCGGGTTTGCTAACTACCTCTCTCAAAGAGGAGAGTTCCAGAGCCTAGGAGTGTTCCAGAGCCTAGGAGTGTTCCAGAGCCTAGGAGTGTTCCAGAGCCTAGGAGTGTTCCAGAGCCTAGGAGAGTTCCAGAGCCTAGGAGAGTTCCAGAGCCTAGGAGCAACCCTGGAGAAGGCCCTTTCGCCAAAGCTCTGGAGCATTGACCTGGGGAGGAAAAGGTGGCCTGCTGTGTTGGATTGGAGTGCACATGTGAGTTGGTTGGGGAGAAGAAGGTCTGAAGTAAGGGGGGGCAAGGTAGTGAAGGGCTTTGTAAGTCAGAAGGAGGATATTGTAATCAATGCTTTGGGAGACAGGGAGTCATTTGAGTTCACGGAGGACAGGGGTGCTGTGCTGCCAGGACTTACTGTGGGTGAGAAGTGGTGCTGCAGAGTTTTGAACCATTTGGAGCTTATGGAGGGAGCTTAAGTTAATGCCGGAGCGTAGTAAGTTGTAGTCAAGACGGGAAGAGATAAATCATGTATGAGGGTTTCAGTGGCAGGACGGGAGAGGGACGACTTTACTTTGGCAATGTTGCGGAGGTGGAAGAATGAGGATTTGACAGTCTGTCTTATTTGGAGGTTGAAGGAGAGGGTGGAGTCCAGGACCAAATAAAATAAAATTGTATTTGTCACATGCGCCAAATGCAACCTTATCGTCAAATCCTTACTTACAAGCCCTTAACCAACAACGCACTTCAAGAAATAGAGTTAAGAAAGTATATTAACTAAATAAACTAAAGTAAAAATAAATAACAGTAACGAGGCTATATACAGGAGGTACCGGTACCAAGTCAATGTGAGGGGGTTAAAGTTAGTCAGGGTAATTTGTACATGTAGGTGGGGATGAAATGAATATGCATAGATAATAAACAGCGAGTAGCAGCAGTGTAAAAACAAAGGGGGACAGAGAGAACAGTCTATGACTTGGGTTACTGGAATCTTTGACTATATGTTGGGCCTTCCTCTGACAACGCCTAGTATAGAGGTCCTGGATGGCAGGAAGCTTGACCCGAGTGATGTACTGGGCCATACACACTACCCTCTGTAGCGCCTTACGGCCAGATGCCGAGCAGTTGCCATACCAGGCGGTGATGCAACCGGTCAGGATGCTCTCGATGGTGCAGCTGTAGAACTTTTTGAGGATCTGGGGAACCATGCCAAATCTTCTCCTGAGGGGGAAAGGTGTTGTTGTGCCCTCTTCATGACTGTCTTGGTGTGTTTGGACCATCATAGTTTGTTGGTGATGTGGACACCAAGGAGCTTGAAACTCTCTACCCGCTCCACTACAGCCCCTGTCAATGTGAATGGGGGCGTGCTCGGCCCTCCTTTTCCTGTAGTCCACCATCAGCTGCTTTGTCTTGCTCACATTGAGGGAGAGGTTTTTGTCTTGGCACCACACTGCCAGGTCTCTAACGTACTCTCCATATGCTGTCTCGTCATTGTCGATGATCAGGCCTACCACTGTTGTGTCATCAGGAAACTTAATGATGATTGGAGTCGTGCTTGGACACGCAGTCGTGGGTGAACAGGGAGTACAGGAAGGGAACTAAGCACGCACCCCTGAAGGGACCCAGTGTTGAGGATCAGCATGACAGATGTGTTGTTGCCTACCCTTACCACCTGGGGGTGGCCAACCAGGAAGTCCAGGGTCCAGTTGCAGAGGGAGGTGTTTAGTCCCAGGGTCCTTAGCTTAGTGATGAGCTTTGTGGGCACTATGTTGTGTTGAATGGTGAGCTGTAGTCAATGAACAGTATTCTCACATACAGTAGGTGTTCGTTTTGTCCAGGTGGGAAAGGGCAGTGTGGAGTGCGATTGAGATTGCGTCATCTGTGGATCTGTTGGGGCGGTATACAAATTGGAGTGGGTCTAGAGTTTCCGGGATGATGGTGTTGATGTGAGCCTTGACCAGCCTTTCAAAGCACTTCATGGCTACCGATGTGAGTGCTACGGGGCGGTAGCCATTTAGGTAGGTTACCGTCACTTTCTTGGGCACAGGGACTATGATGGTCTGCTTGAAACATGTAGGTATTACAGACTCGGTCAGTGTTGCTTGTCTGTGAGCATAAAATGCATTTAGCTTGTCTGGTAGGCTCACTTCACTGGGCAGCTTGCGGCTGGGTTTCCCTTTGTAGTCCATAATAGTTTTCAAGCCCTGCCACATCCGACAAGCTTCAGAATAGTAGGATTCAATCTTAGTCCTGTATTGACGCTTTGCCTGTTTGATGGTTTGTCTGAGTGCATAGCAGGCTTTCTTATCAGCGTCCGGATTAGTGTCCCGCTCCTTGAAAGCAGCAGCTCTGTCCTTTAGCTCGGTGAGGATGTTGCCTGTAATCCATGGCTTGTGGTTGGGATATGTACGTACGGTGTCTGTGGGGATAACGTCGTCGATACACTTATTGATGAAGCCGGTGACTGAGGTGGTATACTGCTCTATGACATTGGATGAATCCCGGAACATATTCCAGTCTGTGCTAGCAAAACAGTCCTGTAGAGTAGTGAGTTGTGTGCATGGAGGGAGAGAGAGACAGTGGTGTTGTCAGTGGTGAGGGTGGGGTTGCCAGCTTTGGTGAGGGTGGATTTGGTGCCTATGAGGAGGAGTGACGTTTTATCACTGTTGAGCTTGAGGAAGATGTATTGCATTCAAGTTTTTATTGTAGAGAGGCAAGATTCAATGTGGGTCAGAGTTGGGTTGAGGAGGGATTTGGTGCCGAGGTAGATCTGTGTGTCATCGGCATATCAGTGGAATTCAAGGTTGAAGGGACGGAGGATCAGACCAAGGGGGAGGTGATGAAGAGTAAGGGACCCAGCACAGAGCCCTGGGGGACACCCTGTATAACTGCAGGTTTGTGCACCACTGCCCTTTAACCTCTACAGGCACTGAGGCAGAATTCTGAAGTTTGGAGAGTCTGGCATGTCCAAAGTAAACTGCCACTCAGGCCCAGAAACTAGGATATGTATTAGTACTATTGGATAGAAAACACTCTGAAGTTTCTAAAACTGTTAAAATAATGTCTGTGAGTATAACAGAACTGATATGGCAGGCGAAAACCCAAAGAATTTCTTTTTTTTTTGTGACATGCCCTCATTTCCAATGGTTTTCTATGGGATCTGCTGTAAACTAGGACCCAGGTTGCAGTACCTATGGCTTCCACTAGATGTCAACAGTCTTTAGACAGGTTTTCATGAGTTTACCATGAAAAACAACATTATAGAAGAAGATTTTGTATGTGGATGGAGGAAGTGGCTTTTGTGTTTTGAGCACGAGACCGTGAGCGCGCTCCTCGGGATTTTCCTTTTCTATCGTCCAGGTTATTATCCGTGTGAATTATTATAGTTAATATACATGAAAGTGTACCTAAGGATACATTATAAATTATGTTTGATTTGTTTGGGCAAAGTTGATAGGTATAATTTGAACGCTTTCTCTTCCGTGTACAATGGGCGAGTAGATGGGGGATTTTCTGAACATAATGCGCCAACCAAACTGAGATTTATGGATATAAACAATGACTTTCTAACAAAAGGAACATTTGGTGTCTTGCTTGGACACTTCGGATTGCCCTCAGCAGAAGTTCTTCAAAGGTAAGCGATTTATTTTAGCTCTTTGTATGTGTTTTGTGAGACCCGTGCTGGTTATGAAATTATGCTAATGCAGAAAATATGCGGGGTGCTGTCCTCAGACAATCAAATGTTGTGCTTTCGCCGTAAAGCCTTTTTGAAATCTGACAACGCTGTGAGATTGTCAAGAATCTAAGCTTTTGAAGAGTATGCAACACTTGTATATTTATGAATGGTTTATAATTCTACTTTTGGATTTTGAATTTGGCGCCTTACATTTTACCGGGTAGTGTCGGGATGATCCCTAAGAGGTTTTAAATACGTCACTCATAGTTTCAAGCCACACTCCGCCTCACATACCAAATGGAGCAAAGGTACTTCAAAGTCTTTTCAAAAACGTGGAAGAACGTTTTGGGGAACGTGTCGTTCAGTACAAACCATCATGCAACGTAGCAAACGTTGAATCGAACTGAACGCATCCCAGGTTTGTGGTGATATAGCAGGGCTGTTCAATTCTGGTCCTGGAAGTGGAAGACGGAAACACTTTTAATTTGACATTTTTTTATAATTTTCCCTCCTTTTTTACCCCAATTTCGTAATATTGAATTGGTAGTAACGATCTTGTCTCATCACTGCAACTCCCCAACGGGCTTGGGAGAGGCGAAGGTCAAGTCATACGTCCTCCCTGGAACATGACCCGCCAAGCCGCGCTGCTTCTGAAAAGCTCTTAAGGATTAGCCCCTTTTCTTCAATTTTCGCCTAAAATGACATACCCAAATCTAACTGCCTGTAGTGCAGGCCCTGAAGCAAGGATATGCATATTCTTGGTACCATTTGAAAGGAAACACTTTGAAGTTTATGGAAATGTGAAAGGAATGTAGTAGAATATAACACAATAGATCTGGTAAAATATAATACAAAGAAAAAACCAACCATTCTTTTGTATTTGTTTGTACCATCATCTTTGAAATGCAAGAGAAAGGCCATCATGTATTATTCCAGCCCAGGTGCAATTTAGATTCTGGCCACTAGACGGCATCAGTGTATGTGCAAAGTTTTAGACTGATCCAATGAACCATTGCATTTCTGTTCAACATTTTGTATCAAGACTGACCAAATGTGCCTAATTTGTTTATTAATAACTTTTCATGTTCAAAATTGTGCACTCTCCTCAAACAATAGCATGGCATTATTTCACTGTAATAGCTACTCTAAATTGGACAGTGCAGTTAGATTAACAAGAATTTAAGCTTTCTGCCAATATCACGCCCCACCGCTCCTTGAGAAGTTATTTAGCATTGTGATCCCATACTGTGTTGAGGTGTGATTTATTTGTGACATTTGTTACAGAATGTTTGTGTTCTGTATTTC
This sequence comes from Brachymystax lenok tsinlingensis, assembly GCA_030435695.1. Lineage (NCBI taxonomy): Eukaryota > Metazoa > Chordata > Actinopteri > Salmoniformes > Salmonidae > Brachymystax > Brachymystax lenok. Next base: position 45,895,786 of record CM059792.1, on the reverse strand, counting down.
TATTAGCGTGGTTGGCTCCAGTGTAGCTCTCCAGAACCCAATGGGGCATACAGCCACAGTGTAGCTCTCCAGAACCCAATGGGGCATACAGCCACAGTGTAGCTCTCCAGAACCCAATGGGGCATACAGCCACAGTGTAGCTCTCCAGAACCCAATGGGGCATACAGCCACAGTGTAGCTCTCCAGAACCCAATGGGGCATACAGCCACAGTCGCGGACATCGACGTCTTGCTTCCAGACAAATGAAACAACTTCTTTGCACACTTTGAGGACAATACAGTGCCACTGACGCGGCCTGCTACCAAAGACTGTGGGCTCTCCTTTTCCGTGGCCGACGTGAGTAAAACATTTAAACGTGTTTACCCTTGCAAGGCTGCCGGCCCACGGCATCCCTAGCCGCGTCCTCGGAGCATGCGTAGACCAGCAGGCTGGTGTGTTTACGGACATATTCAAACAATCCCTATCCCAGTCTGCTGTCCCGACATGCTTCAAGATGGCCACCATTGTTCCTATTCCCAAGAAAGCTAAGGTAACTGAACTAAATGACTAAATGATCACCCCATAGCACTCACTTCTGTCATCATGAAGTGCTTTGAGAGACTAATCAAGGATCATATCACCATCCTACCAGACACCCTAGACCCACTTCCATTTGTTTACCGCCCCAAAAGATCCAGAGACCATGCAATCGCCTTCGCACTGCCCTATCCCACCTGGACAAGAGGAATACCTATGGAAGAATGCTGTTCATTGACTACAACTCAGCATTTAACACCATAGTACCCTCCAAGCTCATCATTAAGCTTGAGACCTTGGGTCTCGACCCCGCCCTGTGCAACTGGGACCTGGACTTCCTGACGGGCCGCCCCCTGGTGGTGAAGGTAGGAAACAACATCTCCACTCCGCTGATTCTCAACACTGGGGCCCCACAAGGGTGCGTTCTCAGCCCTCTCCTGTACTCCCTGTTCACCCACGACTGCGTGGCCATGCCCGCCTCCAACTCAACCATCACGTTTGCAGACGACACAACAGTGGTAGGCTTGATTACCAACAACGACGAGACGGCCTACAGGGAGGAGGTGAGGGCCCTCGGAGTGTGATGTCAGGAAAATAACCTCTCACTCAATGTCAGCAAAAGAAAAGAAATGATCGTGGACTTCAAGAAACAGCAAAGGGAGCCCCCCCATGTCCACATCGACGGGACAGCAGTGGAGAAGATGGAAAGTTTTAAGTTCCTCGGTGTACACAACACCGACAAACTGAAATGGCCCACGCACACAGACAGTGTGGTGAAGAAGGTAAAAATGTGGCTTGTCAACGAAAACCCTCACTAACTTTTACAGGTCCACAATTGAGAGCATCCTGTTGGGCCGTATCACCGCCTGGTACGGCAACTGCACCGCCCACAACCACAAGGCTCTCCAGAGAGTGGTGCGGTCTGCACAACGCATCACCGGGGGCAATCTACCTGCAGCCCCAGGACACCTACAACACCCGATGTCACAGGAAGGCAAAAAAGATCATCAATGACAATAACCACCCGAGCCACTACCTGTTCACCCTGCTTCCATCCAGAATGTGAGGTCAGTACAGGTGCATCAAAGCTGGGACAGAGAGATTGAAAAACAGCTTCTATCTCAAGGCCATCAGATTGTTTAACAGCCACCACTAGCACAGAGAGGCGGCTGCCTACTTACAGATTTGATATCATTGGCCACTTTAATAAATGGAACACTAGTCACTTCAATAATGCCACTTTAAGAATGTTTACATATCTCTCATTACTCATCTCATATGTATATAATGTATACTGTATCCTTCACTATCTATTCTTTACTATCTATTGCATCTTAGCCGCTCTGTCACTGCTCATCTATATATTTATACTTATATATTCTCATCCCATTCCTTTACTAGATTGTGTGTATTAGGTTTTGTTGTGGAATTGTTAGATATTACCTGTTAGATACTTCTGCGCTGTCGGATCTAGAAGCAGAAGCATTTTGCTAACCTTGCAATAACATCTCCTCACCATATGTGACCAATAAAATGTTATTTGATTTTGAAACTATGGATCACAGCTGGCTCAATGTGAACTACAATCCCGACACTCTGTTTTGACATTTAGAAACGTTAATAATCATTACTTGTGGTACAGTTTTGAAAACAGTAGGAACTCAACTTTCATATCAGCGATTAAATACTTTTTCAAATTCAAAAGATAACATTACTGTATGCAGATTTAGCATAGTTCCACCTGACTGTGTTTGGAATAATTCATGCCTTCAGTAGGCGACATACAGTACCACCACAATTCCACACATCTTCATTGGAGCACAACTGGGGAGGAAGATGTGTTAACCAAAACATAGCCGTGTGCAACTGTGCTAAAACTGCATACAGTTAATGTATATTTTGTATTTGAAAAAATATATAAGTTAAGTTCCAAATGTTTCCAAAACCATGAGGGAGAGTGGAGTAAGTAAGCCAAAAGGTCAGTTGAGCCACCCCTTGTTTCTAGGAAACCATACACAAACTTAATCATGTAACCAAATATTTAGGAAATCATTTAATGGAAGCTAAAGGAAGAAAGCACATGGAAAAAGTGGTAAGTTAGGTCCAAAAAACGGATTTTCACAAAGTCAAATTAATTGATTGTGTTATAGGTTTCATGATGCTTGTACTTAAACCAAAGTAGATCATTTTAAGATTGTTCTATACATCAGTTGGAGTCTCTATAAGCTACAATATGGTCACAGTAATATAGAATGTTGTCCCTCCCTCATCATTCTACTTGGACAGATGTAGGATCTTAATTTGAGCCAGTTTAAAAATAATCCTGCAGCAACAGGATATTTTTATTATTTTGTGAATTATAATACATTTACATTATTGTAGGGGTTGATACATTTTTTGTAAGGGACATTTCTAAGTGGAAATTACAAACTTTAGAAGCCCTTTTAAACCTCAAATACATTACAAGTTTTACATGAAAGTGCATCCTTGTAGCTGTGTGGGCTAATATAGTAAAAAGGTTTGCAAATGGCCATGGGGTAAATTGAGCCAATTGCCACATACAAATGATGATTACATTTGGTCAGTTTTATGCATACTATGCATAGTATTTTTGCAATGTGTAATGCACATAACCTCAATATAGTGTATTTTCATTGTTACAGAGCAGACATCATCATACCCCGTGTATACAAACGTAAAACAAGCAAGGGTCTAGCCCTCCCTTGAGGTTCTTGAGAGAGCAGCCAAGGAAGTGAGAGAAGGGAAGAAGTCCATTTAAACAGCAGCAGGGGATGAACAAATAGACTGAATGACACTGAAGAGGTACATTAACAAAACAGACTATTAACATGTACCTGTGTGAAAGAGAGGTTATGATAGAGTAGCAGAGACACAACAGGTCTTATATGATGACATGGAGTCTCAGCTTGGTAAAGAGAGTCTATGATAGAGTAGCAGAGAAACACCAGGTCTTATCTGATGACATGGAGTCTCAGCTTGATAAACATATCAAGAATTTCACAGACCAGTTTCATGGGCTTAGTAGCGTTTAATACAGAGAACTGCCTACGAAACAACCTCCCTGTCCCAGACAACTGGTCGAGAAATGGAAGGGTAGGTGATATTGAACAGAGAGATCCACACTGAATGTAAAAATACATTTAAGATATACAAAATAGCACACCCCCATCCATGAATTAAACATTGACCTAGCAGTACCATCCCCCACTGTATGTGTATTTGTATTTATTATGGATCCCCATTAGTTCCTGCCAAAGCAGCAGCTACTCTTCCTTGGGTCTGGCAAAATTAAGGCAGTTTATACAATTTATACAAAACATTGCAATACATTCACAGATTTCACAACACACCCTGTGCCCTCAAGCCCCTATTCCACCACTACCATGTATCTGCAGTACTAAATCCATGTGTATGTATAGTGTGTATGTATAGTGCGTATGTTTGTGTGTGTGTGCCAATGTTTGTGTTGCTTCAAAGTCCCCGCTGTTCCATAAGGTGTTTTTTTATCTGTTTTTTTAAATTACATTTGACTTCTTGCGTCAGTTACTTGATTTGGAATAGAGTTCAATGTAGTACTGTGTGCCTCCCATAGTCTGTTCTGGACTTGGGGACATGCATGTGTGTCTGAGCTGTGGGCCAGTAGTTTAGACAGACAGCTCGGTGCATTACAACATGTCAATACCTCTCATAAATAAAAGTAGTGATGAAGTCAATCTCTCCTCCACTTTCAGCCAGGAGAGATTGACATGCATATTATTAATATTAGCTCTCTGTGTACATCCAAGGGCCAGCCGTGCTGCTCTGTTCTGAGCCAATGGCAATTTTCCTAAGTCCTTTTTGGTGGCACCTGACCACACGACTGAGCAGTAGTCAAGGTGCGACAAAACTAGGGCCTGTAGGACCTGCTTTATTGATAGTGTTGTTAAGGCAGAGCATCGCTTTATTATAGACAGACTTCTCCCCATCTTAGCTACTACTGCATCAATATGTTTTGACCATGACAGTTTACAATCTAGGGTTACTCCAACTCCTCAACTTGCTCAATTTCCACATTATTTATTACAAGATTTAGTTGAGGTTTAGGGTTAGTGAGTGTTTTGTTCCAAATACAATGCTTTTAGTTTTAGAAATATTTAGGGCTAACTTATTCCTTTCCACCCACTCTGAAATTAACAGCAGCTCTTTGTTGAGTGTTGCAGTCATTTCAGTAGCTGACGTGTATAGTGTTGAGTCATCCACATACATAGACACTCTGGCTTTACTCAGTCAGTGGCATGTCGTTAGTAAAAATTTAAAAAAGCAAGGGGCCTAAACAGCTACACTGGGGAATTCCTGATTCTACTGGGATTATATTTGATAGGCTTCCATTAAAGAACACCCTCTGTGTTCTGTTACACAAGTTACTACTTATCCACATTATAGCAGGGGGTGTAAAGCCATAACACATACGTATTTCCAGCAGCAGACTATGATCAATAATGTCAAAAGCTGCACTGAAGTCTAACAAGACAGCCCCCGCAATAATTTTATCATAAATTTCTCTCAGCCAATCATCAGTCATTTGTGTAAGTGCTGTGCTTGTTGAGTGTCGTACCCTATAAGCATGTTGAAATTCTGTTGTCAATTTGTTTACTGTAAAATAGCATTGTATCTGGTCAAACACCATTTTTTCCAGAAGTTTACTAAGGGTTGGTAACAGGCTGATTGGTCGGCTATTTGAGCCAGTAAAGGGGGGCTTCACTATTCTTGGGTAGCGGAATGACTTTAGCTTCCCTCCAGGCCTGAGGGCACACGCTCTCTAGTAGGCTTAAATTGAAGATGTGGCAAATAGGAGTGGCAATATCGTCTGCTATTATCCTCAGTAATTTTCCATCTAGATTGTCAGACCCTGGTGGCTTGTCATTGTTGATAGACAACAATAATTTTTAAACCTCTTCCACACTGACTTTACGAAATTCCAAAGTACAATTCTTGTCTTTCATAATTTGGTCCGATATACTTGGATGTGTAGTGTCAGCGTTTGTTGCTGGCATATAATCTCTAAATTTGCTTATCTTGCCAATGAAAAAGTAATTAAAGTAGTTTGCAATATCAGTGGGCTTTGTGATGAATGCGCCATCTGATTCAATGAATGATGGAGCCGAGTTGGCTTTTTTTCCCCAAAATGTAATTTAAGGTGCCCCAAAGCTTTTTACTATCCTTCTTTATATAATTTATCTTTGTTTCATAGTGTAGTTTCTTTTTCTTTAGTTTAGTCACATGATTTTTTAATTTGCAGTACGTTTGCCAGTTGGTTAGGCTGACAGACTTAATTACCATACATTTTGCCTCCTCCCTCTCAACCATACCATTTTTCAATTCCTCATCAATCCACAGGGATTTAACAGTTTTTACAGTAATTTTCTTAATGGGTGCATGCTTATTAGTAACTGGAATAAGTAGTTTCATAAATGTGTCAAGTGCAGCATCTGTTTGCTCCTCATTACACACCACAGACCAGCAAATATTCTTTACATCATCAACATATGAATCACTACAAAACTTATTGTATGACCTCTTATACACTATATTAGGCCCAGCCTTTGGAACTTTGGTTTTCCTAGATATGGCTATTATGTTGTAATCACTACATCCTATGGATTTGAATACTGCTTTAAAGCAAATATCTGCAGCTTTAGTAAAAATGTGATCAATACATGTTGATGATTTCATTCCTGTGCTGTTTGTAACAACTCTGGTAGGTTGACTGACAAACTGAACCAGGTTGCAGGCACTGGTTACAGTTTGACGTTTTTTTTCCTGAGTGGGCAGCTTGATGATAGCCAGTCAATATTTAAATCACCCGGACAATATACTGCTCTGTGTCACGCTGGTGTGAATGATTCGGGAGACAGGCGCAGGAACGCGTAATAGGGTTTTTTATTCCGCCCAAATTACGGCGTGCCGTGTAAGGGCACAGGGACATAACAAAACACAGCGTAGAAACCCAAACTAAAATGCGAGCAATACCTCAAATAAATAACACACGCGCACAATGATTAACGTACGGGACGAGACCCTTAATCATCTGCACAATCCACAATGGCATCACAGCCAAAACACACAGCACAGGTACTCACACGCACCAATGGACATTGTAACAATAATCGGCAGTCAACGGAAACCAAAGGGCACACTTATACAAGTATCAGTGGGAATAGGTGACAGGTGTGCGTGATGAATGTTCCCGGAGGGATCCGTGACACTCTAATGATATCACATACATTATCAAGCATTTCACACATATTATCCAGATACTGACTGTTAGCACTTGGTGGTCTATAGCAGCTTCCCACCAGAATGGGCTTTAGGTGAGGCAGATGAACCTGTAGCCACATTACTTCAACAGTATTTAACATTAGATCGTCTCTAAGCTTTACAGGAATGTGGTTCTGAATATAGACAGCAACACCGCCTCTGTTGGCATTTCTGTCTTTTCGGTAGATTTTATAACCATGTATTGCTACCACTGTGTCATCAAAGGTATTATCTAAGTAAGTTTCAGAGATAGTCAGAATATGAATGTCATCTGTTACAAGCAAGTTATTGACTTCATGGACCTTTATTCTTAGGCTACATATGTTAATATGGGCTATTTTTAGTGCTTTTCTGGGTTGCTTGATTGTTTTTAATGCTTTACTGGGAAGCTTATCAGAGGTAGACTTACTCATGTTATTTACATTGGAGCTGATAGTGCAGGGTGAGCTGCATAAAGTGGTCTTCCTGCTATTGCACACCGCCTCAGTGCTAACAGTGTAACTCTGGTTTATAGGCCCATGATTACTGCATACAATAGCTGTAGGATAAACAGATGTATTCGGTGCAATTAGGGGTACATAATTTAAATTACTTACACTGTGTTTGCCAATGCCCCTAAGATCATGTACATTTGATGCAGCATTGCGACTTGTCACAATGGTAGGGATTAACTAAGAGCTGGTCTTGGATCATTTACCAGTCATTGTTTCAACGCAGCCTTGAAATGCGTGGACAGAGTCCAGGTGCCAAGATGATTTGGATGGACTCCGTCATTCCTGTAGAGTATCTTCTGTTTCCAGAAGGTGTCAAAGTTATCAATACAAGTGACTCCAGCATAGCTACAGTAGTCTTTTAGCCAGATGTGTAATGCCAGCAGTCTGTAGAATCTTTCACACCCGCAGGACAATAACACCCACTTACCCCAAGGAAGCTTCCCAAGAGACCACTTTTTTTGGACAAGCTATGTTTTCAAAAATCGTATGTTTATATGAATTCTGATTATCTCCAGGGATACACATCCAGAAAAGTATTTAGAGATCTTTGTTAGAAAGAATACTATATTTCCCTTGACGTAGTGATGTTGAATGTAAAAAAATAATAATAATAAAGGCTCAATTTACCCCGGTCTTACCTATTTTTGTTAATCTTTATTTTAACAGGGAAAACAGACTGAGACCTGGATCTCTTTTACTGCTGTGCCCTGTGTAAACATGTTGACATGTACAGTTCTAGGCATACAGTAAAGAACATTTCAAAACATACAAAACAAAGACACAATTCATCAGAAACAATCACAGACAACATCATATTGATCCTCCATCATATTTTTAAAATGGGCAAGGGACACCAGAGTGGCTAGCTTAAGTTGGATCTGCAGTTTGTTCCATAAATAAGGTGCAAAGGAACTGAAGGCAGTCCTTCCCAACTCTGTGGAGACCAAATCAGTAATTCAGAGTTTGCATAATTAGACAGTATATCAGATAATTTGCATAGAGTACAAGGAGGAGCTGAGTGGGGGATATACAGTGGGGGAAAAAAGTATTTAGTCAGCCACCAATTGTGCAAGTTCTCTCACTTAAAAAGATGAGAGAGGCCTGTAATTTTCATCATAGGTACACTTCAACTATGACAGACAAAATGAGGAAAAAAAATCCAGAAAATCACATTGTAGGATTTTTATGAATTTATTTGCAAATTATGGTGGAAAATAAGTATTTGGTCACATACAAACAAGCAAGATTTCTGGCTCTCACAGACCTGTAACTTCTTCTTTAAGAGGCTCCTCTGTCCTCCACTCATTACCTGTATTAATGGCACCTGTTTGAACTTGTTATCAGTATAAAAGACACCTGTCCACAACCTCATACAGTCACACTCCAAACTCCACTATGGCCAAGACCAAAGAGCTGTCAAAGGACACCAGAAACAAAATTGTAGACCTGCACCAGGTTGGGAAGACTGAATCTGCAATAGGTAAGCAGCTTGGTTTGAAGAAATCAACTGTGGGAGCAATTATTAGGAAATGGAAGACATACAAGACCACTGATAATCTTCCTCGATCTGGGGCTCCTCGATCTGGGAATGTCAGATGAAACCAAAATATAACATTTTGGTAAAAACTCAACTCGTCGTGTTTGGAGGACAAAGAATGCTGAGTTGTATCCAAAGAACACCATACCTACTGTGAAGCATGGGGGTGGAAACATCATGCTTTGGGGCTGTTTTTCTGCAAAGGGACCAGGACGACTGATCCGTGTAAAGGAAAGAATGAATGGGGCCATGTATCGTGAGATTTTGAGTGAAAACCTCCTTCCATCAGCAAGGGCATTGAAGATGAAATGTGGCTGGGTCTTTCAGCATGACAATGATCCCAAACACACCGCCCGGGCAACGAAGGAGTGGCTTCGTAAGAAGCATTTCAAGGTCCTGGAGTGGCCTAGCCAGTCTCCAGATCTCAACCCCATAGAAAATCTTTGAAAGTCCGTGTTGCCCAGCGACAGCCCCAAAACATCACTGCTCTATAGGAGATCTGCATGGAGGAATGGGCCAAAATACCAGCAACAGTGTGTGAAGACTTACAGAAAACGTTTGACCTCTGTCATTGCCAACACAGGCTATATAACAAAGTATTGAGAGAAACTTTTGTTATTGACCAAATACTTATTTTCCACCATAATTTGCAAATAAATTCATAAAAAATCCTACAATGTGATTTTCTGGATTTTTTTTCCCTCATTTTGTCTGTCATAGTTGAAGTGTACCTATGATGAAAATTACAGGCCTCTCTCATCTTTTTAAGTGAGAGAACTTGCACAATTGGTGGCTGACTAAATACTTTTTTTCCCCACTGTACCCCTGCTAGAGTTAGCTGAGCGTTATGACCAAGTACCACATATTGATCACAATATAGAATTTTACTAACTGACAGTAATCTCCCAGTTTCAAGCATTAGAGATCTTCTAAAGCACTTAAAATGTTCAGCTTTAGACAGCGAAATTGATCTCCATCACCCTCCAAAGAAAACCTTATCTCCAGTCACCCTCACTGCAAACCTCTGAATATGAATGAACTGGCTTTTACATAGACCGACCGCCTATTGAGTTATAAATCTTCGCATAGGTAGTAAAGTGACTTGAAATGAGGGCACTTTGTGAGGAAAATAAGTTTGTGAATACACTATGGGGCTATAATAACACCGGAATAATTTTGTCCCACTCTTATCTCTTCCACCCACCTTTGCGTCTGAAAAGGTTTGTAGCTGCAATCCCATATTCACTATTTGCAGAGTGAGCTGGCTGATTCTTGACACCATAATCTTATTATGAAAAGGTGCCTATCAGGAATATGTGCAGGTATTTATCAAATAAGAATGACGCCATTTGTGATATACCACCCAATAACAGAACAATCACTTTATTTTTCCTCTCCATCACACTTCCAGTTGAATAAGTCCCTGAGTGGAAAACTTTATAGGGAGCATTGTTACAGCTGATAAGGGGAATCTGATTGGAGGAGAAGGAACTGAGAGATCTGTTGTTGTTGACTTCACACAAACGTTGTCTCTCATATGCAATGCTTAAGGCACCCGCCTTCTAAACCAGAGCATCTCCACTTGGCTTTCTCATCATAAAACAATGACACTAAATGTGTTGTCGACTTCTGGCGATGACGGTGCTCAAAACAAATGAACAAAAGCTTGTGCCTTCAGAGCGGACTGAGCCCCTGCCTGGGGCCCAGGGCTAAATGAAGCTAAAGCAGTAGATATCCCAGAGGCCAGAGTGTTGTAGGACTAGAGAGAGAAACCTGGTATCAAGTCAACTGTCTGTAACTGGTCAAACAATACTGCACCGAACATCTTAGATAAGATGTAAAATTGCGCACTAAGGTCTCTTCGGCAAAAACGTCAAAATTAATGACAGATTTCTTGATCTGTCTTTGATTAATTCTGACCATTTTGAGGAAGTGTATACTGGCTACGGCATCTCAAAATGGACAAACAGTACTATTGCCACTTTTTTCTAATTTTTTTAAGCAAAGGTCTTTTAAGGGAGTATGGAGAACACTCATTCTGTTCGGCTAGCCGAGTTCCTAGGCACCAGCCGAACTGATGCATGCTGACACCTTAAGACTACAATGTCGAAGGGCCACGGCAGCACTGCAGTATCTTTACACACTAACGGAGAACGTCATTGTTCAAAGTGTAAAAGCTCTGCCTCTCCGTTTTCAGTCCCCCAAAAATGTTGCCATGCCAACCTTTCAATTCTACCGACATGACTTGAGTCTTTGAATGTGCCTGTTAGCTGCAGAGGCAGTAGTGTTTCTCTGTTGTTTTTTTTAATCAAGGCTGACAGTGTTGCACAATGGTACACTTCAGCCCAATGTGCTAAGATGGTAATATTATGAAATGTATTCAAACTGAGTGTTAAACTGTATGGTAGCAAACGTGCCATAAGGCATTTCTCCTCTCCATCAGATTGAATCTTTGCACAAATATGAGGTGACATTATATTTCACATAGTCAGAAGTCTTCCTAACAGCAGGTAGCCTAAAGTTGGTCCCACGGACAGGTTGTGTTGTCCATAAAGTGTGCATAAACAGAATAATTTCAAACTGTTGCCTCCCGTTGGCAGCCTAGACATGGACATGTGTGCACATTGACCTTATCACACATAAGCAAACCGAAGTCTCTATAATTGTGTACTTAGGATGGCAGCTCCACAACGGCTAAAACCTTTTCGATGTATTTGGAGAGGGAAATGCAGGAAGCAAAGAGTGAGTGAATTAGATTATGGTGGCATTGGAGGTCCACTTGCATCTGGAGATGCTTGAAAGAAAGCCTTTTGTCAACATATAATTGAGTTGTGAGTTCCCGAAGCTTGCCAAGCCTTTCCAACATAAAAAATAACATGCATTAAAACGAACATTGCTGCCTCATATCATTATATAGTAGCTACATGTACGCTTTATGAGTATATTGCATAGATTTCTCCACTTGGTACCATCTAGCTAGAGGAAGACAACTGGTTGAGTTGATAATTTAGTTTCTATGCATCCTTCATTTGCGTGGAAGGCAGCTGAAACCCAGAGCGGGACTCAATGGTGAGTGATCACAATAATTAACACAACACACAATGAGCGATGAACAAATAGGAAATGGGCACAGACTTATGAAGGCCTATGCATTTAATCCTTTGCCACTTCCAGTTAATAACATGTTTTTGTCACTACATACAGGTGTAGGATCTTAATTTGATCACCCTCTATTAGGATAACTTTTATGCAATGCAGGAAGTGTAAAACTTGTAGTGTATTTGAGGTTTAAAAAGGCTTCTGAAGTTTGTCATTAAAATAACAATATTCTGTTGCTGCAGGATTATTTTCTTGCTGTAGCAAACTGGCACAAATTAATATCCTACATCTGTACACATAGAATGATCAGGAAGGGAGGGAGGCACAACATACTCTATTACTGTGACCAAAATGTTGTTTCAAGTTGAGTGACAGCGAGACAAATCCCTGTGACAAGATTAGGGATTTAAATGACCATCAAAGGCAGAAACCAACTGGTTGATAAACACGAGGAGGAACAGGATATGATGAGCCCACCAGCGCACTGGCAGATGAATGACTGAGCCTAATCACCTTCATCAACACTACATTATGGCCAATGAAGCACACGCTGCTGCAACAACAACTATATCTCTCTTCTCTATTACAGAACAGAGGAAGCCTTTCTCATCCTCAGACCTTTATCTGAGTCAAAGAAAAATAGTAATTTAACCTTTATTTAATTAGGCAAGTCTGATGAGAACAAATTCTTATTTACAATGACGGCTTGCCCCAGCCAAACCCTAACGATGCTGGGCCAATTGTGCACCGCCCTATGGGACTCCCAATCACGTCCGGTTGTGATACAGCCTGGAATCAAACCAGGGTCTGTAGTGACACCTCTAGCACTGAGATGCAGTGCCTTAGACCGCTGCGCCACTCATGGAGCCCAAAACTGATGCATCCCCACAACCCTGACCTTTGACTGATATTGACTGGTTCCCAATGTCACTAATGTGTAGACTACTAATGTATCTAAGTATGACGGTACAATAGTATGTACAATAGTCCCTAATACACCCTAAGTAGACATTTATCTTAACCCCCAGAGTCTACAACATTTTTGTATGATATCTACTAACCTAGCTAACATATCTGTTATTCTGCATATTGCTATTGTGTTCCTGTCGTCTACGGTAGTATGGATGAAAAGTAGCCTAAAACCAGTGGCGTAATGGTTAGACTGCTCTATGAATGGGTGCATATCTCCATCTAGTGGACATCTTGTGTATTGCTTGTGCCGTTATTATGTCTCCTTGTTTCTGGAGCTATGATAGCTCAGCTATCAATCAAGCTGAAGTTCCTACTGTGTGCTTTACATTAAATACACAATGTGAACATTAACCATAATTGTTGCACAAATTCCAAGGAATTTCTTAGATTATCTTTTAAATGTTGTCATTATAATGGCATACAATACATGTGAAAAACAGAACATAACCACAAGTGTTTTAGCAAATTATTGGTGGTATTATTTTTAATCATGATGAGGATTTTTCTAAGGGAACAGGGATTGTAGGGCGAGGGCAAGGCGCTCTCCTCTGCATGTAACACCTTGTTGAGACTGGGTTAGTGATAGGCTAAACAAAGAAACCACACCCTCTCTTAATTTCACATGTAGGATCAAGCCCTTAGTAACACTAGTCTGCCTTTTAACCCTAACATGACCTGTGGGTTATCGCTACCAGAACTGGGATAATTATCATTTTAACTATGCTTTGTGGAAAGTAACTATTTTCGAGGGGGATTAAATAGTTACTTTGGAGGTGACAAACTTAATTGATTACAGATCACACAAAAAAAATTACTACTTTTTAAAACTATTTGAATACAGAAGTATTCTGTTATTGTTAACTCAGCAAAAAAAGAAACGTCCCTTTTTCAGGAATCTGTCTTTCAAAAATAATTTGTAAAAATCCAAATAACTTCTCAGGTCTTCATTGTAAAGGGTTTAAACACTGTTTCCCATGCTTGTTCAATGAACCATAAACAATTAATGAACGCACCTGTGGAACGGTCATTAAGACACTAACAGCTTACAGACGGTAGGCAATTAAGGTCACAGTTATGAAAACTTAGGACACTAACGAGGCCTTTCTACTGACTCTGAAAAGTACCAAAAGAAAGATGGCCAGGGTCCCTGCTCATCTGCGTGAACGCGCCTTAGGCATGCTGCAAGGAGGCATGAGGACTGCAGATGTGGCCAGGGCAATAAATTGCAGTGTCCGTATTGTGAGACACCTAAGATGGCGCTACAGGGAGACAGGACGGACAGCTGATCGTCCTCGCAGTGGCAGACCACGTGTAACAACACCTGCACAGGATCGGTACATCCGAACATCACACCAGCGGGACAGGTACAGGACAGGTACAACAACTGACCCCCCCTTTGTTCAGGGACACATTATTCAACATGTTAGTCACATGTCTGTGGAACTTGTTCTGTTTATGTCTCAGTTGTTGAATCTTGTTATGTTCATACAAATATTTACACATGTTAAGTTTGCTGAAAATAAACGCAGTTGACAGTGAGAGGACGTTTCTTTTTTTGGTGAGTTTATCTGGAACTGCATGTTGAAGATAAATAAAACACTAACAAACCTCTTAAATGTAAAGTCCCCATATTTTTTATTCAATTTAGTCTTTTATGAGAACAGTACTCCCCTATCTGCAAAAGCAGTGTCTGCAGAAAGCTGAGTATCTTGGCGATTGATCTGTGCCTTCAAATAGTTTGTGTGACTTACTACCATGTATGGGCATACGAGTTTATGAGGGCAGGTCGAGCCGATGACCTCATTTCAAGATGGCTGTCCGGTTAGCGTTTTGAAGCATGAACAAAATAAACACGGAATACGTTGATTCACACCGAAAGCCGGGACTCCACAGATCATGAGGATGTCTTATTTGTCTGCCTGTGACCTACCGTTATTGATCACCAGCCACGAGAGTCAAAATGTTTATTTTACCCAACCAGCAAACATATATATATATATATATTTTTTTTTTCTCCCCAATTTCATGGTATCCAACTGGTAGTTACAGTCCTGTCCCATCGCTGCAACTTCCGTACGGACTCAGGAGAGGTGAAGGTCGAGAGCCGTGCGTCCTCCGAAACACGACCCAACCAAGCCGCACTGCTTCTTGACACAATGCCCACTTGTCCTGGAAGCCAGCCACACCAATGTGTTGGAGGAAACACCAAACACCTGGCAACCGTGTCAGCGTGCATTGCGCCTGGCCCGCCACAGGAGTCGCTAGTCGCGATGGGACAGGAACATCCCTGCCGGCCAAACCCTCCCCTAACCCGGTCGACGCTGGGCCAATTCATCGCCGCCCCATGGGTCTCCCGGTCGCGGCTGGCTGCAACAGAACCTGGACTTGAACCCAGGATCTCTAGTGGCACAGCTAGCACTGTGATGCAGTGCCACTCAGGAGGCCAGCAGCAAATATCTTACAAGGTAAGCTTCCACGGGGGTATGAAATGAATCCTTAGGTTGGTAGGAACAAATCTAGCCTATTGACAATGTTTTCTAAAGATGTATGACTTAATGGAAACATCGAATGTCCAACGAGTGACTATATCTTATGATGTTGCCTGCTTACGTGCTGTAGGCATCCATTACACAGGGAATTGGCTACTATGACACCTTGACAGTATTGTAGCCAATGAGATAAGCTTTCCAGTGATATGCAGTTGACCTGCGTGGGACAAAGCAAGGCCTAGAACCTTTTATGCGTAATGCGAACTATTGCTACCTGGCTCAGAGACTTGGAAACGTCCCGTGACCACACCTGATACCACTTACTAAAACATCTGCCCATTTCTAGTTGTTAGGTCTATCAATCCCATTTTTTTCTGATATTGTTCACATGTTGTGGAAGCCATCTGATGTGTTTCCAGCTCTAGTCATCAATAATTCACTTATTGCTTGTATATTTTTTGATATTTTTGTGTGTGCTTGATCTTGTGTATTCTGAACTATGTAACTCCTATCTATCTTCTGATCATTTCCTCAATCTCCCAGATGTCTTCTTTCCAAATATACCAAGTTTTGGCATGTCAGAATCATGTAATTACACATGAACGGCAGTTACTTTTGGGTCTATTTAAGCAGAAATCTACATTTTGTCATTACATTTAAGAGGTTAAAACTGTTCTTGTGCCTGTGTAATAAAACTGCAATTACTTTTGGAGCAACATTTTATGATCATGTTTTTTTGCATAATACTTTGGTAATTGCATTTTAATTGCATAGCAATGAGCTGAGAGGTTTTGTAACTACTGTACACGAGGAAAAGTGACTTCCTTATTCCACGTATGTAATACATCCATTATTATGCAGTTATAAAACTATTTACAAAGTCCTATGTAACAATGTTGCTATTGTAATAACAAAGTTACTACACGTAAGATCTTGATGTAAAGTGTTACTGTATTACCTTATGTCACTAATTATTAAAAAAAAAATATTTGTTAGAAGCCGCAAAAGTGGTCTACTCTAATGTTGAGGGGATTCCATGTCCCTCATGCATTTAATTATAGGCTATAGGCTATATTAATATTCATATCTAAGAGCCCTCTGAACCATGTACCTTATACTAATATATTTAGACTAGCTAAACTAACTGCTGTAGTTTGAGGTTCTTCATAAGATATTCGTCAGCCATTAAATAATAAAATAAATATTGTTTTCAAATAACTTGCATAAATTTAAATACCTTCAAATGTTATTTGGTTTTCTGGGACCAGGATTTGAATATCAAAGAAAATAGTTGCCTTTTAGTTAAGTAGAGGCAGACAAAATATGAAAACTATATATGACTACCTCAAGTATTTGAAAAGTTGGTATTTTCAAATCAACTACAAAATAAAAACTATTTTCTGCCCAGGTCTGTTAACTAGATTAGGTAGGGTGTAGACACACTAAAACCGTCATCCGTTGATAATTACATTAGTCTGTTATCTTTCTGAGGACTCTATAGCAACCTGTCCCTGGGCTCTGTCTGAGACAGCATAGTCTCTCTCTCTCTCTCTCAGTTCAGCAGTTAATAGCCAACCCACATAATTAGTCTGCTCTGCTCCTGACAAAGCTCAGTGGTGCAGACACCTGACACATCTTTGTTGACTGAGACCAGTGAGCACACTTCTTCCTAGAAAAAAAAAGCAAGGGAACCTGTTTGTCTCAAAGGAGGATATAGTTGGGAAGCAAGAACAAGCACACTGAATAATTTACTGAATACTAATTCATAACTGCACTGTTACTGTTTCAGGGGTTCTGTGGTAGCGTTCAATCAATGGGCCTGTAATAATGAGCCTTGCTGCTATAGGACAATGACTTCATATTCCAGTAATTATTTGACTGTTAAGTTGTACTGGATCATGTAGGTATAGAGGAATATCATAACGTAACAAAATGATTAGATCCTACGTACTGTGGATCGAACTATTATACCCCAGTTCATAAAACACACACACACACACACACACACTGAAGTGACTCAGGCAATAAAATGCCTCCACAACAGTGAAACCCCACTCCTCACGGTTAGTCATCTGTCAGCCTTCCCATACGTCACTTACTGAAACCAACCGTAGTATGATTCCCAGGCCATGACCAATAGGGAAGGGAATATACAGTATACTATATCAAATATCAAGATTGAGGTTCCCAAGTTCATAGTTCACGATTTGTAAAGCTATCCATAATTATGAATGTCTTAATTAATATATATTTTTTTAAATTATGTAAAACTAACTGTCTTCAAACTGCAGCACGATTGCAGTTTGATTGGGTGCGTCACATTCTTCCAGAGCAATTTCCAAATACGCCAACGGTCACGGTACACGAACAATCTTATTCACATCATGTAGCAGATAGCCTCAAGCAAATCTGTGTACTGTGTGGCCACACAGCATGTCTCTGCACGATGGTATTAAGACTACAATGGGCCTATTGAAGGGAGCATTGTGTTTTTTTTGGGTGTGGCAGTGAAGTAAATGTGTACTCCTGCAAAAGCTGCCATTGTTTGGGTTGAGACTTTAGCTTGAATCTTAATCTCTCGGTTATCATTTAAGGCGATATGGTTCTTACCGAGTATTGAAGTAAACATCTCAATCCCCGACCTGGCCTTAGCAACAATACTTCCTCATCTCTCCACTGTAATGGCTGGCACAAAATAGAAAATATTTATTGAAATGAGTGACAGGCAACAGAAATATGAAATGTAGTCAACATCATAAAATGCAAAGTATACAACAACAAAAACGAGCCCTCTTTAAAATACCTTGATGAATCACAAATATTGGTCTTCAGCAGCAGTCTACATAGCCTGCAGCGTCATCAGCAACCCGTAGTATCATTAACTGAGGTTAAAAAACACCCACAAGTATAAACAACTGGATAAAAATGTAATCTCTTCTCTGAGGCCTTCATAGACAAAGGTCCTCAGTAGTAGGCTATTTAGCATCCTGCAGCATCATAGACAGCTTTGGTTACAAATCTACATAAAACGATCAATAAAAAGACTAACAAATACATATTTACATAAGCGAAAGTGCTAAGAGTCCTCTCAGGTGCCAGTTTCTCAGCTGATGATGAAGACTCTGGGTGCGTCTTCTCTCATGGGAGGCAAGCTCTCCATATTCTCAATGAGGATGTGTTTGTCCTCCCGTCTCACCTCCAGCGGCTGACACATTCTGCTGGCCAGGCCCTCCAGGGTGACGTGGATGTCTTTGAACAGGTGCAGCATGGCCACCCCCAAGATGATAACCAGGAAGCCCCCCACGGTGCCCACCACATCCACGCCAGACATGGTCCCCCACTCTTTAAACAGGATGATGGAGGTGGTGAGCACGATGGTGGTGAAGCACACATAGTAGATTGGGTAGACCAGCAACGTGTTGAAGGTGTCCAGGGACTTGTTCAGGTAGTTGACCTGGACCACGATGGAACTGACCAGTGACGCCAGCAGGATCCAGGTGAGCGGGTGGCACACCACGGCCGGGTCAGAGAACACTGTGCGGATGGCGATGCCCAGGCCCTTGACCGAGGAGACGGTGAAGGCTCCCAGCAGGGAACAGATGCCGATGTAGACCAGGATGTTGGTCTGGCCCACACGGGGGGAGAAGTAGAAGATAAGCAGGAGGCAGGCCACCAGCAGGATACTGGAAAACACAAGGAAGCCTAGAGACACAAAAGAAGTGAGGCTTGACACAGAGGAGAGAGAGAGAAGTGTTTCTCTAGAGTGTGGTGGATGGTAGTTAGGGAACAGACAGGTGTTATTCCCTGGTGCAGAAGTACCATCTGTCCTTCTGTCTTCATATTTGCTCAATAATGACGTTAGCATTTCTGTTATCTTTGAAGTTCTCTACTCTAAATGACATGTTCATTACCTCATTGTTGGGCTGCCCTTAATAAAATAATTGCTGTGTGAATAATTCCTATGTCAATGAATAGAAATAATGTACCTGGGTCAAGCAGTTTGTCAGTCATCTGCTGCAGGGTAGTGACTTCCTCTTCTTCAGGTGCATGGATCACCATGAGAGTGCTGCCCAGTATGCTGAGCACACAGCCCAGCTTCCCCAACAGATTCAGTGTCTCCCCCAACAGGTAAGAGGACAGCACTGCACTGTGTCCAGAGAGAAGCCACAACTACAGTCATTTGAATATTAATGCAAACCTGTAGAACAATGACTCGATGTGAGGATACCCAGTATCAACACTAACACAAAAACAAACAACAGCTCCTGAAAGTTAGAGAACAGAAGTACCTGTATGTGAAGGCTAGCTGTGTGTTAATAGACAAACAGAGAAGTAATGGTACCTGATAAGGACACTCAGAGCACCCAGAGGAGTCACCACAGTAGCTGGGGCAAACATGTATGCTGCAAAGTTGGCAACCTCGCCGGCACCCACTGTGAGAAGCAGGTAATGATAACACAAAATAATTGATGTAGTCCTAATCCTTTTTGTTCTTTGGGGAGCAGAGGCTAAGACGGTTTCTAGACTGTCTAGCTCGCTAATGATCACTAAACAAGGATCATAGAAAATTCAGAAAACAATGGCTAGAGGACTATTTGTTTTACTAATTTTGACAGCAAGGAAATCAACAACAACAAAAATCAGTGCGGCCCTCTGGACCTCAATGAAGACCGACTGCAGGCCTCCAGGACAAAATGAGTTCAACACCCCTGGGTTAAGCCTTATAGTTCTACTAGCTACCCAACAGAACTATGATAAAACTACTCGTATTCCCACATTACATTATAGTGCTTGTGACAAACATTGAGGATAGATTTGACAAACAAAACTCACTGTTTAGAAGGCCACTCCACCATAGCCAGTCCTTTAAATATCCATGACCGCCTTCACCTGCACAGAACACAGCAGACAAGGCATTCATTAGAATAGAAGACAAACAAATCCATAACATCAATCAATAACAAAGTAAGTTGATTGATTGCTTGACACCCTCCTGTGAAGACAATAAAGTTGTTTCTTGTCCCCAGGAAACCCTGATGCCAGTACAGGTTGTTTAATCAAACGTTCTATAACTGACAGAGAGCGAGTCCTTTATTAGACTGCGTTTCGCTGTTTTGGTCAGGGTTCATGTCCAGTTTTTAGATACTACAACAGCCTTTAAACAGGAACTGGATGGACTGTTCTCTTTCGATATGGATAGCTGAAATATCCTACTTTTAGGTCATAGTCAAATCAAATCCAAGATTCTTGGTCATCTTACAGATATTATCGCAGGTGCAGCGAAATGCTTATGTTTCTAGCTCCAACAATGCAGGAATATCTAGCAATACAATAACAATGCACACATAATCTAAAAGTAAAAAAAAAAATGAACAACAAATTAAGACATAACAGAATGAGCAATATCAGAGTCCGGAATATAAATAAATATCTATGTATGTGAATGGTATGTATAGACAGTATGGACAGTATCTGAATAGAAAATGTGTGTATAGCAGTAGTTATGATTAGAATACAGTATATACACTGAGTTTACAAAACATTATGAACATGCTCTTTCCATGACATAGACTGCAACTATTAGGAAGGTGTTCTTAATGGTTTGGTACACTCAATGTACATATAAAGTGGTAAAACAGTATGTAAACAGTATTAAAGTGACCATTGTTCAATGACTCTTATGTAAATAGGGCAGCAGTCTCTAAGTAGCAAGGGTAGAGTACTGGGTGGTAGCCGGCTAGAACAGTGTGTAAGATTCAGGGCGGAGTCCGGCTAGTGATGACTTTAAAAAACGACTGTCAGTAGATACCCATCAGAACTTGATTCTACATAAAACTTTTATAAAAATAAGGACAAAGTCCTCCTGTGGTGTAAACTGACGTCTTTCTGTTTTTCCACATCCTTAAACAATGAAGACCCCCCCCCCCACCTGCTCTAGTCTGTCCATTATTGGCTAGGCGAAGCAGGGCCTTCTTCTTCAGCATCACACTTCCTCCAATCAGGAAGGCCGACAGCACCGCCAAGGTCAAACCAATCCAGAAGTTATAGTTGGTCCAGTTGTTGCCGACGGCTGACAGCCCTGTCTCCGTGGCATTGTGATTGTTAGTGAAGGAGGTGTTGAGGAGGCTTGCCTCCCCGTTGACTATACACACAGCAGTCTGAGATGGACACAGTAGCCTTATTATGGAACCTGGAAAAAACAAGCAGAGTGAAATAACTTTTAACATTATAGCTTCATATAAACTGGGTGGTTGGAGCCCTGAATGCTGATTGGCTGACAGCCGTGGTATATCAGACCGTATACCACGGGTATCACCAAACATTTATTTTTACTGCACTAGTTAAGTTGGTAACCAGTTTATAATAGCAATGACACCTCGGGGGTTTGTGGTGTATGGCCAATACACCACGGCTAAGGGCTGTTTCCAGGCACTCTGCGTGGCCACACCTACACTACACCTGCTCGGGCCTTATAACAGTATGAAAGCTATTATGCTCTTATTGTGTGATTACCATGTTATTCCTAAGCAAATACCTGGACATTTATTATTATTAGAACATCCGGTGAAGAGAAACCAATCCAAAACACACAGCGGTACTGGGCTACATAGCAGATTGCTTAACCAGGTCATGTGTTGACTGATTATTGTTATGTCACAATAGTAATATCCATGGCAGTTATCAGAATGATACCAGTGTATTCATGTTGGTTGTTATCAACACATACCTATCTACACAAAGCCCAATTAAAGATTGGAATGGTCAAATAAAATTAGGCTCAATTTCTTATGGATTTCTAAATTCTTCTAACATTTTTGTCCCAATGAAATCCAATGACATTTCATGTTACCGAGACTGACTGACAGTTTCTGTAATTCAATACATGACCTCACCGTTTGAACAATGCCCCCGCATTGGCATGGTGCAATGACCATGTTTTCTCTGTCAACAAAGGTGTTCTATTCACACACAAGGGAGATTACTATTCTCATGAGCATAGAACTCATCAATTATATGGACATTTCAAGTGGAAGGACCTGAAAAACTGGCCTTAGAAATTACCCGATTAAAGTAGTTCAAAGACATGAACAGCCCCACTTGACATTCTAAAATATTCTCAAACAATTGCTTTTAAAATCATAAATTTAACTGTATTTGTGTTCTGCTCCACATAAAGACTTCTGCCTTTCTGACAATATACTTTTGGGCTATTAAGTGTATTCACGGATGCCAACCCATGGGTATTATTGTCTGTACATTCTGCCAATTTGCCCTTCATTAATAAACCTACTGTAGCTAAATCACACACATTCAAAAAATTTTGTATGCCCCCATTTCCCAGTCTGTACCGTAGCCTACAGTAATATGATGACATTGAAGTATTAGCCTATAAACGTACCGTTTCGGCATGAATCATTAGATAAGTGAACATATTGCATTGTGTTGATTAAGGCTAATATCCAACAAATCTCGAAGTAGCCGAAAAAGTAGTAGTAGGATAAAAAGAGACCGGTAAAATTATCCGTTCCCAATGTGATCGTTATCTATCCACACAGGATGGGTTCTTAATTCCAAGCATAAATAAAAGGTTTCGCAGAAACAAAATCGATCGGACAGATTATTCACAGGGGGCGTGGGCACACAATCAAGTCGCCCTGACCTGCTCAGGTGTATGTCCGGCCCTCCCATTATCTCCGTCAGCAGCTCTCTCATTGGCCTAGAAAAGAGCAGGCGACAGCGCTGCGCTTTCACCACTGATCAAGGGCGCCTCCCTCTGCTCAGACGTTGCTGACGCCTACCAGATCTTACGACGTCTGGATAGGTAATATACATATCAGCTAGCTAACCAGTGGTTGACGTGTCCATCGTATGAGCAGGGGGGGAATGTTAAAAGCAATCGGGGCTGCTTTCTTTTCAGTACGTTTTTACGATAATTGATCTGTAACGGTGATAGTTGGGGGAAAAAAACCCGGGGATGGGGTTTGTGGACTCTGTCAGCACGACAACCACCCTTTAAATACGTCGCTTATTGCGTCAAGTCACACCCACCAAACGGGAGCAAACGTACCCCAAAGTCTGTTCAAGAACGTACAAGAAAGTTTTGGATGTTACATTGGGATAACATTTACAGATGTTATCGCAATGTACCAAACGTTCAAGCGAACTGAACGCACCTCTGGTGCCCGACTGCACAGTCGATGACGTCTTACACAACCATTGGTTATTATGTAGAGGAGAACGGACCAATACTTTGCAAGAAAGGCTTCTTTATCAAATTAGCTATATTTACATTTTAGGTTGTTAATCTAATTTAATGATATCGATCTAAATTAACTGCACTGTATATAAGTATATTAATATATATACATGAAGTGTGTAAAAAGTATTGTTGTGTTCTCTCTGTGTCTTGACAATATATAATTCTTATCTTATTTAGATGTTTTATTTAATGTACTATTATCTTATTTTGTTCTTGTCTATAACTGTTGTGTATTTTGTCATGTGTTTTATGTTTGATGTGGAGCCCAGGAAGAGTACCTGCTGCATGTGCAAAAGCTAGTGGGCATCCTATAAACTAAACTATACTAAACTAAAACCTCTCGATTCATTCCATTCATTTTTGACGTGATCATCATCTCTGTCTAATATCGCCGTAAATCAGAGGGAAGAGTGACCCCCAGTGTCCACTTTGAGAAGCGCAGCACTGTAGGACCTCATCACACAACACAATGTATGCAAGAAAGACATTATATTATCCTCCTAAGACCCAACAATTCATTTTTTTGCCCAATCTAATGGACACTAGGTGCTGTGGGATTATTTAAGATACTCTTTGAAGAGGTAGGGTTTCAGATGTTTTCGGAAGGTGGGCAGGGACTCTGCTGTCCTAGCTTTAGGGGGAGACTGGTTCCTCCATTGGGGTGCCAGGAGAGAGAAGAGCTTGGACTGGGCTGAGCGGGAGCTGCCCTCCCGTAGGGGTGGGAGGGCCAAAAGACCAGATGTGGCAGAATGGAGTACTCGAGTTGGGGTTTAGGGTTTGAGCATAGCCTGAAGGTAGGGAGGGGCTTGCTGCTCCGTAGGCAAGTATCATGGTCTTGTAGTGGATGCTAGCCTCGACGGGAAGCAGGGTGACAGGGTTACCTAATTCTCCTAACCTGTTGGGTAAATTCTCCAAACCTGCTACAAAAAAGTAGCCTAGTCATAGTAGCCTAGTCCGAACATAAAGCCCATTTACAAAAGGAAAACAAAGTCCTTGCTCATTTCATAGAACTTTATTTTCTAGGAAAAATAAAACATGTCTAGGCTATTTCTTATCTGCACATGAAGCAGCTCTTTGAGACGGGGATGATGCCTCTGAGCATCGGAGCGTGGCAGAGGGAAGAGCAGGCTAAGCGGTGCGACAGGCCTCAGTTGCAGTAGTTCTGCAGGTCGAAGATGTTGCAGGGCTTGTGACAGCACTGCTCTACGATGCCTCTCTTTACCATCATGTCCATCTGGTCTTTGAAGGGGTACTCGGCAACTTCATTCTCCTGGGCCGATTTTGGAAAGAGAAACCCTACAAGAGGAGAAAAATACATTGAGTGCTACCTCATAACATCAAACAGCATATTGTATGGACTACTGTCCTTTTCTGTGTTTCATCATTGCCTTCACATTTAGTTTCATATTTGTAGTTTCTTCAAAGTGACCATGCGTTTTCTAAATATCATTTCAACACACACACACACACAAACAGGAAAGTAGCTTGTGGTCTAAGACCAAGTTAAGTTGTCGAGCAGTTATGAAGTCTTTGAATTCAGACAGTGCTAGAGGTGTCTTACCTGTTAGGGGATCCACATCTCTCTTTGGATTGTAAAAGAATCCTTTCTCTCCACACACCAGATAGAGGGCGTCCACCAGGTGAGAGCCACACAGGTGTTGGGCAGCGGCAGCGTCTGCCCCAGGGTAGAGAGCCAGCAGCACCAGCAGAGACACAGCTTGAAGCCAGAGGGCCATGTTGATGATGGGCTGGAGGAAGGAAAGAAAATGAAACAGGTATGTTAACATTGCTAACACTGTGGGAGTTTCATGCAGTGTATGAGAAACATCTCTATTCTTCTTCTAGGAGTGACATTACTCCTTCTGTGTAACGATGACGACACAACCCATATCCTTTTGTAATATCGTCATTCAGCATGTTCTAGAATAAACCATAGCCTTACATCAACAAAACGACGGTTATTTCCAGGCGCACTCATACAGGAATAGCTCACTAGATGAAGTAAAGTACAGTTGTTACTGACAGAAATACATTGTTCAACAAAAACAGTAAGAGTTCCGAGGCGTTTTCAGATTCTAGTGACATCTACATCCCCAAGATCTGCCACCCTAACCCAGCTGTCTTTCCCAATCCTCCAACTGTCGTTCCCAACCCTCCAACTGTCGTTCCCAACCCTCCAACTGTCGTTCCTAAACCTCCAACTGTCGTTCCCAACCCTCCAACTGTCGTTCCCAACCCTCCAACTGTCGTTCCTAAACCTCCAACTGTCGTTCCTAACCCTCCAACTGTCGTTCCCAACCCTCCAACTGTCGTTCCTAAACCTCCAACTGTCGTTCCCAACCCTCCAACTGTCGTTCCCAACCCTCCAACTGTCGTTCCTAAACCTCCAACTGTCGTTCCCAACCCTCCAACTGTCGTTCCCAACCCTCCAACTGTCGTTCCTAAACCTCCAACTGTCGTTCCTAACCCTCCAACTGTCGTTCCCAACCCTCCAACTGTCATTCCTAAACCTCCAACTGTCGTTCCCAACCCTCCAACTGTCGTTCCCAACCCTCCAACTGTCGTTCCCAACCCTCCAACTGTCGTTCCCAACCCTCCAACTGTCGTTCCCAACCCTCCAACTGTCGTTCCCAACCCTCCAACTGTCGTTCCTAAACCTCCAACTGTCGTTCCCAACCCTCCAACTGTCGTTCCCAACCCTCCAACTGTCGTTCCCAACCCTCCAACTGTCGTTCCTAACCCTCCAACTGTCGTTCCCAACCCTCCAACTGTCGTTCCCAACCCTCCAACTGTCGTTCCCAACCCTCCAACTGTCGTTCCCAACCCTCCAACTGTCGTTCCCAACCCTCCAGTGAAACACAGAGACTTCCGGCTCTTACCTGTGGAGGTGGTGGTGAAGAAGCTCTGTAGAAGAGTAGCAGAAATGCTGAAGGAAAAGTTGGTTGAGGCAGAACATCAGATTTCCCCCCATTTTATACCCCTGGAGCAGGCAGGCCTCGGAACAAGGGTCTGTAGTCTTTGCCAGTGTCAGCGGAAAAGAGAAGTTGCTCAATAAAATCAAATGGTAAGTGGCAATCCAATTGTTCGCCTCGTTAGGCATGTTTGTTTTACTAAGTGACGTTAGTGGTCCAAGCGGAGGGCCAGTGAATCGGACGTAACTGATGTGACCTGTGTCTGAGATGTACAGAGGATTCCAGGGATTGGTGGCTTGTGTATGGCCCACCTGGTCCTGCTTCAGCCACACAAAATAGTATAGTAGGTGTTTGTTTAAAGAAGGTAGCTAGTGAGAGACAGCTTGTGGCTCAATGAGTGTCCTAAGCAACAGTTTTTGGTGTTGAAGATACTTACTGTGTGTCCTGTCGTGATGTTAGTGGGATGTTTCATGTTGACACATTAGCCATTAGCCGACCTTAGATGGAGAGAGTCATCTTTTAGTGACAACTTCTTCCATGACGCACTCATGTGTTGTGATGATCATGGCAATGTTATAGAAATGCTCTTGGATCAGTTACAGTGACGTGAGATTAACTTTCCATAACTACATTTTGTTAGTATTAATGAAGCAACAGCAATATTGACCCCACAACTCCTCCAGTATTCTGATGAAAAGGCGTTTGTGCAGTGCGTAATTATTTATTCTGTATTCTCCGGTCTCCTCCCCTCTACAGAAAACTCTAGATTGCACAATGTTATCCCCAAAAGTGACAGTCTTATTCTAACAGAGGTATAACTACTGCAAATGTGCGTGCTGCATGTGCTGTATCCGGAACCCCTCCAGTAGTACTGCTGTATCCAGAACCCCTCCAGTAGTACTGCTGTATCCAGAACCCCTCCAGTAGTACTGCTGCATCCGGAACCCCTCCAGTAGTACTGCTGCATCCGGAACCCCTCCAGTAGTACTGCTGCATGTGCTGTATCCAGAACCCCTCCAGTAGTACTGCTGCATCCGGAACCCCTCCAGTAGTACTGCTGTATCCAGAACCCTTCCAGTAGTACTGCTGTATCCGGAACCCCTCCAGTAGTACTGCTGTATCCGGAACCCCTCCAGTAGTACTGCTGCATCCGGAACCCCTCCAGTAGTACTGCTGCATCCGGAACCCCTCCAGTAGTACTGCTGCATCCAGAACCCCTCCAGTAGTACTGCTGTATCCAGAACACCTCCAGTAGTACTGCTGCATCCAGAACCCCTCCAGTAGTACTGCTGTATCCAGAACCCCTCCAGTAGTACTGCTGCATCCAGAACCCCTCCAGTAGTACTGCTGCATCCAGAACCCCTCCAGTAGTACTGCTGTATCCGGAACCCCTCCAGTAGTACTGCTGCATCCGGAACCCCTCCAGTAGTACTGCTGTATCCGGATCCCCTCCAGTAGTACTGCTGTATCCAGAACCCCTCCAGTAGTACTGCTGTATCCAGAACCCTTCCAGTAGTACTGCTGTATCCGGAACCCCTCCAGTAGTACTGTTACATCCGGATCCCCTCCAGTAGTACTGCTGCATCCAGAACCCCTCCAGTAGTACTGCTGTATCCGGATCCCCTCCAGTAGTACTGCTGTATCCAGAACCCCTCCAGTAGTACTGCTGTATCCAGAACCCCTCCAGTAGTACTGCTGTATCCGGAACCCCTCCAGTAGTACTGTTACATCCGGATCCCCTCCAGTAGTACTGCTGCATCCAGAACCCCTCCAGTAGTACTGCTGCATGTGCTGTATCCGGAGCCCCTCCAGTAGTACAGATAAGTAGTACCAGTAGGGTTTAACACTTGTCTCACATAACACAACCTTTGACTTCACCCCTCTCATCTCTTAAGACTTAGGAAATGTCCTCTTTGAGCCTGACATGCCAGGATTATGGGCTCTCCTTTCCTCCTCTCTCATGTCTGCTGTCAGTAGCTACAAATGATGCATAAACCATCATAGTCAGGTTTGTGCTCACATATTTCCAGACAGACACCTATGTGAATTAAAGGCCAATAAAGCCCATTAGGTTGTCTCTTTCAGCTTTCCAAAGGGCTCAGACTTTACAGAAGCCGTTAAGGGAGAACAAAAAGTATACTTTTGCTATAAGTTTCAAAAGTGGTGTCTGACATACCAATGGGCATGATTCATATAATTTGCTCTTTAAAGTGCTGGCAGTCTTATGAACAGCATACTGGAAAGAGGACAGAACCATAAATGTTCTTCTGCAAGAAAAATGTGCTTGATAATCACCGGGTTGATTAAGTACAGGCTCATCTTTAATGTTTCTTTTTGTCTTGAAAGGTCAAACTGAGCAGCGGCTGTAATTTAGCACCACTCCTGTGATGTGCGGCTGATTTAGTGTGTGGGCATGATGTCATGTAAAATAAAAGAGTGGAGATCAATTGGGAGCATGCCTATTACTGTAACCAATCAGGACCTGAATATGACTTAATCATTTAACACGTTCATACATTTTTTTTACTTAGTTATTACACGTTGATCACTCGTATTTCACAGCGATTCGCCGATACGTGTGCTGTGATGCTGGTGAAAGTTTTGTCTGGCGCACCTGCCGCTGACGCTCGAGCGTAGACATGCTTCCCCAAGCGCTGGTTATATAAAAAGCTAGCTAGCTGAGGGATGCAAACAATGTTCTTCCCCATAAACTTAGCAAAACATCTGTTTCAGTAGCTATTGTTAGCTAGCTAACTATCTAGCTAGGTGTCATCATCTAAAATAGCCCTAATTTATAAGACATGTCTTTATTTGATTAATAGTGTTCAGACGTACCTATGTGAAGCTAACCACAATAAGGATTAGCCACAGTAGCTAATACTTACTCACATGGATTCCTTAAGCATTGCTAAGAATTTTAAAAAAATGCCGGCAGTTTACTGGTCATTGTATTCTGTCTGGTTGCATTGGTGCTAGCTAGGTGTTAAGTTCATGTTTTAAGTATCCCTATACTTCTGTTATCACTCAGTTAGGAGTGCGCCTGCGCGAGGAGTTTAGTTCGTTAATTGACCTAGCCTTGAGTGGAATGGCTACCTTGTAGTGTGTTCATATGGTATAGTAAACCTTGTTAAACTGGAACCTTGTCGTTGTGTCATTTCGAGTTAACATTGGTAGCAGAGGATGGCTAATAACTACAATGTGCCACCTCGCTTCGACGAGAAGAGGTCGTACGAAAGTTGGAAAAATGAACTTGGAATCTGGACACGTGTTACTAATCTGGACGCGAAAAAGCAAGCGCTAGCCGTGGTATTATCGCTGGAGGGAAGAGCGAGAGATACCGCGCTGGAAATATCCCCCGGAGGATTTGAACAAGGATGATGGTATGGGAACTTTGATCAGAGCACTGGATTCTGTATTTCTTAAGGAAGAGAAAGACCGTGCCTACGAGGCATATTCAAACTTTGACGGTGTTACAAGAGATATTTCGGTCGCAATGACGGACTACATCATTGATTTCGAACAGAGGTACAACAGGATGCGCAAGTACGACATGGTTCTCCCAGATGCAGTGTTAGCTTTCAAGTTGCTAGATACTGCCTGTCTAGATGGTAGGGAGAAACAGTTGGCTTTGACTGCTTGTACTGTGCTGACTTTTGCATCAATGAAGTCGGCACTAAAAAGAATTTTTGGTGAAAAGACGTCTGTCGCGCCAATAACTGATGGAATGCAAGTGAGTGACGGAGCATATTACACCGAGCAGCAGAGAAAAGGCGCCAACAAGTCACGTCCTCAAGACAACCAGAAGAGGGCGCCATTGTCCGGAACAAATCCACTGGACAGATATGGAAGGAGATCAAAATGTGCTATTTGTCAAAGCACTTACCATTGGGTTAAAGACTGTCCTCATAAAAATGAACATGTTAAACTAACAGAGGAAAATGTAAACACAGAGATAGAGCAGTGTAACATTACACTGTTTTCAAACGAATCTGCTTCTGATACTGAGATTTTTATAGTTGAATCTTTAGGATCTGCTGTGATTGATACTGCATGCACACGGACAGTGTGTGGTGCAAAATGGCTTGATAGCTATGTCAATGAACTAAATATGAAAGAAGTACAAAATATGATTGACACACCAAGCAACAGAGCTTTCAGATTTGGAGATGGGAGAATCGTCCATTCTACCAAGAGAGTTAAGATACCAGCAAAAATTGGTCAGACTAAGTGTCACATTGAAACAGAGGTGGTCCCTGCAGATATCCCCTTACTATTAAGCAAAGCTTCCCTCAAGAAGGCAGGGGCTGTACTAGACATAAAAAATGACAAGGCAGTGATGTTTAAACAACCAGTAACTCTTGAACTTACCACCTCGGGCCACTATTGTGTAAACATTTTAGACCGAGACATCACACAGAGTCCATGTAAAAATGAGATTCTGATGGACACAGAGCACATGGAGATTCTGTCAGTCACAGAGAACATGAACACAAAAGAAAAACACAAAGTATTGTTAAAGCTTCACAAACAGTTTGGACATGCTACAGTTGACAGACTTCAGAAATTACTCAGCAGTTCAGGGAATAATGATGATGAGAGTATTTCCATTCTACAGCAGATAGTTAACAGTTGTGAGACATGTCAGAAATACAGTAAACCTAAGCCCAAACCAGCTGTTGGTCTGCCACTGGCTTCCAAGTACAATGAAACAGTGGCTGTAGATCTACATGAGCTAGGACCAAGTGTGTGGTACCTTCACATAATCGACCACTTCACACGCTTCAGTGCTGGAAGCATTGTGAATACAAAGAAACCCAGTGAAATTGTCAAGCACTTCATTCATTCCTGGATAAGTGTGCATGGCCCTCCCAGATATTGTACAGTGACAATGGAGGAGAATTCAATAATAATGAAATAAGAGAAATGGCAGAGAAATTCAACATGGAGGTAAAGACAACTGCTGCATACAGTCCATGGAGCAATGGACTTCTGGAGAGACATAATCAAACACTCACAGAGATAATGCTGAAAGTGAAGCAAGATAATGGATGTGACTGGAAAACAGCCCTAGATTGGGCTTTGATGGCAAAAAACTCCATGCACAATGTTCATGGCTACAGCCCATACCAACTAGTCTTCGGTCAGAACCCTAATCTTCCCTCTGTACTGGTTGACAAGCCACCAGCACTAGAAGGGACCAGTGTGAGTGCATGGGTGGGACAGCACCTTTCAGCACTACATGCAGCGAGAAAAAGCGTTCACTGAAGCAGAGTGCTCAGAGAGAATTCGCAGGGCTCTGCGTAAACAGCTTCGACCCACCGATGAGAAGTACGAAACTGGAAACAAAGTGTACTACAAACGAGTTGACTGTCAAGAGTGGAAAGGACCGGGAGTAGTTATTGGCCAAGATGGCGTGGTGATATTTGTGAGGCATGGAGGCACCATTGTCAGGGTGCATCACTCAAGATTGAGGAAAGTAAATGATCAACAAGATAGAGGGGCTGTTGCTGAGAATCAGTCTCCTAATGAAAATGACAAAAAGGACACAGTAACAGACGCAAACTTACCAGATGTCGGATCCAATGATATGGACACTGAAACTGACACAGGAAATGGAGCAGAGACCTTCAACCATGACACGGATAATACTGTTGAGTGTTCAAATGAAGAAAACATTCAACAACAACCACATGTGTTAAGACAGCATGGATGTTCCAATCTGAAAACTGGACAAACTGTTAAATACATGGACAGAGAAAGTGGTATTCCACATACAGCAACCGTCATTGGACGAGCAGGAAAAGCAAAAGGAAAACACCAGAACTGGTACAACTTGCAGTACTCTGAACCACATACACTTTCTGGTACAACAGGGTCAGCTGACCTGTCACTTGTAGATAATCTCAGGAATTGAACCAATGGAAAATCGAGAAACACAGAATGACATTCAAAATGATGATGTACTTGAAACAAAGGACGTGTCATTTGACTCAGCTAAGCTAGATGAGCTCAGTAATTGGAGGAAAAATGGAGTGTTTGAGGAAGTCAAAGACATTGGCCAAAAATGTGTCTCAACAAGGTGGGTGTGTACCCTTAAAGAATCCTTAACTGGAATAGTGCCTAAAGCACGTCTAGTGGCTAGAGGTTTTGAGGAGCTGGCTGCTAAAGAACTCCCAAAAGACTCACCGACATGCGCCTCAGAGTCACTCAGATTGCTGATGACAGTGATCTGCCAGAAACAATGGAAACTTAATTCCATAGACATCAAATCTGCATTTTTGCAGGGAACAGAGCTGTCAAGAGATATTCACATCCGACCTCCGCCTGAAGCTAAGAGCGAAGGAACACTGTGGAAACTAAAAAAGTGTGTGTATGGCCTGGCAGATGCATCACTCTACTGGTACAACAAAGTCAAGGCAACAATGCTGAGTACAGGTGGAAAAATGTCACAAGTGGATCCTGCAGTCTTCTATTGGCTTGATCAAGACTGCAATGTGACTGGAGTACTTGCCTGTCATGTTGATGACTTTATCTGGGGTGGCTCACAGACCTTTGCTACAACTGTGATTCCACACCTCAAAGCTGTTTTCCAGGTCGGCCGTGAGGAACATGATCATTTTTGTTATGTTGGCATAGAGTTTATTACAGTTGATGGAACAATACTGATGCAACAGGAGAGCTATATCAAGAATCTTCAACCCATCCACATGGATTCTTCAAGAGCCGTACAAAGGAATTCCCCTCTCTGTGGAATTGAAGCAGATCAATTGAGGTCAAAGATAGGACAAATTCTATGGGTTGCTAGACAGAGTAGACCTGATGTAATGTTTGATGGTTGCAACTTGGCATCTAACACAAAACACGCCACTGTACAAACCATTCATGAGGCAAACAAAGTTGTTAAGTAAACTGAAATCACAACAAGTGACTTTAAAGTTTCAGCATGTTGGAAAAGATGACTCTCTGAAACTAGTTGTCTTCAGTGATGCTTCCCTAGGGAACCTTACAGATGGAGGCACACAAGGTGGACATCTAATCGTGCTAATGGGTGAAGGAGGAAGATTCTCACCTATCTGTTGGCAGTCAAAAGGATCAGAAGGGTTGTCCGAAGCACACTTGCTGGAGAAACACTTGCTCTTGCGGATGGAATTGACAATGCTATCTTTCTTGCAACTCTGTACTCAGAGCTTACCACTGGTGAGACAAAACGGCACATTCTACCTGTAGTTTGTGTCACTGACAACTACTCCTTAGTTGATGCTGTCAAGTCAACCAAGTCTGTCACAGAGAAAAGACTTCGTCTTGAGATTAGCAGCATCAAGGAACTTATTCAAGCACAGAGAATCCAGCGGATTCTGTGGTCGACCACAAAGGAACAGCTTGCTGACTGTCTGACTAAAAAGGAGCATCCGGTCTTGTGCTCCTACAGGCTCTCAGTAATGGAAAGTGGCAGCTTGAGTAATATAAATAAACACCATGTCACACAACCCATCTGTAATGGGGAACTTGAATAATACTTGGACATTTAATTATGTTGTTGTTTTATTTGCCTTTAAAGAAAAGTGGGAGATTGTTAAGTTCATGTTTTAAGTATCCCTATACTTCTGTTATCACTCAGTTAGGAGTGCGCCTGCGCGAGGAGTTTAGTTCGTTAATTGACCTAGCCTTGAGTGGAATGGCTACCTTGTAGTGTGTTCATATGGTATAGTAAACCTTGTTAAACTGGAACCTTGTCGTTGTGTCATTTCGAGTTAACACTAGGTACCAAGTTAAAGCTAGCCAGCTACCGCAGAAGTTGCTAATAACATCTGTGTCTTAGGATATTTGGAAACATTTTTGATCCTACTCGTTTTAATTTCCTGTAATTCTATGCATTCTTCCATCTCTTATGTGTGTTTATATGATACCAGGGGTCGAAGCCTGACCTGTCCGCCAGTTGAGTATGTAGGGTATAGGATAATGTCCCCCCCCAGTGCATCGTTTATATACCCTGTAATTGTATAGGTGTATGGCACATCATTATATGGGTATTACATTGTATTTCACTGTTTAGAGGTGAAAAGTGAATTGTGCAGTTGTAGCCCTGTACTGGAGATGATGATGCTTTGTAGTACACTTTGTAGTACACTTGCGGTGGCACCCCTTTGATTTCAAATGAGTGCAGTCACAGTCACGTTGTATTGCTCTGCTTGGTCCCGTGTAGCATTACGTTATCATAGTCATGTTATAGCCATGAATGTTGTTTTTTAAGAGATGTAAATTGGAGATTGTATTCTGTCATTCACTAGTGTATCTTTATGTATTTATTTTTTTGCATGTCATGTTACAATGCACACACACGAGCCACTGCCTGTCCGCCCCGTTACCATCCAGAAGGCGAGGTCAGTACAAGTGCATCAAAGCTGGGACCGAGAGACAGAAGATATTTCAATCTCAAGGCCATCAGCCTGTTAAACAGCCGTCACTAACACAGAGAGGCTGCTGCCTACATACAGACTTGAAATCATTGGCCACTTTAATAAATGGATCACTAGTCACTTTAATAATGCCACTTTATATAATGTTTACATATCTTGCATTACTCATCTCATATGTACGTATATACTGTATTCTATACCATCTATTGCATCTTGCCTATGCGCTCTGTCATTGCTCATCCATATATTTCTATATATATATTCTTATTCCATTCCTTTACTTAGATTTGTGTGTATTAGGTAGTTGTTGTGGAATTGTTCGATTATTTGTTAGATATTACTGTACTGTCGGAAGTCGAAGCACAAGCATTTTGCTACAGTCGCAATAACATCTGCTAACCATGTGCATGTGGCCAATAAAATGTGATTTGACACACACACACACACACACACACACACACACACACACACACACACACGTTGGTTGAAGCAAGTTGCCAGACCCGTATGTGCGTTAACCCATCCATTCTACATTCTACTGTTCCGTGCTGTTCCGTGCCTGTGCATCTTCAGCACTATCCTACCGCCTCAACTGGTATCCTACCTGTCTGTATCAGTGCCCTTACCAGCACACAGGAGAGAACACATAAAGTAAAACTTAACCTGAAGAATATACAGTCCACCCAAGTCCTCACTTACAACTCTCAAGTGTAACTTTAAAACAGCAAACAAACAATAAAGAACAGCAAATATATAAAAACAACCATAGTCATTTGGATTGAGAGAAAATATGCGTTTTGATCTTACTAGTTGTTCTGTAGGTAAAGTACAGTACAGTCTATGTGAGACTTGCTTTATCTCAACTCAATATCCTGAGGTAACTGTTTAATAGTTATGGACTACATGTTGATTTAGATCAATTTGATATGGATTTAAGATTTTTTAAATCCAATTTAATTAATTTAATGCTTGGCATAAAGCAAGAGGAAGCCCCTACTAACCTTTTGGGACAAAATAGGGACTTGAATGCAACTTGATGAATTCATTCCAGGGCAGATTGAATAAGGTTACATGTTATTACTTATTGAAATGGACAGTGGCTTTTTAAAACGGGACTAACCAGGTGGAGACAGATGTTTACATATCTATCATTTAAAGGAAATTGTAATTTTTGAGTAATAACTGTTTCAAGCAATCATTTGAATTTAATTCTGTGATTTAACCTTTCAGTGGTTCCAAAGTACTCTGTATTTTTTTCTTCTGCTTGCCCTCCCTTACCACGTAATGAAGACCCGCCCAGGATTCACTGGTCTTTATATACCACTTCAGAGAGATACGTCCTGAAAGGAGAGAAAGGAGGTAGGTTGAAAATGATCTCTGATTGTATAGTTAGACTCATTGTAATAAGACACGACTTGGCCCAAGGAATCTGAAACTCCCTTATGCTATTTTCTACTGTGAACTAGTCTACTGTAAACTAGTCTACTGTGAACTAGTCTACTGTAAACTAGTCTACTGTAAACTAGTCTACTGTAAACTAGTCTACTGTGAACTAGTCTGCTGTAATTTATCCAAATGATATCCTATGACTTTATTGTCCAGTCATTATGTCATTTCCAATTTGCCCCTGAATTACTAAAAGGATCCAGCATGATATGTGGCTCTAGATTACCTTCTGTGATCATGAGAACATATAGACATTT
Organism: Brachymystax lenok tsinlingensis; assembly: GCA_030435695.1. Classification (NCBI taxonomy): domain Eukaryota; kingdom Metazoa; phylum Chordata; class Actinopteri; order Salmoniformes; family Salmonidae; genus Brachymystax; species Brachymystax lenok. Next base: position 45,859,069 of record CM059792.1, on the reverse strand, counting down.
AAAACGGCAGCACCATTTGAGACAGACAGAGAGGTGGCATCCATACCTCTGTGTACACAGCCAGGATGATGGCCTACCCAGTCAGCTATGGCATGTTTTCACCAAACACTGGGATGGCTTGTCATTAGAGCACGTTATTATTCCCTTACACTTTGTTCAATATAAACAAGATATGTGGCTGTAAATGTCAGTTACCGTATGTTCAGTGAAATGTACTATGGGCTACCTGTATTTGGAATGTAGGAAGCATTAAGTGAGTTCCCTCTTACATATTATGATAGAGGTCCAGATATTCCTATGTCACTTACACGTCATCCTGGAGGACCAAACAAGCTGACAGGCTTTTTTTCCCACTTCTATTGATAAGATTATTAAACAATCAGAATATTTTACCATTGATAGCAGCAGATATGGACAAAGTGACCTTGCTTTTAGAGTTTGCTGTGTCACAAGTAATTACAGATGATTACTCCATTGAAGGTGGGGTCTCTTTCATCCTTTTTGTAGTTGACAGTTTCTGCGTTAGAAGAAAGTACCAAAGGTTTAATTGGTTTTGAGAGAACTCGACAGTCAGTGCTTTGAACTGTAACGGTTAAATAATGAAATATTAATTTGGAACATTAGCGAAAGATAACGTCGTTTCTGACAAAACACAAGCTCAAGATGATAATGGAGGTTTGATGGAGGATAAGTCATGTTACAATGCCAGGTCAGAGAAAGCCCATTGAAACAGCAGGGCATCTAATAAGCATCCTACATATTGACTAAATGATCACACTCATACTAACTAAGATCATTTCATTGTTTGATTTCATATCAGTGGATCTCTCTATATGGCATTTTTATACACAATAATTATCATTAAATTCTGCCCAGGGGTTTAACCCAAAATAACATATCAGTGTACCTAGAGTTTTTAGACTAGAGTAGAGAGATGAGGGGTAAGGCTGTTGTAGATGCTGTGAGGTGCTCTTCCCTTAGTGTTATTCCATCAGGAAGGGGAATCATATGAAATTGCTTTTACCACCATATTACTTCAGGAAATTACTTGTAGAGCTGATGTTGATCATGGTATTCTACACAATAATCTTAACAGCGGGCGAGGAGACTGTGATTGGCATTTCATCAATAACAGGAACTCGTGATGATGGCTCACTCATACAGTATATGAGTGATAGGTTCCTGTCAACATTCAAGTTCTGCTGCAGTTGTGATTGAAGGTAAAAATAAATAAATAAATGTATATAAAATAAAAATGACTCAAAAGTTGAAATGCCTCAATTTATGATGTCACTCAATGACCTTAGCTAAGCCAAAAGTACATGATATCACTACTGCCATTAGATGTCACTGGGTTGTTTTCTCCGTAAAGCCCAAACTGGACGTGTGTTTTCTTGGTTTCGTGGAAACCATTCTCAGTCCATTGCAGCCTTGAAAGTGGCAGTCTGTGTTTGGCCACGCTTGAATTCTCGAGATTCAAGTTAAATTATCAAGTGTGTATCTATCTGATGCTTTTGTGAGTCTTGTGAAGCTAATAGCACTGTAATTAGTCACCGTTGACTCATAATTACCAACATGTCTTTGTCAACGCTGCTTGATTATGCAATATGCACTAATTATTAATTAGCCATCATTCCACAACTTCCACAGTGATTAGAGTTCTGCTCAAACTTGCTTGTCGAGATGTGACTAAGTAATAGAGACGTTGTTTTGACAGCCTCAAGGTTGAACGTTACGTTACAGGATCTCTAGCTACTATTTCAGTTCTTCCGATTGAGACAGGAAGTCAGTGGGTTTATCAGTATATCCAAGTCAGTGGTTTTATCAGTATATCCAAGTCAGTGGCTTTAGCATTATATCCAAGTCAGGGGCTTTATCAGTATATCCAAGTCAGTGGTTTTATCAGTATATCCAAGTCAGTGGCTTTAGCAGTATATCCAAGTCAGTGGCTTTAGCATTATATCCAAGTCAGTGGTTTTATCAGTATATCCAAGTCAGTGGTTTTATCAGTATATCCAAGTCAGTGGTTTTATCAGTATATCCAAGTCAGTGGTTTTATCAGTATATCCAAGTCAGTGGTTTTATCAGTATATCCAAGACAGTGGTTTTATCAGTATATGCAAGTCAGTGGATTTAGCAATATATCCAAGTCAGTGGCTTTAGCAGTATATCCAAGTCAGTGGCTTTAGCAGTATATCCAAGTCAGTGGCTTTAGCAGTATATCCAAGTCAGTGGCTTTAGCAGTATATCCAAGTCAGTGGTTTTATCAGTATATCCAAGTCAGTGGCTTTAGCATTATATCCAAGTCAGTGGCTTTATCAGTATATCCAAGTCAGTGGTTTTATCAGTATATCCAAGTCAGTGGCTTTAGCAGTATATCCAAGTCAGTGGTTTTATCAGTATATCCAAGTCAGTGGTTTTATCAGTATATCCAAGTCAGTGGCTTTATCAGTATATCCAAGTCAGTGGTTTTATCAGTAAATCCAAGTCAGTGGCTTTAGCAGTATATCCAAGTCAGTGGTTTTATCAGTATATCCAAGTCAGTGGTTTTAGCAGTATATCCAAGTCAGTGGTTTTAGCAGTATATCCAAGTCAGTGGCTTTAGCAGTATATCCAAGTCAGTGGCTTTATCAGTATATCCAAGTCAGTGGTTTTATCAGTATATGCAAGTCAGTGGCTTTAGCAATATATCCAAGTCAGTGGCTTTAGCAGTATATCCAAGTCAGTGGCTTTAGCAGTATATCCAAGTCAGTGGCTTTAGCAGTATATCCAAGTCAGTGGCTTTAGCAGTATATCCAAGTCAGTGGCTTTAGCAGTATATCCAAGTCAGTGGCTTTAGCAGTATATCCAAGTCAGTGGCTTTAGCAGTATATCCAAGTCAGTGGCTTTAGCAGTATATCCAAGTCAGTGGCTTTAGCAGTATATCCAAGTCAGTGGTTGTATCAGTATATCCAAGTCAGTGGCTTTATCAGTATATCCAAGTCAGTGGTTTTATCAGTATATCCAAGTCAGTGGTTTTATCAGTATATCCAAGTCAGTGGCTTTATCAGTATATCCAAGTCAGTGGTTTTATCAGTATATCCAAGTCAGTGGCTTTAGCAGTATATCCAAGTCAGTGGTTTTATCAGTATATCCAAGTCAGTGGTTTTATCAGTATATCCAAGTCAGTGGCTTTAGCAGTATATCCAAGTCAGTGGTTTTAGCAGTATATCCAAGTCAGTGGTTTTATCAGTATATCCAAGTCAGTGGCTTTAGCAGTATATCCAAGTCAGTGGTTTTATCAGTATATCCAAGTCAGTGGTTTTATCAGTATATCCAAGTCAGTGGCTTTAGCAGTATATCCAAGTCAGTGGCTTCAGCAGTATATCCAAGTCAGTGGCTTTAGCAGTATATCCAAGTCAGTGGTTTTATCAGTATATCCAAGTCAGTGGCTTTAGCAGTATATCCAAGTCAGTGGCTTTAGCAGTATATCCAAGTCAGTGGTTTTATCAGTATATCCAAGTCAGTGGCTTTATCAGTATATCCAAGTCAGTGGCTTTAGCAGTATATCCAAGTCAGTGGTTTTATCAGTATATCCAAGTCAGTGGCTTTAGCAGTATATCCAAGTCAGTGGTTTTATCAGTATATCCAAGTCAGTAGTTTTATTAGTATATCCAAGTCAGTGGCTTTATCAGTATATCCAAGTCAGTGGCTTTAGCAGTATATCCAAGTCAGTGGTTTTAGCAGTATATCCAAGTCAGTGGCTTTAGCAGTATATCCAAGTCAGTGGTTTTATCAGTATATCCAAGTCAGTGGTTTTATCAGTATATCCAAGTCAGTGGCTTTAGCAGTATATCCAAGTCAGTGGTTTTAGCAGTATATCCAAGTCAGTAGCTTTATCAGTATATCCAAGTCAGTGGTTTTATCAGTATATCCAAGTCAGTGGCTTTAGCAGTATATCCAAGTCAGTGGTTTTATCAGTATATCCAAGTCAGTGGTTTTATCAGTATATCCAAGTCAGTGGCTTTAGCAGTATATCCAAGTCAGTGGCTTCAGCAGTATATCCAAGTCAGTGGCTTTAGCAGTATATCCAAGTCAGTGGTTTTATCAGTATATCCAAGTCAGTGGCTTTAGCAGTATATCCAAGTCAGTGGCTTTAGCAGTATATCCAAGTCAGTGGCTTTAGCAGTATATCCAAGTCAGTGGCTTTAGCATTATATCCAAGTCAGTGGCTTTATCAGTATATCCACGTCAGTGGTTTTATCAGTATATCCAAGTCAGTGGCTTTAGCAGTATATCCAAGTCAGTGGTTTTAGCAGTATATCCAAGTCAGTGGTTTTAGCAGTATATCCAAGTCAGTGGCTTTATCAGTATATCCAAGTCAGTGGTTTTATCAGTATATCCAAGTCAGTGGCTTTAGCAGTATATCCAAGTCAGTGGTTTTAGCAGTATATCCAAGTCAGTGGTTTTATTAGTATATCCAAGTCAGTGGCTTTATCAGTATATCCAAGTCAGTGGCTTTAGCAGTATATCCAAGTCAGTGGTTTTATCAGTATATCCAAGTCAGTGGCTTTAGCAGTATATCCAAGTCAGTGGTTTTATCAGTATATCCAAGTCAGTGGCTTTAGCAGTATATCCAAGTCAGTGGCTTTAGCAGTATATCCAAGTCAGTGGCTTTATCAGTATATCCAAGTCAGTGGCTTTAGCAGTATATCCAAGTCAGTGGTTTTATCAGTATATCCAAGTCAGTGGCTTTAGCATTATATCCAAGTCAGTGGCTTTATCAGTATATCCAAGTCAGTGGTTTTATCAGTATATCAAAGTCATTGGCTTTAGCAGTATATCCAAGTCAGTGGTTTTATCAGTATATCCAAGTCAGTGGTTTTATCAGTATATCCAAGTCAGTGGCTTTATCAGTATATCCAAGTCAGTGGTTTTATCAGTATATCCAAGTCAGTGGTTTTATCAGTATATCCAAGTCAGTGGCTTTAGCATTATATCCAAGTCAGTGGCTTTATCAGTATATCCAAGTCAGTGGTTTTATCAGTATATCCAAGTCAGTGGCTTTAGCAGTATATCCAAGTCAGTGGTTTTATCAGTATATCCACGTCAGTGGTTTTATCAGTATATCCAAGTCAGTGGCTTTAGCAGTATATCCAAGTCAGTGGCTTTAGCAGTATATCCAAGTCAGTGGCTTTAGCAGTATATCCAAGTCAGTGGCTTTAGCAGTATATCCAAGTCAGTGGTTGTATCAGTATATCCAAGTCAGTGGCTTTATCAGTATATCCAAGTCAGTGGTTTTATCAGTATATCCAAGTCAGTGGTTTTATCAGTATATCCAAGTCAGTGGCTTTATCAGTATATCCAAGTCAGTGGTTTTATCAGTATATCCAAGTCAGTGGCTTTAGCAGTATATCCAAGTCAGTGGTTTTATCAGTATATCCAAGTCAGTGGTTTTATCAGTATATCCAAGTCAGTGGCTTTAGCAGTATATCCAAGTCAGTGGTTTTAGCAGTATATCCAAGTCAGTAGCTTTATCAGTATATCCAAGTCAGTGATTTTATCAGTATATCCAAGTCAGTGGCTTTAGCAGTATATCCAAGTCAGTGGTTTTATCAGTATATCCAAGTCAGTGGTTTTATCAGTATATCCAAGTCAGTGGCTTTAGCAGTATATCCAAGTCAGTGGTTTTAGCAGTATATCCAAGTCAGTGGTTTTAGCAGTATATCCAAGTCAGTGGCTTTAGCAGTATATCCAAGTCAGTGGCTTTATCAGTATATCCAAGTCAGTGGTTTTATCAGTATATGCAAGTCAGTGGCTTTAGCAATATATCCAAGTCAGTGGCTTTAGCAGTATATCCAAGTCAGTGGCTTTAGCAGTATATCCAAGTCAGTGGCTTTAGCAGTATATCCAAGTCAGTGGCTTTAGCAGTATATCCAAGTCAGTGGCTTTAGCAGTATATCCAAGTCAGTGGCTTTAGCAGTATATCCAAGTCAGTGGTTGTATCAGTATATCCAAGTCAGTGGCTTTATCAGTATATCCAAGTCAGAGGTTTTATCAGTATATCCAAGTCAGTGGTTTTATCAGTATATCCAAGTCAGTGGTTTTATCAGTATATCCAAGTCAGTGGCTTTAGCATTATATCCAAGTCAGTGGCTTAATCAGTATATCCAAGTCAGTGGTTTTATCAGTATATCCAAGTCAGTGGCTTTAGCAGTATATCCAAGTCAGTGGTTGTATCAGTATATCCAAGTCAGTGGCTTTATCAGTATATCCAAGTCAGTGGTTTTATCAGTATATCCAAGTCAGTGGTTTTATCAGTATATCCAAGTCAGTGGCTTTATCAGTATATCCAAGTCAGTGGTTTTATCAGTATATCCAAGTGAGTGGCTTTAGCAGTATATCCAACTCAGTGGTTTTATCAGTATATCCAAGTCAGTGGTTTTATCAGTATATCCAAGTCAGTGGCTTTAGCAGTATATCCAAGTCAGTGGTTTTAGCAGTATATCCAAGTCAGTAGCTTTATCAGTATATCCAAGTCAGTGATTTTATCAGTATATCCAAGTCAGTGGCTTTAGCAGTATATCCAAGTCAGTGGTTTTATCAGTATATCCAAGTCAGTGGTTTTATCAGTATATCCAAGTCAGTGGCTTTAGCAGTATATCCAAGTCAGTGGCTTCAGCAGTATATCCAAGTCAGTGGCTTTAGCAGTATATCCAAGTCAGTGGTTTTATCAGTATATCCAAGTCAGTGGCTTTATCAGTATATCCAAGTCAGTGGCTTTAGCAGTATATCCAAGTCAGTGGCTTTAGCAGTATATCCAAGTCAGTGGCTTTAGCATTATATCCAAGTCAGTGGCTTTATCAGTATATCCAAGTCAGTGGTTTTATCAGTATATCCAAGTCAGTGGCTTTAGCAGTATATCCAAGTCAGTGGTTTTAGCAGTATATCCAAGTCAGTGGTTTTAGCAGTATATCCAAGTCAGTGGCTTTATCAGTATATCCAAGTCAGTGGTTTTATCAGTATATCCAAGTCAGTGGCTTTAGCAGTATATCCAAGTCAGTGGTTTTATCAGTATATCCAAGTCAGTGGTTTTATTAGTATATCCAAGTCAGTGGCTTTATCAGTATATCCAAGTCAGTGGCTTTAGCAGTATATCCAAGTCAGTGGTTTTATCAGTATATCCAAGTCAGTGGCTTTAGCAGTATATCCAAGTCAGTGGTTTTATCAGTATATCCAAGTCAGTGGCTTTAGCAGTATATCCAAGTCAGTGGCTTTAGCAGTATATCCAAGTCAGTGGTTTTAGCAGTATATCCAAGTCAGTGGTTTTATCAGTATATCCAAGTCAGTGGCTTTAGCAGTATATCCAAGTCAGTGGTTTTATCAGTATATCCAAGTCAGTGGCTTTAGCAGTATATCCAAGTCAGTGGTTTTATCAGTATATCCAAGTCAGTGGTTTTATCAGTATATCCAAGTCAGTGGTTTTATCAGTATATCCAAGTCAGTGGCTTTATCAGTATATCCAAGTCAGTGGCTTTAGCAGTATATCCAAGTCAGTGGCTTTAGCAGTATATCCAAGTCAGTGGTTTTATCAGTATATCCAAGTCAGTGGCTTTAGCATTATATCCAAGTCAGTGGCTTTATCAGTATATCCAAGTCAGTGGTTTTATCAGTATATGCAAGTCAGTGGCTTTAGCAATATATCCAAGTCAGTGGCTTTAGCAGTATATCCAAGTCAGTGGCTTTAGCAGTATATCCAAGTCAGTGGCTTTAGCAGTATATCCAAGTCAGTGGTTTTATCAGTATATCCAAGTCAGTGGCTTTAGCAGTATATCCAAGTCAGTGGTTTTATCAGTATATCCAAGTCAGTGGCTTTAGCAGTATATCCAAGTCAGTGGCTTTAGCAGTATATCCAAGTCAGTGGCTTTAGCAGTATATCCAAGTCAGTGGCTTTAGCAGTATATCCAAGTCAGTGGTTTTATCAGTATATCCAAGTCAGTGGTTTTATCAGTATATCCAAGTCAGTGGCTTTAGCATTATATCCAAGTCAGTGGCTTTATCAGTATATCCAAGTCAGTGGTTTTATCAGTATATCCAAGTCAGTGGTTTTATCAGTATATCCAAGTCAGTGGCTTTAGCAGTATATCCAAGTCAGTGGCTTTAGCAGTATATCCAAGTCAGTGGCTTTAGCAGTATATCCAAGTCAGTGGTTTTAGCAGTATATCCAAGTTAGTGGCTTTAGCAGGATTTCCAAGTCAGTGGTTTTATCAGTATATCCAAGTCAGTGGCTTTAGCATTATATCCAAGTCAGTGGTTTCATCAGTATATCCAAGTCAGTGGCTTTAGCAGTATATCCAAGTCAGTGACTTTATCAGTATATCCAAGTCAGTGGCTTTAGCAGTATATCCAAGTCAGTGGCTTTAGCAGTATATCCAAGTCAGTGGTTTTATCAGTATATCCAAGTCAGTGGCTTTAGCATTATATCCAAGTCAGTGGCTTTATCAGTATATCCAAGTCAGTGGTTTTATCAGTATATCCAAGTCAGTGGCTTTAGCAGTATATCCAAGTCAGTGGTTTTATCAGTATATCCAAGTCAGTGGCTTTATCAGTATATCCAAGTCAGTGGCTTTAGCAGTATATCCAAGTCAGTGGTTTTATCAGTATATCCAAGTCAGTGGCTTTAGCAGTATATCCAAGTCAGTGGTTTTATCAGTATATCCAAGTCAGTGGTTTTATCAGTATATCCAAGTCAGTGGCTTTAGCAGTATATCCAAGTCAGTGGCTTTAGCAGTATATCCAAGTCAGTGGCTTTAGCAGTATATCCAAGTCAGTGGCTTTATCAGTATATCCAAGTCAGTGGCTTTAGCAGGATTTCCAAGTCAGTGGTTTTATCAGTATATGCAAGTCAGTGGCTTTAGCAATATATCCAAGTCAGTGGCTTTAGCAGTATATCCAAGTCAGTGGCTTTAGCAGTATATCCAAGTCAGTGGCTTTAGCAGTATATCCAAGTCAGTGGTTTTATCAGTATATCCAAGTCAGTGGCTTTAGCAGTATATCCAAGTCAGTGGTTTTATCAGTATATCCAAGTCAGTGGCTTTAGCAGTATATCCAAGTCAGTGGCTTTAGCAGTATATCCAAGTCAGTGGCTTTAGCAGTATATCCAAGTCAGTGGTTTTATCAGTATATCCAAGTCAGTGGTTTTATCAGTATATCCAAGTCAGTGGCTTTAGCAGTATATCCAAGTCAGTGGTTTTATCAGTATATCCAAGTCAGTGGCTTTAGCATTATATCCAACTCAGTGGTTTTATCAGTATATCCAAGTCAGTGGTTTTATCAGTATATCCAAGTCAGTGACTTTATCAGTATATCCAAGTCAGTGGCTTTAGCAGTATATCCAAGTCAGTGGTTTTAGCAGTATATCCAAGTCAGTGGTTTTATCAGTATATCCAAGTCAGTGGCTTTATCAGTATATCCAAGTCAGTGGCTTTATCAGTATATCCAAGTCAGTGGTTTTATCAGTATATCCAAGTCAGTGGCTTTAGCAGTATATCCAAGTCAGTGGCTTTAGCAGTATATCCAAGTCAGTGGCTTTATCAGTATATCCAAGTCAGTGGTTTTATCAGTATATGCAAGTCAGTGGCTTTAGCAATATATCCAAGTCAGTGGCTTTAGCAGTATATCCAAGTCAGTGGCTTTAGCAGTATATCCAAGTCAGTGGCTTTAGCAGTATATCCAAGTCAGTAGTTTTATTAGTATATCCAAGTCAGTGGCTTTAGCAGTATATCCAAGTCAGTGGTTTTATCAGTATATCCAAGTCAGTGGCTTTAGCAGTATATCCAAGTCAGTGGCTTTAGCAGTATATCCAAGTCAGTGGCTTTAGCAGTATATCCAAGTCAGTGGTTTTATCAGTATATCCAAGTCAGTGGTTTTATCAGTATATCCAAGTCAGTGGCTTTAGCAGTATATCCAAGTCAGTGGTTTTATCAGTATATCCAAGTCAGTGGCTTTAGCATTATATCCAACTCAGTGGTTTTATCAGTATATCCAAGTCAGTGGTTTTATCAGTATATCCAAGTCAGTGACTTTATCAGTATATCCAAGTCAGTGGCTTTAGCAGTATATCCAAGTCAGTGGTTTTATCAGTATATCCAAGTCAGTGGTTTTATCAGTATATCCAAGTCAGTGGCTTTATCAGTATATCCAAGTCAGTGGCTTTATCAGTATATCTAAGTCAGTGGTTTTATCAGTATATCCAAGTCAGTGGCTTTAGCAGTATATCCAAGTCAGTGGCTTTAGCAGTATATCCAAGTCAGTGGCTTTAGCAGTATATCCAAGTCAGTGGCTTTAGCATTATATCCAAGTCAGTGGCTTTATCAGTATATCCAAGTCAGTGGTTTTATCAGTATATCCAAGTCAGTGGCTTTAGCAGTATATCCAAGTCAGTGGCTTTATCAGTATATCAAGTCAGTGGCTTTAGCAGTATATCCAAGTCAGTGGCTTTAGCAGTATATCCAAGTCAGTGGCTTTAGCATTATATCCAAGTCAGTGGCTTTATCAGTATATCCAAGTCAGTGGTTTTATCAGTATATCCAAGTCAGTGGCTTTAGCAGTATATCCAAGTCAGTGGTTTTATCAGTATATCCAAGTCAGTGGCTTTAGCAGTATATCCAAGTCAGTGGTTTTATCAGTATATCCAAGTCAGTGGCTTTAGCAGTATATCCAAGTCAGTGGTTTTATCAGTATATCCAAGTCAGTGGCTTTAGCAGTATATCCAAGTCAGTGGCTTTAGCAGTATATCAAAGTCAGTGGTTTTATCAGTATATCCAAGTCAGTGGTTTTATCAGTATATCCAAGTCAGTGGCTTTATCAGTATATCCAAGTCAGTGGTTTTATCAGTATATCCAAGTCAGTGGCTTTAGCAGTATATCCAAGTCAGTGGCTTTAGCAGTATATCCAAGTCAGTGGCTTTAGCAGTATATCCAAGTCAGTGGCTTCAGCATTATATCCAAGTCAGTGGCTTTATCAGTATATCCAAGTCAGTGGTTTTATCAGTATATCCAAGTCAGTGGCTTTAGCAGTATATCCAAGTCAGTGGTTTTATCAGTATATCCAAGTCAGTGGTTTTATCAGTATATCCAAGTCAGTGGCTTTAGCAGTATATCCAAGTCAGTGGCTTTAGCAGTATATCCAAGTCAGTGGTTTTATCAGTATATCCAAGTCAGTGGTTTTATCAGTATATCCAAGTCAGTGGCTTTAGCATTATATCCAAGTCAGTGGCTTTATCAGTATATCCAAGTCAGTGGTTTTATCAGTATATCCAAGTCAGTGGTTTTATCAGTATATCCAAGTCAGTGGCTTTAGCATTATATCCAAGTCAGTGGCTTTAGCAGTATATCCAAGTCAGTGGCTTTAGCAGTATATCCAAGTCAGTGGCTTTAGCAGTATATCCAAGTCAGTGGCTTTAGCAGTATATCCAAGTCAGTGGCTTTAGCAGTATATCCAAGTCAGTGGCTTTAGCAGTATATCCAAGTCAGTGGCTTTAGCAGTATATCCAAGTCAGTGGTTTTATCAGTATATCCAAGTCAGTGGCTTTAGCAGTATATCCAAGTCAGTGGCTTTAGCAGTATATCCAAGTCAGTGGTTTTATCAGTATATCCAAGTCAGTGGCTTTAGCATTATATCCAAGTTAGTGGCTTTATCAGTATATCCAAGTCAATGGTTTTATCAGTATATCCAAGTCAGTGGCTTTAGCAGTATATCCAAGTCAGTGGCTTTAGCAGTATATCCAAGTCAGTGGTTTTATCAGTATATCCAAGTCAGTGGCTTTATCAGTATATCCAAGTCAGTGGCTTTAGCAGTATATCCAAGTCAGTGGTTTTATCAGTATATCCAAGTCAGTGTTTTTATCAGTATATCCAAGTCAGTGGCTTTAGCATTATATCCAAGTCAGTGGCTTTATCAGTATATCCAAGTCAGTGGTTTTATCAGTATATCCAAGTCAGTGGCTTTAGCAGTATATCCAAGTCAGTGGCTTTAGCAGTATATCCAAGTCAGTGGCTTCAGCATTATATCCAAGTCAGTGGCTTTAGCAGTATATACAAGTCAGTGGCTTTATCAGTATATCCAAGTCAGTGGCTTTATCAGTATATCCAAGTCAGTGGCTTTATCAGTATATCCAAGTCAGTGGCTTTAGCATTATATCCAAGTCAGTGGCTTTATCAGTATTTCCAAGTCAGTGGCTTTATCAGTATATCCAAGTCAGTGGCTTTATCAGTATATCCAAGTCAGTGGCTTTAGCAATATATCCAAGTCAGTGGCTTTATCAGTATATCCAAGTCAGTGGCTTTATCAGTGTATCTAAGCGAATGATCTGTGTCACTTTATAATTTGCATAAAAATGGCACATTTACGGGACGTTAAAGCTCTTAATGGCTTAGACGGTAAACGTAGCCCTTTAACCAGCTTTTTCTTGCCTGACGTTATTGCGACACAGCTTGATTATGTTTCCCGATGTCTCAGTTAGTGAAGAAAAATGGTAAGGTTGTTTTCGGTCAAAGTTATCCTGTAATACTAGTAAGGGAGACTGTTAGCTGCAACTCTTAGAATAATTGGTGCTTACGGTATACTGCTGTAATACTAATTAAATTGTTTGCTATATATTTTTATATTTCAAGAAAGATAATTTATGTTCATTCTTCTATTGTGCAGTGTTAATAAACTGGCAATGCAAATGAGGCCATCAGGGCAATTCAGCTTTTCATGATGAGCTTCGCTCTCACTTGGCCTTCTGCTGTTGGCCATCTCTCTTAAGTGTTGGGGAATTGAGTAGACTTCAAGGGGCCTGTCATCAATGATTTTCAGCGCATCAAATGAGAATTTTCACTCACAGCCACCCTCTCCCGCTCTCTTCCTTTTCTATCGCTCTCTTCCTCTTCTCCTGCTCTCCTCCTCTTCTCACGCTCTCCTCCTCTTCCTCTTCTCTCGCTCTCCTCCTTCTCCCGCTCTCTTCCTCTTCTCACGCTCTCTTCCTCTTCCTCTTCTCTTGCTCTCTTCCTCTTCTCACGCTCTCTTCCTCTTCCTCTTCTCTTGCTCTCTTCCTCTTCTCCTGCTCTCTTCCTCTTCCTCTTCTCTCGCTCTCCTCCTCTTCTCACGCTCTCCTCCTCTTCTCCCGCTCTCTTCCTCTTCCTCTTCTCTCGCTCTCTTCCTCTTCTCATGCTCTCTTCCTCTTCCTCTTCTCACACTCTCTTCCTCTTCTCCCGCTCTCTTCCTCTTCCTCTCCTCCTGCTCTCCTCCTCTTCTCCCGCTCTCTTCCTCTTCTCCCGCTCTCTTCCTCTTCTCACACTCTCTTCCTCTTCCTCTTCTCCCGCTCTCTTCCTCTTCTCCCGCTCTCTTCCTCTTCCTCTTCTCACGCTCTCTTCCTCTTCTCCCGCTCTCTTCCTCTTTGCCCGCTCTCTTCTTCTTCTCTCACTCTCTTCTCCTGCTCTCCTCCTCTTCTCCTGCTCTCCTCCCGCTTCTCCCGCTCTCTCCCTCTTCTCCCGCTCTCTTCCTCTTTGCCCGCTCTCTTCTTCTTCTCTCACTCTCTTCTCCTGCTCTCCTCCTCTTCTTCCGCTCTCTCCCTCTTCTCCCGCTCTCTTCTCCTTCTCTCACTCTCTTCTCCTGCTCTCCTCCTCTTCTCCCGCTCTCTCCCTCTTCTCCCGCTTTCTTCTTCTTCTCTCACTCTCTTCTCCTGCTCTCCTCCTCTTCTCCCGCTCTCTCCCTCTTCTCCCGCTCTCTTCTTCTTCTCTCACTCTCTTCTCCTGCTCTCCTCCTCTTCTCCTGCTCTCCTCCTCTTCTCCCGCTCTCTTCCTCTTCTCTCTGTCCTTTTCCTTTGCATCTCTTCTTTACCCTCTCCCCATCTCTGGAGATTTATGTTGTGTAGCTTGACTACTTTAATCAATCACTTAACATACTTTTAATTTAGAAATGAAGTGACATTGAAAAAACAAGCTGTGCTTCAATCCAGGTCCATCACTGCAAACTTTGTCAATATAGAGAACAAGAGTGGTCCTCAGGGTTAGACGTCTGTAGATCTCTCACTGAAGTCAGAACCCAGTTTGTGATACGTAGAGGTCAGAACCCAGTTTGTGATACGTAGAGGTCAGAACCCAGACAGGAGAGTGTTAGAGGAACATTACATTGATGTAAGCATTACTGTACAGTTAAGACTTAGGAAAGTGTCTAGGTGCTTTGTGTTCAACATCTCTATTCCAACATGGACACAATAGAAAGGCCGAACAGCATGGCTTGCTGTTTGGGGTTTTAGGCTGGGTTTCTGTACAGCACTTTGTGACATCGACTGACGTAAACAGGGCTTTATAAATACATTTGATTGATTGATTGATGTTTGCCAACTGTCCAATTTCACAACTTGGAAGGTTTGTGACAGTGTTACCTTTCAAAAAAAGGTCAACTCTCAACGTTTTATTTGCACCAAGAATGGCAGGAAATCTGTCCGTTTGCACAAGTGGATTCTAAAGGATTTGTAGTTGACATTTTGAGTCGTCAGTCCACTCACATGCAGTTAGTCTGCAAAGTAATACTTGCCCCAAAATCATTTGAAAATTTTAAATGTTAGTCATAATTAGGTATTTGGTCCTACCATTAGATAATAAATATTTTCTCATAGTTTACCTACACTGCAACGCTTAAATCACTGGAAAAGGTCAGTCTATTGTCCTTGCAGTTTAGACACGGTGACCTTGGCCACATGAAACAGACCCGTATACACCAGGCTCACCTGTGTGCTCTGACGCTACTTGTTTTCTGACAGAAGCCTTTCTCCACCAGAGGGCAATGAGCAAGTGTACATTTCCGTGTCTGTTTTACAGAAGCACTTGAGCTGAATTCTCCACGAAAACCATTGTATTGTTTCCATAGGTTACATATTGACTGGACTCCTCGATGCTGTTACATTTTTCAACATTATTCTGCTTGCCGGAGGGGGAAAAAAAGATCATTTCACAGCTTGTGTTGTAAGTGCTGAAGTACGCTGCTACTACTGTAGCTCTGCCTGTCCATGTCCATTGCCCGAGGGACTTGCTGAGAGTCTGGTGCACTCTACAGAAATCTATATCTAACTTGGCAAAGATGGCTGTTTATTCTCCTAAGACCGGCACTGTGGAAAATGGTGGCGTGCCATTCATTTAATACCCTTGCCTGCCGAATCATCCCAAACTCTCATTGGCTGTCAGTCTCAGATTACTCATGACGTACCTTCTCTTAACGTGCTGATACATATTACCTTAATACTGTTGTAACTATAACACTGGACCAATTCCCTCCACAGTGCTGAACGCCTGGAGGGGAATAACCTAGTGATTCCCAGAGCCAAGCAGTGGACAGACGATGACAGCTTCCCCATGAAGGTCCAGCAGCCAGGCCTTAACAGGCCTCCTATGCTCCTCTCAGAGATATCTCTGTGCTGCAGGCAGGGTGGGAACAGCTGGTGTTTGTCTTATCTCCTAGCCTTTGTACCTATTTGCATTATTTCAGCTCCTTGCATAATAGACAGGGTTGCTTTTTTTGGTCGGGCAATTAGGTATTGCAGCATCATGCTGTTCCTCTAAGATTAACTTCCTCCCCCCTCTCTCCCCCTCCCTCACTCCTTCCCCTTTCCTCCATCCCTCCCCCCTCTGTCCCTCCCTCCCCTCTCCCCCTCTCCCGCTCCGTCCCTCCCTCCCCTCTCCCCCGCTCCGTCTCTCCCTTCGCCCCTCTCTCCCTTCCCCCCCCATACAGGCTATACTGTTCATGCGGTGCCTATCTTACCTAGCTCATCAGCTCCCAGCCATGTATTTTCTTTCTGTGTGGACAGCATAGAAAAAAAAAATACTTTTGGATAGATATTGGATAGTAGTTCATGAAAACACACAGTAGCAGAAAGTCTGAAAATGAGAACATGTACAATTTAAAGAGATTTGCTAGTTCAGCTGTCCTGAGGCGAAGGAATGGGGTGAAGCAGCGCGAAGGGGACAGACTGGTTAATAGTTGATTTATACTGAACATTCACATACACTACCAAGGCAATAGCCACGCTTTATCTTTACAGCAGGTGTCTGTGTGTACATAAACAACACTCATCAATGTAGGCGTACCTCATACTCCTTATGACCACATCAAATATTATTTATATTCAACTAGGATCTTTACAGATGCAGCAGTCACACATTTTGCATTAATGATGAGACAACAAGCAAATGTTCTGTTGCAGAGAGCATCTGCATATGTGTACACTGAGTATACAAAACATTAGGAACACCTGCTCTTTCCATGACATAGACTGACCAGGTGAATCCAGGTGAAAGATATGATCCCTTATCGATGTCACTTATTAAATTGACTTCAATCAGTGTAGATGAAGGGGAGGAGACGGGTTAAAGAAGGAATTTTAAGCCTTGAGACAACTGAGACATGGATGTATGTGTGTGTGCCATTCAGAGGGTGACTGGGCAAGACAAAAAAATGCAAGTGCCTTTGAACATTGTATGGTAGTAGGTGCCAGGGGCATCAGTTTGAGTGTGTCGAGAACTACAACGCTGCTGGGTTTTTTCACGCTCAACAGTTTCCCTGTGTGTATCAACAATGGTCCACCATCCAAAGGACATCCAGCCAACTGGACACTTATGTGGGAAACTATTGGAGTCAACATGGGCCAGCATTCCTGTGGAACACTTTGGACGCCTTGTAGTCCATTTCCCCAATGAATTGAGGCTGTTCTGAGGGCAAAAAAGGGAGTGTTCGTAATGTTTTGTACACTCAGTGTACAACGTGTGTGTACTTAGTGCAAAGAATAAAACTGACTGCCATCATTCGAAAATGACACCAATTAGTTATGTATGAGTGTGTGTGTATGCGTTTATGTATATGTGTATGGGTAAACAGCAGAACTACTGCAGTGGAGCTGTAGCATGCTTCCCTCCCTTGCCTGAGAGCAGCCAGTCCCCCAAGTAATCATTTTGTGAGAGATGAATGATATGGAGTGGACGCAGACAGTGGCTTGTCTTGTTAATCCAGCGTTGTCTCTTGGACACAGACATCAGTAGACTACACAAAAGGGTCTAATTAGTGATGAGGGAAAACAACAATGCAGCCATCATAAATTACGCAAGTCTACTTTCCAGTGTGTAACTCTGTCTGCTGTTGCCTGTTCTTCTCTCACTCCTCTTCTCTAGGCAGGCCTCTAAAGACGACGGAAGACTGAACTGTAAATTAAATTAATGTTAGCCTTTTCTCAATCATTCATCATTCCAATAAAATGATTAGAGCCGTTGTAAGTACATCGTTAAAAGCGAAAGCATAATAGACCCATTAAAAAGTCATTAAAGCCATCTCAGCATGAAGGTCTATTCTGTGTGGCGAGGAGAGGCTTTCCTAGATGGAATGGTTCCACTTAGTGCACATCATGTGGATTAGCTCCCTGCTCCTGGATTCATGGGGATGGATTGAGAGGCATCGTCAACAGTTGGCGACAGGGGACAAGTTGTAAATTAGAGAAAAAAATAAATGATGTGAGAATTGACTTAGTTCAGAAGTATAGGACATAAACCATGAAAACTGGGTCAAGAAAGCAGTTTCACTGTCTCTATAGAGGACTGGGTAAAAATAGAAGGTAAAGGTAAACTTTAACATACCTGTTGAGAGCAGGGCAGTTTACAGCTGGTAGACATATTATAAACCTGGTAGTTTGGCTCCTGGTTGCTGATTGGCTGAAAGACGTTGTATATCAGACAACGTACCAGGTGTATGATGCAAATGTACTTGTTTACACTTCTATTTACTTTGGTAACCTGTTTATAATAGCAATAATCCACCTCTGAGGTTTATGTTATATTGTAATGCTTCTGTGTGACGCTGGTGTAGAGGAGTCAGGCGCAGGACAGCTGATAGGAGTCATATAGCAATTTACTCAAAGAATAATTACAATACACGACAAATAAAGCCAAGCCCACAGTACGGACCGCAATACAATAAACAAACATGGGGGAACAGAGGGTTAAATAATGAACAAGTAATTGTGGGATTGAAACCAGGTGTGTAAAACAAGGAAAAACCAATGGAAAATGAAAAGTGGATCGGCGATGGCTAGAAAACCGGTGACGTCGACTGCCGAACGCCGCCCGAACAAGGAGAGGGACCGACTTCGGCGGAAGTCGTGACATATATTGCCAATATACCACGGCTAAGGGCTGTATCCAGACACTCTGCGATACTCGGAATAAAGGTTGAAAATGAATGATAATTCATGGTTTTCAGAGCTTCCGAATGGGTGACATTAGGTTTATCATGTAGGCATGAGAGAAAGAGATTTCATTGTTGTTTTCCTAAACTGCCTTATATCTCTGAGTGACATGATGTATACTGAACAAAAATATAAACACAACATGCAACAATTTAAAAGATTCATATAAGGAAATCAATCAATTGAAATAAATTCATTAGGCTCTAATCTATGAATTTCACATGACTGGGAACACAGAAATGCATTTGTTGGTCACAGATACCTTAAAAACAGTAGGGGCGTGGATCAGAAAACCAGTCAGTATCTGGTGTGACCACCATTTACCTCATGCAGCGCGACACATCTCCTTCACATAGAGTTGATCAGGCTGTTGATTGTGGCCTGTGGAATGTTGTCCCACTCCTCTTCAATGGCTGTGCGATGTTGCTGGATATTGGTGTGAACTGGGACATTTTCAACTTACAGGAACTGTGTACAGATCCTTGCGACATGGGGCTGTGCATTATCATGCTGAAACATAAGGTGATGGCGGTGGATGAATGGCACGACAATGGGCCTCAGGATCTCATCACGGTATCTCTGTGCATTCAAATTGCCATCAGTAAAATGCAATTGTGTTCGTTGTCCGTAGCTTATGCCTTCCCATACCATAACCCCACCTTCACCAAGGGGCTCTCTGTTCACAACGTTGACATCAGCAAACCGCTCGCCCACACAACACCGTACACATGGTCTGTGTTTGTGAGGCCGGTTGGATGTACTGACGAATACTCTAAAACTACATTGGAGGCAACTTATGGCCAACAACTCTGGTGGACATTCCTGCAGTCAGCCTGCCAATTGCACGCTCCCTCAAAACTTGAGACATCTGTGGCATTGTGTTTTGTGACAAAACTGCACATTTTAGTGTGGACTTTTATTGTCCCCAGCACAAGGTGCAGCTGTGTAATGATCATGCTCTTGAATCAGCTTCTTGATATGGATGGATTATCTTGGCATAAGATAAATGCTCGCTAACAGAGATGTAATCAAATTTGTGCAGAACATTTGAGAGAAATAAGCTTTTTTTGTGCGTATGGAACATTTCTAGTATCTTTGATTTCAGCTCAAGAAACATGGGACGAACACTTTACATGTTCCCGTTAATATTCTTGTTCAGTGTAGTAATGGTTAGGTGCTTTTTCAAAGTAGTCTATTTAAATGGAAGATGGCATTAAACAGAGACATGTTTGTTTTCTGATGAGAGAGAGAGAGAGAGAGAGAGAGAGAGAGAGAGAGAGAGAGAGAGAGAGAGAGAGACAGCCTGCCTGCCTAACGAGCTGCTGGGTCATTAAAGACTTAAGCATATCTTATTTAATATGGACCAAGCTGCAACATGGCCATTTTCATTACACTGCAGATGGATGCAGCCTTTTCATCATCACAGGAGGGTTGTTGATCTGTGTCTGTCTCCACCAGGATTTACCCAGCTTCTTCTAAATTATCCTTACAATATGACCATGTCAAGTGTGTATATATGGAACTGGTTCTTCATTTCTACTGGTGTAGATGTGTTGTATGTAGATGTGTTGGTGTGTAGATGTGTTGAGTGTAGATGTGTTGAATGTAGATGTGTTGAGTGTAGATGTGTTGAGTGTAGATGTGTTGAATGTAGATGTGTTGAATGTAGATGTGTAGATGTGTTGAGTGTAGATGTGTAGATGTGTAGATGTGCTGAATGTAGATGTGTTGAATGTAGATGTGTTGAATGTAGATGTGTTGAGTGTAGATGTGTAGATGTGCTGTATGTAGATGTGTTGAGTGTAGATGTGTAGATGTGTAGATGTGTTGAGTGTAGATGTGTTGAGTGTAGATGTGTTGATGTGTAGATGTGTTGAATGTAGATGTGTTGAATGTAGATGTGTAGATGTGTTGAGTGTAGATGTGTTGATGTGTAGATGTGTTGATGTGTAGATGTGTTGAGTGTAGAGGTGTTGATGTGTAAATGTGTTGAATGTAGATGTGTTGAATGTAGATGTGTTGAGTGTAGATGTGTTGAATATAGATGTGTAGATGTGTTGATGTGTAGATGTGTTGGTATGTAGATGTGTTGAGTGTAGATGTGCTGAATGTAGATGTGTTGAATGTAGATTTGTTGAGTGTAGATGTGTTGAATATAGATGTGTAGATGTGTTGATGTGTAGATGTGTTGGTGTGTAGAGTGTAGATGTGCTGAATGTAGATGTGTTGAGCGTAGATGTTTTGATGAGTAGATGTGTTGAATATAGATGTGTAGATGTGTAGATGTGTTGAGTGTAGATGTGCAGATGTGTTGAATGTAGATGTGTTGAGTGTAGATGTGTTGAGTGTAGATGTGTTGAGTGTAGATGTGTAGATGTGTTGGTGTGTAGATGTGTTGAGTGTAGATGTGTTGAGTGTAGATGTGTTGAGTGTAGATGTGTTGATGTGTAGATGTGTTGATGTGTAGATGTGTTGAATGTAGATGTGTTGAATGTAGATGTGTTGAGTGTACATGTGTTGATGTGTAAATGTGTTGAATGTAGATGTGTTGAATGTAGATGTGTTGAGTGTAGATGTGTAGATGTGTTGGTGTGTAGATGTGTAGATGTGTTGGTGTGTAGATGTGTTGAGTGTAGATGTGTTGAGTGTAGATGTGTTGATGTGTAGATGTGTTGAATGTAGATGTGTTGAATGTAGATGTGTTGAGTGTACATGTGTTGATGTGTAAATGTGTTGAATGTAGATGTGTTGAATGTAGATGTGTTGTGTGTAGATGTGTAGATGTGTTGGTGTGTAGATGTGTAGATGTGTTGAGTGTAGATGTGTTGAGTGTAGATGTGTTGATGTGTAGATGTGTTGAATGTAGATGTGTTGGTGTGTAGATGTGTAGATGTGTTGAGTGTAGATGTGTTGATGTGTAGATGTGTTGAATGTAGATGTGTTGAGTGTAGGTGTGTTGAATGTAGATGTGTTGAATGTAGATGTGTTGAGTGTAGATGTGTTGAATATAGATGTGTAGATGTGTTGATGTGTAGATGTGTTGGTATGTAGATGTGTTGAGTGTAGATGTGCTGAATGTAGATGTGTTGAATGTAGATTTGTTGAGTGTAGATGTGTTGAATATAGATGTGTAGATGTGTTGATGTGTAGATGTGTTGGTGTGTAGAGTGTAGATGTGCTGAATGTAGATGTGTTGAGCGTAGATGTTTTGATGAGTAGATGTGTTGAATATAGATGTGTAGATGTGTAGATGTGTTGAGTGTAGATGTGCAGATGTGTTGAATGTAGATGTGTTGAGTGTAGATGTGTTGAGTGTAGATGTGTTGAGTGTAGATGTGTAGATGTGTTGGTGTGTAGATGTGTTGAGTGTAGATGTGTTGAGTGTAGATGTGTTGAGTGTAGATGTGTTGATGTGTAGATGTGTTGAATGTAGATGTGTTGAATGTAGATGTGTTGAGTGTACATGTGTTGATGTGTAAATGTGTTGAATGTAGATGTGTTGAATGTAGATGTGTTGAGTGTAGATGTGTAGATGTGTTGGTGTGTAGATGTGTAGATGTGTTGGTGTGTAGATGTGTTGAGTGTAGATGTGTTGAGTGTAGATGTGTTGATGTGTAGATGTGTTGAATGTAGATGTGTTGAATGTAGATGTGTTGAGTGTACATGTGTTGATGTGTAAATGTGTTGAATGTAGATGTGTTGAATGTAGATGTGTTGAGTGTAGATGTGTAGATGTGTTGGTGTGTAGATGTGTAGATGTGTTGAGTGTAGATGTGTTGAGTGTAGATGTGTTGATGTGTAGATGTGTTGAATGTAGATGTGTTGGTGTGTAGATGTGTAGATGTGTTGAGTGTAGATGTGTTGATGTGTAGATGTGTTGAATGTAGATGTGTTGAGTGTAGGTGTGTTGAATGTAGATGTGTTGAATGTAGATGTGTTGGTGTGTAGATGTGTAGATGTGTTGAGTGTAGAGGTGTTGATGTGTAAATGTGTTGAATGTAGATGTGTTGAATGTAGATGTGTTGAGTGTAGATGTGTTGAATATAGATGTGTAGATGTGTTGATGTGTAGATGTGTTGGTATGTAGATGTGTTGAGTGTAGATGTGCTGAATGTAGATGTGTTGAATGTAGATTTGTTGAGTGTAGATGTGTTGAATATAGATGTGTAGATGTGTTGATGTGTAGATGTGTTGGTGTGTAGATGTGTTGAGTGTAGATGTGCTGAATGTAGATGTGTTGAGCGTAGATGTTTTGATGAGTAGATGTGTTGAATATAGATTTGTAGATGTGTAGATGTGTTGAGTGTAGATGTGCAGATGTGTTGAATGTAGATGTGTTGAGTGTAGATGTGTTGAGTGTAGATGTGTTGAGTGTAGATGTGTAGATGTGTTGGTGTGTAGATGTGTTGAGTGTAGATGTGTTGAGTGTAGATGTGTAGATGTGTTGGTGTGTAGATGTGTTGAGTGTAGATGTGTTGAGTGTAGATGTGTTGATGTGTAGATGTGTTGAATGTAGATGTGTTGAATGTAGATGTGTTGAGTGTACATGTGTTGATGTGTAAATGTGTTGAATGTAGATGTGTTGAATGTAGATGTGTTGAGTGTAGATGTGTAGATGTGTTGGTGTGTAGATGTGTAGATGTGTTGAGTGTAGATGTGTTGAGTGTAGATGTGTTGATGTGTAGATGTGTTGAATGTAGATGTGTTGAATGTAGATGTGTAGATGTGTTGAGTGTAGATGTGTAGATGTGTGGATGTGTGGATGTGTTGAATGTAGATGTGTTGTGTTGATGTGTAGATGTGTTGAGTGTACATGTGTTGAATGTACATGTGTTGAGTGTAGATGTGTCGTGTGTAGATGTGTTGTATGTACATGTGTTGAGTGTAGATGTGTTGAGTGTAGATGTGTCGTGTGTAGATGTGTCGTGTGTAGATGTGTTGATATGTAAATGTGTTGAGTGTAGATGTGTTGTGTGTAGGTGTGTCGTGTGTAGATGTTGTTTGTTGCGTAATTTATACTAATATCTGTGACTCATCGTTTGTGTCATAATCAGGTTCCGCAGGATGAAAAGTCATCGATGGATGAAGCAGCTAATGGATGAAGCGGATAATGGATGAAGCGGCTAATGGATGAAGCGGCTAATGGATGAAGCGGCTAATGGATGAAGCGGCTAATGGATGAAGCGGCTAATGGATGAAGCAGCTAATGGATGAAGCAGCTAATGGATGAAGCAGCTAATGGATGAAGCAGCTAATGGATGAAGCAGCTGTTTTAATCAAAGTGAAATATTGACTAGTGGTGGATCAAAACTGTGGTGCCATTTCTACCTACAACAGGTTTTGTTTTTGTTTCTAAAAACCTAATTTGAGGATGAGCACAGCTCCTACCTGTCTTCATAGCTGTATCACTAGAGCTTGTATTTTCTATAACGAGTATTTCTGCTCTAAGCTTCTGTTCCGTAATGCAATCCAGTTCAGTTGAGTCTGTTCAGTTTGAGTAGTAGTGTGTTTTCCTGTAGGGGGCACTGTGGGCATCCAGTCTCAGTTATGTACAGTAGAAGCAATGGGCTGCTCTGAGCAGCAGTCTTCAAACAAAGTTTTCCTGTTTGTGAAGAGCACCATTGTTTCTGAGGAACATGACTGAATGCCTGTGCTAATTGGAAAGTGGCTTAAAACGGGTAATAGGTTTATTAATATGTGATTGCATCTTAAGGTCTTTAATAAACAATCAAGTGCGCAATAGACTGGTTAATTTGATAAGGGGACGATAAACGTTTTATTCACCGCACCTCTGGGACAACAATGTCTTTTAGCTGAGCATCCCCAGAGGTCCTCCATCAATCATAGCAAAAGCCCCGGTGCTGCTCACGCTTAAGCTGTTCAATTTGTACACTACTATTTACTGTTTGACTGTATATGTACTGGCATGCACCCTCCAATTTGATAATAGAAGGATAGAAGTTCTAATGTAGAGTTTATACTGGTCAATTAGATATTTACAGTAGGACTACTGTGGCTATTGGAGTTGTTTTGATTACGTCCTTGGATGTGGCAGATAATATAGTTTATATAGAGTGAAAAAAAACAAACCAGATAAATGCTTTGACCATGACTCTCTGTCTTTACAATGTAAAGAAATGAAATGCATTTAGCCCAAAGAACAGAAACCATACCTGGTTCAGCATTGGTCCACTGCTGTGTGATACTGATTAAATAGCACTGCTGAACGCCATTAATGAAAGCAGTCACTTGTTTGCTAGAAGGTTCTACCTGAGTATTTCAATGCTAAGACAGTGTGCATGTGAAGCTTGGTATGAACAATATCTCTCTTTCTTTCTTTCTCTCTCTCTCTCTCTCTCTCTCTCTCTCTCTCTCTCTCTCTCTGTCTCACTCACTCACTTGCACTTTCAATATGTCACCCATTTTAATGTGGTCCCCCAAAACTATTTTCAGGAAAATCCACAAGCCATCATGGGCTGTGCGGAGGGCGTAATATCATTTCCGATGGGTAAATGTTTTTCATTTCCTAGTGCTGCTGCAAGGTAGTTAAATAAAACCTTCTGTCGTTATATTAGTGTTTCCTCACCTCGCTCTCCCTCAAGCACCATCTCAACCTGATATGTTAGCAAGCAGCTCTCAAGTTTCTGAAGTACTCAGACACCCCTGGACATTTTTTGCCACCATTTGAGGAGTTCAACCTGATTATTAACTAAAGGCTAGCTGGCAGGGAGAGAGAGAGAGGTGGGTGGGTGGGCTGGCAGTGAGAGAGAGAGAGAGGTGGTTGGGCTGGCAGGGAGAGAGAGAGAGAGAGAGAGAGAGAGGTGGGTGGGTGGGTGGGCTGGCAAAGAGAGAGAGAGAGAGAGAGAGAGGTGGTTGGGCTGGCAGGGATTTAGTGAGAGAGAGAGAGAGAGAGAGAGAGAGAGAGAGAGAGAGAGAGAGAGAGAGAGAGAGAGAGGTGGGTGGGTGGGCTGGGAGAGAGAGAGGTGGGTGGATGGGCTGGCAGAGAGAGAGGTGGGTGGGTGGGCTGGCAGAGAGAG
The DNA here is from genome assembly GCA_030435695.1 of Brachymystax lenok tsinlingensis. Lineage (NCBI taxonomy): Eukaryota > Metazoa > Chordata > Actinopteri > Salmoniformes > Salmonidae > Brachymystax > Brachymystax lenok. Next base: position 45,833,779 of record CM059792.1, on the reverse strand, counting down.
AGGTGGGTGGGTGGGCTGGGAGAGAGAGAGGTGGGTGGGTGGGTGGGCTGGGAGAGAGAGAGAGAGAGAGAGAGAGAGAGAGAGAGAGAGAGAGAGAGAGAAATTGTTCATACCAAGCGAGAGAGAGAGATTAAATTAAACAAACCTCATCAGGAGGAATTGGCTATCCAAAATGGGGATATGTGGAGAAATCACTTTGCAAACCTCTACAGCAATATAACAAAGAGCCCAGAACAAAAAGATATACAAGAAAAATTACAAATCCTTGAATGAGCAGTCAAAGACTATCAGAATCCTGTGGATACCCCAATTACAGAAGAAGAATTATTGGAAAAACTATGCACTCTCCAACCAAAAAGGCCTGTGGTGCTGATGGTATTTTAAATGAAATGATCAAATATACAGACCACAAATTCAAATTGGCTATACTCAAACTCTTCAACATTATCCTCACTGCAGGTATTTTCCCCAATATTTGGAACCAGGATGTCACGACTTCCACTGAAGTCGGTCCATCTCCTGGTTAGAGCGGCTCCCGGCGGTCGACGTCACCGGAGTTCTAGCCACCACCGATCCATTTCTCATTTTCTGTTTGTCTTGTCTCATTTCACACCTGGTTCACATTACCCTAAATGTATGTGTTATTTAATTCCTCTGTTCCCCCCTGGGTTTAGTCCGTGATTGTTTCCTGTATTGTGGCTCCGTGTTGAGTGAGCAGGTGTATGACTACTTGGGTAGTATTTTGGTGTCCTTTATTAAAGGAGTTTTGCCTTACTCTGTTTCCTGCGGTTGATTCCGGAAGACCTGCATTCAAGAGCCCTCTCAGAATCACAGACCTTTTAAATGGAATCAGCAGGAGAACACAGCCCTCCTCTTCATGTAGAGGAGCTCGTCCAGCAGCACGCGACCATGCTTCAACATCTCGGCTCAGCCATGGATCGCGTGCTGCTGACCCTGGAGCGATTCGAGAGAGGAGGACTGCCAGCACCTCTACCTTCACCACCGTCTACCCCACTGGTTACCCCTCCTTCACCTGGTCCCAGTGGGATTAGGCTCTCACTCCCGAGGGAGTATGATGGGACGGCTGCCGGGTGCCAGGGGTTCTTGCTCCAGCTGGAGCTCTACCTGGCGACCGCCCACCTGGCTCCTTCGGGATGCGAGAGCGTTTCCGCCCTCGTTTCCTGTTTATCTGGGAAAGCGTGGGCCAACGCCGTATGGGGAGAGGATGACGCGGCGTTGGACCACTATGAGGAGTTCACTCGCCGTTTCTGGGTGGTTTTCTACCATCCACCGGAGGGGAGAGCGGTGGGTGAACGCCTTTTCCACTTAAGTTGAACGAGTTCTCTTCACGTTTCAATGGACAATTGGAGGCTCTATATTCTAATTATAACACGCCAACCTAACAAAAGAACCATGGATTGTCTTCGTTGGACACTTGGGAAGCCCTCAGCAGAAGTTCTTCAACAGGTAATAGATTTTTTTTGCTGTGAAATGTGTTATGTGTGAACCGTGGAGGCTTATGTTGGGTGCTACCCTCAAACAATCAAATGTGGTGCTTTCGCCGTAAAGCCTTTTTGAAATGATGACTATGAATCACTTGTATATTGATGCATGTTTAATAATTCAACTTTTGGATTTTGAATTTGGCGCCTTGCAATTCACCTGGTATGTGTCGGGAGTGGGGCGCTCCCTAAGAAGTTAAGACAGGGGACGAGGAGCGCGCAGGATTTCGCCCAGGACTTCCTTACCCTGGCCGCGGGCGCGGGATGGAATGAGCGGGTCCTGATCGACCATTTCCGGTGCAGTTTGCGGGAGGACGTCCGTCGGAGCTGGCCTGCAGGGACACAACACTCACTCTGGACCAACTGGTGGACATGTCCATTTGACTGGATAACCTGGTGGCTACCCGTGGACGTCCGGATCGGGGCCTGTTAATTCCATCCTCCAGCGTCTCCGCAGGGGGACTGGAGGAGGAGCCATTCCCTGCACCAGCTGTGGCCGCAGAGGACACACTGCTGGCCAGTGTTGGGGGGGTTCTTCAGGGAGTCGAGGAGGCAGGCAGAGCACTGTTGTGTCACCCCAGCACCAAACTCACCCAGAGCCCCCTGTTGCTCACATGTTTTTGTTGGTAGAGTTTACTGAGTGTTCCCTGCATTCCCAGCATAAGGCGCTAGTAGATTCAGGTGCAGCTGGGATAATTTTATTGACCATATTTTTGCCCGTAGGTTAGGGATCCCCATTGTGTCTCTTGATGTTCCTTTCCCTGTGCATGCCCTAGATAGTCAACCCTTGGTGTCAGGGCTGATTTGGGAGGCCACAGCTCCACTAAGTATGGTGACGCAGGGGGGTCATGAGGAGCGTATCAGTCTTTTCCTTATTGATTCTCCTGCATTTCCTGTGGTGCTGGGCCTACCCTGGTTGGCCTATCATGACTCCAATATTTCGTGGCAACAGAGGGCTCTCAAGGGGTGGTCACGAGAGTGCTCGGGGAGGTGTGTAGGTGTTTCTATCGGTGCAACTACGGTGGAGAGGTCTCCACCGTGCACATCCCCTCAGAATATGCCAATTTGGCTCTCGCCTTCTGTAAGAAGAGGGCGACTCAATTACCACCCCATCGACGAGGGGATTGTGCGATAAATCTCCTGGTAGATGTAGCACTTCCCATGAGTCACGTGTATCCTCTGTCACAGGAGGAGACGGCAGCTATGGAGGCATATGTTGCCGAATCTCTGGGACAGGGATACATTCGGCCCTCCACGTCACCTGCCTCCTCGAGTTTCTTTTTTGTGAATATATATATATATATATATATGTGTATATACTGTACTCCATACCATCTACTGCATCTTGCCTATGCCGGTCAGCCATCGCTCATCCATATATTTATATGTACATACTCGTATTCATTCCTTTACTCTTGTGTGTATAAGGTAGTTGTTGTGAATTTGTTAGATTACTTGTTAGATACTACTGCATGGTCGGAACTAGAAGCACAAGCATTTCGCTACACTCGCATTAACATCTGCTAACCATGTGTATGTGACAAATAAAATACAATTTGATTTGATTTGATGGAGGTCTGCGCCCGTGTATTGATTATTGAGGTATCAATCAGATCACTGTGAGGTACAGTTACCCGCTACCTCTCATAGCCAGTGTGATCGAGTCAATACACGGGGCACGCTTCTTCACAAAACTGGATCTCAGGAGCGCTTACAATCTGGTGCGTATCCGCGAGGGAGACGAGTGGAAGACAGCATTTAGTACCACCTCAGGGCACTATGAGTATCTCGTCATGCCGTACGGGTTGATGAATGCTCCATCAGTCTTCCAATCCTTTGTAGACGAGATCTTCAGGGACCTGCTTGGTTCAGGGTGTATTGGTGTATATCAATGACATATTGATATACTCCGCTACACGCACCGAGCATGTCTCTCTGGTGCGCAGAGTGCTTGGTCGACTGTTGGAGCATGACCTGTACGTCAAGGCTGAGAAGTGTTTATTCTTCCGTCTCTTTCCTAGGATATCGCATTTCCACGTCCGGGGTGGAGATGGAGAGTGACCGCATTTCCGCTGTGAGTAATTGGCCGACCAACCACGGTAAAGGAGATGCAGCGGTTCTTAGGGTTTGCCAACTACTACCGGAGGTTTATCCGGGGCTTCGGGCAAGTAGCGGCTCCCATTACCTCACTGCTGAAGGGGGGACCGGTGCGACTGCGTTGGTCAGCTGAGGCGGACAGGGCTTTTGGTCACCTGAAGGCTCTGTTTACCTCGGCCCCCGTGCTGGCTCATTCGGATCTCTCTCTGGCATTCATACTTGAGGTGGACGCGTCCGAGGCTGGGATAGGAGCTGTGCTGTCTCAACGCTCGGGTACGCCACCAAAACTCAGCCCCTGTACTTTTTTTTCTAAGGAGCTCAGCCCGGCGGAGAAAAACTATGATGTGGGGGACAGGGAGCTGTTGGCTGTCGTGAAGGCTCTGAAGGCGTGGAGACATTGGCTTGAGGGGGCTAAACACCCTTTTCTCATCTGGACTGACCACCTTAATCTGGAGTACATCCGGGCGGCGAGGAGACAAGTTAAGGTGGGCAGGCAAGGTGAGCCATGTTTTTCACACGTTTTGATTTTACGCTATCCTTCAGACCAGGTTCCCAGAACGTGAAAGCAGACTCACTGTCCCGGTTGTATGACACAGAGGAGCGGTCCGTCGATCCCACTCCTATACTTCCTGCCTCTTGGTGGCACCGGTGGAATGGGAGCTGGACGTGGATATCGAGCAGGCGGTGCGTACAAAGCCCACTCCCCCCTCAGTGTCCCGCTAGGCGTATGCACGTTCCGTCCGCTGTCCGTGACCGTCTGATCGTTTGGGCTCACACATCACCCTACTCTGGTCATCCAGGCATCGGCCGGATAGTGCGCTGTCTTAGTGAGAAATACTGGTGGCCCACCTTAGCTAAGGACGTGAGGGTTTATGTTTCCTCCTGCTCAGTGTGCGCTCAGTACAAGGCGCCTAGGCACCTGCCCAGAGGGAAATTACAACCCCTACTCGTTCCACAGCGGCTGTGGTCACACCTGTCGGTGGATTTCGTGACAGATCTTCCACCGTCACAAGGTAAAACAACGATCCTGGTTGTTGTGGATCGGTTTTCAAAGTCCTGTCGCTTCCTTCCTTTGCCCGGTCTCCCTACGGCTCTACAGACCGCGGAGGATCTGTGTGGTGTGGAAGGCGTTCATGGAGCATCTGGGGGTCTCGGTCAGCCTTACCTCAGGATTTCACTCCAAGAGCAACAGGCAGGTGGAACGAGTCAACCAAGATGTGGGTACGTTTCTGAGGTAGTATTGTCAGGACCGGCCCGGGGGAGTGGGTGGTGTTCATTCCCTGGGCAGAGATGGCCCAGAACTCACTCCGCCACTCCTCTACTAACCTGTTCCCATTTCAATGTGTGCTAGGGTATCAGCTGGTTCTGGCACCGTGGCATCAGAGCCAGACCGAGGCTCCTGCGGTGGACAAATGGTTTAGGCGCTCGGAGGAGATCTGGGAAGCCACCCACGTGCACCTGCAATGAGCCGTGAGGAGGCAGAAGGCGAGCGCCGACCGCCACCGCAGTGAGGCCCCGGTGTTTGCACCAGGGGACAGGGTCTGGCTCTCGATCCGAAGCCTGCCCCTCTGCCTGCCCCTCTGCCTGCCCTGCCTTTCAAAGCCCTGAGGAGACTGAACAAGGTTTGTTATAGGTTACAGCTTCCCCCAGACTACCGTATTAACCCCTCGTTCCATGTGTCTCTCCTCAGGCTGGTGGTGGCTGGTACGTTCCAGGGACCTGAGGTTCTGGAGGTCCATCCGCCCCCTCTGGACTCTATCATGGACTATCATGGACTCAAGGCGTCGGGCAGGGGGCCTTCAGTACCTCGTGGAGTGGGAGGGGTATGGTCCAGGAGGACATCCTGGATCCTTCGCTGCTGCGGGAATTTCACCGCCTCCATCCGGATCGCCCTGCGCCTCGTCCTCCGGGTCGTCCCCGAGACCGTGTCGGCGCACTGCTGGAGCCACCCGTAAAGGGGTTACTGTCACGACTTCCGCTGAAGTCGGTCCCTCTCCTGGTTCGAGCGGCTACCGGCGGTCGACGTCACCGGAGTTCTAGCCACCACCGATCCATTTCTAATTTTTTGTTTGTCTTGTCTCATTTCACACCTGGTTCACTTTACCCTAATTGTATGTGTTATTTAATTCCTCTGTTCCCCCCTGGGTTTAGTCCGTGATTGTTTCCTGTATTGTGGCTCCGTGTTGAGTGAGCAGGTGTATGACTACTTGGGTAGTATTTTCGTGTCCTTTATTAAAGGAGTTTTGCCTTACTCTGTTTCCTGCGATTGATTCTGGAAGACCTGCATTCAAGAGCCCTCACACAGGGATTGATCACACCAATCTATAAAAATGGAGACAAATTTGACCCAAACAATTACGGAGGAATTTGCGTTAACAGCAACTTGGGGAAAATTCTCTGCAGTATTATAAATAACAGACTACATCATTTCCTTGACGAACACAACGTCCTGAGCAGAAGCCAGATTGGATTTCTAAAAGAGTATTGTACAACAGACCACATTTACACCCTCCACAATATAATTGACAAACAAGTCAACCAAAACAAAGGCAAAATCTACTCGTGTTTTGTAGATTTCAAGAAAGCATTTGATTCAATTTGGCACGAAGGTCTTTTTTATAAACTAATAGAAAGTGGCATTGGAGTGAAAACGAATGATGTTATTAAATCAATGTACACTAAAAACAAATGTGCGGTTAAAATTGGCAACAAGCAAACAGACTTCTTCTCTCAGGGACGTGGAGTGAAACAGGGCTGCCCAATAAGTCTAACACTATTTAACATCTACATTAATGAATTGGCAAAAACATTAGAAGAATCGGCAGCACCTGGTATCACCCTACACAACACTGAAATCAAGTGTCTGCTGTACACAGATGACCTGGTGCTGCTGTCTCCCACTAAAGAGGGGTTACAGCAGCACCTAGATCGTCTCCACAGGTTCTGTCAGACCTGGGCTCCGACCGCTAATCACAGGTTCTGACTGTTAACCTAAAAAACACTAATATAATGATATTCCAAAAAAGGTCAGGAAATCAGGATGATAAATATAAATTCTATTTGGACACAGTTCTATTAGAACACACCAAAAACTACACATATCTAGGACTAAATATCAGCAACACAGGTAGCTTTCACATGGCTGTGAATGAGCTGAGAGACAAAGCAAGAAGAGCATTCTATGCCATTAAAAGAAACATTAAAAATCGAAATTCCAATTAGAATCTGGCAAAAAATGTTCCAATCATTTATAGAACCAATTGCTCTATACGGCAGCGAAGTATGGGGTCCAATCTCTAGCAATGAATTTACCAAATGGGACAAACATCCAATCGAAATACTGCATGCAGAGTTTTGCAAGACTGTATTGCAAGTGCAAAGAAAAACTCCAAACAACACATGTAGAGCAGAACTGGGCCAATACTCCCTCCTCATTCTAATAGAAAAAAGAGTCATCAAATGTTATAACCATCTAAAAACAAGTGACCCCAAAATCCATCACACAGCTCTACAATGTCAAGAGATGAAACAAGAGAAGAGTCCCCTCAGCCAGCTGGTTCTGAGGCTCAGTTCACTAACCCAAACCAACCCCATAGAGCCTCAGGACAGCACTCAGAAAATCTGGCCCAACCAAATCTTCACAAAACATCAATAAAAATATATCACCTATTGGAAAGACACCACAAAAAATAAAAGTAAACTTCAGTGCTATTTGGCTCTAAACAGACAGTACATGGTGTTAGAACATCTGACCACTGTGACTGATAGAAAATTGAGGAAAACACTGACTAGGTTCAGACTCAGTGAGCACAGTCTGGCTATAGAGACCGGTCGTCACAGACAAACCTGGCTGCCCAGAGAGGACAGTCTGGCTATAGAGACCTGTCATCACAGACAAACCTGGCTGCCCAGAGAGGACAGGCTGTGCTCACTCTGCTCCAGGGGAGAGGTAGAGACAGAGCTGCATATCCTATTACACTGTGACAAATACTCAGACCTAAGAGAATATTTCTTTCCCAAAATTATAATTCAATACAAAGAATTTGAAACTATAAAATATGAAGAAAAAATCTAATATTTATTGGGTGAAAAGCCAAAATGTGCAGTTTTGGCAGCCAAATATGTGTCCTCCTGCCACAACCTGAGGGACAGCCAGTGAAAAGTGTAATGTAATGTGGATAATATTTCCCATCTTGTTTTGTTTTGTCATGTGTCTTCTCAGTCATGTTGACACTGCTCTACTACCATTACTTTAATGTATTGTTGTTCTCATTAATACTGTTGTTGTAGTTGTTGTTAATGGTAATGTCCACTACTACTACTATTAATATTGTTGTTGTAGTTGTTGTTAATGGTAATGTCCACTACTACTACTATTAATATTGTTGTTGTAGTTGTTGTTAATGGTAATCCCATGTCCACTACTACTACTATTAATATTGTTGTTGTAGTTGTTGTTAATGGTAATGTCCACTACTTCTACTATTAATATTGTTGTTGTAGTTGTTGTTAATGGTGATCCCATGTCCACTACTACTACTATTAATATTGTTGTTGTAGTTGTTGTTAATGGTAATGTCCACTACTACTACTATTAATATTGTTGTTGTAGTTGTTGTTAATGGTAATCCCATGTCCACTACTACTACTATTAATATTGTTGTTGTAGTTGTTGTTAATGGTAATCCCATGTCCACTACTACTACTATTAATATTGTTGTTGTAGTTGTTGTTAATGGTAATCCCATGTCCACTACTACTACTATTAATATTGTTGTTGTAGTTGTTGTTAATGGTAATCCCATGTCCACTACTACTACTATTAATATTGTTGTTATAGTTGTTGTTAATGGTGATCCCATGTCCACTACTACTACTATTAATATTGTTGTTGTAGTTGTTGTTAATGGTAATCCCATGTCCACTACTACTACTATTAATACTGTTGTTGTAGTTGTTGTTAATGGTAATCCCATGTCCACTACTACTACTATTAATATTGTTGTTGTAGTTGTTGTTAATGGTAATCCCATGTCCACTACTACTACTATTAATATTGTTGTTGTAGTTGTTGTTAATGGTGATCCCATGTCCACTACTACTACTATTAATATTGTTGTTGTAGTTGTTGTTAATGGTGATCCCATGTCAACTACTACTACTATTAATATTGTTGTTGTAGTTGTTGTTAATGGTGATCCCATGTCCACTACTACTACTATTAATATTGTTGTTGTAGTTGTTGTTAATGGTAATCCCATGTCCACTACTACTACTATTAATATTGTTGTTGTAGTTGTTGTTAATGGTAATCCCATGTCCACTACTACTACTATTAATATTGTTGTTGTAGTTGTTGTTAATGGTGATCCCATGTCCACTACTACTACTATTAATATTGTTGTTGTAGTTGTTGTTAATGGTGATCCCATGTCAACTACTACTACTATTAATATTGTTGTTGTAGTTGTTGTTAATGGTGATCCCATGTCCACTACTACTACTATTAATATTGTTGTTGTAGTTGTTGTTAATGGTAATCCCATGTCCACTACTACTACTATTAATATTGCTGTTGGGCCCAACATTTATTTATATATGCACAATAAGGAATCTGATTTAACTACCAACTGTCAGCAAATATACTGTACATTCGATTGGTGGTGCTCATTGCATTTTCTCTCCAAAACACAGGATCTATGTTGCATGTGGTTCACTCACGTACCGGCAACTGTATGTTTTAAGACAACGAGATACATACTGAATTCATAACAGTGTTGGTGTGTTAATGGGCTGTCCAAAGGGGGCCTCCTGTGTTATGTTCTATTCTGTTGGGTTTTACCACTCAGGCCATCCATACTCACTAGTCCTCTCTCCTCTCTCTCTCGTCTACTCACTAGTGCTCTCTCCTCTCTCTCTACTCACTAGTCCTCTCTCCTCTCTCTCTCTCTACTCACTAGTCCTCTCTCCTCTCTCTCTACTCACTAGTCCTCTCTCTTCTCTCTCTCTCTACTCACTAGTCCTCTCTCCTCTCTCTCTCTCTACTCACTAGTCCTCTCTCCTCTCTCTCTCTCTACTCACTAGTCCTCTCTCCTCTCTCTCTACTCACTAGTCCTCTCTACTCTCTCTCTCTCTACTCACTAGTCCTCTCTCCTCTCTCTCTACTCACTAGTCCTCTCTCCTCTCTCTCTCGTCTAATCACTAGTCCTCTCTCCTCTCTCTCTACTCACTAGTCCTCTCTCCTCTCTCTCTCCTCACTAGTCCTCTCTCCTCTCTCTCCTCTCTACTCACTAGTCCTCTTTCCTCTCTCTCTCGTCTACTCACTAGTCGTCTCTCCTCTCTCTCTACTCACTAGTCCTCTCTCCTCTCTCTCTACTCACTAGTCCTCTCTCCTCTCTCTCCTTTCTACTCACTAGTCCTCTTTCCTCTCTCTCTCGTCTACTCACTAGTCCTCTCTCCTCTCTCTCTACTCACTAGTCCTCTCTCCTCTCTCTCTACTCACTAGTCCTCTCTCCTCTCTCTCCTCTCTACTCACTAGTCCTCTTTCCTCTCTCTCTCGTCTACTCACTAGTCCTCTCTCCTCTCTCTCTACTCACTAGTCCTCTCTCCTCTCTCTCTACTCACTAGGCCTCTCTCCTCTCTCTCTACTCACTGGTCCTCTCTCCTCTCTCTCCTCTCTACTCACTGGTCCTCTCTCCTACTCACTGGTCCTCTCTCCTCTCTCTCTCCTCTCTACTCACTAGTCCTCTTTCCTCTCTTTCTCCTCTCTACTCACTGGTCCTCTCTCCTACTCACTAGTCCTCTTTCCTCTCTCTCTACTCACTGGTCCTCTCTCCTCTCTCTCTCCTCTCTACTCACTGGTCCTCTCTCCTACTCACTAGTCCTCTTTCCTCTCTCTCTCCTCTCTACTCACTGGTCCTCCCTCCTACTCACTAGTCCTCTTTCTTCTCTCTCTCCTCTCTACTCACTAGTCCTCTTTCCTCTCTCTCTCCTCTCTACTCACTGGTCCTCTCTCCTACTCACTGGTCCTCTCTCCTCTCTCTCTCCTCTCTACTCACTAGTCTTCTCTCCTCTCTCTCTCCTCTCTACTCACTGGTCCTCTCTCCTACTCACTAGTCCTCTTTCCTCTCTCTCTCCTTTCTACTCACTAGTCCTCTCTCCTCTCTCTCTCCTCTCTCTCCTCTCTACTCACTAGTCTTCTCCCCTCTCTCTCTCCTCTCTCCTCACTAGTCCTCTCTCTCTCCTCTCTACTCACTGGTCCTCTCTCCTCTCTCTCCTCTCTCCTCACTAGTCTTCTCTCCTCTCTCTCTCCTCTCTCCTCACTAGTCCTCTCTCCTCTCTCTCTCCTCTCTCTCCTCTCTACTCACTAGTCTTCTCTCCTCTCTCTCTCCTCACTAGTCCTCTCTCCTCTCTCTCTCCTCTCTACTCACTGGTCCTCTCTCCTCTCTCTCCTCTCTACTCACTAGTCTTCTCTCCTCTCTCCTCTCTCCTCACTAGTCCTCTCTCCTCTCTCTCTCCTCTCTCCTCACTAGTCCTCTCTCCTCACTAGTCCTCTCTCCTCTCTCTCTCCTCTCTCTCCTCTCTACTCACTAGTCCTCTCTCCTCTCTCTCTCCTCACTAGTCCTCTCTCCTCTCTCTCTCCTCTCTCCTCACTAGTCCTCTCTCCTCTCTTTGTCCTCTCTCCTCACTAGTCCTCTCTCCTCTCTGTTTCCTCTCTACTCACTAGTCCCAACCACATGATTCTCTTTTCCCGTACATTAGAGCTATTTGATAACCATGACGCTGATACTGCACAGCGTTATTCGATTTGTTACAGGAACCACAACTTAATTAATGGCCTCCTATCATTTTGTCATCTGTTTTCGATTTGCAGCATTACCAATACATTCTCAAATGCTATAACCAATTTATGCAGTATTTCTTGCAAATTCATGATAACAGCCCTAAAGCAGTAAATTGGTACAAAACATGTTGTTATATAATCACTGGACACACATGTTTTCCCTGGGGTTGTACAGATTATGCATCCTCAGCACCTGGGGGATTTGAGGACATTCATTGCAAGCCCAGAGGTTGTTCATCATTCAGCTGAAGAACCTTCCGGTGGACTTGCATATCGTTTGTTAAATATGTAGGTTGTCCTACACCACAATCAATATTCTTAATATCAATTTTACCGCTTAGCAATCTGTGACCAACCATGTGCTTGAGGTTGAAATAAAACCAATGATTAAAAGCTGTAAAAGATTGATTCCATGATCACGCATGGTTATTCCGTGATTTTACCCAAAGAACACTTAGAGTGGAGGCATCTCTCTTGTGCGTACACATATCAGTCAGCTGATTTAGTGTCTTGTCAATGAATGGTATATCTCAGTTCCATCATGGTGTGAGGGAGGGGGATATACTGTACAGTAGGCAAGGATGCCTTGGAAAAATACTTAGTCTTTCTAAGGTAAAATGTGCTGCAGAATCGCAGCATTTGAATCAGAGATATAGCGACTTCACTAATAGAAAGTTAGATGCTGTCCTTGGCTATAAACGGAATACATCCTTGTCTATCACCTTGAAAATCTCCTGACACTTGTGAAAATGCACATGGGCACTGAGACCTGAGGTTTGCGTATAGATCTTCAGAACGTGGGCTTCTGTTTCAAGTTCATGGCCAGAAGGTCAATTTACCAAAAATTGAATTCTCTCCTGGGTCGGAGGTCAGCCCTTCCATTCCCTCTCACCCTGGCTCAGTGAAATTGTCTTGGTGTGGTAGCAAATACAGCAGGTGGTTCGTTGAGCTGATTGGCCCAGAGGAGACACAGAAAGGCAAGCAACGATTATGTTTCCCTCTCTGTTGCTGCTGGCTGCTCTCCTGCCACTTACCGTAGCAATCATACACTATCCAGCCGTTTGACTGCATGTGTCATCTCACCTGGCTTCCCAGGGCATGGAACACAGGAAGCCCCTTGTGCAGCGGGGGCTCAGACAGTCATGCTGGGTTTTATATCACAGGGTTAGGGACGATGTGTCCCATTGAAGAAATCAAACCATTACAAATATGGAGGCTGATGTTTTGAAGGGGAAAGGTCCCTTGATATCGTGGACTGTCTGCGTTCACATGTTAGCTCTGTTCATATGTAAGAAGATTACATTTGATTATATGTATGCTTTATTGAGGAAAAACATTTTATACATGTGATATTTGGTTGTCCCACCTAGCTACCTTAAGATGAATGCACTAACTATAAGTCACTCAGGATAAGAGTGTCTGCTAAATGACTATAATGTGTTATGTACAGTGAGGGAAAAAAGTATTTGATCCCCTGCTGATTTTGTATGTTTGTCCACTGACAAAGAAATGATCAGTCTATAATTTTAATGGTAGGTTTATTTGAACAGTGAGAGACAGAATAACAACAAAAAAATCCAGAAAATCACGTGAAAAATGTTATAAATGGAATTGCAGGGAAATAAGTATTTGACCCCTCTGCAAAACATGACTTGGTACTTGGTACGAGGCTGACGTTTGGCAACTCGAACCTTCAGCTCCCTCCACAGATTTTCTATGGGATTAAGGTCTGGAGACTGGCTAGCCCACTCCAGGACCTTAATGTGCTTCTTCTTGAGCCACTCCTTTGTTGCCTTGGCCGTGTGCTTTGGGTCATTGTCATGCTGGAATACCCATCCACGACCCATTTTCAATGCCCTGGCTGAGGGAAGGAGGTTCTCACCCAAGATTTGACGGTACATGGCCCCGTCCATCGCCCCTTTGATGCGGTGAAGTTGTCCTGTCCCCTTAGCAGAAAAACACCCCTAAAGCATAATGTTTCCACCTCCATGTTTGACGGTGGGGATGGTGTACTTGGGGTCGTAGGCAGCATTTCTCCTCCTCCAAACACGGCGAGTTGAGTTGATGCCAAAGAGCTCCATTTTGGTCTCATCTGACCACTTTCACCCAGATGTCCTCTGAATCATTCAGGTGTTCATTGGAAAACTGTATATGTGTTTTCTTGAGCAGGGGGACCTTACGGGCGCTGCAGGATTTCAGTCCTTCACGGCGTAGTGTGTTACCAATTGTTTTCTTGGTGACTATGGTCCCAGCTGCCTTGAGATCATTGACAAGATCCTCCCGTGTAGTTCAGGGCTGATTCCTCACCGTTCTCATGATCATTGTAACTCCACGAGGTGAGATCTTGCATGGAGCCCCAGGCCGAGGGAGATTGACAGTTATTTTGTGTTTCTTCCATTTGCGAATAGTCGCACCAAATGTTGTCACCTTCTCACCAAGCTGCTTGGCGATGGTCTTGTAGCCCATTCCAGCCTTGTGTAGGTCTACAATCTTGTCCCTGACATCCTTGGAGAGCTCTTTGGTCTTGGCCATGGTGGAGAGTTTGGAATGTGATTGATTGATTGCTTCTGTGGACAGGTGTCTTTTATACAGGTAACAAGCTGAGATTAGGAGCACTCCCTACAAGAGTCAAATCTTTCTGATTGAGAGGGGGTCAAATACTTATTTCCCTCATTAAATTGCAATTCCATTTATAAAAATGTTCACATGCGTTTTTCTGGATTTTTTTGTTGTTATTCTGTCTCTCACTGTTCAAGTAAACCTACCATTTATATTATAGACTGATAATTTCTTTGTCAGTGGGCAAACGTACAAAATCAGCAGGGGATCAAATACTTTTTTGCCTCACTGTAAATGAAGGTGAGTTAATTACTGTATGCAATAGTGATATGTTTAGATTGAGCACAACAGCACATTAGACTGCTAACAGCATGTACATGTATTGGAATAACATAAATGAAGTCTTAACAAGGGGGGATATAATGTGTTTCCGGCCAGTGGACACGACGTTGCTCTACAGATTACAATCTGTGCAACTCTATATTATAGTTCCTAATTAACCTTGTACTGTGTGTATGTTGGACTGGTTTTCTTTCGTCATATTTGTTTTGAGACACGTTTGTTTGTTCAACGTTGTCAGCTGTAACTACTTTCACCATTCTATGTCAAATTCCACTCACCTGGATTTTCTTCTCTGTTGAATTCAATATTTATGTTTAATTAAATGTAATACATGACTTCACTAAGACTATCCTCCCTGTTATATAAATAAAGACAAGTCATGTATATGCTAATGTTGGTCCCCCTACACCAACAAAAGTTAAATGAAATACCATTCATTAATTACATCTAAATCATACCTAGACTTGATAGCATTGGCGCGTCAAGTAGATAGACACATAAAAATGTATCTTACTATTTCTGATTTAAACTCATTAGGGGAGACAGTTTGTGATGTTATGGTAAATGACATTTTTGCATATTCTTAAACAGCCTAGACAGTCCAGAACTAAAGCCAGTGCTGTGTCAGTATGAGCATGTGAAATAATGTGGGGCAGCCCCAGCCGCCACTGTGATGTCTGGCAGAGTCAGGCCAGCAGCCTTATTTAAAGTGATCTGGGCAGGCACCAGGCACGTTCACTCCTTGGTAAGCAGTGGACAGCAGTGTCTGCATCACGACTTGCCTGCTCAGACAGAGCGCTCCAGTTAGTCTGTGACCACTGTCCATGATGAATTTTAATTTGGGCCCATGCATTTGCCATAGACCGGATAGAGCGGTGTGGTGGGGTGCTGACGTACCTGAGGTGGTTTTAAAGAGAGAGTCTGTCCTCCTGACTCTCTCTTTACCTCCTCCCTCTCTCCTTACTTCCTCCCTCTCTCTTTACTTCCTCCCTCTCTCCTTACTTCCTCCCTCTCTCCTTACTTCCTCCCTCTCTCCTTACTTCCTCCCTCTCTCATTACCTCCTCCTCCTCCCTCCTCTCTCTCATTACCTCCTCCCTCTCTCATTACCTCCTCCCTCTCTCATTACCTCCTCCCTCTCTCCTTACTTCCTCCCTCTCTCATTACCTCCTCCCTCTCTCATTACCTCCTCCCTCTCTCATTACCTCCTCCCTCTCTCCTTACTTCCTCCTTCTCTCATTACCTCCTCCCTCTCTCCTTACTTACTCCCTCTCTCCTTACCTCCTCCCTCTCTCCTTACCTCCTCCCTCTCTCATTACCTCCTCCCTCTCTCCTTACCTCCTCCCTCTCTCCTTACCTCCTCCCTCTCTCATTACCTCCTCCCTCTCTCCTTACCTCCCCCCTCTCTCCTTACCTCCCCCTCTCTCCTTACCTCCTCCCTCTCTCATTACCTCCTCCCTCTCTCCTTACCTCCTCCCTCTCTCCTTACTTCCTCCCTCTCTCCTTACCTCCTCCCTCTCTCATTACCTCCTCCCTCTCTCATTACCTCCTCCCTCTCTCCTTACCTCCCCCTCTCTCCTTACCTCCTCCCTCTCTCATTACCTCCTCCCTCTCTCATTACTTCCTCCCTCTCATTACCTCCTCCCTCTCTTCATTAAACACCAAAACAGGTGGGTACCCTTGACGTGTCTGACTGGGAATAGGTTTACCAGGTAGAATATGGACTGTAGTGTCAAGTTATCATCTGACTGAGATCTGAAGTCAATTGACTCTAACCATTTTAAAGTAGTGTATGTAGAACATTCTCACTTTAAGACATCATTTCACATGGTTATAATTCAACTTTCTCATGGACTCCATTTAGCGGCGTTGGGAAATTGAAATTGCCATTGCATTGTAGTGACCATTCTGTGGCTCCTTTGATCATACTGTGGTTCCTTTGACCATACTGTGGTTCCTTTGACCATACTGTGGTTCCTTTGACCATACTGTGGTTCCTTTGATCATACTGTGGTTCTTTTGACCATACTGTGGTTCCTTTGATCATACTGTGGTTCCTTTGATCATACTGTGGCTCTTTTGATCATACTGTGGTTCCTTTGATCATACTGTGGTTCCTTTGACCATACTGTGGTTCCTTTGATCATACTGTGGTTCCTTTGACAATACTGTGGTTCCTTTGATCATACTGTGGCTCTTTTGATCATACTGTGGTTCCTTTGATCATACTGTGGCTCCTTTGAACATACTGTGGTTCCTTTGATCATACTGTGGTTCCTTTGATCATTCTGTGGTTCCTTTGACCATACTGTGGTTCCTTTGATCATACTGTGGCTCTTTTGATCATACTGTGGTTCCTTTGATCATACTGTGGTTCCTTTGACCATACTGTGGTTCCTTTGATCATACTGTGGTTCCTTTGACAATACTGTGGTTCCTTTGATCATACTGTGGCTCTTTTGATCATACTGTGGTTCCTTTGATCATACTGTGGCTCCTTTGAACATACTGTGGTTCCTTTGATCATACTGTGGTTCCTTTGATCATTCTGTGGTTCCTTTGACCATACTGTGATTCATTTGATCATACTGTGGTTCCTTTGGTAGTTCAATAAGTTTACCCCTTGCCTTGTTAACTGTCTGAGAGCAGTCCATTTCCACAGTGTGATGAGACAGTCACAGCTGAGTGCTTGGCCAGGCCCCAGCCTCACTCACGGGACATCCCCAATGCATCACCGTGGAGACGGGACGTCCCGAATGCATCGCCGTGGAGACGGGACGTCCCCAATGCATTACTGTCAGTCTCAACCACTTGGCATGGTCAGCCAACTCCCCTGTCAGTCTAAAAAGCTTTTCCATGTCACTCGCTAAGGCCGGCCAGGCTCTCTCTCACCACATTGGGTAAGGTCCATTTCAGACTGTCCCATCCCATCACAAGGCCTCTGATGCAGCCTAGCTACCACTGAAATGATCCTCGGGACCCTTGTCTCGGCAGTCAGGAATGGTCCGGAACTTTCTTGGTTTACTTGAGTTGTAAAATCTGATCATTTAACAGGATTCTCCACTAATCCAATGGGATGCAATCATGGCTAAGAGAGCATACTATACCAATGGGTGTTAAAAGAGACCATGTTCATCTCCCCTTTATAGTACTGTGTGGTGCCGGCTGGCTGCCTTGTCACTACCCTGCGGCGTGGATAGAAGGACTCACTCAGGCTTTGGGACGAAGGGACTGGATTTGGTATGTCTTTGTGGCTTGACAACAGCTGGGAGTAAGGTTGAGTTGCAGTAAGTCTTTGTCACCCTGAGATCCAACATGAGAGATTTGGCATGCAACGCTATGACCATTAAGATCAAAAGCTTTACTCATTTTACCGCAGGGTAGGCCAATAATGTTTTACTCTAAGGATCAATAATGACTAATAGTCAGGGTTGGGGTCAATACCATTTCATTTTCAGTCAATTCAGAAAGTAAACGAAATTCCAATTTCCAATTTTTCCTAATTGAAAAGCATTTAAGGGAATTGGAATTTCAGTGTACTTCCTGAATTGATGGAATTTACCCCAACCCTGACTAATAACTTTGGCTCAATGTCTCATCTAAAACTAGTTAGGCCCTCCCATACAACAGCTCTGTGTGGTTGGGTGCCATGCATGAGGCCAACATGCAGCAAGCAGCAGAGGAGGCTGCATTTATTCTATAGTATGTTCAGCTTGGACCTTTCATTCTCCTTGTCACATCCCCCCCCGAAGAGACTTCAACAACAAATCTTTCATTGCTTTTTACATTTGCCGTAAAACTACCCCATTTTCAGCAGTCCTAACTTTGACTCTGAACGCTTGCAGCATAGCTAGCTTGTCCCAAAATAAAGAACGTTAGAAGTTTGACATCTCACCCATGGGAAGCCAGGCTCGGCCACAAAGAGAGGAGATAAGATCAGATGTCAGACAGAAGATCCTCTGCAGCATCATGGTAACAACAGGGGAGGGGGAGGGAGGGGGGGCATCTGAAGCCTTTTCACTCTCCCTCCTACTGAGTGAGTACAACAGCAAATTAAAGTCAGATTCTTTCACTACATTTCATAAGACAGTAAACACTGTCGGTATCCACTATGATGGACATTGAAAAAAGGCCAACTAGGTCTTTGAAGAGATGATCAAAGAGGAGTCTTAGATGGTGAGGCTTAGATTCTTTAAGGCCACACTCCTTCCCCCTGATTACATTGCCGTCCTAGAATCATCTTCAAGCCCGTCAAAAAGTTTCTGGGGGGAGATCTAATACTTAAAGCAATACTTAGGGATTTTGGCAATGAAACCCTGTATCTACTTTCCCAGAGTCAGATGAACTCATGGGATCCCATTTATATGTCTCTGCATCCAGTATGAAGAGGTAGTGTGCTAGCTGTTACCATGGACTTCAAGTTATTGCGCTAACCCTAGGTAGTAATTGCACTAACGCTAGTCAGCAACTTCCTCCAAACTGCACGCAGAGACATACAAATGATATCTACGAGTTCATCTGACTCTGGGGAAATCCCAAAGTATCCCTTTAAGCACACTGTGATGATTAAGCTGTATGCACACAGATGTAGGACCTCATGTCACTTTAATAATCTTGTCATTCAGTTACAGGACTGAGAAAAGTTAGAAATAGCAGACTGACAATTCATCTCAACGGAAAGTGGATCAAAGTATTTTTCTGTCTGTCTGTCTGTCTCTCTCTCTCTCTCTCTCTCTCTCTCTCTCTCTCTGTCTACTTTAAGTGGAGTGAGTATAACAGCTACTGGAGGGTCACCTGCAGGCCTCTGTCATTTTGAACATTCCGTTCGCGCTCTACATGTGGCCCCAGTGCAGAGAGTGATCTACACCCCCTGAGATGGAAAGTGGAGAGCCCAGCTGCCCCACACTATGACACCGGCCAATTTGTTCTTGGACTGTTTACCCTTCCCATCTCTGTGCAGCCAAGCATTGACCCTCTCAATGGCAGGTCATTATTTCTGCAGCTTTATATTTCTCCTCCTTTTCTGAACGGGGAAAATAATATTCTCCTCTGACGTCCACCTTGTGATGTTAGAGCATACGGAGAAACAACAGAGAAATCTGTTTTAAGACAGTCAGTGTGGTAAGTGTGGTGAAAGTCACTAAGGGTAAATTAGTTTTATGAGTTTGCATATTTGCCTTCATCGTGCGGGTTGAGCGTGTCTGCTCTCCCAACCCAGCATGTGGCAACATGAGATGAGACTGCAGTGAGACTCTCCATGGGGGGGGGTTGAACAGCATCTCACCCCAAAGCAATTTTCAGGTTCACCCTGTAGCAGAAGCAGAACCTGTTATTTAAACATTTGTGGTCTTTTAATTGCCTGTTTATTCTTAACAGTTGGTGGTCTGCATTGCTTTATTGTTTAAATAATCCTCCACGCTGGTTCCCACTGGAGGCCCAAATTGTGTAAGTAACCCCACTGGTGCCACCTTTTGGCTCTACTATCATGGAATTCAACATCAAAGTCTGTGGCTTTATGGAAGTTCCTAATCTACATTTGATGTTTTCATGAATTAATTATGGGATTCCATTGACAATTTCTTGTTTACAGAGACCAGAGTCTGGAAAGTGTGGAAACGGAGGCTTGGGACCACCTCTCACATAGTTAGTAAAAAATAACATTGCAGGCAGAGGGTCCCAGAGCAACAGGCTTTCTAACTTACATTGCATGTTTATGTTTTTTTATCTATAGGGATTCACCATCATGTAAAGTGATATTTATGTGTTTGGCCCTTGTTTCGGTGCTGTTTTGTTCAGTACTTTGGTTTGTTACAGTTGTTAAAATGCTTACCAGTGCTTTTGTAAAAGTAAGGCAGCATCTCTTGACATGACAACTGCCAGTCACAAGGTGAAGTTCAAGAATCTGTCGTATCACTGTTATAAAGGACTGAAAGACTGTCTGATCTCACTGTCTCAATTCACCCGTGCATGAGGAGCAATTCTGCTAAAAATTTGTCAAAACAGTTGTATTTTCCCTCAGTCATAGTGCTTTGCACAGAGCTGGCCATTATTGATGTCATCAAAACTAGCATTTCCCATTTGTGATTCATGCAATATACTGAACATCAATGGACATGCAAGGTTGTGAACCTGTAGGCCTGTAATTCTGTCTTTTAATGTGTTTCTGAGTACCTCTTACATGATTGAACAGGACCAAGTATGTGCCTTGCATTGAGTGAGGATGTTTCTTAGTTCACAGGTGAGAATACCCACATCTGTCAAGAATCCTCACTTGTGATCATAACAAGAAGGGAAGGTATAGTAGATTCTTCTGAGAGCCATAGAAACCTGCTGTCTGTGAAGCGTTCATAAGCTTGTGTAAATTCTGCTGCAGGTGTGCTCCAAGGGCCAAGACTTCCTGTTGGAAGAGTGACACGTCCTCCAAATTAGAGTGGCTTGCTAATTGAGAGGCAGTCTCCCACACCTGGGGCCTCATTTATAAACCATGCATATGTACAAAATATACCTTCCAAAATGTGTGTGTGCCAGTTTTCAGGCAAAAGTTGGCATTTATACAAATTTAACTAGAAGTGAGAATTTGCTCCCTTCCCCTGCAATATCATAGGCAGCGTGGTTTATAGGCTAATACTGGTATACAGTCAAATTTAACAGGTTAACGCTTGATATTTTATATTGTAATTGCATTTTTTTGTAGCTTGCCTTAGACCATGTTTCAGAATTCGTGGGCAGTCCATCATGTTTAGGTTGGGGAAAAGGTCGATGCAAAACATTGTTGAATTCAAACGTTCTGCTGACTTTTCACAACACTTTTCCATTGTTTTCACAAACTGACAGTCCTTTTCCATATGTAGCAAAAATTACAGCAAAAGATTACAACAGCCAAATACAGTAAATAGACTGGTAGCATGTGTAAATATTTGACAGTATCGGTAGGCTGGTAGGCTACAGTACTGGTGTGCGATAGGAGCAAGACATCAATGCCTATTTGTTTAATCTCAGACTCTATAGCAAGGCAGGACACATTCCTAATATTGAGTTGCACCCCATTTGTCCTCAGAAGACCCTCAATTCGTCGGGGCATGGACTCTACAAGGTGTCTAAAGCGTTCCACAGGGATGCTGGACCATGTTGACTCCAATGCTTCCCACAGTTGTCAAGATGGCTGGATGTCCTTTGGGGGGTGGACCATTCTTGATACACACGGGAAACTGTTGAGCATGAAAAACCCAGCAGTGTAGCAGTTCTTGACACAAACCGGTGCGTCTGGCACCTAGTACCATACCCCGTTCAAAGGCACTTAAATATTTTGTCTAGCCCATTCACCCTCTGAATGGCCCACATACACAATCCATTTCTCAATAGTCTCGAAGATTAGAAATAATTTTTTTAACCTGTCTCCTCCCCTCTCCTCACCAGAGATGGGCAACTGGCGGCCAGCGGCCCACAATGTGTAGGTCTGCAGACCACTCAAAAAAAAAGGAATACACAAGGTGCAATTTCGACATTTGGTTGTGAATCAGCAGTCACTCAATTAGACCATGTCAGCTTTTTTGTTGTTGTTGATTGCTAAGTTCATCTAGAATCCAGCTATCTAAATTTATAGTAGACATGGTTGAATTACTGTCCTGGGTGGGGCCCATTGATCATCAGTTATCATATTAAAAACTGCAGGAAATTAGTTATAAAATTGCAAAATCTTCTCTCTGCTCCATGGCAAAATGTTTAGAATTGCAGCAAACTTGCTTTAAAACGGCAAAAAATATATATTTTCTGTCAGGAGGGGGGCCATTAAAATGTTTTGCCTACAAGAAGGCACGAGCCACTGCAACCCCTCATGATGGATTTAACAAGTGACATCAATAAGGGATCATAGCGTTCACCTGGATTCACCTGGTCAGTCTATGAGAGCATGGAAAGAGCAGGTGTTCTTAATGTTTTGTATACTCAGTGTATGACACTCTTATTCGTAAGAAGAAAAAAAACAGGTAGCCTAGCTGAATATAATAACAAGATACAAAGACACTTCTGCGTTGTCTTGGCTGTGTGCTTAGGGTCGTTGTCCTGTTGGAAGGTGAACCTTCACCCCAGTCTGAGGACCTGAGCGCTCTGGAGCAGGTTTTTATCAAGGATCTCTCTGTACTTTGCTCCGTTCATCTTTCCCTCGATCCTGACTAGTTTCCCAGTTCCTGTCGCTGAAAAACGTCCCCACAGCATGATGCTGCCACCACCATGCTTCACCGTAGGGATGGTGCCAGGTTTCCTCCAGACGTGGCGCTTGGCATTCAGGCCAAAGAGTTCAATCTTAGTTTCATCAGACCAGACTATTTTTTTATTATGGTTTGAGAGTCTTTAGGTGCCTTTTGGCAAACTCCAAGTGGGCTGTCATGTGCCTTTTACTGAGGAGTGGTTCCGTCTGGCCACTTTACCATAAAGGCCTGATTGGAGGAGTGCTGCAGAGATGGGTTCCTTCTGGAAGGTTCTCCCATCTCCATAGAGGAATTCTGCAGCTCTGTCAGAGTGACCATCACAGGTTCTTGGTCACCTCCCTGACCAAAGCCCTTCTCCCCCGATTGCTCAGTTTGGGCGGGTGGCCAGCTCTAGGAAGAGTCTTGGTGGTTCCAAACTTTTTCCATTTAAGAATGATGGAGTCCACTTTGTTCTTGGGGACCTTCAATGCTGCAGAATGTTTTGGGTATCCTTCCCCAGATCTGTGCATTGACACAATCCTGTCCCGGAGCTCTACGAACAATTCCTTCAACCTCATGGCTTGGCCTTTCCAAATCATGTCCAATCAATTGAATTTACCACAGGTTGATTCCAATCAAGTTGTAGAAACATCTCAAGGATGATCAATAGAAACAGGATGCACCTGAGCTCAATTTAAAGTCTCATAGTAAAGGGTCTTATTTATTTATTTACTTATGTAAATAAGGTATTTCTGTTTCCGCTTTGTCATTATGGGGTATTGTGTGTAGATTGATAAGTGAAAAATGTATTTAATCCATTTTAGATTAAGGCTGTAACATAACAAAATGTGTAAAAAGTCAAAGGGTCTGAATACTTTTCAAATGCACTGTATGTATAGCATGCTCAAAGTTGATAAATCTAAATTTTTTGAGTGCACAGTCTTTTCACCCAGATATTTAGTGTTCAATTTACGCAACCGTTATAAATGAGGCCCCTGAGCAGGAGGAGGTGTTTCATCCCTGTCATGAATGTGTGTAATACACATCAATGTCTGTGACACTATAGCAGCCCCCCACAGGGCAGTGAACACTGTCCCTCTGCTACTCACAGTGACAGCAGAACCACCGCCAGGGGTGTCTTGTCTGACTCACATGAGAAAATGGTGGTTCTTTCATTGCCACGTCAAGGCATCTTTCCGCTTCCAGAAGCATTGGTTTTATAATTTAGAGGATCACAGGGGACATGCAGAGAGTAAAGGCATCAGAATGCTTCAGTTTGGCTGGCGCCTAGCCGAACTTGACTAGGCGAACCGAGCGAGTGTGCTCGCATACTTCCTTAAAAAACCTCCGTAGCTAGTATACACTTCCTCAAAATAGTCCGAATTAATCTAAAATAACTCAAGAAATCTGTCATTAGGGTACTATAGGGCGAGACGCCCCCTGGGGTAAGACCCGCCCCCACAAGATGTCACCCCCAAAAAAATCTACAGTTCCCCCCAATGCCACTAACCTTGAACAACAACTACACATTTCCTCTGTTTCATCAAACATGTTGAAGTCATTCCATCAAAACGATTTTGAGGTAAATTAATAAAAAAAAGATATAATTTTGAAAAAGTTGTAGATATAATCCAAGGAAGTTAGATCCATTATTTGTTTATATACAGTATGTACATGTAGGGAAGCCTTAAGAAAAAACTCATCACTTGTTTAGATAGAAAAATGTTGACAGTAGTAGTAAGATGTTAGGTTAGTATATTGGGGGCATCTCAGCCCTTTATGGTTGATCATTTGTTTCTAGCTGTAACTTAGCCACTGGCTCGCCCAGTTAGCTAACCAGCGACCTCACTAGCAGAAAGTATGATGTGAAGTAAATGCTGACTAATACAG
Organism: Brachymystax lenok tsinlingensis; assembly: GCA_030435695.1. Classification (NCBI taxonomy): domain Eukaryota; kingdom Metazoa; phylum Chordata; class Actinopteri; order Salmoniformes; family Salmonidae; genus Brachymystax; species Brachymystax lenok. The sequence goes on along the minus strand of CM059792.1, from coordinate 45,809,362 downwards.
GTATATTTTATACTGACATACTGACGGGGCGGGAGGTAGCCTAGTGGTTAGAGCGTTGGGCCAGTAACCAAAAGGTTGCTAGATCAAATTCCCGAGCTGACAAGGTACAAATCTGTCATTTTGCCCCTGAACAAGGCAGTTAACCCACTGTTCCTAGGCCATCATTGTAAATAAGAATTTGTTCTTAACTGACTTGCCTAGTTAAATAAAAAAAAATCTGAACACTTTCCAAATTTCCACTTCTTTTTGGCAGCTGGGAATGAACAGATGGGAATGATTAATAGCATTAAATGTAGAATATTTATTAACAAAAGTAATTGTGAGCGCTTTAAGATGTTGATTGATGATATTTCATGTTTATATATTTCAGTAAAAGGTAAAATATTTCAGTAAAAGGCACATGAAAATGTTTTTTAAAATCAGGCCAATGTGGAGTCCGCTTACCAGACTTTACTCATCTTTCAATTCTTTATTTCACCACTGCTTTCCCTCAATTAAACCATGTGAGAGAGCAGCAGAAGGGCTCTGGAAACCTTGATTTTTCTAAAATCATAGAAAAATTGGTGTGTATGAGAATGTTGAAACGTTTAAATCAACACTGTTTTCTATACGAGCACTAATTTGCTTTTCATAAAAACTACTCCACAGATATGGCTCTTTTGCAACTTGTAGATACAATCTTTACAACCCTTAACAACAATGAATACGCTCTTGGTATCTTTTTAGATTCTTCCAAAGCATTCGACACGGTTGATCATTAAATTACTTTCTAAATTGCATTATTACGGTTTTTATGATTCTACATATAATTGGTTCTATAGTTATGTTTATGATAGAGAACAATGTGTTGATGCAAACGGCTGTGCATCTACCAGGGTCAAGATATCCTATAGTGTGTCACAAGGTTCTATAATTGGACCTTTGTTATTCCTCATCTACATTAATGACCTTGCTGCTGTGTCATCTACCGTACCTCTCCTTCTCTTTGCTGATGATACTATTTAGATTTTATCACACAAACATTTTGATTCACCAATTAATTAAGCCAACTCGGGTATGGCCAAATATTAGGAATGGTTCCAGATAAACAAATTATCTTTAAATATATAAAAAAAATATCAAACCTTATTGTATTCGCTAGTAAGAATAAGAAATATTGTTTACAATCTCAATTGGTGGGAATGAAATGGAACAGGTCACATCTACTAGATTCTTCATAGTTCTAATTGATGAAAAGTTATGCTGGAAAGATCAAATTCAATTTGTCTGTAGCAAAGTGATGAAATCTGTTGGTATCATCAGTAAGATGAGTGGTTTGGTTCATCAGGCTTGCTTCCTATCTATACTAGAGCTTAATTTACCCATATCTCATTTACAGTAATATTGTCTGGGCCAGTACATATGCCTCCTACTTACACAAATTACTCATCATACAAAATATATTTTGTAAGACTAGCCACCTCTAGTTACCTGGCTCCATCTGCACCTTTGTTTAAGAAACTCTATATCTTGTCTATCTTTCGACATTAATGTACGCCAATTATGTACTTTCATCTGCAAATACTCATACTTCCAACATAGTCAATTGTCTATGAGATACAGAGGTACCATACTCTGGAATTCTTATCTTCACATTGCCAAAACCTCATCATCCCTCAATAACTTCAAGCGAAGACTGGGGGTCAGCCCGATGAACCAAACTACCCAATAATCCCCTCCATGAAGACTGGGGGTCAGCCCGATGAACCAAGCTACCCAATAATCCCCTCCATGAAGACTGGGGGTCAGCCCGATGAACCAAACTACCCAATAATCTCCTCCATGAAGACTGGGGGTCAGCCTGATGAACCAAACTACCCAATAATCCCCTCCATGTAGCCTAACTCTCAATCACACACACATAATCAAACATGTTTTTTATTGTACACTGAGTATATAATGTACAATTTTAATTAATATGCTTTGTTTAACTTATTGAACAAACTTTTATTTTGTACTTAAAGTTTTCATGTCAGCCCTTTTGGGCTTCCAATTTTATTTGTTATTTATTTCACCTTTATTTAACATGGGAGGCCAGTTGAGAACAAGTTCTCATTTACAACTGCGACCTGGCCAAGATAAAGCAAAGCAGTTCGACACATACAACAACACAGAGTTACACATAGAGTAAAACAAACATACAGTCAATAATACAGTAGAAAAAAATAAATAAAATAATAATCTATATACAAAGAGTGCAAATGAGGTAGGATAAGGAAGGCAAGACAATAAATAGGCCATGGTGGCAGAGTAATTACAATATAGCAATTTAACACTGGAATGGTAAAAATGTGCAGTAGATGAATGTGCAATGTAGAAAAACTGGGGTGCAAAGGAACAAGATAAATAAATAAATACGGTAGGGGATGAGGTAGTTGGTTGGGCTATTTACAGATGGGCTATAAACAGGTACAGTGGTCTGTGAGCTGCTCTGACAGCTGGTGCTTAAAGCTGTTGAGGGAGATAAGTGTCTCCAGTTTCAGAGATTGTTGTAGTTCGTTCCAGTCATTGGCAGCGGAGAACTGGAAGGAGAGTCGGCCAAAGGAGGAATTGGCTTTGGGGGTGACCAGTGAGATATACCTGCTGGAGCATGTGCTACGGGTTGGTGCTGCTAAGGTGACCAGCGAGCTGAGATAAGGCGGGACTTTACCTAGCAGGGACTTGTAGATGACCAGGAGCCAGTGGATATGGCGACGAGTGTAAAGCGAAGGCCAGCCTACGAGAGCGTACAGGTCGCAGTGGTGGGTGGTATATGGGGCTTTGGTAACAAAACGGATGGCACTGTGATAGACTGCATCCAGTTTGTTGAGTAGAGTATTGGAGGCTATTTTGTAAATAACATCACCGAAGTCGAGGATCGGTAGGATGGTCAGTTTTACGAGGGTATGTTTGGCAGCATGAGTGAAGCAAGCTTTGTTGCGAAATAGGAAGCCAATTCTAGATTTCATTTTAGATTGGAGATGTTTGATGTGAGTCTGGAAGGAATCTCACCTGCACACCGTTTCTACCAGTTCTTTTTATCTGTACTGTTTTGTCTTTCACTTCTTTTCTTTGGTGTGAATAAAAAAATCTATACAAAAAAACATAAGCATAAGCTAACATCTGCTAGCATATCGAGCTAGCTCCCAGCTAGCTAGCTAGCAACCTCACTGGCAAAAAGTCTGAAGTTAAATAAATGCTAGCCAGCTAGTTAGCATACATTAATATGTGCTAACATAGCTAGCTAACCCCCAGTTAGCAGGGTTATGATTAGGGTGAGGAATAGGGGCCAGGGTTAGTGTCAGTTTAGGTTTAGGTTAGGGTCAGAATAGGGGATAGGGTCAGAATAGCGCTTAAGGTCAGAATAGGGGTTAGGGTTAGCGTTCAGAGTTAGAATAGGGGCCAGGGTTAGGATTATAATAGGGGTTAAGAGTAGAATATGGGTTAGGGTTAGGTTAGGGTCAGAATAGGGGTTAGGGCTAGGTTAGGGTCAGAATAGGGGTTAGGGTTAGGTTAGGGTCCGAATAGGGGATAAATTTAGATTAGGGTCAGAATAGGGGTTAAGATTAGATTAGGGGTCAGTTCTCCACTGTTCCTAAGATACTTCAAAAATACACTACTGGTAAAAAGTTTTAGAACAGCTACTCATTCAAGGGTTTTTCTTTGTTTTTACTATTTTCTACATTGTAGAATAATAGTGAAGACATCACAACTATGAAATGACACATATGGAATCATGTAGTAACCAAAAAAGTGTTAAACAAATCAAAATATATTTTACATTTGAGATTCTTCAAATAGCCACCCTTTGCCTTGATGACAGCTTTGCATTCTCCCAACCAGCTTCTCCAGGAATGCTTTTCCAACAGTCTTGAAGGAGTTCCCACATATGCTGAGCACTTGTTGGCTGCTTTTCCTTCACTCTGTGGTCCGACTCATCCCAAGCCATATCAACTTGGTTGAGGTCGAGTGATTGTGGAGGCCAGGTCATCTGATGCAGCACTCCATCACTCTCCTTCTTGGTAAAATAGCCCTTACATAGCCTGGAGGTGTGTTGGGTCATTTTCCTGTTGAAAACAAATTATAGTCCCACTAAGCCCAAATCAGATGGGATGGTTTTTCGCTGCAGAATGCTGTGGTAGCCATGCTCGTTAAGTGTGCCTTAAATTCAAAATAAATCACAGACAGTGTCACCAACAAAGCACCCTACACCATGGCACCTTATCCTCCATGTTTTACGGTGGGAAATACACATGCGGAGATCATCCGTCTCACGAAGACACGACGGTTGGAACCAAAAATCTCAAATTTAGACTCCAGAACAAAGGACCAATTTCCACTGTCCATTGCTCATGTTTCTTGGCCCAAGCAAGTCTCTTCTTATTATTGGTGTCCTTAAGTAGGGTTTCTTTGCAGCAATTCGACCATGAAGGCCTGATTCACACTGTCTCCTCTGAACAGTTGATGTTGAGATGTGTCTGTTACTTGAACTCTGTGAAGCATTTATTTGGGGTGCAATTTCTGAGACTGGTAACTCTAATGAACCTATCCTCTGCAGCAGAGGTAACTCTGAGTCTTCCATTCCTGTGACGGTCCTCATGAGAGACAGTTTCATCATAGCGCTTGATGGTTTTTGCGACTGCACTTGAAGAAACTTTCAAAGTTCTTCAAATGTTCCGTGTTGACTGACCTTCATGTCTTAAAGTAATGGTGGACTGTCGTTTCTCTTTGCTTATTTGAGCTGTTCTTGCCATAATATGGACTTGGTCCAAAATAGGGCTATCTTCTGTATACCCCCCTTTACCTTGTCACAACTGATTGACTCAAATGCATTAAGAAGGAAAGAAATTCCACAAATGAACTTTTAAGAAGGCACACCTGTTTATTGAAATGCATTCCAGGTGACTGCCTTATGAAGCTGGTTGAGAGAATGCCAAGAGTGTGTATAACTGTCATCAAGGCAAAGGGTGGCTATTTTAAGAATCTCAAATATAAAAAATAAAGAAAAACCTTTGAATGAGTAGGTGTTCTAAAACTTTTGACCGGTAGTGTATATTTTCAGATGAGTGGTGGCTATGACAAAGAGGTGCTTCGTTGTGTCCGGAATGTTACTGAAAATGGGCAGGGCATTAAGGCAGCTTCCCGTGCTTTTAACGTGCTACCCAAAACCCTGAGGTGCCACCGAGACAAGCAGGTCAAAACCCCCAGGCCACAGCCATTTGGGTGGGTTACCAGTCTTCACTGGCTCTTTCGAATGTGACCTAGTGAGTCATATCCAAAAATGGAAAGAGCCATTTTCGGACTTACAGCATGGGATGTCCAAAAACAAGCCTTTGACCTGCGGATGAATCCCAAACACATTTAGTAAAGAAAGGCGGTTGGCAGGCATAGACTGGTTGTTACAGGCATAGACTGGTTTTTACAGGCATAGACTGGTTTTTACATCTGCACTATTTTAGGAAACATAAAGTAGCATGTAGAGTGATTAGAAATAAATGTTTATTGAACCAATACTCATGAGTTCTTGTTGTTGTTTGTTTGTTTTTGTTTAAAGTACCAGTTCTACAACAACAAACAGCAGCAGATGTCGTATTGGAGTTGTACACCAGGCCAAGGATACAGGAGGCAAGGCCTAGGAAAAGAAAGGCTGTCGGCCACAAGGGGGGGTTTGGGTCTTACCCCATGTTTACCCTAATTTTGACGTTTTTGCAGAGGAGATCTTTACATCTAACTAGCTAAGATGTTTGGTGCAGTATTTCTCAATACATTTTTTGCATGAAAACAAGTAATCTCATTGGATGACAACAAAGACTTTATTGAAGAATCCCTACTGTTGACCAATCACAGATGAAGGGGCGTAGACTTCGTTCGGCTACCGACTTCGTTTGGCTACCGACTTCATTCTGCTACTGACTTCGGCTTGCCACGAGAGAAAAAATTTTGTGTTCCCGAACAGCCGACAAAACCCTTACCGAAGTCCAAAACGAACAAAAACGTCACAAAAGGTCGTCATAAAATATGTACAAACTTTTCCAAACAGTTTCGGCTGGAAAGCATGCGGATTAGTGCATGCTCTCAGTTTCATAGACAGGATTGTTTTAATTACTAGAAGATTTTACAGTTATTTTAATTACTTGAATATACTGTAAGTGCGCTTTGTGGCATAGTACAACACCTTTTTGCCTTTTTGTCATGCAAAATGTCAAGGATTTGCAAATAAGGTCAATTCCTCTGACTAGCTATAGTATAATCCATATTTAAATACAGGAATTCTTATAGGAGCATCCTGATCTTTCGACAAAATAATCATAATTTATTAAGCAACCTAAGAAAAGATGGCAAAACACCTATGTGATGTACCTCTGGCTTGGAATCCCGCATCAAAGCCATATCTGTCTGTGATTGGTCCCGATTGTGGCGTAGTGGGTTCTCTCCCTCTCCGCCTGAGTCTTCCATTATGCACTGCAACAACTGACATCACATCACAAGAGACAGCAGATGCAATCATGCTAATTCCTGATCTGGAGACAGGTGAGAGGATGCCTCAGCCCTGTGGCTGAAATACACTATGTGCCCTGTAACCAGCTATGCTCTAATAACTCTTACAGCATTAACGGTACGTGGATAAAATCACTGGGGAAGCCAAGCCAGGAACAAAAGCCATATTACAACCTATGTGATAATTGCGTTGTTTGCTCGATAACCTGTTAATTTATATCCCTTGCCACCGTGATATATAGGCCTAAGGCCGAGACAATAAGAAGACTCAGTGGCAGAATAAATTCAACCACACCTTTGTTTCATCACAAAACCGTATAGCAATGTCTGTTCGGTGTAGTCCACAAAGCATATTGTTACATGACAGTTACATGACCTATAGCATGTACAATCAAGTTAATGTTTCCAAAATAGTCTATGCTTAGTCTAATACAGTGACAACTGAAAGATTCCAAAAACGATTTAGTCCAATCAACGTTAGCTAAATATCATGTGGCTGTCCATGGGACTGATTTGTGTGTGTGTGTGTGTGCGTAAGTAGAAAAAACATGTTGACTCCTTGTAGAGAAACACCAATGCCATCATCCTCTCGTTCATATAGCCAAAACGGTCTATGACTCTGTCATACCATACACACTTTTAGTTTTTGTTGTCCTAGGCTACCTGGCTAAAATGCTTGCTTGCTAACCTAACTTCCTTTCGTGGGGGATGAAGCGCCAGGCCAGCTAGCTAACATTAGCCTTCTACATCTAGCTACATGTTGAACTTCCATCCTCTCAGGGTAGAAGCACAATGTATGAACTTATGGTTGGATCAGAATCACAGTTATAATCAATTTTAGCTAGCTAGCTAACTACCGGAGGACAACAACACAGTGAGATGCAACAATTCACGTTTTAGCTTTTGATATGATTGGTGTGAAGCCAAATCCAAACTGGCTGCCCTCGACACTTTTTGTCATTGTTGGGTGTGCCAGGACCATTCACACTCACCGCTAATTTCAGGCTCCCCAGCGGTGCACCAGTCTTAGGCACTGCATCTCAGTGCTAGAGGTGTCACTACAGATCCTGGTTTGATTCCAGGCTGTATCACAACCGGCCGTGATTGGGAGTACCATAGGGCGGCACACAATTGGCCCAGCGTCGTTCGGGTTAGGGTTTGGGTGGGCAGACATTGTAAATAAGAATGTGTTCTTAACTGACTTGCCTAGTTAAATAAAGGTACATTTTTTATGGGAGGCCAAATGCTTGCAGGCTGTTTTTTGTTGTTGTTGACCAGACCGCATCAGATAGATGGGCTACACATACTGAGACAGAGGGGTGCTGTTTTGCTCTCTCGGATGCTTTCTCCGCTGAGATACGTTCAGCCTCTTGCAAATTGAAGGGATATTATGAAACACAGAGAGACATTATTTTATGTTTTAAAAAATATATATATTTTGGGAGGGAAAGCCTGGCTTCCCTTGGCATCCATGATTACACGCCACTGTCTTAGAGATGTGCGTTTCTGTGGTTATCTATGCTTTGGCTATAAAATTTTACTTTCCGTTGTAGTGTTTAGATTGAAGGCGTTGCAGTATAGATTTTTCACTTCTTTGTGTTATCTTTTCCTCTTTTATAAGTTTATAAGTTGTACCCAACAAAGTTCTATAATTGTCTAGACTGCTCTTCAGTCTGAGGATAAAGAAATATTTCTGAAAAGGTTAGACCACATTTTGAACTTCTGCATCAATCTTCCTCATCAATCGTTCACTATTGTAAATGGGTCAGTGGTCAGCCCAATCGATAGGCCTCCAGAATGCACATATGGCTCTGCGTCTTTGTTGGACTATCTTGGGGTTAATAGTTGGATTACCCTCTAAGAAATCAAAAGATCTGCTTAACTTGTGGTACAGTCCCAGTCAGTCGGTTCTTTTCAGTTAAATTCGTGCAGCTTTCTCAGAGGATCCGGCTGATCCTAACCATTAATCACAGCAGGGAAAAGGCTACTTTATCAACCTGACACCCAGCTGCCCACCCATCTAAATGCATTGAACCAGCTGCAGCCAAAGGCCAGATCCTCACCATGTATGGTCCCGGCAGTGTGTGCCCTGATGCCCTGCTGGTGTGAACACATTCGTATATGAGTGACCATGAGTGGCTTAAGTTGTTTTTTTAAAAAGTGATATCCATGCAAATTTGACTCTGAGGGATACACAATTTATGGACACATGTCAACGCTTCCACTGTGTATTTATAATCGCATCTTTTTAATCTTATTTATGGGCTTTATTGTACTTGTGCAGAGGGTCTGGATGGTCTGTGAACATGGAAGGCTCTAGAAAGAGGGGATGCTAAAACATGAAGAAGTTTTAATGGAATGAGTTGCAATCCATTTTCCCCAGAACAGAATTACAGTATGTGTCACTAACACAGAGAGGCTGCTGCCTACATACAGACTTGAAATCATTGGCCACTTTAATAAATGGATCACTAGTCACTTTAATAATGGCACTTTATATAATGTTTACATATCTTGCATTACTCATCCCATATGTATATACTGTATTCTATACCATCTATTGCATCTTGCCTATGCCGCTCTGTCATTTCTCATCCATATAGTTATATTTATATATATATATATTCTTATTCCATTCCTTTACTTAGATTTGTGTGTATTAGGTAGTTGTTGTGGAATTGTTAGATTTCTTGTTAGATATTGCTGCACTGTCTAGAAGCGCAAGCATTTCGCTACACTCGCAATAACATCTGCTAACCATGTGTATGTGGCCAATAACATTTGATTTGATTTGATACAGTAAGTAAACAATCATTAGAGTGCGTTGGGTAAATTACCGTTCTTCAAACAACAGTCATTATTTTCATTCCCATTGTTCTACGGGCTCCTCTTGCAACCTAATTATCTTTTGTTGAATTCAGCTAACTTAGCATGAGTGTCCTTGATACCACCGACATGATATAATCACGGCCTCTTCGCTGCCGGTCTCATTTTGAAACATCAACATACACGGCGAAAACAATAATGGTGTTGGCTTAAGCAGACCACCTGCTATGTCATTTGCATTGACAATATGCCACTACTAGTCTTTGGTTTGTAGCATGACAAGTTATTGTACCTAATCAAATAATCAAACATCACCTGATTTGCTTCTATCATTGTCTATAATTTTCTTTCAACACTATTTCTAGTGGGTACGCTATGATTCATAGTGTAGATATTCTGCTGGCTCCTATCTCCTGAAAATATGGCCCTTGTGAGCTGCTGTTAAAATCTGCAGACAGTGACCGCAGGCTTAGCTCTTTAACCTTGATGGAGTGTTCCGGATCAACGGGATCAATGTGAATGCCTGCCAGGAATGGCTTCACATAAGACCGACCTGACTTGTAGGTCAGGATACCTTTCCTTTAAGCAGTATCTCGTTTATATGGTACCACCCATTAGAAGAGGAAAAAGAGGATACCCTGAAGTGTTCATCCCTACTCCTTTCAACAACTTTATTCCCCAGCTGTAACAGGTATTGCTTCTCTCCATCTTACTGTAAGGTTAGTCTCTTACGATAGAGTAGAAAATGCACACATTTCTCACAAATCAATGGTAGATTCGAGTCTATTTAATGTAGGATGTGAAAAGTCTGCGGAGACCTGAACAACCAGAAGCCATCAGACCAAAATAAACCTGTGTTGAATCTCGGAGGGAGATGAGCTGGGAAGGAAAGTAGGGTATGTTGCCCTTCCATTCACTCTGTCGGCTACAGGAGAGGAGGAGCAGCAGCACTGCCTCTGTTCACAGACCAAATAAAGCTGTTGGATATCAGTGGACAGACACATCAGGCCTGGGAGGAAGGGTAAACAGACCCCGAGGTGACATCCGGAGAGGGACGGGAGACACCGGTCAGTGGTGCTATAGACTAATAATAGGAAACAGTGCTGTTAGAGAGTATTGTGACATGTCAATAGAGCGGGGATAGAGAAGGTCTGGAAAATAATCATGATTGTTGCCATTTTGATGGGTGGAGTGATGGAGTCCAGCGCTCACGCATTACACTGGTCCAAATGATATGTTTTCCATGTGTAGCAAACAGACAGTACGCTCTCTCGCCGTCAATGTTTCGTTTGAAGCTGTCCATTTGTACCGTTTCACAGATGAATGTGTCTGTATAGGAAATGTTTTGGTTTTTCGCTTTTCACTTTGTTTCTCTATTTAAATGTTTGTCCTCGTGTCACCTCATTTTAGTAGCTAGTTCCAGTTCACCTTGCCCTCTGATATGAAAAGGGCTGTGTTTACACAGGGAGCACAATTCTGATATTTTTTCCACTAATTGGTCTTTTAATCAATCACATCAGATATTTTCACACCAGAGCTTTCTCTGAGCTGATCAAAAGACCAATTAGTGAAAGCTTAAGAGGCCATTAAATCAGGGCCGGTTTATTAGTCATTGGCTGCATTTAGACAGGCAGCCCAATTCAGTTTTCTTTCTTCACTAGTTGGTATTAGATCAGCTCTGAAAAAGATCGATTGTGAAAAGATCTGATGTGATTGGTCAAATTACAATTAGACTGTGTAAATGCAGTCATTGTGAATTACAGTGATAGGTAGGTAGCTACAAGGTAGGTATGAATATAGAACTGCAGTTGTAGAAGAATGTTCCCGGACAGCAGCCTAGTTCCCTTCAATTATATGTATTGCTGATGTGTTTCAGAGCAAAGCTCTTTGGTCAAAGCACTGTAATTATTAATGTGAAAAGGTGATTTCTTCCACACGATTTTTACAGAGCAGTCTGCCCCATTGCTGAAAAGAAATTCATGAAGCGTCTCCTGTCCAGACTGAAGGAGACTGAAAAGAGGTTAAGGTGAATCAGAGCCAATGTACTGTATGTCAGCTAGAGGAAGTTGAAGAGGATAGGAGTAGCTCAGACTCAACTGAATATGGGGAAGGGTTGTGTCTGTGAAGTCTGAATTGGAAACTTTCAGGGCTTTGATGGTTGCCACGTCAACCAGCCAAAGGAAATCCATACATGATCTTTCTAAAGGTTAGCGAGAAGAGCATTTGAAAAGCAACCGAAAACGAGTCCACCAACTTCAGCTGTATGTTTTTCTGTTGTGCATTCATTTCATTTGTTGATAAGGGATATTTGTTTTAACGTAACAGTAACATTATGAAGCCTGCCTCTGAGAGTGCATTTGCAGGTCATTAGGGTGAATTGACATGTCATCTTACAGTTGCTGACACTGCCTTAATAGATTAGCTATGTGTTTACGGTGTGCAGATGTTGGTGTGCCAGTTGCATCAATAATGCAGGTTGACATTTATTGTCATGAATCTTGCCCTGGAGGCAGAACTGAGAGATTTCCACTAGATGGGCGAGCTGCTAAGTGAAACTTGGCTGTATCGTAAAAATTGCTGTTTGGTCTTAATTTAAGGTTAGGGTTAGGCATTAGGATATTTGTATTTGTATTTACTATGAATCCCCATTAGGCAGCAGCTACTCTTCCTGGGGTCCAGCACAATTAAGGCAGTTTATACAATTTGAAAAATTTGATTTCACAACACACTGTGTGGCCTCATTACTGCTTGCATCAGTTACTTGATGTAGAATAGAGTTCCATGTAGTCATGACTCTATGTAGTACTGTGCGCCTCCCATAGTCTGTTCTGGACTTGGGGACTGTGAAGAGACATCTTGTGGAATGTCTTGTGCGGTATGCATAGGTGTCAGAGGTCCATTCAACATGTCAATACCTCTCATAAATAAAAGTAGTGATGAAGTCAATCTCTCCTCCACATGCATATCACATTATTAGCCATGCTGCCCTGTTCTGAGCCAATTACAATTTTCGTAAGTCCCTTTTTGTGGCACCTGACCACAAGACTAAACAGTAGTCCAGGTGCGACAAAACTAGGGCCTGTAGGACCTGCCTTGTTGATAGTGCTGTTAAGAAGGTAGAGCAGTGCTTTAATATGGACAGACTTATGGACAACTTGCTCAATTTCCACATTATTTATTACAAGATGTAGTTGAGGTTTAGGGTTTAGTGAATGATTTGTCCCAAATAAAATGCTTTTAGTTTTAGAAATATTTAGGGCTAACTTATTCCTTGCCACCCACTCTGACACTAACTTCAGCTCTTTGTTAGGTGTTGTAGTCATTTCAGTCGCTGTAGTAGCTGACACACTGGCTTTACTCAAAGCCAGGTACCCTGGGGAATTCCTGAATCTACCTGGATTATGTTGGAGAGGCTTCCATTAAAGAACCCCCTCTGTGTTCTGTTAGACAGGTAACTCTTTAGTCTAACAAAACAGCCCCCACAGTCTTTTTATCATCAGTTTCTCTCAGCCAATCATCAGGCCTTTGTGTAAGTGCTGTGCTTCTTTAATGTCCTTCCCTATAAGCATGCTGAAAGTTTGATATCAATTTGTTTACCTTATAGTATTGTATCTGGTCAAACACTTTTTTTCTCTCCAAAGGTTTACTAAGGGGCTGATTGGTCAGTTATTTGAGCCAGTAAGGGATGCTTTACTATTCTTGGGGTAGCGGAATGACTTTTGCTTCCCTCAAGCCTGGGGGCACACACTTACTAGTAAGCTTAAATTGAAAATATGGCAAATAGGAGTGACAATTATCGTCCACTAATATCCTAAGTAGTTTTCCATCCAAGTTGTCAGACCCTGGTGGCTTGTCATTGTTGATAGACAACAATCATTGTTTCACCTCTTCCACACTCACTTTACGGAATTCAAAAATTACAATGCTTGTTTTTCATAATTTGGTCAGATACCTTGGATGTGTAGTGTCAGCATTTGTTGCTGGAATGTCATGCCTACGTTTGCTAATCCTGCCAATAAAAAAAATCATTAGAGTAGTTGGCAATATCAGTGGGTTTTGTGATGAACGAGCCATCTGATTCAATGACTGATGGAGCTGAGTTTGCCTTTTTTCCCCAAAATGTTATTTAAGGTGCTCCAAAGCTTTTTACTATCATTCTTCATGTCATTTATCTTTGTTTCATAGTGTTTTTTCTTCTTTTTATTCAGTTTAGTCACATCATTTCTCAAATTGCAATACGTTTGCCAATCGGATGTGCAGCCAGACTTATTTGCCATTCCTTTTGCCTCATCCCTCTCAACCATACCATTTTTTAATTCCTCATAAATCCACAGGGATGTAACAGTTTTTACAGTCATTTTCTTAATGGGTGCATGCTTATTAGTAACTGGAATAAGTAGTTTCATAAATGTGTCAAGTGCAGCATCTGTTTGCTCCTCATTACACACCACGGACCAACAAATGTTCTTTACATCAACAACATAGAAATCACTACAAAACTTATTGTATGACCTCTTATACACAATATTAGGCCCAGCCTTTGGATCTTTGGTTTTCCTAGATATGGCTACTATATTGGGATCACTACATCCGATGGATCTGGATACAGCTTTCAAGGTCATTTCTGCAGCATTAGTAAAGATGTGATCAATACATGTTGAGGATTTCATTCCTGTGCTGTTTGTAGGTTGACTGATAACCTGATCCAGGTTGCAGGCACTGGTTACAGTTTGAAGCTGTTTCTTGAGTGCGCAGCTTGTACCTCTCTGTTGATATCACAAACTATACATTATCAAGCATTTCACACGTTATCCAGATACTGACTGTTAGCACTTGGTGGTCTATAGCAGCTCCCCACCAGAATAGGCTTTAGGTGAGGCAGATGAACCTGTAGCCATATTACTTCAACAGTATTTAACATGAGATCCTCTCTAATCTTTACAGGAATGTGGTTTGTATTGCTACCGCTGTATCATCAAAGGTATTATCTAAATGTGTTTCAGAGATAGTCAGAATATGAATGTCATCTGTTGCTAGCAAATTATTGAATTCATCAACCTTGTTTCTTAAGCTACATATGTTAACGTAGGCTATTTTCTTTTCTTATGGAATGCTTACTTGTTTTCATTGCTTTACTGGAAAGCTTAGCAGAAGTAGACATGCTCATGTTATTTATGTTAGTGCAGGGTGAACTGCACACAGTGGACTTCCTACTAGGGCACACCGCCTCAGTGCTAACAGTATAAATCTGGTTCATAGGCACATGATTACTGCATACAATAGCTGTAGGATCAGCAGAGGCATTAAGGGCAGTTAGAGGGTTATAAATTAGGTTACTTACGTTGTGTCTACCAACGCCTCTGGTGTAATGTACATTTGCTGAAGCATTATGACAACTCTGCGTCGGAATGGTAGGGATTAGCTGAGCTGGGCTTGGGTCATTGTCTCAACGCAGCCTTTTAATGCTGTGAAAGGATCCAGGAACCCATCCTCCTTACAAAACGTGTTTTTTTTCTAAAAGATATCGAAATTGTCAACAACAGTTACACCCATTGAGCCAGTTGTGAAGGGAAAGAATCCTGCTAAAACGTTCAGAGACGGCACAAGGCCAGATATGAGGAGTCTTTTCTTAATGTCTAGCAAAGAGTCAAGCAGCTCTTAAAAATCCAGTTTCAACTGTTCAGAGCTGCGCTTTATAATGTCATTAAAAACCCACATGGACTACAATAGAATCGATACCCATGTCATAATGTAGTATATTCGGGAGCAGCTTCGTAATGTAATTTACTCGAGCTCCGGGATAGGACATTTGTTTTTTCACTAGGAACGGTCACATTTCTTACTGTGGAGCTGCCCAAAATCATGGCTAGCGAGAAGGACGAGAAAATCTGCCCACTCCCACGCTTTACAGGATTCAGAGAATCCTTTATGGACAGGCGAGAGGGTGGATAACTTGAGCCCGTTGCTCCCGGCACCTGGTGTCATTAGGGTTAGTAGTGTGGTTAAGGTTAGTCAGTAGGGTTAGCAGTTTGGTTAGGGTTAGTCATTAGGGTTAGCAGTGTGGTCAGGGTTAGTCATTAGGGTTAGCAGTGTGGTCAGGGTTAGTCATTAGGGTTAGCAGTGTGGTTAGGGTTAGTCATTAGGGTTATCAGTATGGTTTAGGGTTAGCAGTGTGGTCAGGGTTAGTCAATAGGATTAGCAGTATGGTTTAGGGTTAGCGGTGTGGTCAGGGTTAGTCATTAGGGTTAGCAGTGTGGTTAGGGTTAGTCATTAGGGTAGCAGTGTGGTTAGGGTTAGTCATTAGGGTTAGCAGTGTGGTTTAGGGTTAGCAGTGTGGTCAGGGTTAGTCATTAGGGTAGCAGTGTGGTTAGGGTTAGTCATTAGGGTTATCAGTATGGTTTACGGTTAGCAGTGTGGTCAGGGTTAGTCATTAGGGTTAGCAGTGTGGTTAGGGTTAGTCATTAGGCTTAGCAGTGTGGTCAGGGTTAGTCATTAGGGTTAGCAGTGTGGTCAGGGTTAGTTATTAGGATTAGCAGTATGGTTTAGGGTTAGCAGTGTGGTCAGGCTTAGTCATTAGGGTTAGTCATTAGGGTTAGCAGTGTGGTCAGGGTTAGTTATTAGGATTAGCAGTATGGTTTAGGGTTAGCAGTGTGGTCAGGCTTAGTCATTAGGGTTAGTCATTAGGGTTATAAGTATGGTTTAGGGTTAGCAGTGTGGTCAGGGTTAGTCATTAGGGTTAGCAGTGTGGTTAGGGTTAGTCATTAGGGTTAGCAGTATGGTTTAGGGTTAGCAGTGTGGTCAGGGTTAGTCATTAGGGTTATCAGTATGGTTTAGGGTTAGCAGTGTGGTCAGGGTTAGTCATTAGGGTAGCAGTGTGGTTAGGGTTAGTCATTAGGGTTAGCAGTGTGGTTAGGGTTAGATTTAAATCAGATTTTATTACCTTGTGGTTGTGCCAGCTAGTGACCACCCTGCAGAGCTGCCTCCAGGGACAGATTCGTGACAATAAATGCCGACCTACATCAATAATGTGCAAGCCAAAGTCATAAGCCATGCTATGCCTGAAGTCAGAGGTCTCCTTTACGTGATGTACTTACTGAAGTCGTGAGTGAGAAAAGTCTAGAGGAGATTATGTTATACTTCTCAAGTGTTGATGAGATTAAATACGTTTGAAAAGAAATGACAACTTGTGCCTTGGAAGTACTGTGAGGGAGGCTGAGGTCAGTCAGAGGGATAACACCAGAAACCTGTTTCGGAGATATACTCTCCTAATTTAAAAAAAAGTTTGTTATCTCCACAGGGATGCTAGGAGAAGGACGCTATGATGACGGCCAGGCAGGAAAACACTGATAATACACGTGTCAGTGAGCGTTAGCAGGTTGTAAACAGAGTGGACTAGAGCCAAATGCAATCACAGTAAATCTGTTAATGAAAAGTACCAGATTAAAAGGTTATTCAGACTAAAGACAGATCCTCTGGATCTTTAATTGTCATTATTGTGTGATACACCCACTTCAAAATAAATCCACTTTAAAAAACTATTGAGGAAATGGAAATGTCAAACAATTTATTTCTTTACACACAGTTCTGTGTGTTATCACCATAATCCCCTTTCTTTGATACTCAACATTTAATTTTTATTTTATTTATTTAACCTTTATTTAACCAGGAAGGGCTCATTGAGATTTGAAATCTCTTTTTCAAGAGCGTCCTGGCCAAGACAGGCAGCACCAAGTCATTACAAAATTACAGACAAACAACATAAAACACTACAAGTAATCTAGTAAAAACCATAGAATTCACAAGAGTATAACAAAATCATAAAACAGCAAGATCTCAAGATCCTTCATCAGTGATTTAAAAATACCAATCGGAACAGGTTCTTCCACTTTAAAAGTATTTTGTAAGGCGTTCCAAGACGATGGCGCAGAGTACATAAAAGCCCTTTTACCAAATTCAGTTTGAACGTCACACAAAGAGATCCCCTGGATATTGAAATTACACATTATTGGATATGATACTTAACCTGAGAGGTTTGATGCATACACAGCTGTTAACCAATCTGTTCATCAATGGATAATGTAATCAAAATGTAATGCCATGTTTTCCAGTGCTTCATAGTTGCAGACTGGATCCAATTGAATGGGGTTGTTGAGTATATCGCGTAACATCAATTTACCACCATTCAGCTCAAGTGCAAACCTGATAATTGCACTGGTGTTTCAGGCCTCGGCTTTTAGCAGAATGTTTTATTAAGCACAGTTTTGAATCACACTGGTTTAGATTTAATTAGCGTGGCCCTGTGCCCCATCCGCCACTTCCTGTATCTCAATTTAGCTCAGTGTTCACGACAAACTCTACACCAAACTGACATCGCTTGAACTTTTGTATTTAGAAAATGTCGCAAATGCCAGCCAAGCAGGTAAAATGAACAGGATAATAATGTGCAAGCAAGTTAATGAGTATGTGCCTTGTGAATCTGTGTTTAATGAAGCATTCCCAATAACCAGTGGAAATACATATTTGATTAACCAACAAATAATCAGGCAATGAAACTGGTTCTGACTGTTATTCTGTTGGTCTACTTAAAGGGGCAAGACCATGACAACACCACG
This sequence comes from Brachymystax lenok tsinlingensis, assembly GCA_030435695.1. Lineage (NCBI taxonomy): Eukaryota > Metazoa > Chordata > Actinopteri > Salmoniformes > Salmonidae > Brachymystax > Brachymystax lenok. Next base: position 45,791,408 of record CM059792.1, on the reverse strand, counting down.
ACAACACTATTTAGAGTGTGCGCGTGCAAGCGTGTGTGTGCGTATTAACATGGATTAATATAAAAGGTAGTCAGCTGTAAAATGAATTATCATAAACCTTTGAAATAGAATCTTTAAACTAAAGAATGATTTCCATGGTATGAAAAGGAGTGACATCACTTAATAAAAACAGGAGGGAAACTCAACAGACAGTAAGAAGCCCCCTTGACTCCCTCTTCTTTTTCCAATCTTACAACTCGTATCCTCTAATAATAGTCTCCCTCGCTCTTTAACTGCTCAGTCCACTGAGTAGGATCCTGTGGAGACGGACTGAAGTCCATCATGCAATTCAGAACCCCATGTTACCCCCCCCCCCTGCCAGGGGACCAGTGGAGTGAGTCATCCTCCTGTCTATTTTGAATTCCTCATTGACTCACCTTCTCAAATCACCGGAGAAACAACACAAAACGAGGGATTTTTGAAGACCCATTATCTTTCCACATAGTACACTGCAGTTACTGATCAAATGCCTAGTAGTCACCTCCCCTCCCTCAGGCCCACTCATGCAGCTGCGCACAAACCTGTATTCGTTGCTACTGTACATCACTTGATACAATTGGATTATAAAGCAGTGTGAATAGACAAGAACAGTACATTGTTTTGAGGTGAAGAATGAAATAAGTGATTTTGATTGATGACCGCTCTTACCTACATATGAGATGTCTTCAGTTTGATTAATCACACCCAAGAGTTTTTCTGCTCTTCCAGAATATTGGAATCTCAAACTGTTTCACAGATTACAGGAGCGTGGAGTGGTTTAGTCCTGCAGTGTACTTTTATTAATATTTGTGTTCACATAAATCTCTGAGAGCTGTTGTTTGACCTCATCTCAATGAATCATAGGTAATGGATGCCGGATTGGTAGATGCCATTATATGAAGGGACATTTAGTTCAGCTGCTGTTTCCTTTGAGGAGGACTCTGGCTGTGTGACTGGGTGATATAATGTTTATCAAAGCAGCACGATTAAAGGCAAGTGACCACTGTTTGTCGTCTTCCATATTCCTCTGCACACTGTCTGAAACAGAATACATCTGGGGACACAGATCCCTTGTAATAGACTAAATCCCTTGAAAATACACTAAATATCTTGAAATACATTACATCCCTTGTAATAGACTAAATCCCTTGAAATACATGACATCCCTTGTAATAGACTAAATCTATTGTAATAAACTAAATCCCTTGTAATAGACTAAATCCATTGTAATACACTAAATCCCTTGTAATAGACTAAATCCCCTCTAATAGACTAAATCCCTTGAAAATAGACAAGTGAACAAATCCAGTTCCACCTGTGGGAAGGAGGCATGGAGAGCTGGTGAGTGTATAGAGAGGTTGAATTCTGATGGGACCCACCCTGTGGAAGTAGAGCCATTTGAATGTCTTTTCAATACACTCCTGTTTATCTACAGTAGTAAGTGAAACGTCCAGTAGTATTTTTGCAATAGTCCTGTGTGATTTGCAATTGCCAGATAGGAAAGATTGTGTCACAAATGTTCATAGACAGTGTCTTGAATTACTACTAGTCCTCACTGGACAAGTATTTCGAAAGTTTCAGCTTATTGAGATAATTTAATTGTTCAGCACAACTTCAGCAGTTGTTTACTAAGAAAACATAACTTCTAAGAAGTGCTATTTCAGGAGCTAAACCTCAAAATATGACACTATAATAAGAGTACACCGGAAGTTATAATACTATAATAAGAGTATACCACAAGTTACAACACTATAATAAGAGCATACCACAAGTTAGAACTCTATAATAAGAATATACCACAAGTTATTACACTATAATAAGAGTATACCTCCAGTTATTACACTATAATAAGAGTATACCTCAAGTCATAACACTATAATAAGAGTATACCTCAATTTACAACACTATAATAAGAGTATACTGCAAGTTACAACACTATAATAAGAGTAAACCACAAGTTATAACACTATAACAAGAGTATACCAGAAGTTAAAACACTATAAAAAGAGTATACCACAAGTTTAAACACTATAATAAGAGTATACCACATGTTACAATACTATAATAAGAGTATACCACAAGTTATACCACTATAATAAGAGTATACCTCAAGTTATAACACTATAATAAGAGTATACCTCAAGTTACAACACTATAACAAGAGTATACTGCAAGTTATAACACTATAATAAGAGTATACCACAAGTTATAACACTATAATACGAGTACACCAGAAGTTATAACACTATAATAAGAATATACCACAACTTACAACACTATAATAAGAGTATACCACAAGCTATAACATTATAATAAGAGTATACCTCAAGTTAAACCACTATAATAAGAGTATACCACAAGTTAAACCACTATAATAAGAGTATACCACAAGTTATGACACTATAATAAGAGTATAGTTTTACCACTGTAATAAGAATATACCACAAGTTATACCACTATAATAAGAGTATACCACAAGTTCTAACACTATAATAAGAGCATACCGCAAGTTATTACACTGTAATAAGAGTATAGTTTTACCACTGTAATAAGAGTATACCACAAGTTATATCACTATAATAAGAGTTTACCACATGTTCTAACACTATAGAGCATACCGCAAGTTATTACACTATAATAAGAGTATAACGCAAGATATAACACTATAATAAGAGTATACCTCCAGTTATTACACTATAATAAGATTATACCTCAAGTTATTACACTATAATCAGAATATACCACAAGTTATACCACTATAATAAGATTATACTGCAAGTTATAACACTATAATAAGAGTATACCACAAGCTATAACATTATAATAAGAGTATACCTCAAGTTAAACCACTATAATAAGAGTATACCTCAAGTTCTAACACTATAATAAGAGCATACTGCAAGTTATTACACTATTATAAGAGTATACCTCAAGTTATAACACCATAATAAGAGTATACCAGAAGTTACAACACTATAAAAACAGTATACCACATGATATACCACTATAATAAGAGTATACCTCAAGTTCTAACACTATAATAAGAGCATACTGGAAGTTATTACACTATTATATGAGTATACCTCAAGTTATAACACTATAATAAGAATATACCACAAGTTACAACACTATAAAAACAGTATACCACATGATATAACACTATAATAAGAGTATACCACAAGTAATAACACTATAATAAGAGTATACCGCAAGTTATACCACTGTAATAAGGGTATACCACACTTTACAACACTATAATAAGAGTGTACCTCAAGTTATAACACTATAATAAGAGTATACCTCAAGTTATTACACTATAATAAGAGTATACCTCAAGTTATTACACTATAATAAGAGTATACAGCATGATATAACACTATAAAAAGAATATACCTCAAGTTATAACACTATAATAAGAGTATACCTCAAGTTATAACACTATAATAAGAGTATACCTCAAGTTATAGCACTATATCAAGATTAGTGATACATCAATCAGGACAGTTATATAAATAACAAAGAGGACAGTTGTCATGCACATTCGCTTGGCATTTGAATAATGGGGTAAGGGTGTCCAATGCCTGTAGTGCTCAGACCTGTGAAGTGCATTACTGTAGGCTGAGGAGCAAAATACTGCCAGCCAGGTCTCCTTAAGAAAACCTCTCCTTTCCTTCCTCAGTAGAGTAGCTCCAGCTAGCCCTGCTCTTAAAGCCTCCTCTGATGATTCCGGAATCTGCCCTTGAGTTCACGAGCAGCATCACTAAAAAGCTATTGCTTCACCTCCTGCTCTCCATTTTTCATTCTCTCTCTATTTTTTTTTCATTCTCTCTCTCTCTCTCTCTCTGTCTTTCTCTATTTTCTTTCATTCTCCCTCTCTATTTTCCATTCTCTCTCTCTCTCTATATATATTTTTAATTCTCTCTTTGTCTCTCTCTCTCTGTTTCTCTCTGTTTCTCTCTCTCTCTCTGTGTTTCTCTCTCTCTGTCTCTCTCTCCCTCTATTTTTAATTCTCTCTCTCGCTCTCTCTCTCTCTCTCTCTGCGTTTCTGTCTCTCTCTCTTGATGTGCTCTTCTTGAGGAGCATAAATAGGAAAGAAAGAATCCCTACACTTTAAGATGTTGCCGTTGTAGTATTCATATATATCTGACTGAGAAGGTTGTTCTACACTATAAGATGTTGCCGTTGTAGTATTCATATATAACTGACTGAGAGGGAGGTTCTACACTATAAGATGTTACAGCTGTAGTATTCATATATAACTGACTGACAGGGAGGTTCTACACTATAAGATGTTACAGCTGTAGTATTCATATATAACTGACTGAGAGGGAGGTTCTACACTATAAGATGTTACAGTTGTAGTATTCATATATAACTGACTGAGAGGGAGGTTCTACACTATAAGATGTTACAGTTGTAGTATTCATATATAACTGACTGACAGGGAGGTTCTACACTATAAGATGTTACAGTTGTAGTATTCATATATAACTGACTGACAGGGAGGTTCTACACTATAAGATGTTACAGCTGTAGTATTCATATATAACAGTGTAATGCTACATGTAAAAGTATTATAAATAGATAATGTGCGCACGTACACATGCGTTCATGGTCAATTTTTTGTGTACAAACATTTCTATTGGAATGGTTGTCTGAACATTGCGCAAGGACTTTTCTTTTATCGAAGGCATCGTCTGTCCCATGTAATAGTTCCAGAGAATTAAAGCCAGATGCAAAGAAGGAGATTCAATAACAAAGGCCCTGTCTGAACCCTCTATTGAACTTAAAGGTTTGTCTTGTGCAGACTGCAGAGTCATTGCTCACGTTGCTGAGTACAGAACAGTGGAGGCTCCTCAGAGGAAGGGGAGGATCATTAAAAAAGTTACATCTTTTTTAGATAGAACTATACTAAATATATTTACATATTCAACATATATAATTGATTAAAACACACTTTTTTTGCAAAGAAGGTCTACAGTAGCCTCAACAGCACTCTCTAGGGTAGCACCATGGGGTTGCCAGAGGACAGCTAGCTTCCGTCCTCCTCTGGGTACGTTAACTTTAATACAAAATCTAGGAGGCTCATGGTTCTCACCCCCTTCCATGGACTTACACAGTAATTATGAAAACTTTCAGAGGATGTCCTCCAACCTATCAGAGCTCTTGCAGCATGAACTGACATGTTGTCCACCCGATCAAAGGATCAGAGAATTAATCTATACTGAAAGCATAAGCTACAGCTAGCTAGCACTGCAGTGCATACAATGTGGTGAGTAGTTGACTCAAAGAGCAAAAGACAATAGTTGAACATTTTTGAACAAATTAATTTCTTCCAAATTGAAGGAGAGCAAGAGATAGATAAAGAGAGAGAGAGAGATTGTCATTTGTTTTCACTTACTTAGCTAGCAAATGCAGCTAGCTACTTTAGCTATGTTAGCTAGCTGGCTATGACTATCCAACACAATACTGGAACTCTTCCAAGTCAAGGTAAGCTTTTGGTTTTACAAATGTATTGCCACCGGGGCTAAACTACTTACTGAATGTACACTGTAACGTTACTGTCACGATCTTCATTGACGGACCAAGGCGCAGCGTGCCGGGTTGAGTTAGACATATTTATTGTTAAACTCACTCAAAACAAAAACAATGAACGAAGATCAAAATAGGTGTAGCACCAACAGCATACACACAATAACAGCGTCAACCTCCCACAAAGCTGGAGGGAAAAATAGCTGCTTAAGTGTGGTTCCCAATCAGAGACAACGATAGACAGCTGTCCCTGATTGAGAGCCACACTCAGCCAAAACAAAGAAATACAAAAACTATAACATAGAATGCCCACCCCAAATCACACCCTGACCAAACCAAAAGGAGACATAAAAGGCTCCTACCGGTCAGGCGTGACAGTACCCAAAGGTGCGGACTCCGGCGCAAAACCTGACCCTATTGGGGAGGGTCTGGGTGGGCATCTATCCTTGATGGCGGCTCTGGTGCGGGGCGTAGACACCGCACCACCTCTGGCTCCCTCGCTGCGGGCCCCGGACTGGGCTCCCTCGCTGCGGGCCCCGGACTGGGCACCCTCGTTGCGGGCAACCTCGTTGCGGGCCCCGGACTGGGGACCCTCGCTGCGGGCCCCGGACTGGGGACCCTCGCTGCGGGCCCCGGACTGGGCACCGTCGCTGCGGGCCCCGGACTGGGCACCGTCGCTGCGGGCCCCGGACTGGGCACCGTCGCTGCGGGCCCCGGACTGGGCACCCTCGCTGCGCTCTGGAGGCGCACAGGGGACCTGGTGCGCGGAGCAGGGACAGGACGTGCCGGGCTCTCGATGCGCTGGGGGCCTGGTGCGCGGAGCAGGGACAGGCCTCGCCGGGCTCTGGAGGCACACAGGGGGCCTGGTGCGCGGAGCAGGGACAGGCCTCGCCGGGCTCTGGAGGCGCACAGGGGTCCTGATGCGTGGAGCGGGCACAGGCCGTGCCGGGCTCCGAAGGCGCACAACGCGCACAGGAATCCTGGAGCGTGGGACAGTACATGCTTGGCTCACCACACGCACAGGGATCCTGGAGCGTGGGACAGTGCATGCTGGGCTCACCACACGCACAGGGATCCTGGAGCGTGGGACAGTGCATGCTGGGCTCACCACACGCACAGGGATCCGGGAGCGTGGAACAGGGGCAGGATACACTGGGCCGTGAAGACGCACTGGAGGTCTCCGGCGTACAGCCTGCACAACCCGTCCTGGCTGAATGGATAACTCCGCTCTGAACCTGCGGGGCGCTGGCACAGGACGTACCGGGCTGTGGAGACGCACCGGAGACACAGTACGCAGAGCCGGCGCAGGATATCCTGGTCCGAGGAGGCGTACTGGAGGCCAAGAGCGCTGAGTCGGCATACTCCTCCCAGGCTGAACACTCCTACTCACAAAAACTATGCGGGAAGCTGGCATGTCACGCACCGGGCTGTGAACACGCACTGGCAACACCGCATGCGTTTCACCGCCTCACACGGTGCCCTACCAGTGTGCTGCTCACTCTGGTAAGCACAGGAGCTGGCCCAGGTCTCCAACCTGGTCCAGCCAAACTCCCGTGTGCCCCCAAAAAAAAATTTTTTGGGGCTGCCTCTCGGGCTTAAAGGCCAGCCGTGTTCCCGCATACTTTTGTTCATAGAAGCGCCGCTCCTTCTTAGCTGCCTCCAGCTCCTCCTTCGGACGGCGGTATTCCCCCGCCTGCCTCCCGGGTCCCTTCCCGTCCAGGATCTCCTCCCATGTCCAGGACTCCAGGTAGGCACGCTGCTTGGTCTCTTGGTGGTGGGAGGTTCTGTCACGATCTTCATTGACGGACCAAGGCGCAGCGTGCCGGGTTGAGTTAGACATATTTATTGTTAAACTCACTCAAAACAAAAACAATGAACGAAGATCAAAATAGGTGTAGCACCAACAGCATACACACAATAACAGTGTCAACCTCCCACAAAGCTAGAGGGAAAAATAGCTGCTTAAGTGTGGTTCCCAATCAGAGACAACGATAGACAGCTGTCCCTGATTAAGAGCCACACTCAGCCAAAACAAAGAAATACAAAAACTATAACATAGAATGCCCACCCCAAATCACACCCTGACCAAACCAAAAGGAGACATAAAAGGCTCCTACCGGTCAGGGCGTGACAGTTACTGCATGATTTTAGTGGGTTTACTAACGCGTTAGTTCTATTAGCTATGTTGACTATGACATTACTTTAGCTAATATGGCGACATTGATGTAGGCTGTGTATAGCAGTTATAAAATGGTTTTGCTTGGAAAGGTTTTATTGCCTGGTCACATACAGCTGATTATGAATTGAAGCGAAGGGAAAAGGTGAGATCAGGGATGTATTAATTCCAACAATTCTGTTGAAAAGCATTTCTTAAAACGGAAGCAAACGGAACGAAACAGGGATAAACATACCTGAATTTGTCCAATAGAAACTTTCATTTTCAACTGTTGGACCTAGATCAGCTAGATGCATGCAAGAGTGTGCAAGGCGGTATTAAATGTGTCACTGTGTCCATGTGTCACTGTCTGTCACCTCAAATCTTTCTCTCAACCTGTGTGCACTTACTTTGGAAACTTTCAATCATAGGCTAGGTTGTAGCAACCTCATGATGGGTACAGGAACAATTGGAGTATCATGTAGTAGCCTAAACCTATCGCTGTTACATTGAGCTGGGTGAATGTAATATGAATGACTATATGCTGTGATAGAAATAAGGCCATGCTCATAAAAAAAAAGAGTCATCCTCCCTCATCTTAAACGGCACCAACCGCCACTTGTACAGAAGTAGGATGCTGTGGTGAATCATATCTGAGGATACAGTCTGTTTGATCCATAAGAACACAAATCAGAATATAAACACTAACTCTGAAGCAATGGAAACATTTGCTTTTAAAGAAGCTATTGTATCCACAAAGCTGTCAATTTGAGGTAATAAATAAGTATACATTTAATCTGCCCCACTTTCTCAGGTATACAAGGTAAAGAGATGTATTTGTTGACAACAAGAGCCCCACAAATCAATATTATCTACTGTAAACAACACAACCAATTGGGAAATACAGAGCATGTTGCTTTATCATAGCGTGTTTGTGTGATTGTGTGATTGTGTCGGTGTGTGTGTTTTTGTTTGTGTGTGCTTTTGTTTGTGTGTGCGTGTGTGGTTGATGGTTGTGGAAAAACAACTGGCTCCCAAAATGTGGAAAAGCAACTGGCTCCTAAATGTAAAAGATAGAGTAAGTGAATTCTGTACGAAGATGATTACAATCAATAAAACTAGGTACGCAGTATAGTAGCTATTTGTTCATCGGTATACTGAAGCCCAAACGCCAAGACTTGGTGATGTGATGCAGCAGCCCATCATGATAGCCTGTATCAATAGACATCTGAGTTATCAATACAGACATCTGAGTTATCAATACTGTCATCTGAGTTATCAATACAGACATCTGAGTTATCAATACAGACATCTGAGTTATCAATACAGACATCTGAGGTATCAATACAGATATCTGAGGTATCAAATCAGATCACATTCTATTAGTCACATGTGCCGAGTACAACAGTGAAATTCTTACTTACAAGCCCCTAACCAACAATGCAGTTAAAAAAATAAGAATAAGAAATAAAAGGAACAAGTAATTAAAGAGCGGCAGTAAAATAACAGTAGCAAGACTATATACAGGGGGTACCGGCACAGAGTCAATGTGTGGGGGCACCGGTTAGTCAAGGTAATTGAGGTAATATGTACATGTAGGTAGAGTTATTAAAGTGACTATGCATAGATAATAACAATACAGACATCTGAGGTATCAATACAGACTTCAGCCTGGTGTAGAGGTCCTGGATGGCAGGCAGCTTAGCCCCAGTGATGTACTGGGCTATACGCACTACCCTCTGTAGTGCCTTGCGGTCAGAGGCCGAGCAATTGCCGTATCGGGCAGTGATGCAACCAGTCAGGATGCTCTCGATGTTGCAGCTGTAGAACCTTTTGAGGATCTCAGGACCCATGCCAAATCTTTTTAGTTTCCAGAGGGGGAAAAGGCTTTGTTGTGCCCTCTTCACGGCTGTCTTGGTGTGTTTGGACCATTCTAGCTTGTTGTTGATGTGTACACCAAGGAACTTGAAGCTCTCAACCTGCTCCACTACAGCCCCATCAATAAAAATGGGTGCATGCTCGATCCTCCTTTTCCTGTAGTCCACAATCATCTCCTCAGTCTTGGTTACGTTGAGGGATAGGTTGTTATTCTGGCACCACCCGGCCAGGTCTCTGACCTCCTCCCTATAGGCTGTCTCGTTGTTGTTGGTGATCAGGCCTACCACTGTTGTGTCGTCTGCAAACTTAATGATGGTGTTGGAGTCGTGCCTGGCCATGCAGTCGTGGGTGAACAGGGAGTACAGGAGGGGACTGAGCACGCACTCCTGGGGAGCTCCAGTGTTGAGGATCAGTGTAGCAGATGTGTTGCTTCCTACCCTCACCACCTGGGGGTGGCCTGTCAGGAAGTCCAGGATCCAGTTGCAGAGGGAGGTGTTTAGTCCCAGGATCCTTAGCTTAGTGATGAGCTTTGAGGGTACTAGTCAAAGTCAAAGTCACCATTATTAGTCAGTTGTACAACCGAATGCCTTCAACCGAAATGTTTCTTCCGCATTTAACCCAACCCCTCTGAATCAGAGAGGTGCGGGGGCTGCCTTAATCGACATCCACGTCTTGGCGCCCGGGAACTGTGGGTTAACTGCCTTGTTCAGGGGCAGAACGACAGATTTTTTCCTTGTCAGCTCGGGGATTCGAACTTGTAACCCTCCGGTTACAAGTAACTTGTAACCCTCCGGTTACAAGTCCAATGCTCTAACCACTAGGCTACCTGCCGCCCCCCATGGTGTTGAAGGTTGAGCTGTAGTCAATAAATAGCATTCTCACATAAGTGTTCATTGTTTCCAGGTGGGAAAGGGCAGTGTGGAGTGCAATAGAGATTGCATCATCTGTGGATCTGTTTGTGCGGTATGCAAATTGGAGTGGGTCTAGGGTTTCTGGGATAATGGTGTTGATGTGAGCCATTACCAACCTTTCAAAACACTTCATGGCTACGGACGTGAGTGCTACGGGTCTGTAGTCATTTAGGAAGGTTGCCTTTGTGTTCTTGGGCACAGGAACTATGGTGGTCTGCTTGAAACATGTTGGTATTACAGACTCAATCAGGGACATGTTGTAAATGTCAGTGAAGACACCTGCCAGTTGGTCAATACATGCCCGGAGCATACGTCCTGGTAATCCGTCTGGCCCCGCAGCCTTGTGTATGTTGACCTGTTTAAAGGTCTTACTCACGTCGGCTACGGAGAGCGTGATCACACAGTCGTCTGGATCAGCTGATGCTCTCATGCATGCCTTAGTGTTGCTTGCCTCGATGCGAGCATAGAAGTGATTTAGCTCGTCTGGTAGGCTCGTGTCACTGGGCAGCTCGCGACTGTGCTTCCCTTTGTAGTTTGTAATAGTTTGCAAGTCCTGCCACATAAGACAAGCATCAGAGCCGGTGTAGTATGATTCAATCTTAGCCCTGTATTGACGCTTTGCCTGCTTGATGGTTCGTTGCAGAGCATAGCAGGATTTCTTGTAAGCTTCAGGGTTAGAGTCCCGCACCTTGAAAGCGACAGCTCTACCCTTTAGCTCAGTGCGGATGTTGCCTGTAATCCATGGCTTCTGGTTGGGGTATGTACATACAGTCACTGTGGGGACGATGTCCTCGATGCACTTTTTGATAAAGCCAGTGACTGATGTGATGTACTCCTCAATGCCATTCCAGTCTGCGCTAACAAAACAGTCCTGTAGTTTAGCGTCTGCTTCATCTGACCACCTTTTCATCTGACCAGTCACTGGTGCTTCCTGCTTTAATTTTTGCTTGTAAGCAGGAATCAGGAGGATAGAGTTGTGATGGAGGACGTGTCTCTGTGTGTGGAGTACAGGTGATCTAGAATGTTTTCCCCTCTGGTTGCACATTTAACATGTTGATAGAAATTTGGTAGAACTGATTTAAGTTTCCCTGCATTAAAGTCTCCGGCCACCAGGAGCGCCGCCTCTGGGTGAGTGGTTTCCTGTTTGCTTATTTCCTTATGCAGCTGACTGAGTGCGGTCTTATTGCCAGCATCTGTCTGTGGCTGTAAATAAACAGCCACAAAAAAGTATAGCTGAAAACTCTCTAGGCAAGTAGTGTGGCCTGCAATTTATCACAATATACTCTACTTCAGGCGAGCAAAATCTAGAGACTTCCTTAGATTTCGTGCACCAGCTGTTGTATACAAATATGCACAGACCGCCCTCCCTCGTCTTATCGAAATGTGTACTGTTCTATCTTGCCGGTGCAGCGTATATCCCGCTAGCTGAATATCCATGTCGTCATTGAGCCAAGATTCCGTGAAACATAGGATGTTACAGTTTTTAATGTCCCGTTGGTAGGATATTCTTGATTGTACCTCGTCTAATTTATTGTCCAATGATTGCACGTTGGCGAGTAGTATTGACGGTAACGGCAGATTTCCCAATCGCCTTCTCCGGGTCCTGACCAGGCATCCGGCTCTTTGTCCTCTGTACCTGCGTCGCTTCCTCTTGCAAATAACGGTGATGTCGGCCCTGTGGGGTGTTTGGAGAATGTCTTGTGCGTCCTCCCTGTCGTAGAAACAAATCTTTGTCTAATCCGAGGTAAGTGATCGCTGTCCAGATATCCAGAAGCTCTTTTTTTGCCGTAAGCTACGGTTGCAGAAACATTATGTACAAAATAAGTTACAAATAACTCGAAAAAACCCCACATAATAGCACTATTGGTTGGGCGCCCGTAAAACTGCTGCCATTTCTTCCAGCGCCATTTTCTGCAGGGCTCACCCTCTGGAAAGCCCTGTGGTTGCGGGTGATGCAGTTGCCTTACCAGGTGGTAATACAGCCCGACAAACATGTGCTTTATAAAGGGTGACATGTTGTGCTGAAGGATGGCATATGCTCTAAAGTGATGTCTTGTTACTCACATTACACCCAATCAAGTCCCCAGACTCTTACGCCCAAATGCGCAGAAGGTCTGATGGATCAATGCATTATACTTGGCCTTCATTAGTTAGGGTTAGGTTTAAAATCACATTTAAAGAATATCTATTGCGGAAATGGGCAGGGTTTAGCAATAATTATGACTTTTTGACTGTGTTAAGTAGTGACAATGACAAATACTTTACAATACCCTGGGGACGACGTTAGACCAAGGAACACTTACCTTGATGAATGCCCCCAACACAAGGACATTTTCTTCTGGAATCAAGATACATGTTTCTCAGTACACAAACACACACACAACAAAAGTGAGCCATACCGCATGGTGCTGGGCCCAGTCAGTTCTTTGACACATTCACCCACTCCCCCCTGCTGATAGATCGGCCACAAATTGTTGCCACCATTGTAACCGGTAGCAATCAAGCCCTGGCCTCCTGCATGGGAACAGAAGAGGAATACCTGGTGCGGTAGTCTCAGTTACTATAGGACTACTCCAAATCATCTTGGCTCTGCCACACACACACACACACACAATACAAACACACACACACAAAAACACAAGCTTTGCAGGTCCATCAATCCATCTAAATATTTCTCACACCCAAGCAACCTGTGGATCATGAGAGAACCTTCAAAAATTAGCAGAACGTTAATAATCTATTTATTGACACTTTTTGTAGTGTCCTGTAATACTTAGTTTGAAGTGAGACACCTTCGGTCATTCATAACACATCCATAAAGACACTATATCGCATGACGCTGTACTTCATTTAAAGTCAGACCCCTTTGGTCATTCATAATACATACATAAATGCCTTATATCATATGACGCTGTACTTACTATAAGGTTAGACCCTTTTAGTCATTCATAATGTATACTGTACATAAAGGCTTAATGATGTAAACGCACATATATTAACACTTACACTACCAGCTAAAACAAATAAACATTAAAGACATGTTTAAACCATACATTTCCTTTTATTTGTACATTCTTAAAACAATACATATACATAAAGTTTCAAAAAAGTCTAGCAATTCAATTACATTGAGCATTACACAGGTCTGTTAACAGCGTAGCTTGTCCCTGAGCGGGCGGACGACTGGTTCTTGCCTCTGCCTGCTGGAGTTACTGCATATTGGTTCCAACCTTAAAAATAACAACAAAGAAAGTTAGTCATCACATGATCAGCGTCTCATCAGAAACACTAAAAAAGTACTTCCGGGTCAGGGAATTTCAGACATTAAAAAAAAAATAAAGTCCCCCACGTAAAAGTAGAAAAGTGTCAATGATATATGAAAAAATAATTGTGTAAACATTAACAATGATTCATATTTGTTCATATTTAAGTGACATTTGCATTAAATGTGGGTTATAAAACATGTTCCAAGGTCAAATAAATGCCCCCAATGTGAATCACTGTATATTATTGGCTTAGAACAAAAACTATTCTGGGTGCAGCCGTAAAGCTATTTTAGGGTATACTCAGTAGAATGTATACACTACCGTTCAAAAATTTGGGGTCACTTAGAAATGTCCTTGTTTTTGAAAGAAAAGCTATTTATTTGGCCATTAAAATAACATTGAATTGATCAGAAATACAGTGTAGATATTATTAATGTTGTAAATGACTATTGCAGCTGGAAACAGCAGATTTTTTATGGAATATCTACATAGGCATACAGAGGCACTGTAACGTCCAGGCCTGGTTTAGCAGGCTGGTGTTTAGTTTTGTGTTTTTGGTTAGAAGGGTTTTGTGTTCTAGGTGTTATATTTCTATGTTGGGTTAATGGTTCCCAATTAGAGGCAGCTGATTGTCGTTACCTCTAATTGGGAACCACATATATGTTTCTGCTTTTCACTGGGGTTTTGTGGGTCATTGTTTTCTAGTATGTTTATTTGTATGTGTGTGCGCCTGTTTAGCCACACCGGAGTTACGATCGTTATTTGTTTATTGTTTCGCCAGTTACGTTACGTTTAAATAAATTATGTATACTGGAAACCTCGCTGCATCTTGGTCCGTCCCGAAAGTAGATCGTGACAGAATGACCCACCATAAAAGGACCAAGCAGCGAGAGAATCGGGATTTCTGGACATGGGAAGAAATCCTGGCTGGAAAGGGACCCTGGAGGAAGGCTGAGGAGTATCGCCGTCCCAGGGAAGGTTTGGAGCTAGCGATGACTGAGCGGCAGAAGTATGCGGGAAAAACGGCTGGCGAGGAAGCTCGAGAGGCAGCCCCAATAATTTCTTTGGGGGGGGCACACGGGGAGGTTGTGTGAGCCAGGTTGGAGACCTGAGTCAACTCCCCGTGCTTTCTGGAGTGAGCGTAGCACTGTTCCTGCTCCCTGCACCAGAATCCCTGTGCGCATCGCGAGCCCAGCACAGCATGTTCCTGCATCCCGCACCAGGTCCCTTGTGCGCATCGCGAGCCCAGCACAGCCTGTTCCTGCTCCACACACCAGAAGACCTGTGCGCATCGCGAGCCCAGCACAGCATGTTCCTGCATCCCGCACCAGGTCCCTTGTGCGCATCGCGAGCCCAGCACAGCCTGTTCTTGCTCCACGCACCAGAACCCCTGTGTGCATCGCGAGCCCAGCACAGCCTGTTCATGCTTCCCGCACCAGAACCCCTGTGCGCATCGCGAGCCCAGCACAGCCTGTTCCTGCTCCACACACCAGAACCCCTGTGCGCATCGCGAGCCCAGCACAGCCTGTACCTGCTTCCCGCACCAGGTCCCCTGTGCGCATCGCGAGCCCAGCACAGCCTGTTCCTGCTCCACGCACCAGAACCCCTGTGCGCATCGCGAGCCCAGCACAGCCTGGTCCTGCATCCCGCACCAGGTCCCCTGTGCGCATCGCGAGCCCAGCACAGCTTGTTCCTGCTCCCTGCACCAGAATCCCTGTGCGCATCGCGAGCCCAGCACGGTCTGTCCCTGCTCCATGCACCAGATTCCCAGTGCGCATCGCGAGCCCAGCACAGCCTGTTTCTGCTCCACCCACCAGAACCCCTGTGCGCATCGCGAGCCCAGCACGACCTGTTCCTGCTCCCCGCACCAGAACCCCTGTGCGCATCGCGAGCCCAGCACGGCCTGTTCCTGCTCCACACACCAGAACCCCTGTGCGCATCGCGAGCCCAGCACAGCCTGTTCCTGCTTCCCGCACCAGGTCCCCTGTGCGCATCGCAAGCCCAGCACAGCCTGTTCCTGCTCCACGCACCAGAACCCCTGTGCGCATCGCGAGCCCAGTACAGCCTGGTCCTGCATCCCGCACCAGGTCCCCTGTGCGCATCGCGAGCCCAGCACAGCCTGTTCCTGCTCCACGCACCAGAAGACCTGTGCGCATCGCGAGCCCAGCACAGCATGTTCCTGCATCCCGCACCAGGTCCCTTGTGCGCATCGCGAGCCCAGCACAGCCTGTTCTTGCTCCACGCACCAGAACCCCTGTGTGCATCGCGAGCCCAGCACAGCCTGTTCATGCTTCCCGCACCAGAACCCCTGTGCGCATCGCGAGCCCAGCACAGCCTGTTCCTGCTCCCTGCACCAGGGCCCCTGTGCGCATCGCGAGCCCAGCACAGCCTGTTCCTGCTCCCTGGACCAGGGCCCCTGTGCGCATCAAGAGAGCGGCACAAAATGTTCCTGGTCCACGTACCAGGCCTCTAGGGTGTCGTCCCAGCCTGGTACGTAATGTTCCTGCTCAGCGCATCAGGTCCAGCGGGTGTATCCAGAGTCTGATGACCTCTGTTCCGGCTCCTAGCCCCGTGCCTCCGGTGAGTCATCTCAGGTCAGCACGGCCGGCCCTGGAGCCGCCACCATGGACCCCCCCTTGGACTTTTTGGCGTGGTCGGAGTCTTTGGGGGTAATGTAACGTCCAGGCCTGGTTTAGCAGGCTGGTGTTTAGTTTTGTGTTTTTGGTTAGAAGGGTTTTGTGTTCTAGGTGTTATATTTCTATGTTGGGTTAATGGTTCCCAATTAGAGGCAGCTGATTGTCGTTACCTCTAATTGGGAACCACATATATGTTTCTGCTTTTCACTGGGGTTTTGTGGGTCATTGTTTTCTAGTATGTTTATTTGTATGTGTGTGCGCCTGTTTAGCCACACCGGAGTTACGATCTTTATTTGTTTATTGTTTCGCCAGTTACGTTACGTTTAAATAAAGTATGTATACTGGAAACCTCGCTGCATCTTGGTTCGTCCCGAAAGTAGATCGTGACAGGCACATTATCAGAACCATCCCTCCTGTGTTCCAATGGCACGTTGTGTTAGTTAATCCAAGTTTATCATTTTAAAAGGCTAATTGATCATTCGAAAACCCTTTTATGTTAGCACAGCTGAAAACTGTGTGCTGATTAAAGAAGTAATAAAACTGTCCTTCTTTAGACTAGTTGAGTATGTGGAGCATCAGCATTTGTGGGTTCGATTACAAACTCAAAATGGCCAGAAACAAAGCACTTTCTTCTTAAACTCATCAGTCTGTTCTTGTTCTGAGAAATGAAGGCTATTCCATGCGAGAAATTGCCAAGAAACTGAAGATCTCGTACAACGCTGTGTACCACTCCCTTCACAGAACAGCGCAAACTGGCTCTAACCAGAATCGAAAGAGGAGTGGGAGGCCCCGGTGCACAAGTACAGTAGAGTGTCTAGTTTGAGAGGCAGATGCCTCACAAGTTCTCAACTGGCACCACCAGTCTCAACATCAACAGTGAAGAGGCGACTCCGGGATGCTGGCCTTCTAGGAGTTCCTCTGTCCAGTGTCTGTTCTTTTGCCCATCTTAATCTTTTATTTTTATTGGCCAGTCTGAGATATGGCTTTTTCTTTGCAACTCTGCCGAGAAGGCCACCATCCTGGAGTCGCCTCTTCACTGTTGACTTTTTATAATATATACAATTTAGCAGGCGCTTTTGTCCAAAGCGCCTTACAGTCATGCGTGAATACATTTTTACGTATGGATGGTCCTGGGAATCGAACCCAATATCCTGTCATTGCAATCTTCTACCAAGATGCATGACACAGTTATACATGCTTCGTGGAGCCTCAATTTAATATGATTGATAAGGCCTTTATTAAGCGGTGCTTATGCCACCCTTTGTAAAGCACAATGTTTATGTCACATTTGACACATTTGACACATTTATGAACCGTTTATTAAGCATGACATACGCTTATAGATGATTTGTAACACATTTGTGTAGTGTTTATGAAGGCTTTATGAAGCCTTTATAAGCTGCATGTC
The DNA here is from genome assembly GCA_030435695.1 of Brachymystax lenok tsinlingensis. NCBI lineage: Eukaryota > Metazoa > Chordata > Actinopteri > Salmoniformes > Salmonidae > Brachymystax > Brachymystax lenok. The sequence continues at coordinate 45,773,604 of CM059792.1, read as the reverse complement.
ATTTAAAGCGGGACCGAGTTATCAACACAGACATCAGAGTTAGGAAGACATCTGACATCACAGTCCGAAAACATACGCAAATGATTCACTGTAGATCAGGGGTTTAGTTACAGTATATCACTCAAGTCCACACGTCTGTGTGTGTGTGTGTGTGTGTGTGTGTGTGTGTATGTGTGTGTGTGTGTGTGTGTGTGAGTGTATGTGCTTGTGTGAACACGCGTACACTGGGTGATGAATTGCGACTCATAGTGTTGCTGCCATACGTGTTGCTTGCTAATGATGCCCTCCAGTGTTACAGACTTCTGTACAGTATCTTTTTAACAAATAACAAATTCCATCGATGGCCTTACTTTAACTGTATAGCTGACAAGCTGTGAGTAATTAGCACTAGTGTTTAGTTTACTGAAAGTTAAATACAATACATATAAATCCATTTAAAACAATCTTCTGATAATCTAGAGGTTATTCAGGCAATATGTATGACTACCTCAGGTTTGTGCCATTAGCAAACAGCTAATGGAGACTCATCACGGTGCTGCAAAGCGTTTAAGCAGATGGCCTATCAGCCTTCAAAACTCTGACACATGAACAACACCCATGATAACACGCCAGTTACGCCACAGGGCTCGCAGCGAGATGAGAAAAGCAACCCCAACTGTTCTCACTGTATGACAAACACTATAGCTGAATGTGTTAAAGGGACAGATCAGCCAAATTATAAATTATAAAGTGACACATTGATTTCTGTGGACAAGGTATGACAACAATCCATGCTTTGGTTTAGTTTCTCTGTTTCCACATGCTAATGGTCATGCGACCGATATTAGCATTTCTTGGCGCATCGTGTCAAAATCATCTGAAAGTCTCTCTAATTGATTGAGAAGCTCAAGAAAGTCACTTATAGATGATTTTAACATAATATGGAGAAATGCTAATATTGATCCCATGACTTGAATAGGATTTGTGCCACAAAATGCTAAAACGTTAGCATGTGGAAACAGTCCCAGGGAAACCAAACCAACACATGGGTTGTCCCTAGACTTCTTCTTACAGGATAAAGAATCCAATATGTAATTTGGGTGACCTATCCCTTTAATTTAGAGTTCATGACCTGTATGAGGCCTTTAGGAGTGGCAGGTAGCCTAGTGGTTAGAGCGTTGTGCCAGTAACCGAAAGGCGGCTGGATCGAATCCCTGACCTGACAAGGTAAAAACCTGTTGTTCTGCCCATGAACAAGGCAGTTAACCCACTGTTCCCTGGGAGGCCATCATTGTAAATTAGAATTTGTTCTTAACTGACATGCCTAGTTAAATAAAGGTTACATTTAAAAAAAATGAGAGCTCGCCATGACTCCCATATAACGACAGAAATGCTTGAGCAGAATAAGTTATTTTGGTGCAAAGATGATGACATTATGTCTTCAGAAAAGGTGAGTCGGTTTATTTCACAGATCATCATCTGCATGCATAGCAGAGCTGAATGGCAACATTTGTACAGCCAGCTTAAAACTAGTGCCCATTTCCAATCAATTCCTTGTTTAATTACTGTATTGATCCAAGGACAATCAACTACAAGGAATCAATTTCCCTTGACTGCAACTACCTGAACAATAGATCAGAAAAGTCTTCACCCATTCATAGTTTTCCATCAAATGGAAGGTAGCCTAGCGTTTAAGAGCTTTGACCCAGTAACCAAATCAAATAAACCTTTAGTTATATAGCACAGTTGAGACATGAATGCAACTCAATGCACTTCACATGTGTTTGAGTTGCCAATAGAAGAATCTTAAAATGATTTCTAAAACTCACAGGCAGCCAGTGCAGAGACCTTAAAACCGGTGTAATGTGTGCTCTCCGTCTGGTCTTGGTCAGTATCCGTGCTGCAGCATTCTGTATGTTTTGTAGTTGGCTTTCTTGGGTAGACCAGACAGGAGAGCATTACAGCAGTCAAGCATGCTTGTAATAATAGCATGGATGAGTCTCTCTGTATCAGCCTGAGAGAGAAATGGCCACACCTTGGCAATGTTCCTCCTGTGGTAAAAATATATTTTGGTCACATTCCTAATGTGTGATTCGAAATTGAGTTCAGAATCTAAAATGACACCTAGGTTTTGTACCTGGTGTTTTATCTTTATTGCCTGTGAATTAAAATGTGAAGCCAGATTCTCCCTCTGTGCTTTGGCTCCAACAACAAGTACATTGGTCTTGTCTCGATTTAGCTGGAGGAATTTGTGAGCCAAGTGCAGTATTTAAATCACTAATACAGTCTAATACTTTATCTGTGGAGCTAAAATCCAAAAGGTCGCTGGTTCGAATCTCCAAGCCAACAAGGTAAAACATCTGTCTGTGCCCTTGAGCACTCAACCCTAATTGCGCCTGTAAGTTGCTCTGGATAAGAGTCTCTGTTAAATGACTAAAATGTAAGTGTAGGATCCACTGAATAAAAGTACTTTACAGAAATGGATACATGTTTCTTCATGGAATGGGTTTTTACCAATAGGCTATGCCTGAAACTGCAATGCAATGGAAATCCCTATCCACTGGAGCTATCAAATCTGCCCAGTAAACAAAATTATACATTTGGGTCTGTTCATCATAGCTACTGTATATACTGGTTGAATGGTTTGAACGGGTAATATCATGGCTTATGTCACTCAACTGTGTCCTATGGTACAGGGCATTCGGAAAGTATTCAGACCCCCTGACTTTTCCACATTTTGTTACATTACAGTCTTATTCTAGAATGGATTAAATAAATAAAAATGTCCTCAGCAATCTACACACAATCCCCATAATGGCATCACAATACCCCATAATGACATCACAATACCCCATAATGGCATCACAATAACCCATAATGACATCACAATACCCCATAATGACTGAGCAATAAAAAAAATAAAAAAGGTAACAAATGTACAAAACACAAATAACAGAAATACCTTATTTACAAAAGTATTTAGATCCTTTGCTATGAGATTGAGCTCAGATGCATCCTGTTTCCATTGATCATCCTTGAGATGTTTCTACAACTTGATTGGAGTCCACCTCTGGTAAATTCAATTGATTGGACATGATTTGGAAAGGCACACACCTATCTATATAAGGTCCCACAGTTGACAGTGCATGTCAGAGCAAAAACCAATCCATGAGGTCAAAGGAATTGTCCGTAGAGCTCCGAGACAGGATTGTGTCGAGGCACAGATCTGGGGAAGGGTACCAAAACATTTCTGCAGTATTGAAGGTCCTCAAGAACACAATGGCCTCCATTATTCTTAACTGGAAGAAGTTTGGAACCACCAAGACTCTTCCCAGAGCTGGCCACCCGGGAAAACTGAGCAATCAGGGGAAAAGGGCCATGGTCAGGGGAGGTCACCAAGAACCCGATGGTCACTCTGACAGAGCTCTAGAGTTCCTCTGTGGAGATGGGAGAAACTTCAGGAAGGACACCCATCTCTGCAGCACTCCACCCATCAGGCTTTTATGGCAGATTGGCCATACGGAAGCCACTCCTCAGTAAAAAGCACATGCCAGCCCACTTGGAGTTTGCCAAAAGACAACTAAAGGACTCAGACCATGAGAAACAAGATTCTCTGGTCTGATGAAACCAAGATTGAACTCTTTGGCCTGAATGCCAAGCGTCACATCTGGAGGAAACCTGGCACCATCCCTACGGTGAAGCATGGTGGTGGCAGCATGATATTGTGGGAACGTTGTTCAGCGGCAGGGACTGGGAGACTAGTCAGGATTGAGGGAAAGATGAACTGAGCAAAGTACAGAGAGATCCTTGATTAAAATCTGCTCCTGAGCGCTCTGGACCTCAGACTGGGGCAAGGTTCACCTTCCAAAAGGACAACGACCCTAACCACACAGCCAAGACAACGCAGGAGTGGCTTCGGGACAAGTATTTGAATGTCCTTGAGTGGCCCAGCAAGAGACCTGAAAATAGCTGTGCAGCAACGCTCCCCATCCAACTTGAGAGAATCTGTAGAGAAGAATGGGAGAAACTCCCCAAATACAAGTGTGCCAAGCTTGAAGCATTGTATCCAAAAAGACTCAATGATGTAATCGCTGCCAAAGGTGCTTCAACAAAGTACTGAGTAAATGGTCTGAATACTTATGTAAAGATATTTCGGTTTATTATTTGGAATACCTTTTGGGAAAAGAAAATGTACAAATGTTTTTGCTTTGTCATTGTGTTATTGTATGTAGATTGATGAGGGAAAAAAACTATTTAATAAATTTTATAATAAGGCTGTAACGTAACAAAATGTGGGCAAAGTCAAGGGGTCTGAATACTTTCCAGAGACACTGTATAGTAATATTGCTGCTGCTGCTGTTGCTGTTGTGTTTGAATGCTCTGGGCAGAATGTTCCATGCTGGGACATGGTCTATTGACACGTTCCTTTGAGCACTGCACAGTAAGAAACCTTTCCTTTCCATAGGAATTCAATACCGTCCACCCATTCTGAGACACCGTGTGGATGGAGAGAGGAGGAATTAACAAATTTAAGGATTTGAAAACTTTAAGGGATGAAGAATAAAGTTACTTTGAGGTCTCTGAATTTTAATTACATCTTAAAATCCTTGTTCGATAATAGCCCATTGCAGCTGTGAGGAACAAGAAGCCACAGGCAGGGTAATTGTAATTGCACGTAGATGGATAGGCAGCTGTTCTCCTTTTGCAATACCATCGACGATGTCACACCTGAGATATAGACGGGTTGTTAATCCAACAGACCAGCCTTGTTTTTAAAACTCAAATGGGAACAGGCTAACAACTCCAAATCGTGCTCAAATTGTCTGTCTCTCTACTTGTAGAAATGTGGCCGAAAATCTGACCTCTTCAGAATGTACTATAGTAAACCGCTCACGGCACGCGTCACACGCCTATGGTTGTCCCAAGATTAACAACCTCACAGACCCATAAACCAACGTCTCTTTTTGGCAGATCATCTGACTTTCAACACAAATCTTTCATGGTCTTTTTCAGCTTCTCTTCAGCTTCTCTCCAGCTTCTCTCCAGCTTCTCTCCAGCTTCTCTTCAGCTTCTCTTCAGCTTCTCTTCAGCTTCTCTCCAGCTTCTCTCCAGCTTCTCTTCAGCTTCTCTTCAGCTTCTCTTCAGCTTCTCTCCAGCTTCTCTTCAGCTTCTCTTCAGCTTTTTATCATTTTTTATAGCACATTTTTCTTCATACAAATTGCTATGGAAGCACTTTGATTTCCGGGTTATATTGCTGGGTGTCAGTCAGTGGGAGAGGAAGACACTTATCTTTACTACAGACGCCAGCATTAACTGTATTCATTAGACACGTGATAACTGACAGATAATATCATAGACGTCTCTTATATTAGGCTTATATTAGACACATCTCACATGGTGACTGGATACTTCTCACATGGTGACTGGACACTTCTCACATGGTGACTGGATACTTCTCCCATGGTGACTGGATACTTCTCCCATGGTGACTGGACACTTCTCCCATGGTGACTGGATACTTCTCCCATGGTGACTGGATACTTCTCACATGGTGACTGGACACATCTCACATGGATGACTGGATACTTCTCCCATGGTGACTGGACACATCTCACATGGATGACTGAATAGTTCTCACATGGTGACTGGACACATCTCACATGGATGACTGGATACTTCTCACATGGTGACGACACATCTTCCATAGTGACTGGACACATCTCACATGGTGAGTGGACACATCTCACATGGATGAGTATAGCGATAAGGACTGCAGTGTTGAATGGGCACACCGTCGTGTCCAGGTATTGCTGTACAATTAATATTTCATTATGTTTTAATAGAGTCCTTAGAATGCAAACAATGTCTTTCGAATACCTCAAATCAGATTGACAATATAGCAACCAATACATTACCTCTACCCATAGTTATTATTGATTTGATCTGAATAAAGTAGATAATGGTATCCCAAAATGTTGGTTTGTCTAATGTAAATACACTCTTTTGTGTTGTGCCGCTGTCCGCGGTGCTGAGTTTACTCATGCATTGGTGGAGCTGTCCGTGGTGCTGAAACCTGGCTTTGAGATATGATCAGGCAGTTTTTAGAGAACTATTTAAAGCCATAAACCAGCTACACATAAATCAGATGTCTAAAGAAATATGCGCATGACATTTTAATTAGCTCAGATTTTGATTTGACTCTCTCTCTCTCTCGTATCCATGCTGTCATCCTCAAAAGGCTGATGCTGGTTATATGAATCACGCTGTAACTAGCATATTAGGATACTACAAAAATGTCTCAACAGTTTGAAATAAGCATTATTCTGTTTTCTGTCTGGTTTTTGTTTGTGTCTGGGGAAACATGTATTTTTGTTTTGTCTGGCATATGCGGATGTAGAAGATTGCTGTTGTTCATCAGTCATTGCTATGCTCTACTCTTCCATATTCACTTTCATGCGAGAAAGACACGTCAAAACTCAACCCACGAGATTCAAAAGAAGCTTTGAACAAAATGCTTGAGCACCAACGGAATGCATTCATCTTCAAAACAAAAACAAATGCAAGAAATTCCATCTTTAAATCAACAGCAGGAAATCCAACACAATAAGTCAAACTGAACACTGCTTGTGTGAAGACCTCTTCTACCCTCCTCCCTCTCCTCGGGAATGATCTGCCTTTCTCATAATAAGGCTAGTGCTACGAGCCCCTGTATTCAGAGAGATACATAGGGCTGCATCTCAGTTGCAGCTGCATCAGACAACAACAGCCCAACTGTGGAATCAGAGATTAAGTTTGTGGTGTGCGTGCGTACATTCGTGCATGCGTGTGAAAGCGCACGTATGTGCGTGTGTGTGTACTTGCATGTGTCCGGGTAAGTGTGTACATGTCTGCGTACATGTGTGATGTACAGTATACCTGTACATGTTTAATGAAGTTTGGAATGTTACGTATGTGTTCATGCGTGTGCATGTGAATGCGTACGTCCTACATACCTGTGTACACAGCGTATATATGTTTAACGAGGGATTTAAGAGGGAGTTCGGTCTTTTCAATTTTGTGTATGTGCTCTGCACATTTCAAGACCAAATGTTGCCTTTGAAGTACATCCACACATCTCAGACTCTATTTCTAGTCATAGAAATGGGTCAGACTGGAGACCATAGAGAAATGGTGGGTGTTTGTGGGCCAAATGTCTGCTCTATGATCATCAATCTTCCTTTAGTCATAAAAGGATGGGAACTGCAGGCCTCCACATCTTTTTTCATTGACGCTTTTTCTTTTTTTTTGCTTCTCAATACCGGCATTATTAGAGGGTGTTCCAGGTCTGTATGTTTGTCTGTCTGTGTGCCTGTCTGATCTTTGTCTGTGTCGGTCTGTCTGTGTCGGTCTGTCTGTGTCTGTCTGGCTGGGTCTGTATGTGTCTGGCTGGGTCTGTATGTGTCTGGCTGGGTCTGTATGTGTCTGGCTGGGTCTGTATGTGTCTGGCTGTGTCTGTATGTGTCTGGCTGTGTCTGCATGTGTCTGGCTGTGTCTGTATGTGTCTGGCTGTGTCTGTTTGTGTCTGGCTGTGTCTGTATGTATCTGGCTGTGTCTGTATGTATCTGGCTGTGTCTGTCTGTATGTGTCTGGCTGTGTCTGTATGTATCTGGCTGTGTCTGTATGTGTCTGTATGTGTCTGTATGTGTCTGTACGCATCTGGCTTTGACTGTATGTGTCTGGCTGTGTCTGGCTGTCTGTCTGTATGTGTCTGGCTGTGTCTGTCTGTAACTGTGTATCTTTCTGTGTCTGGCTGTGTCTGGCTCTGGCTGTCTGTATCTGTGCACTGTGTCTAGTTCTGTAGTCAGTGTATGTGCCAGTCTGTCTGTGTGTTTGCGGGGGTGTATACAGTGTGTGCATCTATGTAGGATCATTGGTGTTGATTGATATGTGGTATATGTGTGTAGAGCTGAATTTTCATAGCGGTTCAGTTCACGGCCCCTCTCTCCACTGACCATACCATCTGTCTGTGTGATTTACCGAACCCAGAGAAGCCTAGCGGCCCCGATGTAGGCTAGCCATTTACATGTGTGCAGTGTGTGGATTAAATCTGTATCTGGAGACTAATATAGCTCCTGCAGCATCAGCTTAGGGAGCAGCTAGCCTTTCCCCTGCAGCTAACATGCACTCTGACTGCCAAGTTCCTTGGCGTCCACATCACTAAGGATTTAACATGATCCACAAAAACCCGCACAGTCATGATCAAATCAAATCAAAGTCTATTTGTCATGTGCGCCGAATACAACAGGTGTAGACCTTACAGTGAAGTGCTTACTTACAGGCTCTAAACAACAGTGCAATTTAAAAAATAAATAAAAAGGTATTAGGTGAACAGTAGGTAATTAAAGAAATAAAGACAACAGTAAAAATACAGTGAAAAATAACAGTAGCGAGGTTATAACAGTAGCGAGGCTATATACAGGCACCGATTAGTCGGGCTGATTGAGGTAGTATGTACATGTAGATATGGTTAAACAGAGAGTAGCAGTTGCGTAAAAGAGGAGTTTTACGGTGGGTGGCGGGACACAATGCAGATAGCCCAGGTAGCCAATGTGCGGGGCCACCGGTTGGTCGGGCTAATTGAGGTAGTATGTACATTAATGTATAGTTAAAGTGACTATGCATATATGATGAACAGAGAGTAGCAGCAGCGTAAAAGAGGGGTTGGGGGGGTCACAAAATGAAAATAGTCCGGGTAGCCATTTGATTACCTGTTCAGGAGTCTTATGGATTGGGGGTAAAAGCTGTTGAGAAGCCTTTTGGTCCTAGACTTGGCACTCAGGTATCGCTTGCCATGTGGTAGTAGAGAGAACAGTCTATGACTGGGGTGGCTGGGGTCTTTGACAATTGTTAGGGCCTTCCTCTGACACTTCCTGGTGTAGAGGTCCTGGGTGGCAGGCAGCTTAGCCCCAGTGATGTACTGGGCCGTACGCACTACCCTCTGTCATTTTTTTATTTAATTTTATTTAAATTAACGAGGCAAGTCAGTTAAGAACAAATTCTTATTTACAATAAGAATTAGAGTTTGGCCTACACCGGCCAAACTCTAACGACGCTGGGCCAAATGTGCACCGCTCTATGGGACACTGCCGGTTGTGAAACAGCCTGGAACTGAACCAAAGTCTGTAGTGATGCCTCTAGCACTGAGATGCAGTGCCTTAGATGCCTCTAGCACTGAGATGCACTGCCGGTTGTGAAACAGCCTGGAACTGAACCAAAGTCTGTAGTGATGCCTCTAGCACTGAGATGCAGTGCCTTAGACCGCTGCGCCACTCGGGAGCGCATAATCAACAATGCAGTTCAAGAAAAAGAGTTCAGAAAAGATTTACTAAATAAACTAAAGTTAAAAATAAAGAAAACATCTAAAAGTAGCACAAGAAATGTTCATAACAATAACAAGGCTAAATACAGTGGGTACCGGTACCGAGTCAAGGTGCGGGGGTACCGGTACAGAGTCAAGGTGGAGGCTACCGGTGCCGGTGCCGAGGTGATTTGTAAAGTGACTATGCATAGATAATAAACAGAGAGTAGCAGGAGGGGGAGTCAACATAAATAGTCCAGGTGGCCATTTGATTCATTGTTGAGTAGTCTTAAAGGCTTAGGGGTAGAAGCTGTTAAGGTCGAAGACTTGGCGCACCGGTACCGCTTGCCGTGCGGCAGCAGAGAAAACAGTCTATGACTTGGGTTACTGGAGTCTTTGACAATTTCTTGGGCCTTCTTCTGACACCGCCTAGTATATAGGTCCTGGATGTCAGGAAGCTTGGCCCCATTGATGTACTGGGCCGTACGCACTACCCTCTGTTGCGCCTTACGGTCAGATGCCGAGCAGTTGCCCTACCAGGCGGTGATGCAACCCGGTCAGAATGCTCTCGATGATGCAACTTTTTGAGGATCTGGGGACCCATGCCAAATATTTTCAGTCTCCTGAGGGGGAATAGGTTTTGTCATGCCCTCTTCACAACTGTCTTGGTGTGTTTGGACCTTGATAGTTTGTTGGTGATGTGGACACCAAGGAACTTGAAACTCTCGACCCGCTCCACTTCAGCCCTGTCAATGTTAATGGGGGCCTGTTGGTCCTCCTTTTCCTGTAGTCCACGATCAGCTCCCACGATCAGCACCCACTTCTCAGTGTTATTGCAGCCCAGTAGCGCTGTATCCAATCAGTGACTCCACATGGAATAAGTGTACATTCATTAAGAGTTATGTGTTACATTATGAGTTACGTGTTCAAATCAAATCAAACTTTATTTGTCACATGCGCCGAATACAACAAGTGTAGACCTTACAGCTCATTTGTCTTGCTCACATTGAGGGAGAGGTTGTTATTCTGGCACCACACTGCCAGGTCTCTGACCTCCTCCATATAGGCCGTCTCGTCGTTGTCGGTGATCAAGGCCTACCACTGTTGTGTCGTCAGCAAACTTAATGATGGTGTTGGAGTTGTGCTTTGCCATCCAGTCGTTGGTGAACAGGGAGTACCCCTGAGGGTCCCCAGTGTTGAGGATCAGCGTAGCAGATGTGTTGTTGCCTACCCTTAACACCTGGGTGCTGCCCGTCAGGATGTCCAGGATCCAGTTGCAGAGGGAGGTGTTTAGTCCCAGGGTCCTTAGGTTAGTGATGAGCTTTGTGGGTACTATGGTGTTGAGTTATGTTCAGCCAAGGTTCTGTGAAACATAAGATATATCCAGTTGTTCCAAACTTCTTCCATTTAAGATTGATGTGTTCTTGGTGACCTTCAATGCTGCAGAAATGTTTTGGTACCCTTCCCCAGATCTGTGCCTCGACACAATCCTGTCTCTGAGCTTTACGGACAATTCCTTCAACCTCATGGCTTGGTTTTTGCTCTGACATGCACTGTCAACTATGGGACCTTATATAGACAGGTGTGTGTCATGTCCAAATCATGTCCAATCAATTGAATTTACCACAGGTGGATTCCAATCAAGTTGTAGAAACATCTCAAGGATGATCAATAGAAACAGGATGCACCTGAGCTCAATTTAAAGTCTCATAGTAAAGGGTCTTGTTTATTTATTTACTATTTCCGCTTTGTCATTATGGGGTATTGTGTGTAGATTGATGAGGAATAACAATAATTTGAGCGATTTTAGAATAAGGCTACAATGTTAACAAAATGTGGAAAAAGTCAACAGGTCTGAATACTTTCCGAATGCACTGTACTGTATATACAGGGAGTGTAGCAGATCAATGTGAGGAGATACAAGGTATTTGAGGTAGATATGTACATGAAGGCAGGGTGAAGTGCCTAGGCTATAGCTGAAGGGTATAATGCAGTCTCGATTCATGCAGATGACCGAGGTTTGATATGTAATTGGTCCCACAGGCATTATTACAAGGTACCTAACTAACTCTGTCTGCTGGTGTATAACTGCTATTTGAGAACATAGGGAGAAACAAGGCGCCAGTATTGTTCAGTAAAACTCTTTCAATTCACTTCAGGGTGGCAGGCCCATACCCTTCCTCAAACCAAAGCCCTCAAAAAAAGGAGCCTTTAGCATCTGGCTCATGAACAGTACAGTTGATTCTCTACCCATCTATCCTGCAGTTTCAATAGGCTCAGTGAGAAGCATATTAGGCTGATGATTGTCCAAATGGGTGAGTCAGGGGGACCTTCTCCTCTCGTGTCTTGACATATGGGCTAAACTAAGCTCTGATCCAGGGAAAATCAGCCACAGACCAACTCTGTCCTGCTGTAAAACGCCAGCTCCCTGACCCAGAAGAGGTCGATTGAGGGGAGGATAATGTTAGAGATGCCAGTACTTTAATACAGTATCTAGCCACCAACAGTAATTCAAACCGTCAAAGACATGATAAATCCATGGGGAGATAGATGTATTTTAACCTTCTGTCTTGATTTAGCTCTAAAGTTTGATGATGAGGAAACCAAATCAATACGTTGCATTCAGCGTTTTGGCCTAGACTTTTAAAGTACAACCCTCTATTGATGCCTTAAGTATCTGATCTCAAATATGATCTTCTGAACATCTCTCAATTGTTTACCCATTACCCCAATCTAAGACCGCTAAAGGGAGCTACTGCTAGCCATCTGAAGGGAGCTACTGCTAGCCATCTGAAGGGAGCTACTGCTAGCCATCTGAAGGGAGCTACTGCTAGCCAACTGAAGGGAGCTACTGCTATCCAACTGAAGGGTGCTAGTGCTAGCCAACTGAAGGTAGCTACTGCTAGCCAACTGAAGGGTGCTACTGCTAGCCAACTGAAGGGAGCTACTGCTAGCCATCTGAAGGGAGCTACTGCTAGCCATCTGAAGGTAGCTACTTCTAGCCAACTGAAGGGTGCTACTGCTAGCCAACTGAAGGGAGCTACTGCTAGCCATCTGAAGGGTGCTACTGCTAGCCATCTGAAGGGAGCTACTGCTAGCCATCTGAAGGGAGCTACTGCTAGCCAACTGAAGGGAGCTACTGCTAGCCAACTGAAGGGAGCTACTGCTAGCCATCTGAAGGGAGCTACTGCTAGCCATCTGAAGGGAGCTACTGCTAGCCAACTGAAGGGTGCTACTGCTAGCCATCTGAAGGGAGCTACTGCTAGCCAACTGAAGGGAGCTACTGCTAGCCAACTGAAGGGCGCTACTGCTAGCCATCTGAAGGGAGCTACTGCTAGCCAACTGAAGGGTGCTACTGCTAGCCAACTGAAGGGAGCTACTGCTAGCCAACTGAAGGGAGCTACTGCTAGCCAACTGAAGGGTGCTACTGCTAGCCAACTGAAGGGAGCTACTGCTAGCCAACTGAAGGGCGCTACTGCTAGCCAACTGAAGGGTGCTACTGCTAGCCAACTGAAGGGAGCTACTGCTAGCCATCTGAAGGGAGCTACTGCTAGCCAACTGAAGGGAGTGTGTACAGTATTCTAACAAGTATTGTAAATTATAATCCTATACATTTATTCACTGTGCGTGCCAGTATAGGAAAGCAGGCAGACTCCTGGGATTTCAATGCCATCTCTCTGGTCAAGCTCATTGCGCTACCCATCATAGGCATCCTATCAGTGGGGGGGATTTAGCCAGCAGTGCATCGCTCCATCCCTGGAGGCCATATGTTTTGGTCTTTCTTTTACACTTCAATGATTTAAGTTAAACAGGATCAATTCTCCAGTTTTACCAGGCCTTAATCGGGTGATGATTGAAAGCTAACAATGAGAAGCAGCAGACACATCGACCCCTGAGGACTGGAGGTGTGCTGCATGGGTTATTATGGAGGAGGCTGTCCAGTTACTTAGAGCCCAGGCTGTCAGTGAAGCATGGGTTATTATGGAGGAGGCTGTCCATTTACTTAGAGCCCAGGCTGTCAGTGAAGCATGGGTTATTATGGAGGAGGCTGTCCAGTTACTTAGAGCCCAGGCTGTCAGTGGAGGATGGGTTATTATGGAGGAGGCTGTCCAGTTACTTAGAGCCCAGGCTGTCAGTGAAGGATGGGTTATTATGGAGGAGGCTGTCCAGTTACTTAGAGCCCAGGCTGTCAGTGGAGGATGGGTTATTATGGAGGAGGCTGTCCAGTGCTGTCAGTGAAGCATGAATGGATCTGAAGGAGCCCGACCTTTCCACTGGCTTGTGATTCTTCACCGGGCTCATAACCAAACAGAGAGTGAGATGAGCAAACACGGCTTCAAGACCAGGCCAGGATATGTTGGAAAGTAAAAATATCTGAGTGATCAGAAAGAAATACATTACATAAGTAAAAGGAAATTAAGAGTACCAAGGTCGTGACAATCACATTTACAAACAACCATTCTATCATCTTTCTCAGAATAAATGTATTGTCTGCATCGGAAGTGACTTTTGGTAGAGATTGCTATAGACCTACTGTACGTCTAGATCTGGATAACCTTGGAAATATATAAGTGGCAGGAATAAAAGGAATTTGAATTTCCATTCCATGTTTTGGGAGAATGAGATGTGGAGGTGTTGATGTTGAACTACTGTACAACTAAGGACTGCGGTGATATTCTCCTAGAGGACAAAAACACTCAGTCAGATTGAATGGCTTGCAAAGTCAAAAATACTTCCAACGCAGTATCTGCTCTCATGAAAACTCATTTTTCTACAAGAATATGATTTTAAGTAATGCTTTATTGATTATATATTTTGGGGTTTTGTTTGTTTAACCTTTATTTAACCTTTATTTAACCTTTATTTAAGTAGGCAAGTCAGTTAAGAACAAAATCTTATTTACAATGACGGCCTACCAAACGGCAAAAGGCAACAGGCCTCCTGTGTGGACGGGGGCTGGGATTAAAAATAAATTAAATAAAAATGTAGGACAAAACACACAAGAGAGACAACACAACACTACATAAAGAGAGACCTAAGACAACAACATAGCATAGCATATGCCCTGCATGTCCAAATGTAACTCAGTGGTAAGATGTATCAACATCTTTGGATATAGTCCAACTTTTGAGGAACAAGAAATTACTTTTTTCTCAATTTGTTCAACTATGTTTTTTTTTATTAAGTTTTCATAACAACAATGACTGCTTATCAGCTACTAAAATACAAATAATAAAGCTTCATTTGGTTAGTTTTGATCTTAAATTAGAATTTTGGTTCAAAGCTATTCCTTTAAGTGACGAGACGGGCAAAAATTCTACATCAAACTGAAGTGAACAAATTAATACCATGCCTGAGTTTCGATAAGTCTCTGGATGCATTGCTCCGTCATACATAAATTGGTGTGATCTGTCAATTACTTTGATTGTGTCTCCTGGAACACAAAAAACGTTTGGAGAGGACAGGTAAACACATGAGATCAATACCTCATACATAACTTGTTGTCAATCAAATATAGTAATTGACTCATCTGCTACAGATACAAGCAGCTCTTTGGATTTCAAATATGATTCAAAAGCCTTGAGAATGTCCCCCCTCTTGACGGTAGAGAGAAAATAATAACATACAATTAAAGTCAATTTCCTGCAATTCTACACATTGTGCCAAAAACAACAAAGACTTTTTTAAAGCAATTTTTCTGCAGTTTTACACATTTTACCATTGGGCAAAGAGAACATTTTACTGTTTTAAAGCAAGTTTTCTGCAGTTTTCCACAATTTGCCATGGGGCAGATCATTTTCTTTTCAATTTTATAACACATTCAATGCAATTCTACTCATTTTGCTATGGGGCAGAGGGACAAAAATGTGCTTGAGTAAAAGTCTAAAAGTATTTGGTTTTAAATGTACATAAGTATCAAAAGTTAAAGTATAAATAATTTCAATTTCCTTATATTAAGCAAACCAGACGCCACGATTTTCTTGATTTCTTAATTTATGGATAGCCAGGGGCACACTTCAACACAGACATAATTTACAAACGAAGCATGTGTGTTTAGTGAGTCTGCCAGATCAGAGGCAGTAGGGATGACCTGGGGATGTTCTCTTGATAAGTGTGTGAATTAAAGCATTGAAACGTAACCAGTACTTTTGGGTGTCAGGGAAAATGTATAGAGTAAAAAGTACATGATTTTGTTTAGGAATGTATTGGAGTAAAAGTAAAAGTAAAAAAAAAATGTAATAGTTAAGAAAAGTACAGACACCCCAAAAAACTACTTATAAAGTACTTTCAAGTATTTTTACTTAGGTACTTTACACCACTGCTTATGCCATGTTAATGAAATCTGAGTGAGAGTGGCTAACAAAATCAATGGGGCCCCTGGGCTGACATGGCTAATTAAGTGACTGTCAGAGACTGACATAACAAGATGTCAGTCACTGATGCACAACACAAATGTCGAACTTGCACATTCTGCATTCTACTATTCTAATTCAACAGGAAGTTGAGACCCCGACTGAATACCAATTTCCTTTTGGGAGGGGGGCGTCCCTAGCGGCCGGGGGTCCTAAGTGATCGCTTATGATGCTCATGCCTGGATTTAAATATCACTGTGTCTTAAAAAATACAGTGCATTCGGAAAGCATTCAGACCCCTTGACTTTTCCCACATTTTGTTACATTACAGCCTTATTCTAAAATAGATTTTAAAAAGAGTTTTTTTTTTCATCAATCTACACACAATACCCCATGATGGCAAAGCAAAAACAGGTTTCTAGAAATGTTTGCAATTGTATTAAAAATAAACAACTGAAATATCACATTTACAAAAGTATTCAGACCCTTTACTCAGTACTATTTTGAAGCACCTTTGGCAGCGATTACAGCCTCAAGTCTTCTTGGGTATGATACTACAAGCTTTTCACACCTTAGATGTGGAGTGTTGCCGCACAGCTATTTTCAGGTCTCTCCAGAGATGTTTGATCAGGTTCAAGTCCGGGCTCTGGCTGGGCCACTCAGAGACTTGTTGCAAAGCCACCCCTGCATTGTCTTGGCTCTGTGCTTAGGCTCGCTTAGGGTCGTTGTCCTGTTGGAAGGTGAACCTTTAACCCAGTCTAAGGTCCTGAGTGTCTGGAGCAGGATTTCATCAAGGATCTTTCTGTATTTTTCTCCGTTCATCTTTCCCTTGATCCTGACTAGTATCCCAGTCCCTGCCTCTGAAAAACAGCCCCACAACATGATGCTGCCACCACCATGCTTCACCTTAGGGATGGTGCCAGGTTTCCTCCAGACGTGACGCTTGGCATTCAGGCTTGGTTTTAGCAGACCAATCTTGGTTTCATCAGACCAGAGAATCTTGTTTCTTATGGTCCGATTGTCTTTAGGTGCCAAACTCCAAGTGGGCTGTCATGTGCCTTTTACTGAGGACTGGCTTTCGTCTGGCCACTCTACCTTAAAGGCCTGATTGGTGGAGTCCTGCGGAGATGGTTGTCCTTCTGGAAGGTTCTCCCATCTCCAAAGAGGAACTCTGGAGCTCTGTCAGAGTGACCACTGGGTTCTTGGTCACCTCCCTGACCAAGGCCCTTCTCCCCCGATGGCTCAGTTTGGCTGGGTGGCCAGCTCTACGAAGAGTCATGGTGGTTCCAAATTTCTTCCATTTAAGAATGATGGAGGCCACTGTGTTCATGGGGACATTCAATGCTGCAGAAATGTTTTGGTAACCTTCCCTAGATCTGTGCCTCGACACAATCCTGTCTTAGAGCTCTATGGTCAATTCCTTCGCCCTCATGGCTTGGTTTTTGCTCTGACATGCACTGTCAACTGTGGGACCTTATATGGAAAGATTTGTGCCTTTCCAAATCATGTCCAATCAATTGAATTTACCACAGGTGGACTCCAATCGTGCAGAAACATCTGAAGGATGATCAATGGAAACAGGATGCACCTGAGCTAAAACCTGTTTTCGCTTTGTCATTATGGAGTATTGTGTGTAGATTGATGAGGAAAAACAATAATTTAATCTATTTTAGAATAAGGCTGTAACGTAACACTATGTGGAAAAAGTCAAGGGGTCTGAATACTTTCCAAATGCACTGTATGTCCAGGTGACCTACAATAAACCAGATTGACCTGAGAGGGGGCGATAAAGGTGAGCAGTACATCAAAACAACTCTTTGAAGTGACTTCCACCTTGGGGGAAATTAGCTCCCCCTACCCGGAGCCTGTAA
Source organism: Brachymystax lenok tsinlingensis (assembly GCA_030435695.1). Lineage (NCBI taxonomy): Eukaryota > Metazoa > Chordata > Actinopteri > Salmoniformes > Salmonidae > Brachymystax > Brachymystax lenok. The sequence continues at coordinate 45,756,064 of CM059792.1, read as the reverse complement.
CCCTCATACCTCTCTGTCCCTCCTGTTAATCTGTCCTGCCTCTTATCTGCATTACTGTGCCTCAGGTCATCGGACAGCAGTGAGATGATCTATCCTCATGATGACGATTGTCCATGGAGACATTTGCAGCCCCGATGTGCTTAATAAACCACGACTGCTAATCTCTGACAGTGCGGCAGCAATTTTAATAACGTCCTGGACAGACACTGATTTGCTTCTAACACGCTTGTTAAAAACGCCACATGGCGGCCATCATCCCTCTTGGCCCTGTGTGATCTGAGCTTAATTGAAAAGAAAAGCAAATACAGACTTGATCTTTTCGTTGTCACCATTTTAATTAGAGGGTGGAATGACTGTGCATTCGTCTGTGTGGCCAATTGGCCGTAAGGCATGGATTGCTAATAAGATAGCAGTAATTTGTTGTCTGCACCACAAACAATCAGTCAAAGAATACACCATAAAAGGCAAACTAAGAGCTTCTAATGCAACTCTGATTACTGACGTGACCAGTAAAAAAGCAATTATTTTTGGTTTAAAATTTTGGGGCCTATTAAAATCTCATTAATGATTTGATTTTTTGTTACTCCAATGAGAATTTAAATATATCTATGCCTATCCATTAATCCCACAGTTTATCCACTCTTCAAGGACATCTATCACTGGCATATTACTTTAAATAAGTTAGTATTTTTTTCATCTTTCAGTAATTATAAGTGATACAAGTTTATATATGTCATCTAATATCCCTCTGTAAACACTAATGCAATCCCAGATATAAAATAGAAAAGAAGGGGGCAGTTAAATTGCAATGCTTCATGGGCACACTGACAGAAATCCTTATGGTGGACATATTAATTGTGCATTTTGGTCCAAAATTGAAGAGAATATTGATCAGTGGGAGTTGAGAGCGTCCATTATTTATGATCCTGCAGTAAAGCCCAAGGACCTCCCTCCCCTCTCTTTATGAATCATTTAAATCAATATCTCTGTAATGCCATTGTTCAATTTAATGCATTTATGAACCCCCCCCACACTCCCATACTATTGTTGTCTTTTATCTATGGCCAACCATGGGGCATTTCTCTGGCAAGGCCAAATGAACACAATCTGTCACTATCAAGGTCGAGACAAGGAGTTTTAGCAATAAAGTCTTCCAGAAAAATTGAGGCTGTTGTTTTTCTGTTTTTTACATTGGCGCTAATTTGACAGATTATGGTGATGTTTCTCCTCTGTTCTAAACATTGCCCTAAACACATCGCAGTCCTGCTCCAAACCTGATTGTTTTGATTATGTTTTTGGTGTATACAAAAAAAACTGACATTTGCCAGTAAAGTACATTAGTTTAATACATGTTATTTCATTTAGTAGGCCTACATTATACATCGAACCCAAAGCCCTGGCGTTGCAAGCGCCATGCGCTACCAATTGAGCCTGTAGTGTCTGGTCTCTTAACCGAAGCTTTGTCATTTCACTTGTTTTATCAAGTCCAGTGCAGTAGTGCTAGCACATCTGCTTCTACTAAGCGTGGGCTTAGTGATTAGTTGACTAGTTGAATCAGGCGTGCTATTATTGGAATAAATCAAATAAGGGGAACGGATGGGTGTAACGGGAGATGTTTGGGAAATTCTGATCTAGATGATAATGTCCTGAACATAGGAAGTATATAGAAAATGCTTATGTTGCCAATAGTCAGGACTCAGGACGGCAAAAGTATATTTTACTTTGATCGAAAACCAATTATAGGCCTATGCTTCTTCAGTAAGTAGGAGAGACATTCCAATTATTAGATTGATGTCAATGCATCTCTGGGCTATATAGCCTATACAGTAGACCGACCCTCTCCACTGAGGATGGTAGATTCCAACCAGTTTTTAGCTCTATGCGGCTCATGCGGGCTCGCGGTGTAGAATAGCTTGACGCTTAACTCGCGTGCGTTTGTTTACTAGGGAAGCCCGAATACTGACTGTTCTTCAACCTTATCCGCCCATGTCTAGAAGCCCATTCATCGGAGTGGGTCGTTGGTAGTCATTAATACTTTAAAGATTATTATATGCTTATCTGTCATTTACTCTCATAAAAAGCTGCATTTTACTGAAAGAAACGAAGCGAAATAAACACTCACGACAGGACCGCGTGTTTCCGAGGGGACTAAAGTTCTTCATACTGATGCTGTGACAGAACGACGCAGTGAAACAAAGCACATATTTGTAAAAGGTAAGAAAGACTCGTGCTTATACTTTTTAAATATAGCCTGCTGGGACCAATATGATTTGTAATGTTATGATAATTTTTTACCGTGACTGACAGCGTTCTTAGTGTCTCAAATGTAAAGGAATGCGCTTATCAGCCTACCAGACTTGGACAGTGTGGTGCTGATGGGGCAGGTTAATGTGATGCGGAGAAACTCAATAGCAGTTCAATGCCGCACTCTCTGTCAACTTTGTGTACACGTGCCCTAGAAAACCGTATATATTCCAGCATATTGTATTGGTTTAACGGGACTAAATCGTGAGAAGCCCAACAGGGCCATTGACCAAGCGAACGACTCCCTGTCAAATCTCTGAGCGTTTATGATTCATGCTGCGTTCTTGCACCACAATCATAAAGTCCCTGGTCTATTTGCCAAGGTCGCTGTTTTCACTCCCTCTCAACCTTCAATGGAATCTATTCTCACTATATTTTTGCTCCGATATTGACTGCAAACAACCTACAGTCATTTTACGAGTTCAATTGACATCTATATCCAGAAACATAATCCTCTCTCTCCACAGCCATTCATTTGTTACTGCCCAGAGAAGATGGTTTCGTTCCATTGAACGTCAATAGCCCCATCACGTGATGACTGAATAAGTTTAGTTCTGTGAAGGTGCTCTGTCAAGATAATTTGTGTCCAGTCTACTCATCCTTTTTCAGGTACATGATATTGTATTTACACAAACTGTCCCTGTGAATCAAGGACACACAAGTCAGCAGAAGCTTTCCACTATAAAGGAGTTCAGTATTTTACTAATACATTGGACATTTAATGCATTCGGTTTAGATCCAGTCTCCTAAGTTTCAGCGATCAATGAAGAGTAGTTCAGTTAACCTTTCCAGTTTGTGTTATTACACACTGTCTATGGCAATCTGAAATGCCTCTATTACTGTTCATCAGCCTAGTGTCAGCTTTGTGCCAGTGTCATCAAGTAATAGGTTTGTTGAGGTTGAATGATACCAGCCAGTTATCACCAGCATAGGGAACATTAATCATAACAGCTGTCCAACTTGCAGTGCTGAAGTTCAGTCAGAGCTCTTAAAGGGGTAATCCAAGCCCAACAACATTTCTATTCTAGTGTAGTGCTTTATCGCCAAGAAAACAAGAGGATTACATAAAGGGAGCTTCCACATTAATCCTACACCCCCCACCCCACCTCTTCTTGGCACTTGCTCAGATGAGATTTCACGTCCCCCCTATGGTGATTGAGAGCTGGTGGTCTGTGCTCCTGGGCTGAGCTCCATCATACAGTGTCAGCCCTCTGCCATGGCTCGCTGGGCATCCCACCTTGGAAAAGAGCAGCAGCACTCCACTCACTCCACTCTAGCCACTGCAAAGCAGAAAAGTTCATGCACTTCATGGGTTCCAAAGAGACTGTTGATAACTCAGATGAATGTCACCCTTTAAGCTGTTAGAACACACAATCATAATATGCTGGTCCTAAGCTTGCATAGGAGTGACAACTCCTTTTAATGTAAACAATATGATTACCAGAAATGGTCTTTCTCTTGACCAAGCGACAAGTTTTTACATCCATAAATTCATATTAAAATTAGTTCTGCATATTTTAATTTTGTAAGCTACATAGACCTCTGGAATGAAGTAATGTAGTGACTCTAGTCCACACTCATATGATACATACAGCAGTGCATTGGTTGATTAGTCACTCATATGATACACACAGCAGTGCATTGGTTGATTAGTCACTCATATGATACACACAGCAGTGCATTGGTTGATTAGTCACTCATATGATACACACAGCAGTGCATTGGTTGATTAGTCACTCATATGATACACACAGCAGTGCATTGGTTGATTAGTTATCCTGCTCTGTCTTCTGCTCACACTGATAAAGATGGATACAGTATGTCAGATACTATTGTCCATGCTACACCTGTGCCTGCTCACTCAACCAGCATTTTCCATTGCAGTCACGTCAGCATGACAGCTTTCCATAAATCACAGCTGATGATATTGGCATTGTGTGCATGTGGAGATCTGTGTGTGTGTGTGTGTGTGTGGGGGTGTATGTTGTACATGTGATGTACATATGTTATCAGTGTGGCCTTTGAACCCCCAGTCTGACAAATGCAGGCATCAAATTCCCTGGTTTGTGCAGATTAGAGGATTAAGAGATATAGGGTTTGTTCAATATCTTTAATGCATTAGTACAGATGGAGGTGGCAGAGTGAGTTCACAGTGCAGTAGTGTTCTGCTCTCTCCCATTTGTTGATAGACATGGCTGACCTGGTGTTTTCCTGTGTGTGAGATCTAAAAGGACCACTTTGTCTCCATCTGACCTCTCTCCATTTACATGTCTACATGGCTGACCCATTTATCTACTATACATACAGTGCATTACTGAATCTTTCTCCCTTATGCTGCTGTTTAAGTAATGTGTTAATTTGTTTTGGATCGAGTCGACCAGCTCTGCCCTTGGCTTCAGTAGAATATATTGCCTTATTAGTACTTGGGAGGAGGTTGATCAGCTTCTCCTGCTCTTATGAATACTTAGATCTTTTGAGTAGTGTTTAATTGCCCGTGTTCCCTGCGACGCCCTATCTGTGTTGATTTGGTAAAGCACGAAGGAGAGGACTTGACGCAACAGAGCAGATATAAATATCCAGCCTGATTCAATTTGACTGCTGATAACAGTCCTTGCAAATAAATAAATAAAATCTTCAATGCTCAACAAACTATTTTTTTTCAGACAGTATCTCATTAAATAATTGCAGTATTCATGCTATTAAAATATATGTTTTTAGCACACACCTTGTTACACCGTACAGCCTGTTTTGGCAATGGAATATTGTCTCAGACATTTTGAACTCAGACATTACCTTAAGATGCTTTTAGCTAAGTTATTATATAAACCAGGGGTCTCCAACATGTAGATCGCAAGTTACCAGTAGCTAGCAGTCCACTTATGAGTATCTTGCCAATCAATTCTGAAAGGCTACATTACATTTTTCATGTGTTCCATTGCGACTGTCAAACATAAAGCTTCTGGCTACTATCCAATCAAAGCCACATTGACATTATCCCACCGCTGGTTAGCCACTGTTGGCTTAAAAAACCAAACATAACACAATATGTGCCAATTAATTTCCAGCAATATTGCCCCCTGTCTGTTACCCTGTATTTAGCCAGTTAGTGAGTACGGTTAAAAAAAATGTTTACATGCAAACAATAACGCGATTAAAGTGTATAGTCAGATTAATATAAATGACTTTCTTCCACAACCTTATCAATTAAATATTAACTGAAAAGTAGGCTTTCTCTGACAAAACTCTACCATGATTATTTGTGTCAATTGGGTGGCAATTGTTTTGCAAGCTCTGCCATGACATGTGCTGCAGCAGTAGGCCTAACAGCAGAAACACCCCCAGACCGGCACATTCCACATTGCGTAATTAAAGGGGAATTACACTCAAAAATCAAAATGACTCATCTTCTGATGTGATTTAAGCATTGACACGGACTCAGAACATCCATTATGACACCTCCACTGTGGGGCTCAATATGTCTTCTGATGTGATTTAAGCATTGACACGGACTCAGAACATCCATTATGACACCTCCACTGTGGGGCTCAATATGTCTTCTGATGTGATTTAAGCATTGACACGGACTCAGAACATCCATGTTGGTTGTTTATGTAACCGATGTGAAATGGTTAGCTATTTAGCGGGGTGCGCGCTAATAGCGTTTCAATCGGTGACGTCACTCGCTCTGAGAACTTGAAGTAGTAGTTGGGCCGTGGCTTTTGTGGAGCGATGGGTAACGATTCTTTGAGGGTGGCTGTTGTCTATGTGTGCAGCGGGTCCCTGGTTTGAGCCCAGGTAGGGGCGAGGAGAGGGATAGAAGCTATACACTGTTACATTTACTCTATGTATAATTGTAATATTGAGAGTGGAAAACAGAAGGGGGGAAAAAACGAGAATGAACACAGATTTCAGGTAAATACCTAGAGTTGTTTATTAACCATCATTTTACAAGGTTTATTGACAGAAAATATGTATCTTGTACACTAAGGACCAAGTGAAGAGTTTCAGGGTAGAAAAGAAGAGAAGAATGTACCCATAAATTCTTTTAACATATTTTTTTTTAAGGAAGTAGCTCTCATGCTAGAATGGTTGGAGACCCCTGATATAAACTGCTGTATTTCTGCACAGTCAAATTGTTTCCTTGAAGGGAATTGAAACATACTGTAGTCTAAATTAATACGAGTGCAATCAATTATCCAGTTCTAGAATACTCCACAAGTTCTAAATAACTCCTCAAGGAACATTGATTTGTGGTTCTCCAGGGTCTCGCTCTCTAGCTGCTGCCGCTCGGTTGGAATTATTGAACTTTTCGGGCTGAACCTTTTTTTTATGATATTTCCTTTTCATAGACAAGTCAAGTGACAGAGGATATGCTTTTTAAATCAGCTAAATATTTAACTATATGCTTTTAGGCTGACGGATCGTATTTTTAAGAGATATATTTTAGGACTAAAAATTCCTCAAGATGTATAAAGTTGGTCACTTTTTGGACGGATGGTGAATCAACTTGAGCTGTTGTAATTGAACATGCTCTCTATTCAGAATGGCCTTGTCCAGATTGTAGTACACTGTACAGCTCAGTGGAGGCTGGTGGTAGGAGCTATAGGAGGAAAGGCTAATTGAAATGGCTGGAATGGAATTAATTCAACGGTATCAAACACGTCAAACGTATGGAAACCACATGTTTGACTCCGTTCCATTAATTCCATTCCAGCTATTACAATGAGCCTGTCCTCTTATAGCTCCTCCCGCCAGCCTCCACTGGTACAGCTGGTGTTAATGAACATGCTGTACTGAGCTTATTTAGTCTAGTCAGGAACATGTTCAATTCACTGGACAGCCATTGTGCCCCTGAAGCCAATGGAAATCCACATGTATTCAGAATGAGAGAATCAGGTAGCTTTATTTTAGTCCACTCTCCATCTTAACCCTTCCAATGTACATGCCTTATCGGTCAAAGAAATTACCCACAAATTGTAATTATAGTCTGAAGAAACGTTGTATTAATGAATTTGAACATGTTTTTACTCGAACAAGACAATCAAAGACTTTTGTGTTAATGTGGCGTTGGAAATGATGCACCGTCATGCTGGGGTTTTCTCCTAGTTATTCCCTACCCAGAGGGAGCAGTGAGCACTCAGCACTGATCAGAATTCATTTTAAAAAAAAAAAACTGTTTTATCTGTCACATACACCGGAAAAGTGCAGTGATATGTGTTGTTTTACAGGGTCAGCCATAGAAGTACTGCGCCCCTGGAGCAAATTAAGGTTAAGTGCCTTGCTCAAGGGTACATCGACAGATTACGGGTTTTCGAAACAGCAACCATTCAGTTACTGTCCCAATGCTACAGTATACAGACAGGATCTAGCCTCCAACTACCCATTTCTCACTACACACTGCGTGACTGCACAGTGCTGCCACAGATTTAGATATGGTAGAAATAATTGCTTTCATATTAATCAAAAAGGGAAAATGTCAAGTTTAAAGGGATAGTTCATGCAAAATCTATATTTGGGTCAAATTACACTTACCTTCTGTTGTCTGAAGGCCCACGGTGACAGAATCCACAGTAATCCGTTATTTACTTCTGGCTACAGCCTGGAGTTAGCGTATTAGCATCGTCAGATTTCAAGAATGGAAACAGCCGAACCGATATTAGCAAAGCTGCACTGCAAACCAAAACTTTCTAAAATTATTATTATTTTTTAAAATGTGCATAATACTGAAATAAACGCTGCAGTTAGGAACTGGAACTATTTCCCCTGCGTAGCCACAGCACTGGGCATCTGGATGCATCTTCCAGTGATGACGTTGTCCCCCTGGGGCAGATGTGGCTTGATTTCCAGATGTGAACAAAACTGACCGGTAAACATGGTATCAGAGTGTTTGAAAATTATAATCTATTTAAAAAAAATAAGAACATTCTCACTGGGAAGCAGTGGTCGAAAAAGTATCCAATTGTCATACTTGAGTAAAAGTAAAAATACCTTTAATAGAAAATTACTCAAGTAAAAGTGAGTCACCCAGTAAAATATTTCTTGAGTATATACTTAAGTATCAAAAGTAAAAGTATAAATCATTTCAAATTCCTTTAAGCAAATGTATGGATAGCCAGGGGCACACTCCAACACTCAGACATAATTTACAAAAGATGCATGGGTGTTTCGTAAGTCTACCAGATCAGAGGCAGTAGGGATGACCAGAGATGTTCTCCTGATAAGTGTGTGAATTGGACCATTTTCCTGTCCTGCTAAGCATTCAAAATGTAACAAGTACTTTTGGATGTCAAGGAAAATGTATGGAGTAAAAAGTACGTACTTTTTTTAGGAATGTTGTGGAGTAAAAGTAAAAGTTGTAAAATATATAAATAGTAAAGCACTACTTAAGTAGTATTTAAAAGTATTATTACTTAATTACTTTACGCCACAGCTGTGAAGAAACCATGAACAGATTCATAGAGTATCAACACTACCAAACCTAGTTTGAAGTGTTTTTGACAAAGTTTCGGCTTGCAGTGCACCTTTACTAACATCGAGTTCGCTGTTTCCATTCATCAAAATCTAAAAATTGCTAATATGCTAATCCGTGGGCCTTCAGACAACTGAAGTTAAGGGTAATTTGACCCAAATATAGATTTTGCATGAACTATCCCTTTAAGCTTGACATTTTCCTCTTGTTAATATGAATGTAATTATTTCCACCATATCTAATTCTGTGGCAGCGCTGTGCAGTCACACAGTGTGTAGTGGGAAGAGGGTAGTTGGAGGCAAGGCCCCTGTCTGTATATTTTAGTTAGTAAGTACACTATCGAAATGAATTCAGATCAGTGCTGAGTGCTCACTGCTCACTTTGCCTCTGGGCAGAAGAGAACCAGGAGAAAAAACACGCAGCATGACGGTGCATAATTCCCATTTCCACATTAACACTAGAGTGGTTGTAAGAAGGTGTTTTAATAGGATGCTCATGTTCTTCTATGGAAAATATGGAATGTCACGGGTTAATACATTGCTTATCTTTTCTCATTTAGTGTTTTAAGTAGGCGTAGGTTGTTGGGCAGCGTTCAGATAAATGAAGGGGCAGATGGGTCACGTCAGAATCACACATGTTGTCTGATGTTTCTCCATTTCTCCGAAGGTATGTCTTTTTCCCTTTCTCCAAACAGCCGGTGTTTGTTTGTCTGAAGGCGGGAGTCATTAGGTAGGCGGCACTGTGTACAGATATGAGGAGAGATTGTCGTGTGTGTGTGTGTGTGTGTGTGTGTGTGTGTGTGTGTGTGTGTGTGTGTGTGTGTGGGAGGGGTTAATGGGGACAGTGGACTTTGTTCTTGTTTAAAATGCAGTGTCTGTGAAGCAGGCAGGTGCTGAGGAGGCTGAGAGGTAGCATGATATGGATATATGTGCATGTTTAGCAGTGAGACAAAAAAAAAGGGAGAACAGGTAGAACAGGAGTAAATAAATAGTTCTGAGGCTGTCGTTTCATATGTTAAGCTACTCAATGCCATTTCTAAAGCCTTGCCCTTGAGCAAGGCACTTATCCCGAATGCTGAGTACTGTACTGAACTCTACTGTACTGAACTATTCTGTACTGTACTCTACTGTACTGTACTGAACTCTTCTGTACTGTATTCTACTGAGCTCTACTGTACTCTACTGTACTCTACTGTATTCTACTGAGCTCTACTGTGCTGTACTTTGATGTCCAAACTTGTGAAACATAGACGTCTATGATTGGTTCAGATTTGGTCCAGACCAACCAAATTTGGTCTTGTTTGGGGGCAGAGCTCATTAATATAATAGCCAGTGAGTAGAATAAACCCACATATGCAAATTATGATATTGCATATATCTACCTTTTTTTGTGTACATATTTAACACACATCACCATGAAGAGAATGACATTCATATCCATAATTATGCATTTCTGTGTGGTACAGATCAGGGACCCATTATGAAATCCATTACCACAATTCCGTTACCAGGTGTCAATCCACTTCACTTACTGTAGTTCAACAACCAAAATACATTTTTTTTTAAAGTCAATGTCTCATGTCATAGCTGACACCCGGTTCTTTCTGCAGACATCATTGAATCATAATTCAAAGCAGATTTTTACGTTTTTGGAAAACAATGACACATAAAAAAATACTGAGGGAGATTTTTGCGTCCGCACAGTTCTCCCACTAAATGTGTTTTTGCTAAATGTTCAGTGTAAATTGTTCAAAGTAGTCAGAGTTTGTATGGTCTGTTAAACTTAGAAAAGCTTTTTCTTTGGCATAGATTTTAATTGAAAAAATCGGAGCAATTCAGGGGGCTCCCCGTGTGGTGCAGCGGTGTAAGGCACTGCATCTCAGTGCTAGAGGCATCACTTACAGACCTTGGTTCGATTCCAGGCTGTATCACAACCGGCCGTGATTGGGAGTCCCGTAGGGTGGCGCACAATTGGCCCAGTGTCATCCGGTCGGTGTAGGCCGTCATTGTAAATAAGAATGTGTTTTTAACTTCTTGGGAGCGGCTGCATAGGAACGGTTTTGGAGAGTCTGGAGTGCCCAAAGTAAAATGCCTGCCACTCAGGCCCAGAAAATAGGATATACACATAGTTAGTACTATTGGATAGGAAACTCTCTGAAGTTTCTAAGAGTGTTAAAATCATGTATGTGAGTATAACAGAAAACCAGAGGAAAATCCATCTGGATTTGCAGTTTTTTTCGTAAATGCCCATCTTCTCCATTGTACCTATTGCATACAATCTTATGTAGGACTGAGACTGCAGTACCTATGGCTTCCACTAGATGTCAACAGTCAACAGTCAAAGACTGGGAATTCTAGGAGTGACCAGAATGGATAGGGACAGGATGAAGTCCGAGGACCACTTTTGTAAACAAGGTTTGACGCGAGCGAGATTGTGAACGCGCACCACTTTATTTTCCTTTCCTATCGTTCACGTTATCGTCCGGTTGAAATATTACAGCAAAAATACACAAAATGATACCTAAGGATACATAAAAAATTATGTTTGATTTGTTTGTAGAAAGTGTATAGGCATAATTTGAACGTGTTCTCTTCACGGTTCAATGGGCGACTCAACGGTGGATTTTATGATCATAACGCACCAACCAAACGGAGATTTATGGATATAATAAAAAAACTTTTTCTAACAAAAAACCATTGGATGTCTTCATTGGACACTTGGGAAGCTCTCAGGAGAAGTTCTTTGAAAGGTAAGGGATTTTATATTAGCGATTTTATGCGTTTTATGAGACCCACTTTGGTTATGGATTTATGCTAATGCATAACATATGAGAGGGGCTATCCTCAAACAATCAAATGTTGTGCTTTCGCCGTGAAGCCTTTTTGGAATCTGACAACGCTGTGATATTGCCAAGAAGCAGAGCTTTTGATGACTATGCAACACTTGTATATTGATGAATGTTTAATAATTCAAATTTTGGATTTTGAATTTGGCGCCTCACATTTCACCGGGCAGTGTCGGGAGTGGGCCCCACTGCTCCCTAAGTATTTAACTGACTTGCCTAGTTAAATAAAATAAAAATATATAGACAGTTAAAGTCGGAAGTTTACATAACACTTAGGTTGGAGTCATTAAAACTCGTTTTTCAACCACTCAAGTTGGTTAGGACATCTACTGTGTGCATGACACAAGTAATATTTCCAACAATTGTTTACAGACAGATTATTTCACTTATAATTCACTGTATCACAATTCCAGTGGGTCAGAAGTTTACATACACTAAGTTGACTGCCTTTAAGCATCTTGGAAAATTCCAGAAAATGATGTCATGGCTTTAGAAGCTTCTGATAGGCTAATTGACATCATTTGAGTCAATTTGAGGTGTACCTGTGGATGTATTTCAAGGCCTACCTTCACACTCAGTGCCTCTTTGCTTGACATCATGGGAAAATCAAAAGAAATCAGCCAAGACCTCAGACAAAATTTGTATACCTCCACAAGTCTCCTCCTTGGGAGCAATTTCCAAACGCCTGAAGGTACCATGTTCATCTGTACAAACAATAGTATGCAAGTATAAACACCATGGGACCACGCAGCCGTCATACCACTTTGGAAGTAGACGCGTTCTGTCTCCAAGAGATGAACGTACTTTGGTGCAAAAGGTGCAACTCAAAGTTGTGGCAAAATGGCTTAAGGACAACAAAGTCAAGATATTGGAGTGGCCATCACAAAGCCCTGACCTATAGAGAATCTCTGGGCTGAACTGAAAAAGCTTGTGCGAGCAAGGAGGCCTACAAAACCTGACTCAGTTACACCAGCTCTGTCAGGAGGAATGGGCCAAAATTCACCCAACTTATTGTGGGAAGCTTGTGGAAGGCTACCCAAAATGTTTGACCCAAGTTAAACAATTGAAAGGCAATGCTACCAAATACTAATTTAGTGTATGTAAACTTCTGACCCACTGGGAATGTGATGAAAGAAATAAAAGCTGAAATAAATTATTCTCTCTACTATTATTCTGACATTTCACATTCTTAAAATAAAGTGGTGATCCTAACTGACCTATGACAGGGAATTTTTACTAGGATTAAATGTCAGGAATTGTGAAAAACTGAGTTTAAATGTATTTGGCTAAGGTGTATGTAAACTTCCGACTTCCACTGTATATAGCCTACACTTGATGCATTGATGCTATGCTACGTTCGACCCCGTCTGCCACTGTGCAATTGCTTCAAAGTCAAATGTACATGTTCTTCACAAAAGTTTAATATGATAAAGTGCTAATACAAGGTGTAAAAAGTACTTGTAGTTAACTGAAGTGTTCATCAGTGGTTTGATTTAGAAGACTAATTGGAGAAATGCCAATAAGTCATCGGAGCTGTGACGGGGCCTGGCATCAACCCTACTCACTCTAGAGGACCTGACATTCTCTGCCTGCTGGGGGTACACTGGGTTTGGAGGCACTTCTGCTGGCGTTACATTTACATTTAAGTCATTAGGAGACGCTCCCTGACCTGAGAACCGGTTTAGGGCCACACAATGTGATTGTGCCCCAATTGATTGTGTCCTCCATGTATATAAAAAAAGCAGACCTCTGCGTTGGTTCAACTCAGTCATGTGACCGCAGTGCTCAGATAACACTGCTCTTTTGACTCTCTGTCTGCTGTATCATCATGTACATTCATTGCATTGTCTCCTGCCGCCGTGACGATGTATTTCTCAGTCTCTTTGAAAGAGCCACTAATCCTAGATGTTTTTCGTGATGTTCCATAGATTGTTTTGCAGAGGGCAATGTTGCGCTGGCCTCTCGTTACACGAACAATGACAAATCAAGGAAAAGTAGTTGTAGTCCAAAGAGAGCGTCATACACTGAGTGTACAAAACATTATGAACACCTACTCTTTTCATGACATAGACTGACCAGATGAATCCAGGTGAAAACTATAATAAGTTGTTGATGTCACTTGTTAACTCCACTTCAATCAGTGTAGCTGAAAGGGAGGAGACAAATTAAAGAAGGATTTTTAAGCCTTGAGACAATTGAGACATGGATCGTGTATGTGTGCTTTTGAGGGTGAATAGGCAAGACAAAAAATGTATGTGCCGTTGAACGGGGTATGGTAGCAGGTGCCAGGTGTACCGGTTTGTGTCAAGAACTGCAACGCTGCTGGGTTTTTCACACTCAACAGTTTCCCGTGTGAATCAAGAATGGTCCACCATCCAAAGGACATCCAGCCAACTTGACACAACTGTGGGAAGCATTTGGAGTCAACATGGGCCAGCATACCTGTGGAACGCTTTCGACACCTTGTAGAGTCCATGCGCCCAACGAATTGAGGCTGTTCTGAGGGCAAAAGGGAGTTCAACTCAATATTAGGAAGGTGTCCTTAATGTTTTGTACACTCAGTATATATCATTACATAACACTTTTTAAGTTGAACACTATTCAGTCATATGTTTAATGAGTTTTATAATCCATGCCAAATGAGGTAAAAGCAGGTTTCAAGTTCTTTGGAAGATTCATTCCTGTTATCCACTTATAGCATCTCACCTCTTTCTCTGTCTCTTCTCTCTTTCATTACACACACGTCCTTTCCTCTCTGTCTGTGTCTTCTCTCTCTCTCTCTCTCTCTCTCTCTCTCTCTCTCTCTCTCTCTCTGTCTGACTCGTTTCCTGTGTGACAGGCTTTTAGGGGAGAGGATTTGTCAGATTAACCAGGGCCACCCCATCATCGGCGCCATCCCCAGTAAGGCGTCTGCCTGCCTGCCGTTTGCCATTGCTGTGCTGGCTGGCACTCTCCCCTGCTGTGCTGTTCCTCAGTGTCACACATTCACCGGGCCGTTGAGCCATTGGAGGCATTGGTATACAGTCTTATCTCCCGCAGTAATAACTGTGCCCACTCAGGCGACTCCATCTCCAAGGCAATTTCCCAACTCACTACCCTGGTTTAGGGGGTCCGAGGAAAGGGTACTCATGTATGTGTATGTGTATTTAAATGTTTACTTGTTTATGTATTTATTCACTGTGTTCTTTGGCAAGTTTGTTCGTGCGGAGCTCCGGCGTGTTAGAGGCAAGTGCTCTGTCAGCCGAGAAACTATGAAAGGTGGATGACATTGAAAAACCTTATGACACACTCACTCATGTACTGTACACACAGGGGTGGGTAGGATATTTTCTAAATGTAATCCATTACACTAGTTGTAATCAGTAATGTAACTTTTAGATTACCCAAACTCAGTAACGTAATCTGATTAGTTTCAGTACCTTTTAGATTACTTTCCCATTAGAAGAAGACAAACATTTATATTACCAATTGAACGACATCTATTGCACAATAAATCAATGTTAAAATTTACATAGCTGGCTATAAATGGATGTTGCATTTTACTTTATGGTTTGGTTATGTAGGCTTCTTCTAACCCATTGCTTTCTCCTACAGATAATATGATTAGGCTATAACTTTACATAAAAAAAAACAGTCTGTCAGATACAGTCATTCCAATTAATTTAATAGCCCTTTATCTTCAAGAATAGGACTTGGAAATGTGAAAATAAAAATTAGCCAAATTGATTTACCTGAGCATAACCCAAAAACGAAGGATTTATTGGCCCTACTCTTGTCACGTTGGCATAAAGGAATCGGGAGACAGGCACAGGAATGCGTAATAGATTTTTTTTATGAAGCCCAAATTACGGCGTGCCGTGTAAAGGCACGGGGACATAACAAAACACCGGGTAGAAACCCAAACAAAAGAGCGAGGACTACCTCGAATAAATAACACAAGCGCACAATGATTAACACACGGGACGAGACCCGTAATCATCTGCGCAATCCACAATGGCACGAAAGCCTAAAACACAGCACAGATACTCACAAGCACCAACAGACATTGTAACAATAATGGACATCCCAATGGAAACCAAAGGGCACACTTAAACAAGTACTAATCAGTGGGAACAGGGGACAGGTGTGCGTAATGAAAGTTCCGGCGGGAACTGTGACAACTCTGTTATTTAGGATTTTGTTGTCATGGAGAACTGATTGGGATCACGGCTTAAAGTTTATTAATTCATTCTTCTCTCATGGTAGTGCAAATAGCACTACTGAAAAGTGCTATTTGCATGAGATACATGTATGCAATATGCTACATTTGCTGTAGGCCTATTGTTTACGATTTTGTTGGTGACACTTTGATATCTTGATAATTTGCAGCTTTTTAAGTCTATGAAGTTTTGAGGCATGTGTCCTTTAGGCCTATGAAAATAATAATAATAATAATAATAATCGGCACAAATTAGATTGAGCAATAAAGGCCCCACTCGTTGTCTTCCTAAATTAAACTTGTTTTTGACAGTATGTGGAGCACAATACCACGGAGGAGTTTAGAAGGGAGAATCTCCTCAACCTTTAGTTCTGTAGGCTGGAATCCACACTATGCAGCTGTTGCAAGAGAGCATTTTTCACTGTCTTGTCCACTGGTCGCAAAAAACAATGCTTGAAAGGCAGCTTAAACTTCTTGAATTCAACCATTATTGGGTTAAAATACACATATACATTTGTAAACACCATCCACAACAACCACAATCCAACAAATAGCTAATTTAAGACAGTAAAAAATGCGCTATGTTCGATATCAATAATAAGTGATATCCGTATTGCCCGTAGGCTACTCCACTGCTGTCATCCTTACCTCCAAGCGTTTATTCAAGTTGGATAATCTTTGGATGCTGATAGCAGTCGTACCATTGGAAGACATAGTTTCAACTGTAGCCTACAAAAGCCAATTCCTGCTCTTTTCCAGCGATCCATCAAACGCATTCATAGTGTGTCTTCATAGTGGTCTCTGACCTGTGATCAGACTCGCTCAGGCGGAACAAACTTAAACTTGTGCCTTTTTTTCCGATGCTGATTTGAATGTCATTGAGAAAACCGAAATGTGTCAAATCATTTTTGCGCAAACATCCTTTCTGAATGTAAAGGTAATCCTAGAAGTAATCATCTAGTTTTTCAAAAGTATCTGTAATCTGATTGCAATATTTATGTTGGTAACGTAACAGATTAGTTTTAGTTTTTTTGCAATACATTACATGTAATCCTTTACACACACACACACACACACACACACACACACACACACACACACACACACACACACACACACACACACACACACACACACACACACACACACACACACACACACACACACACACACACACACACAGACACACAGACACACACACACACAGACACACAGACACACAGACACACGCACACTAGAAGGACACAGCAGGAACTCTGTGGAGCTGGTTAACATTATTACATCGTTCCTCCTCTCTGAATGGTAAGCCTGGGCCTTGATTTGTTTCCCAAACAGCACTAACCAAATAAGATTGGACGCAGTGCTTACAGATGCTCTGCATTAAGGAGAGATTGTTGTGATGAGTCATTATGGGTGCGGTGTGCTTTTGCTGGCTGTTGTACTTAGGGCAGTAATTCAGTTGTACTCGTGTGATTAGAAAGTAAAGGATCAGACACTAAGCTCTTGGGTTTAGATTTGGTATGGCAACTCACCGTGGCTGCTCTAGAGCATAAGACCTAAATCAGGAAAGTGAGAGTTATTTTGTGAAAGCTTTTTTTCATCAACACCACTCAAATGTATGAGTAGAGATGGATGTGATAGTAGCTAACAGCCTACAGGCAGAGAGGAGAGTCTTTGATCACAGGTGGAGATATTTTGTGGTTATATGGCTCTTGTTTACTTTGCATATGGGCCTTGGATATTACTCTATTCTTCAGCATAACAGCTCAGTCAAAAGCTTAATGTTTGGAACGGGAGGATTTTACTGTGATTGCTCCATTTGGTTTGTAAACTGACTGTCAACATGAAACTAGTTCATCTGTAACAGAGAATTTATGAAAATGGTTTGAATTTCAATGGGGTGTATCGTTACTGTCAGACAGTGTGGTGTGTGTATGTGTGTGTGTGTGTGTGTGTGTGTGTGTGTGTGTGTGTGTGTGTGTGTGTGTGTGTGTGTGTGTGTGTGTGTGTGTGTGTGTGTGTGTGTGTGTGTGTGTGTGTGAGCCTCCCTGTGTCAGTCAATGTAGGAATTGTGATAGTCTGTCTCTACTATCTATAGAACACATCCTAAATGACTGGTAGATTAAGGACACTTCAATATTTGGTCGCCACATCCGACATTTAATTTCATTCCGGTGTATTGGACTGCAAGGTTGACAAGGTAAACAAAAACTGAATTATTAAACTGAAATAAAAATGTAAATGAAAACATTAGAAAAACTAAAAGTATACAGAAACAGAATCATTGACTGCAAAATTAACTAAAATAAAATGAAAACCATCATAAATTATGTTTAGTTTTAGTTTTTTTCTTTCTATACTTTTGGTAAAAATCGAATGTTTTTTTCTAGCTTATGAATCTGGCGGGTAAGACCTGCCAGGAGATGCCAATGTTCAAATAGGCCTAGCTTGTGCATCACTATCACTAGCTATCGTTAGCTAACAGGGAAGAATTCTGAGGCGAGCACGGAGCGTGACTGGGGAGAGCTAAAGCAGCATGTGAAGTTGCTGGAGCCGTTCGCAATCCACACTGACCAACTTCCAGTCGCTGTCTGATGTTGTGCCGTGCCTTCTCAACCTTGAGCCACACTTGCAGTCAACTACTGTTGCAAAACAGTTGGGACAGTTCCTCCTGAAGTCACTACGTGAGCGCTTCGCATGCATACTGAGTCCTCTGGCAGCCAACTTCGATCCAACCTCTGCAACAGCTTGCCTGATGGACCCAAGTGTGTCTCTGGCACTTCGCTCAACAGAGATGGAGCCACTGATGAGGGAACTTCAGCAAATCAGACAGTACAGAACCGCATGACGCCAGCACGTTGAATCCAGCAAGCATCTTCAGAAATATAGCTTCCTAACATCGAAGATTGTGTCTGAGTCCCCTCTCAAGCTCTGGCAGACAAGGATGGCAGATTATCCATAGCTATGGCATAAAGACTGTGTTAGCATGGGCAGCGCCATTGAGGACTTTCACCATTTTGATTTAGTCAACTGGGTCGGGACTCCCAACTTCATTGGCTAATCCCTCTTGATGACCCGGTTGGAGTCGTGACATCATGATGACGAAAATGTACTATTTCAAGATGGAGATGACCTCAATGGCGCTGCCCATGCTCTCACAGACGCCATCATAACACAGATACAGAGATGTTATGTCTATCCAAGTCTATGGTCCTGGCCCATCACCTTATGTATTACTGCCCCCCAGTGGCAAGAAGTGACATCTCAAAAAACAAACTATAGGCCAACAACACATACATGGCTCCTAGCCTCCCACCCATAGGCTACTTTCTGTCCTTTAAACTACAACTGTAAATGAAAATAAGACATATAAATGTTTTAATCAAAGAAACAAAATATATATTTTTAAATCATGTCTGAAAATGAACGGAAACTAAACTGAAGATTTTTTAAATAAAAAAAATATATATATAATATAAAAACAAAAATTAAATCACAAGACTATAAAAACCTTGCTGCAGAGATTAATCTTCTGACAGGAAAAGCAATTTCTCTCTCAATTTGTTCAGTTTCCAAAAACTACTATAGTATTGTAATACTCTGAATCTAATATCTGATTTATTTATTTATTAGTTTTTTTACTTGTGAAACACAGTTCCCAAGAAGCACCATGAACAGGATATAAAGTCCAAGGTATTTGTTAGTGATAGCGTCATGGCAGATGGGTTGTGGTGAGGGGAGTATTGGGACTCATTTCTACAACAGTCAAGTGCTGCATTTAATTGGCTATTTTCCCTCAGTCATGTCAAAAGCCCTAAAATGTCTGACAGCTCCATAACTTAAGTGGAATCTGATCACACCAGAAGGACATCTTGTTAGGTCTGCAGGGCAATCTTCTGCACAATGGAACGCAGGCCCAGCAATGATGAAATTCTTATCAGTCTACTTGACTACGGCTAACCTTATGCCTTCTCCTTCATTTCATATATGTCATATATGAGTAAAAAATGTATATAAAATTATTATAGTAATTCCTGCATGGTGACAGAATGAGATGATGGCACATTCTCTATTAGCAATGGTTAGGTTCAAGTGTAGGCTATCCGCCATTCGGTGTGTGAATAAATGTGATTACGCTGAACATTAACTAGTACTGTATACAAGAAAACCTGTAGGAGAAAGATACATGTGATTACGTTGTTTTAATTGTATTTATATCCCAATTTTAACTGTAGTTTGAAAGGTTGTAGAAATTCAGCTGATCTTTCTCCTACCGGTTGCTTATATACAGTACTAGTTCATGTTCAACTCAAATAGTTTTTACTTGACCTCTGGCACATCATCTTACACAGTAATTTCTTAATGTATGATGTTTGATGTCTGTACAAGTCTAGCCTATATGTTTCACATAGGGCACCAGAGCTAGAGATTTCCACATCTATGACATTTTTCCCCGCTGTCACAGACTCTTGGCTTGACCCTGCAGGGTTAAATATCCAATTACCAGACTGGCAGATTTCCTAAAGTGCTTTAGATGTAGTCACATTCTCCCAGGTTGGACACAGAGCTCCTCATTGCAACCCATTTGCATGCTGGGAGGGATTCAGGGCTGATAAAAATTGTGATTTACAGGATGGCTCTGACGTTAATCCCCTGATTGCTCTGTAAATTGAGTCTTATAAATGAGTTATTTCCTGGCCGTACATTGACTAGTTATTAAACAGTCCTTCACTAAATCCCTGTTTAATGTTTCTCTCTACTCGCACGTGTTCTCCTCACATTTGCCTGTATTAAAATATTAAGGAGTGTACCAGGAAAACGATATGTCTACTGGGAAATGAGGTGACAATTTTGGCAAAGGAAGTTGAGGAAAAAAACGTCCATTTTGGAGCCAGACTATAACTCTGTGTGTCAGTGCTTTATTGGCAAGCAGAGAAGTTGGTGTCACCCTTTTTCATCTCCTGAAGTTGACCTTTCACCTCTCTCTCTCTCTCTCGCTCTCAATCTGGCAGAATATTTCAGTTCAGTCATCTAGGTTTTGTTCCTGTTTTCAAGTCCAACCTAGATGATTTTGAAGTGCTCGGTGGCTCTGCAATCTGTTTCTGTCTCTCTCATCCCTTCTTTTCATCACTGACGTAGAGTTTGAAGCATTTGCCGACAGCTTAAAATAAGTGGATTACTCAGGGGCACGTTTTAATGAGCAAGGGAGAGAAGCACAAATGCATGGTGAGAGGAAGGCAATCATGTTGTACGCTGCACATTGAGCAAATTAATCAATAAACTCATTAGGCTAACGAAAGAAACACCTGTTGTAAACACGGGCACAGATAAACAGCTGTTGTCTTTATCACAGACCACGAGAATAGGTTTAGTGTTGCATCTGTCCTCTTATACTTCAATAACTTCAATATACTTCCATGTATAAAACGCTCTGCTCTATATAAAAAAACAGCATGTAACTTTTTTGATGTTTTACAATTAGGGGACTATTGTTTGACTTTTCTTAACTATTAGTACACTGCAGCAATATACCCTATTTATACAAAAGTATGTGGACACCCCTTCAAATTAGTGGATTCGGCTATTTCAGCCACACCCGTTGCTGACAGGTGTGTAAAATCGAGACACCGCCATGCAATCTCCATAGACAAACATTGGCAGTAGAATGGCCTTACTGAAGAGCTCAGTGACGTTGAATGTTGCACTGTCATAGGGTGCCTCCACTCCAACATGTCAGTTCGTCAAATTTCTGCCTTGCTAGAGCTACCTCGGTCAACTGTAAGTGCTGTTATTGTGGAGTGGAAACTTCTAGAAGCAAAAACGTCTCAGCCGCAAAGTGGTAAGCCACACAAGCTCACAGAATGGGACTGCAGAGTGCTGAAGTTCGTAGTGTGTAAAAATCGGTTGCAACACCCGCTACCGAGTTCCAAACTACGTCTGGAAGCAACGTCAGCACAATAATTGTTCGTCGGCAAATTCATGAAATGGGCTTCCATGGTCGAGCAGCTGCACACAAGCCTAAGATCACCATGCACAATGCCAAGCGCCGGCTAGAGTGGTGTAAACCTTGCGGCCATTGGACTTGTTTTCTGGAGTGATGAATCACGCTTCACCATCTGGCAGTCTGACGGACAAATCTGGATTTGGCAGATGCCAGGAGAACGCTACCTGCCCCAATACATAATGCCAACTTTAAAGCTTGGTAGAGGAGGAATAATGGTCTGGGGCTGTTTTTCATGGTTCGGCATGGCTCCTTAGTTCCAGTGAAGTGAAATGTTAATGCTACAGCATACAATTACATTCTAGACAATTCTTTGCTTCCAACTTTTTGGCAACAGTTTGAGGAAGGCCCTTTCCTGTTTCAGCATGGCAATGCCCCCGTGCACAAAATGAGGTTCATATAGAAATGGTTTGTCGAGATCGGTGTGGAAGAACTTGACTGGCCTGCACAGAGCCCCGACTACCTTTTGGATGAATTGGAATGCCGACTGCGAGCCAGGCCTAATCACCCAACCTCACTAATGCTGTTGTGGGTGAATGTAAGCAAGTACCCGCAGCAATGTTCCAACATCTAGTGGAAAGCCTTCCCAGAGGAGTGGAGGCTGTTATAGCAGCAAAGGGATGACCAACTCCATATTAATGCCCAGGATTTTGGAATG
Organism: Brachymystax lenok tsinlingensis; assembly: GCA_030435695.1. Taxonomy (NCBI): domain Eukaryota; kingdom Metazoa; phylum Chordata; class Actinopteri; order Salmoniformes; family Salmonidae; genus Brachymystax; species Brachymystax lenok. The sequence goes on along the minus strand of CM059792.1, from coordinate 45,733,589 downwards.
AGATGTTTGACGAGCAGGTGTCCACATACCTTTGATCATGTAGGGGCGGCAGGTAGCCTAGTAGTTAGAACTACCTGCCGAAAGGTTGCTAGATCGAATCCCCGAGCTGACAAGGTAAAAATATGTTATTCTGCCCCTGAACAAGGCAGTTAACCCAATGTTCCTAGGCCGTTATTATAAATAAGAATTTGTTCTTAACTGACTTGCCTAGTTAAATAAAGGTTAAATATATATATATATATATATATATATATATATATATATATATGTCAATTGTAATGTACCTGAATACATACCTGACTGTTGTGGAATAAGGCACCTCTCATAGCCCACTTACAAATCATTAACATGAACATTTACACCCAAGGTAGAAGTGAAAAGACCCATGGTTTGGTGTATCTGGGCGTTGCGATACGTTCGGAGGCTGGAAGCCTTCCAGTCAATCATCAGAAGCCAAGCCTGGGGCTAGCGAGGAGAGCTGGAGACCATCCAACTGCTTTTCCTCTCATTACTGTGGGGCTCCATCAATATCACATTGGCAGAGACGGAGCTTTTCTGTAGCTTTAATTCACTTTCTGTTCCTCTCCTGTCTGTTCATTCACAGACACAGTACATCGGGCCAGGTCTGAAAATGAGCCTTGCTGCATCTGTTCTTGGGACTCACGCCGGAGGTATAGGCGAAGAGGATTGGCCTGTGAATATTTTAGGCAAGGAGTTCAGGAAAGTGTAAGCTATGTAGTGTTGATTGCTCTGCCTTTCCATCTACTGTGTGTGTGTGTGTGTGTCTGTCTGTGTGTGTCTGTGTGTGGATATCCCAGGCATACCTCAGCAGTCTGTCTGTATGTGGGACTGGTTTTGGTTGAAGCCCTGGGAGTGTTTGTCAGCTGCTTTTCTGCTCAGGTGGCACTTGTGTGGAATCGACAGGCTCCTAAGGGGCCTATTCAGTCAAAGCTTGGAGTTGATGCAATTCCCAGTGGAAACCTGTCAGTCACCAGTGGAAAGATGTGCAGGAGGGAGGGAGGAAGAGGGAAGTGTATAGAGAAGTACATAGAGAAGTACTGTAGCTATGCTCAGGACATAAGCGACTACCAAGTAGAACCAGAGGAGATGGAACCAGAGGAGACATTTCTCATTACCCACCTACAGTACCAGTGGATGCTCCTCAGAGGAGGAAGGGGAGGACCATTTCATAAAAATAGTGAAACATTTAAGTCATGCTTTTTACATAAAACTATACTAAATCTATTCACATATAACCAAATTTATTAAAACACACTGTTTTGCAATGGTCTACAGTAGCCTCAACAGCATTCTGTAGGGTATCAACATGATGCAAATTTCCACCGTCTTCTGGGTACATTCACTTCAATGCAAAACCTAGGAAGCTGATGGTTTTTACCCCTTCCATAGACCTACACAGTAATTATGTCAACTTCCAGAGGAAGTCCTCCAACCTATCAGAGCTCTTGCAGCATGAATTTACATGTTGTCCACCCAATCAAAGGGTCAGATAATTAATCTATTACTGAAAGCATAAGCTACAGCTAGTTAGCACTGCAGTGCATATGGTGAGTAGTTACAACAGTTAGAACAGTTTTGAACAAATGCATTTCTAGAGAGAGAGAGAGAGATTTTTTTTCACTTAGCTAGCGAATTCAGCTAGATAGTTTAGCCTACTCAAACAACGGGATGCTATGTTAGCTAGCTGGCTATGGCTATCCAATACTGGAACTCTACCAAGTCAAGGTAAGCTTTTGGTTGTATTAATTTATTGCTACCAGGGCCCGCCGATGTAACTTCTAAACTGCTCGCTGACTGTACTTCATGATTTTATCAGGTTTACCAACGAGTTCGTTTTAGTAGGTTTGGGTCTTTACTTTCACCTTCTATAACAGTATTGAATAATATTGAATTGAATATTGAATTTCTTTAAATGTGATACGCCTTGTGTAACGTCCATTTTTATAGTTTACTCTGCTACTAGAGTCCTCTCACTCTATCTCTCTCGCTTTCCACACAGCCTTGCGTCACTCAAGGAGCGCATTTGTTGTTGCCCGTCCACGAGACACTTGCATTCAGTCAATATGGTCAATGCAGCACATACAACAATGTTGATGACTACGATGTTTTTTCCACTTTGCTTCTTAATATAAATCCACAAGCGTTCTATAATTACACCATTAGTTTGTGTTTCTTACGTCTGCAAACATATAGTTTGTCTTCTTAGCAAGTGGTGGCCATGTTGTATTAGCTGGCTAGCTAGCTAATAAATGTACTGAGTCAGAACAAATGTAGCCAGATGAAAAACATCCACACAGCATGATGCTGCCACCACCATGCTTCCATCTGGCCACTCTACCATAAAGGCCTGATTGGTGGAGTGCTGCAGAGATGGTTATCCTTCTGGAAGGTTCTCCCATCTCCACAGAGGAACTCTGGAGCTCTGTCAGAGTGACCATCGGGTTCCTGGTCACCTCCCTGACCAAGGCCCTTCTCCCCTGATTGCTCAGTTTGGCCGGGCGGCCAGCTCTTGGTGGTTCCAAACTTCTTCCATTTAAGAATGATGGAGGCCTCTGTGTTCTTGGGGACCTTCAATGCTGCATAATTGTTTTGTTACCCTTCCCCAGATCTGTGCATTGACACAATCCTGTCTCGGAGCTCTACGGACAGTTCCTTCGACCTCATGGTTTGGTTTTTGCTCTGACATGCACTGTGAACTGTGGGACCTTGTATGGACAGGTGTGTGCCTTTCCAAATCATTTCCGATCAATTGAATTTACTACAAGTGGACTCCAATCAAGTTGTAGAAACATCTCAAGGATGTTCAATGGAGACAGGATGCACCCGAGCTCAATTTCGAGCAAAGGGTCTGAATACTTATGTAAATTAGGTACTTCTGTTTTAAATGTTTAATACATTTGCCCAAATTTCTAAAAACCTGTTTTCACTTTGTCATTATGAGTGTGCCAGAGCGCAGAATAACTGACGATTTTACGAACGCTCAACACCCATTGAATATGGCCAATGTCATAAGTGGATAACATAACAGCTAAACCAGCTCTGCTAGGACGAGTAAAATGGTCAGAATGAGCTGTTCTCTCATTTTTGTCTAGAAGTAGCTAGCAAGCTAGCCAAAGTTAGCCAGTTAGCTTGGGTGCTTGACTGCTGAACGCTCGGATCAACCTTACTCCTCGGCCAGAGCGCACGAACGCTCCTAGAGCGTAACACTCTGAATTTACGAACAGACAATCTGACAAAGCTCTGAGTTTACGGGCGGGGCTATAGTTTAAGAAGGTGGGAACAATGCTGAATGGGAGTAGACAAAGAAGAGCTCTCCAGTGGGTGTACCCCAAAAAATTCAAAGGCCATTTTCTCAAAAGTGAGGTTACAAGTTTAGCAACTTTCAAAGCAGAATTACTTTCCCATTGTTCCTCAACTGTAGTGTATCGATATACCATTTTCTAGCTCTGTCTCTACTTTCTTACAATGTTAAAAACACAATTTCAAATTTTTCCACATAAGACCGAATCCAGCCGCTCGATGACATATCAAGAAGCACATTCAGGCCAAGCACAGCTCCACAAGACTGGTGGAACCACGCCAGCCGATTGCCGTTGATTCTGAGGATGACGGTGCTTATGCTCCAAAACAGCAAAATCTAGATTTCTGTTTGGCTAAACCTGTCACCCCGAGAGAGCTAAATAAACATGTATGCGTCTGATTATTGCAATTCATTCCTTTTGATTGCATGCCATTTATTTCAATGCATTATGTTTAGGATATATCTGATAGTTTGCATTTGTGGTCAGCAGTTTAATGCGCAGGTTATTATAATTTTCATGTCGATATTTGTAATTGGGCTTGTTGTGACTTAATAACCTGTATTTAGTGGCTTTAATATGTATATTTAGTTTCATAAAGCTGCCTAAATGTTGGTTTTGATTTATGGACAATATTCCTTTTGATGCGTTGGATTTATCAAGATAGAATTTAGTTGTGATACAACACTTTTCTTTGCATTCATCAGACATTTCACTAGTTTACTATGGAATTTCCTTAGAACACTTGGGACATAGGCTATTATTTATTATCATAATGTGTATACATTTGTCCTCCATGCATTTTTTGGGGAACAGTTCAATTATAATGCGATTAAAAAAAAAATAATGTTTATTGCAAAATACAGGGGTTAAATTTACAAAAACCACGGAAACAACTATTAGGAAATCTGCCAGCGATCTCAGGCTTGAGCTCTCCCATGATGTCTAATGACATCAGTGCTGCTGACAGTTGGGCGCATTGACAAGATCTTTAGGTGCTTAGCGGAACGTTCCAGTTTAAATATCCCGCGAGTACTAAGTGTGCACCCTCTACTGGGCATAACAATGACAATGCATTTTCAGAGGGTTTTCTGTTTTTTTAGTAACGCAAAGTAATGTAACGACCAGCCTTATGAGCTATAGTGTTGACTCTGACGTTAGCTAATATGGTGACAACGATGTAGGTTGTGTTGAGCGGTTATGATATGAAGGTTTGGCTTGGAAAGTTTTTTTCGCCTGGTCACAGACATGAGAGCGTGTAGATGCGAAAAGGAATTATACAACAAGCAAAATGATCATGCTGTTTGTATGAAAAACACTTCTTAAATGGAAGCAAACGAAACAGGGATAAACATACCTGCATTTCTCCAATAGAAATTTCAGCTGTTAATGACTAATGATTACACCCTAGATCAGCTAGATGCAGCCAAGAGTGTGCAACCTGGTATTGAATGTGTCACTGTCTGTCACCTTGATTACTCAAATGTTTCTCTCTGCCTTTTCACCTACGTTGTAAACTTTCATTCATAGGCTAGGTTGTAGCAACCTCGTGATGGGTACAGGGAACATTTGAGTATCATGTAGTAGCCTAAACCTATCGATGTTACATTGAACTGGATGAATGGAATATGAATGACAGTCGTCCAATATGCTGTAATAGAAATAAGGCCATGCTCATAAAAAAATGTATTGTCCTCCCTCATTTTAAACGTCACCGAAGGCCACTGTACAGTACCTACCTACCTACCTACCTACCTACCTACCTACCTACCTACAGTACCTACCTACCTATCTACTTACAGTACCTACCTACCTACCTACCTACCTACCTATCTACTTACAGTACCTACCTACCTACCTACCTACCTACCTACCTACCTACCTACAGTACCTACCTACCTATCTACTTACAGTACCTACCTACCTACCTACCTACCTACCTACCTACAGTATCTACCTACCTATCTACTTACAGTACCTACCTACCTACCTACCTACCTACCTACAGTACCTACCTACCTATCTACTTACAGTACCTACCTACCTACCTACCTACCTACCTACCTACCTACCTACCTACCTACCTACAGTACCTACCTACCTATCTACTTACAGTACCTACTTACCTACCTACCTACCTACCTACAGTATCTACCTACCTACCTACCTACAGTACCTACCTACCTACCTACAGTATCTACCTACCTACCTCAGTTGTCTTGCCATGTTTGTACAACTACGTTTTTGAGACGTAGTAACGTTAGTGTTCAGATTTTATTTACGGTTTTGATATGTTGCAGTTCTAACTGTGTGAATCCAGTAAAAATGTTCCTCAGTAACTTGTGTTTAAATTCAGGTCAGGCTCCAAACACTGGATCCTTGTTTTATGTTGTGTTTCCGTGACACCACAAAATTGCTATTGGACTTGGCTCACAAAACATTTATCCTGCTGGCTAGGCATTGTCATTGTGAAGCTATAGCACATAATTGGACCCTTTGTTGCTAGGTGTAAGCTACAAAGAGAAGACCGTCAAAGCCTCACTGTTTTATTCACATAGGGTTAGCACCTATATATCTCTACTGAATACACACACACTCCGAGATGTGGTTTCATATTGATGAAGTTCTAGTGCATATTTTATACTACATTTACATTTTCGTTTTGTTTGAATAATTTTGAGAAAGGTTTGAATATTCTGATAGTTTTTTTTATTAAATATTAAGACCATTTTAAACTGAATTTTGAATAGTAATATAATGGCCATGCATATTTTCCATTCATTAAATGTTGGAACAAGATGGTGGGCATACAGAGAATGTTAATGTAAATTTCTCTAAATCCTGTTACCAGTACTGCACACAGAGGATAGCAGAGGAAAATGGCCGCCGTCTGAGGCTGACTTGTAGTAATGACCCCTGGAAACAAAGCTACTGTTTGATTTGGTTCTTTAACTTACTCTTTTTTTTCACCTAGGCAGTGTTCTCTGTGTGATTGACATGACATGCACACTGTTGTCTCCACACTAGTGCTCTGCATTTGCATGCCTACTTTATTGCCATCCAATCAAATGTGTGTTCTCTGTGTAATACAACACAAAACCAGTCGCCCAGATAAAAAAACTAACTTCCACTGTTTTCACCATGGTTACTAACACTAATGTTATACAGCAGAGGTCGAAAGGAGCACAGGATGGGATTCTATCATCATTCCGTTACTAACCAAGGTTGAGTGAACCTCATGTTTTATCTCTTGTGGTTGAAACAAGCTGTTATTTTAACCCTCAGAGCATCGATTAGAGCACAAAAAAAGACCCACATAGTAATGGCATACAGTATGTAATCACTTAAAGAGATATTCTGCCACTTTTCAACCTCATATTCATAATCTCCAGCACCAAACCAATATCTACATATGTGAAAACAGCGCGTTTCTATGATCTGTGGTTAAAAATATGTGAAGAAAGTCCTAAAACAGTGCTTCTCTGAGACATAAAAGTAAAAGAAATTGTATTGCTCCCTAGATCACCGCTAATCTCATAGTGGTTGAAAATATATATCATTTTAAATGTTTTTACTTTTGATGTCATCGGGTAGAACTTTTTTACTTTATATTTCTTTCTACAAAATGTAGAAATGTGTCGTTTTCACATATGTTGACACTTGTATTGTGCCGGAGATAATGAAAATGAGGTTGAAAAGTGGTGGAGTTGCCCTTTAAGAGTAGAGGAAGCAGCCCCCTATTCATTTGTCTGAGGAAACCATGGCTTGAATTATTTAGCATGACCTATTTGATGGATTCCAGAGAGCAGTGTTCCTCTGGTACGATATGGGCGTCCGCACTCCCCTTTATTATTTATTTATATACACGGAACAAAAATATAAACGCAACAGGTAAAGTGATGGTCCAATGTTTCATGATCTGAAATAAAAGATCCCAGAAATGTGCCATTTGCACAAAAAAACGTACATTTCGGTCATTTTGTGCACAATTTTGTTTATATCCCTGTTAGTGAGCATTTCGCCTTTGCAAAGATGATCCATCCACTGGACAGGTGTGGCATATCAAGAAGCGGATTAAAACAGGATCACTACACAGGTGCATTTTATCGATGGCAAGTTGAATGCAAAGAGATACCGTCACGAGATCCTGAGACCCATTGTTGTGCCATTCATCTGCCGCCATCACATCATGTTTCAGCATGATAATGCACAGCCCCATGTTGCAAGGATCTGTACACATTTCCTGGAAGCTGAAAATGTCCCACTTCATCCATGGCCTGCATACTCACCAGACATGTCGCCCATTGAGCATGTTTGGGATGCTCTGGATCTACGTGTATGACAGCATATTCCTGTTCCTGCCAATATCCAGCAACTTTGCACAGTCATTGAAGAGGAGTGGGACAACATTCCACAGGCCACAATCAACAGCCTGATCAGCTCTATGCGAAGGAGATGTGTCGCGTTGCATGAGGGAAATGGTGGTCACACCAGATACGGACTGGTTTTCTTATCCAAGCCCCTAACTTTTTTTTAAAGGTATCTGTGACCAACAAGTGCATTTCTGCATTACCAGTCATGTGAAATCCATAGATTAGAGCCTAATGAATGACAGATTTCCTTATATGAACTGTAACTCAGTAAAATCTTTGAAGTTGATGCAGGAGAGAGAGAGAGAAAGAGATTTTCTTCCCTCTTCAGTCACCATTGCCAGATATGGCCAATGTGTTGTGCAATTGGTTGCTGTCTGGCTCTGAACTGATGTCCTTGAAATGGAATAGAGATCAATCAGAAGGCCTGATATGTTTGGTAAAATGAGGCACTACTGAATAGTGCCTCAAAGTCTTTCCCCCGGAAACATGTACTTTGATTACCGGCATTGAGATTTCAAATCAGATAAGAGCTTGTTGATTCTTGGGGATGAGAATCTTCTCTCACACCTTAGAATGCTGATAGCAGCAGGTATGTTTTCCAGCCATCTTCAGATGAATGACAACGTCTCCAAAAGAATCCAGCTCATCACACACTTTAATTGGCAGTAGCTCATAAGTAGAGATATCTGAGGACATGCAATGGCTTTGATTATCCTGGAGATAGCACTTGAATTTTGAAAATCAGTGTAGTAATGAGTGATTCAAAGTCAATTGGCTTGATTAATTTGTATGCCTTGGTGACTCATTTTTGGCTTTTCTATGATAAAAGCTCTCTCTCACTCACACACACACACTAGTGCTGTAGGTTTTTTCCTGTTCGCTTAATGCGCCATTTGAGATTTCTACCTGGGACATGTTTTCCAACTCCTCATAGTTAAGCGCAGGAAACAAGCGCAGGAAATGTGGTAATTAACTACAATGACCAGAATCCATTGAGCCCACAGCTCCCTGTTCTCATTGGTTCTTGCCAGGCAAGCCTGTGGGGCAGACAGACAGGCAGACAGACAGAAACGGAGGGGAGGAGAGAGAGAGACACCAGAGGGATAGAGAGCGGTTGCTTGGGTTACTCTACCCGACAATACATCTAATTGATTGATAGTTGTTATTGAGGAGTCAAAGTCTGCCTTATCTACTTTGAAGAACTACTGAAATAGTGATTTCGTCAGACAGCAGGCAGCTAGCCAGCTAGGCTAGCCTACTAGCCTGAAGGATGACTCTTTGGGGAGTACAGAGATAAATGGCTGGCTGGCTGCTACTGCCTGACCAGATGAGATGATGAATAAAAGTAATCGACAACAAAATATTTTATATACGCAACTGAAATATTTTATATACACAACTGAAATATTTTATATACACAACTGAAATATTTTATATACACAACTGAAATATTTTATATACATAACTGAAATATTTTATATACACAACTGAAATATTTTATATACATAACTGAAATATTTTATATACACAACTGAAATATTTTATATACATAACTGAAATATTTTATATACACAACTGAAATATTTTATATACACAACTGAAATATTTTACATACACAACTGAAAGATTTTATATACACAATTGAAATATTTTATATACACAACTGAAATATTTTAATAAAGTAATGTGAATAAAGGATGAGTTATTAATATGTGATCTGCTGTAATGGGCAGTCACTAGCTTCATTGGGGTTTTATTAATTTAATAATAAAGTCATTATACTAAAAAACAAATATGTAGTATACAGTACACAACCAAAATATTTTATTGAAGTAATGATGGTTAGAGCCTAATAAGTGATAGTAATGGGCCATCACTACCATCAATTGTTTTATTCTGTGTTGTTACAGTATTGAACCCACAATGTTTTTATTAAAAAAAAATATATATATAATAATAATAATAATAATAATACTTTTAAAAAACCGAACCGGCCTCAAAAAGCACTGATCGCTCAGCATTAACACACTCACACACATGCACACACATGCACACATTGTGTATGCACTGCATGAGCCACTGTATATGGAGGAAGACAGATCATCTGAGGATTGATAGGACAGCACCCGCACCATGTATCCTTAGACACCCCTGTGCTCACAGTTCAAATACATGCAATTTGTACTCATGTACCAACCTAGTCTAACACTGCTAATTGTGTCCCGATGCTTTGCCTTCAATACTTTAGCCTAAAGGTAAGTCAATACAATAATTTCCTTGTTTCAGATATTAGAATGAAAATCATTGTGTGTCTATTGACTTTTTGGGCCCAATTATGCTTAAAAAAAATCTCTGTTATTGCTGTGGGTATATGTGTTTTTTTTCGTTCCCTTTGTACGGGTGTCAACACATTACCCATAGCTATATCCAGACTATAGGAGCTATTAATTGCAATTTTTAGTGTGGCCAAACAAAGGTACTTGAAACCCACGACTAAAATGAGGTGACCTTTTTTATTGACCATCTTTTCACAAAAACGTCTTTAGTTGCTGACAGTAGAGGATTTCATAATGTCAACAGTTTCCAGAGCTGTTGAACTTTTCTCTCTGGTTATTATCAGACATACTCAGAATTCAGCCTTTTGAAAATGTTACAGCAAAAAAGAGGCCAATTGTCATATTTTAGTAAAAGTAATAGATAATGACTCAAGTAAAAGTCGGTCACCCAGTAAAATACTACTTGAGTAAAAATGTGTAAAAGTATTTGGTTTTAAACATCCTTCAGTATCAAAAGCAAATGTAATTGCTAAAGGTTACTTAAGCATCAAAAGTGTAAATCATTTCAAAGTCCTTATAAACTCAGCAAAAAAAGAACATCCCTTTTTCAGGACCCTGTCTTACAAAGATAATTTGTAAAAATCCAAATAACTTCACAGACATTCATTATAAAGGGTTTATACACTGTTTCCCATGCTTGTTCAATGAACCATAAACAATTAATGAACATGCACCTGTGGAGCGGTCGTTAAAACTACTTAGGGAGAAGCAACACGCTAGCGGGCCGCTCCCGACACTACCCGGTGAAATGTAAGGCACCAAATTCAAAATCCAAAAGTTGAATTATTAAACATTCATCAATATAAAAGTGTTGCATAGTCAACAAAATCTCTGATTCTTGGCAATATCACAGCATTGTCAGATTTCAAAAAGGCTTTACGGCGAAAGCACAACATTTGATTGTTTGAGGATAGCACCTCTCCTATTTTCCACATTAGCATAAATTAATATCGAGCTCGGGTCACACAAAACCCATATAAGAGCTAAAATAAATCACTTACCTTTCGAAGAACTTCTGCTGAGGGCTTCCCAAGTGTCCAACGAAGACATCCAATGGTTCTTTTGTTAGAAAAAGTTATTTATTATATCCATAAATCTCAGTTTGGTTGGCGCATTATGATCAGAAAATCCACTGTCGAGTTGCCCATTGAACCGCGAAGAGAACACGTTCAAATTATACCTATACAGTTTCTCCAAACAAATCAAACATCATTTTTAATGTATCCTTAGGTATCCTTTTATGTATATTTACTGTAATATTTCAACCGGACGATAACGTGAATGATAGGAAAGGAAAATAAAGTGGGGCACGCTCACAATCTCGCGCCCGTGAAACGTTGTTGACAAATGTGGTCCCCTGACTGTTTCCTCTTCCTATCTGTTCTGCTTAGTTCTAGAGCCTCCAGACACTGTATAAAGACATCTAGTGGAAGCCATAGGTACAGCAGTCTCAGTCCTAGTTAACATAGAATTCAATAGGCAGCCTGGAGAAAAAGGTCATGTACAAAAAAAACTGCAAATCCAGATGGATTTTCCTCTGGTTTTCGCCTGCTATATCAGTTCTGTTATTCTCACATACAATATTTTAACACTCTTAGAAACTTCAGAGTGTTTCCTATCCAATAGTACTAATTATGTGCATATACTATTTTCTGGGCCTGAGTGGCAGGCATTTTACTTTGGGCACGCCAGACTCTCCAAAACCGTCACCTCTGCTCCGCTCCCTAAGAAGTTAAGACACTAACAGCTTGCAGACAGTAGGCAATTAAGGTCACAGTTATGAAAACATATGACACTAAAGAGGCCTTTCTACTGACTCTGAAAAACAGCAAAAGAAAGATGCCCAGGGTCCCTCCTCATCTGCGTGAACGTGCCTTAGGCATGCTGCAAGGAGGCATGAGGACTGCAAATGTGGCCAGGGCAATAAATTGCAATGTCCGTACTGTGAGACGCCTAAGACAGCTCTACAGGGAGACAGGACGGACAGCTGATTATCCTCGCAGTGGCAGACCATGGGTAACAACACCTGCACAGGATCGGTACATCCGAACATCACACCTGCGGGACAGGTACAGGATGGCAACAACAACTGTCCGAATTACACCAGGAACGCACAATCCCTCCATCAGTGCTCAGACTGTCCGCAATAGGCTGAGAGAGGCTGGACTGAGGGCTTGTAGGCCTGTTGTAAGGCAGGTCCTCACCAGACATCACCGGCAACAATGTCGCCTATGGGCCCAAATCACCAGGGGTGATAGTCGGATTCGCGTTTACCGTTGAAGGAATGAGCGTTACACCGAGGCCTGTACTCTGGAGCGGGATCGATTTGGAGGTGGAGGGTCCGTCATGGTCTGGGGTGGTGTGTCACAGCATCATCGGACTGAGCTTGTTGTCATTGCAGGCAATCTCAACGCTATGCGTTACAGGGAAGACATCCTCCTCCCTCATGTGGTACCCTTCCTGCAGGCTCATCCTGACATGACCCTCCAGCATGACATTGCCACCAGCCATACTGCACGTTCTGTGTGTGATTTCCTGCAAGACAGGATTGTCAGTGTTCTGCCATGGACAGCGAAGAGCCCGGATCTCAATCCCATTGAGCACGTCTGAGAACTGTCGGACCGGAGGGTGAGGGCTAGGGCCATTCCCCCCCATAAATGTCTGGGAACTTGCAGGTGCCTTGATGGAAGAGTGGGGTAACATCTCACAGCAAGAACTGGCAAATCTGGTGCAGTCCATGAGGAGGAGACGCACTGCAGTACTTAATACAGCTGGTGACCACACCAGATACTGACTGTTACTTTTGATTTTGACCCGCCCTTTGTTCAGGGACACATTATTACATTTCTGTCAGTCCCATGTCTGTGGAACTTGTTCAGTTTGTCTCAGTTGTTGAGTCTTGTTATGTTCATACAAATATTTATTTACTGGTAAAGTACAGATACCCCCAGAAATGACTTAAGTACTACTTTAAAGTATGTTTACTTAAGTACTTTACACCACTGCTACTCATTCCAGTGAATTTAAACCTTTTATTTAATTTTTTATTCTCAACTCAAGCATAATTGCACCACACATGCTTGGCTCTGATTGCTTTTCTGGCTAGTTTTTTGGAATGCATATGAAACATTACATTGCAAGAATGTTGATTCAAAATACTTTTGCCCTGTGTGCTATTTGTTTTAATGTTATTTTCTTCATGGCACGTATCCATTTCATGTTAGTGTGTTCTGAAAATTGGCTTTTGTCTGCATTTCACAGGATGTACACAATGGATGCACCTGTAATATCAGTAAGCCTGGCTAGTGTCGTTCATCCCTAAGTGTTTTCAAGAGTTAAGACTCAATTAGAACTCTGGAGAACACGCAAAGAAAACAAAGAAAGAGATGCCTGGAGAGAACAAGGCAAAGGAAAGGCTTGAAGATCTGCTTGTTTGAAATGCTTGAAGATCCGTAAAAGAAATGTAACATGTTTCATTCAGTTTGGTTATGATTTCATAACTTTCCTCAATAGAAATGTACATCTCATTTTCCAGTCTTTCTTTGGCACTCAATGAAAAATGGAATGTTATGAACTGTTCTGGTTTTGTGACTGATGTCCGTGACTGTTTGTTCCTAGAAATAAGAAATTGGATTTTGCTGGTTTGTTTGTCTCATATTAATCTGAACCAAGCTGTCGCATGCATGATTATGAGGCAGAGTAGCAGACATCCAAAACATTTTCATCACTTTGTTGATCATCTGTGTCTAACCCAATGACAACAGTTATTCACCTGGTCTGAAGCATTTCAAAGTCAAAGTCACCATTATTAGTCAGTTGTACAACCGAATGCCTTCAACCGAAATGTGTCTTCCGCATTTAACCCAACCCCTCTGAATCAGAGAGGTGCGGGGGGCTGCCTTAATCAACATCCACGTCTTCGGCGCCCGGGGAACAGTGGGTTAACTGCCTTGTTCAGGAGCAGAACGACAGATTTTTTATTTTTTTCAAGATAATGAACGGTAAGATCCAAGTCACCTTAACCTAGGCATAGTATACAGTAATTGAGTTGGTTGAGTGTGTACAGTACAGTAGATCTAATTACGTTGCGGCTGCACTGAGACTGTGTGATGGACCCAGACAACCTACTCCTGTTTTAGAGCTTTCGATTCAGTCCGGAGGGATAGAAGGGACCATAATTCTGAACGGCTGGTTTATCTATTTCATGGTAACGTGCTGTTCCACTGAGTGCATATCTAAGCGATGCTTACTAGAACATCAAGCAGCACAGCTCTAATGGACTGTTGGATCGCTCTGATAGACGTGCTTATTCGAATGCTATCATTCACTGTGAAAAAACTATATAGACACTATATCTATATATATATACATATACACTATATCGTCCCAAAATAATATTGCAATGTAACTATACATTTTCCCCCTATCACTATTAAGCGCCACACTGTTGTTCCTAAAACAGACTGTGGCAGCATAGGGCTTTGAGAGTACATGGCACACAGTGGCTGCCCGCTTTTCTCTCTCTTCAGTGTTTCCTCCACACTGCTGTTTGAAGCTCCACTAGGCTGAGACGCGTTTGATCATTAACGGCAGGTTGTGAAGTCAGACAGGCGGGGAGGAAGTCATGCGTTCCAATTTTCACGGGTGCTTTTCTGGGAGTGAAGTAGCCTTTGTTTTTACCCAGTACTCGAACTCCGTTAGTGAGTCCAGGATAGACTGGACCAACTTGACCCAGTTTGGGCCTGTGTGTGATGTTGTCACTTGGCTCTCCTGTGAAGGTGGCTGCAGGTGGCAGCATCACTACAACACACAGGGATATCAAACCCCTCCACTCAGGGAGGGGAGTTTGTCATGTCAGCAGTGTTCCACGGTCTCCCTGACAGTCACCTGTTTTAATGCTCCTCTCTCCCACCTCGCCTCATCGTCAAAGAACATTGAGCAATGAACTTAGAATATGCTCATGTACGTGATTTTTCTAGATCGTTATCATTGCTGTGCTGTTGCTGAATACATTTTTGTACTGTATGCCAAGTCTGGGCCAAGAACAATTTTCCATCTGACAGAAAAACCAAACGTATCTGATTTTACAGTAGCTCCAGAGTGCTGCATGCAGACTGAATGGTGTCAGGAAAAATTCATACAATAGAAAGACTGTAACAGAGGGATGTTTTAATTAGCCCTTTTTGTCTTTTTCTCTGACCTCTACATGTTCTCTGAACAATGCTGAGACAGAAACCAGAACACACCAGCGTAACTCCACACCCGGTTTTTGTGTGTCTCCGAGGCATGCTTTGACAAATTCCCACTGATGGTTTCCTGATAATGAGGCCTCCTGGAGAATTGAGGTCTGAACTCAACTCAGCCCTGTGGAAAGGTCACAGCAGCTGCAGTGATGGCAAGTTGTATACAGGCCGTGGGGCAACTGCCATAGGACTGATCGGTGAGAGAGGGATGACGGAGAGAAGAAGAAATGAAGACAGTGATGTCAGATAACAGAAGTAAAAAGTATTATTTTTAGGTACATAGTATATGCATCTGTTGTCATTGAGGTGATGGAATATGCAGGATTCTGTAATACACATGGGTATGACCGGTATTGGCCTACATTTTCATCCTCCATTTTGTCAATTTATCCTGTGCTGTAAATAGATGACAGATGCTGAATTAGGACAGTATTGTTTGTGAATAGCTACACAATAATGTTGTGACCATGTCTTTCATAATGTTGACTCATACCTTGTATAATTTCCTCCTCTTTTGAGTCTAGTTGTAATAGTAGGCAAGAAATGATATTTTTGCAGTCAATGGCTGGTGGGGATATTTTTATTCATGTATTTTATTTATTTAACCTATAAAATAAACATATTTTAGCAGGGAAATCCCATTGAGACCAAGTCTTCTTTTTCAAGGGAGCCCTGCCTGTACACAAATCATACAAATTTACAACATTTACAAATACAAAGCAAAAAATATACACAATATTTATATACTGTATCCAAACCCTTGCCAAGGCTGATCTGATTAATTATTACACAACCAACCAGCAGTCCCAGTCACAATGTGCCCATATTTTTGTTTGTAGTACCAAATGGTTTTATGGTGAAAATGTTCAGTTGCAGAGACAAAAGATAATTGATTCTATTTCCATGCTCATGAACGAAAAATACAAACATTTTCACATTGTGGAAAATCCTCCACAAAAATAGGGCAAATAATGAGATTGTGAAGGACACAGGCGCGGTGTAAATTGTATAGCCAGTGCCTCGACTAGTGTCTGCATTATAATTCTATGGCACTTGGGAGAGGAGCGTGCAGGCCACTCCAGCCACTTGTGAGGGCTGTCTCATGGGGAATCTAATGTGTTTGGAGAGGATCTCTATTATCTCCAGGGGGGTGGGAGGCTGAGGTGGCCTGTGGAGCAGTCCTCTGGATGGGGCTACCATCCTCTCAGTTCCCCCTCCACTCAGCACTACCTCATACATCATTACAGGTGCTCCTCACAAAAGCCTCTCATCCAGCCCTGAGTGGGAGCCAACTTGCACACTAAATGAAGATGGCTGTTTTAATACATCAAAGCAATTTGGGCCGAAATAGTTCCTCATCATACAGATCAAATACCATTTTATTTGTCACTTCGTAAACAACAGGTGTAGACTAACAGTGAAATGCTTACTTAGGGGCCCTTCCCTACAATACAGAAAGAAAAATATAGAAACAATTATAACACGAGGATAAAATACACAATGAGTAATGATAACTTTATATACACTGGGTACCAGTACCGAGTCGATGTAAAGGTGTATGAGGTAATTGAGGTAGATATGTACATATAGTGTCTAGGCAACAGGATAGATAATAAACAGTTGCCTATAATTAAAATGGTAAATGCAGATAGTTAAATAGTTAACCAAACTATTTAGCAGTCTTATGGCTTGGGGGTGTAGAAGCTGTTCCGGGTCCTGTTGATTCCAGCATCGGTACCGCTTGCCGTGCGGTAGCAAAGAGAACAGTCCATGACTTGGGTGGCTGGAGTCTTTGAGAATTTTTTGGGGACACTGCCTGATTTAGAGGTCCTGGATGGCAGGGAGCTTGGCCCCAGTGACGTACTGGGCCGTACGCACTACCTTCTGTAGGGCCTTGCGGTCGGATGCCAAGCAGTTTCTATACCAAGCTGTGATGCAGCCAGTCAAGATGCTCTCAATGGTGCAACTGTAAAACCTTTTGAGGTCTGAGGGCCCATGACAAATCTTTTCAGCCTCCTGAGGGGAGTGTTGCGCCTTCTTCACGACTATGTTGGTGTGTTTGGACCATTCCTTAGTGATGTGGACACTGAGGATCTTGAAGCTCTCGACCTGCTCCACTACAGCCCCGTCGATGAGGATGGGGGAGTGCTCGGCCCTCCGTTTCCTGTGGTCTACGATCAGCTCCTTTGTCTTGCTGACATTGAGGGAGAGGTTGTTGTCCTGGCACCACACTGCCAGATCACTTACCTCCTCCCTATACGCTGTCTCATCATTGTTGTTGATCAGGCCTATCACCGTCGTGTCATCAGCAAATGATGGTGTTGGTCGTGTGCGGCCACACAGTCGTGGGTGAACGGGGAGTACAGGAGGGGACTAAGCACACCTCCCTGATTTATTTATTTATTTTTTATTTCACCTTTATTTAACCAGGTAGGCCAGTTGAGAACAAGTTCTGATTTACAACTGCGACCTGGCCAAGATAAAGCAAAGCAGTGCGAAAAAAACAACACAGAGTTAAACATAAACAAACGTACAGTCAATAACACAATAGAAATAGAAAAATAGAAAAATCGATGTACAGTGTGTGCAAATGTAGAAGAGTAGGGAGGTAGGCAATAAATAGGCCATAGAGGCAAAATAATTACAATTTAGCATTAATACTGGAGTGATAGATGTGCAAGTAGCAAAAGAGCAAAAGAGCAAAAGAGCAAGAGGATAAGTAATAATATGGGGATGATGTAGTTGGGTGTGCTATTTACAGATTGGCTGTATACAGGTACAGTGATCGGTAAGCTGCTCTGACAGCTGATGCTTAAAGTTAGAGAGGGAGATATAAAACTCCAGCTTCAGAGATTTTTGCAGTTCGTTCCAGTCATTGGCAGCAGAGAACTGGAAGGAAAGGCGGCCAAAGAAAGTGTTTGCTTTGGGGATGACCATTGCAATATACCTGCTTGAGAGTGTGCTACGGGTGGGTGTTGCTATAGTGACCAGTGAGCTGAGATAAGGCGGGGCTTTACCTAGCAAAGACTTATAGATGACCTGGAGCCAGTGGGTTTGGTGACGGATATGTAGTGAGGGCCAGCCAACGAGAGCATACAGGTCGCAGTGGTGGGTAGTATATGGGGCTTTGGTGACAAAACGGATGCCACTGTCATAGACTACAACCAGTTTGCTGAGTAGAGTGTTGGGGGCTATTTTGTAAATGACATCGCCGTAGTCAAGGATTGGTAGGATAGTGAGTTTTGCGAGGGTATGTTTGGCGGCATGAGTGAAGGAGGCTTTGTTGCGAAATAGGAAGCCAATTCTAGATTTAATTTTGGATTGGAGATGCTTAATGTGAGTCTAGCCAGACACCTAAGTATTTGTAGTTGTCCACATATTCTAGGTCAGAACCGTCTAGAGTAGTGATGCTAGTCGGGCGGGAGGGTGCGGGCAGCAATCGGTTGAAGAGGATGCACTTTGTTTTACTAGCATTTAAGAGCAGTTGGAGGCCACGGAAGGAGTGTTGTATGGCGTTGAAGCTCGTTTGGAGGTCTGTTAGCACAGTGTCCAAAGAAGAAGGTACCTGAGGATTTGCCTGAGGCTGATGGGCCGCCATGTTGAGGGTCAAAGTGGCGGATGGGTTGTTACCTACCCTCACCACGTGGGAGTGGCCCACATGGTGGAGGTCCAGGATCCAGTTGCAGATGGAGGTGTTCAGTGCCAGGGTCCTGAGTTTAGTGATGAGCTTGGAAGGCACTGCGGTGTTGAGAGGGCAGTGTGCAATGCAATAGAGCTTGTGTCATCTGAGGATCTGTGGGGGCGGTATGTGAATTGGAGTGGGTCCAGGGTGTCTGGGATGATGGTGTTGATGTGAGCCTTTAAAAGCATTTCATGGCTATAGATGTGTTTGCTACGGGGCGATGTTGTTGGTGTGAGCCATTACCAACCTTTCAAAGCACTTCATGGCTATGGACAGGTTAACTTGGTGTTCTTTGGCACAGGGACTTTGGTGGTCTGCTTGAAACATGTAGATATTACAGGCTGGGTCAGGGAGAGGTTGAAAATGTCAGTGTAGGCACTTGCCAGCTGGTCTGCGCATGCTCTGACTACGTGTCCTGGTAATCTGGCTGGCCCCGCGGCCTTGTGAATGTTAACCTGTTTAAAGGTTTTACTCCCATCGGTTAGATCACACATTCGTCCGGAACAGCTGGTGCTCTCATGCATTGGTCAGTGTTGCTTGCCTCGAAGTGAGCATTTAGCTTGTCTGGTAGGCTTGCGTGACTGGGAAGTTCGCAGCAGGGTTTCCCTTTGTAATCTTTGATAGTTTGCATGCACTGCCACATCTGACTAGCGTCAGAGCCAGCGTAGTAGTATTTGATCTTAGTCCTGTATTGACGCATTGCCTGTTTGATGGCTCAGTCTATGTAACTTGAATTGTCCTAAAACTGCAACATCCTATGTTTCACGGAATCGTGGCTGAATGACGACATGGATATTCAGCTAGTGGGATACACGCTGCACCGGCAAGATAGAACAGCACACTCCGGTAAGACGAGGGGGGGCATATTTGTAAACAACAGCTGGTGCACGAAATCTAAGGAAGTCTCTAGATTTTGCTCCCCTGAAGTAGAGTATATTGTGATAAATTGCAGGCCACACTACTTGCCTAGAGAGTTTTCAGCTATACTTTTCGTGGCTGTTTATTTACCACCACAGACAGATGCTGGCACTAAGACCGCACTCATTCAGCTGTATAAGGAAATAAGCAAACAGGAAACCACTCACCCAGAGGCAGCGCTCCTAGTGGCCGGAGACTTTAATGCAGGGAAACTTAAATCAGTTCTACCAAATTTCCATCAAAAAAAATTCTAGATCACCTGTACTCCACACACAGAGACGCGTACAAAGCTCTCCCTCGGCCTCCATTTGGTAAATCCAACCATAATTCTATCCTCCTGATTCCTGCTTACAAGCAAAAATTAAAGCAGGAAGCACCAGTGACTCGGTCTATAAAAAAGTGGTCAGATGAAGCATATGCTAAACTACAGGACTGTTTTGCTAGCAGAGACGAACATATTCGGGATTCCTCCGATGGCATTGAGGAGTACAGCACATCAGTCACTGGCTTTATCAATACGTGAATCGAGGACGTCGTCCCCACAGTGACTGTACGTACATACCCCAACCAGAAGCCATGGATTAGAGGCAACATTCGCACTGAGCTAAAGGGTAGACCTGCCACTTTCAAGGTGCAGGACTCTAACCCGGGAAGCTTACAAGAAATCCTGCTATGCCCTGCGACGAACAATCAAACAGGCAAAGCGTCAATACAGGGCTAAGATTGAATCATACTACACCCGGCTCTAACGCTCGTCTTATGTGGCAGGGCTTGCAAACTATTACAGACTACAAAGGGAAGCACAGCCGCGAGCTGCCCAGTGACACGAGCCTACCAGACGAGCTAAATCACTTCTATGCTCGCTTCGAGGCAAGCAACACTGAGGCATGCATGAGAGCATCAGCTGTTCCAGACGACTGTGTGATCACGCTCTCCGTAGCCGACGTGAGTAAGACCTTTAAACAAGTCAACATACACAAGGCTGCGGGGCAGATTACCAGGGCGTGTGCTCCGGGCATGTGCTGACCAACTGGCAGGTGTCTTCACTGTCTGTCCCTGATTGAGTCTGTAATACCAACATGCTTCAAGCTGACCACCATAGTCCCTGTGCCCATGAACACAAGGCAACCTGCCTAAACGACAACAGACCCGTAGCACTCATGTCCATAGCCATGAAGTGCTTTGAAAGGTTGGTAATGGCTCACACCAACAACATTATCCCAGAAACCCTAGACCCCCTCCAATTTGCATACCGCCCAAACAGATCAACATCATCAATCTCTATTGCACTCCACACTGCCCTTTCCCACCTGGACAAAAGGAACACTTATGTGAGAATGCTATTCATTGACTACAGCTCAGCATTCAACACCATAGTACCCTTAAAGCTCATCACTAAGCTAAGGATCCTGGGACTGAACACCTCCCTCTGCAACTGGATCCTGGACTTCCTGACGGGCCGCCCCCAGGTGGTGAGGGTAGGTAGCAACACATCTGCCACGCTGATCCTCAACACTGGAGCTCCCCAGGGTGCGTGCTCAGTCCCCTCCTGTACTCCCTGTTCACCCACGACTGCATGGCCAGGCACGACTCCAACACCATCATTAAGTTTGCAGACGACAAAACAGTGGTAGGCCTGATCACCGACAACGACGAGACAGCCTATAGGGAGGAGGTCAGAGACCCGGCCGTGTGGTGCCAGGACAACAACCTCTCCCTCAACGTAACCAAGTCTAAGGAGATGATTGTGGACTACAGGAAAAGGATGACCGAGCACGCCCCCCATTCTCATCGACGGGGCTGTAGTGGAGCAGGTTGAGAGCTTCAAGTTCCTTGGTGTCCACATCAACAACAAGCTAGAATGGTCCAAACACACCAAGACAGTCATGGTATTCTAACTTTACATTAATGTACATACTACCTCAATTGGACCGACCAACCATTGCTCCCGCACATTGGCTAACCGGGCTATCTATCTGCATTGTGTCCCGCCACCCGCCACCCGCCACCCACCACCCACCACCCACCACCCGCTACTGCTACTCTCTGTTCATCATATATGCATAGTCACTTTAACCATAACTACATATACATATACTACCTCAATCAGCCTGACTAACCGGTGTCTGTATGTAGCCCACGCTACTTTTATAGCCTCGCTACTGTATATAGCCTGTCTTTTTTTTACTGTTGTTTTAATTTTTTTACTTACCTATTGTTCACCTAATAACTTTTTTTGCACTATTGGTTAGAGCCTGTAAGTAAGCATTTCACTGTAAGGTCTACACCTGTTGTATTCTGCGCACGAGACAAATAAACTTTGTTTTGATTTGACATTAGTAGGTGCTAGCTAAAACTACTGGAAACATACGATTTCCCTCACTCAAATCAGGTCAGTTTTGTTTTGCATTTGATAAAGTAGACAGGGAAAACTAATAGAGAGGGTTTAGTAATCACGCTGGTCCACCCAAGTTACCCCTGAGGCTGTGTCTGCCACAGCTGGACTGCTTCCATCCTTCCAATCTGACGGCTCTCTGAAGGTAAAGATACTCTATCCTATCTCCAAGAGCCTTCGCAAAAGGTCAAATAGATAGAATTGCTTAAGGCACACCTGAGCATCTGTGGAGGGATTAGAGATATCTTAGCCTGAAGTTTAGTACAGAGAAAAACTGTCTCGAATCATCGAAAGGAATTATTGAAACACTGAAATGAAAATAACATGTAGTGAGAAGGGAGAGAAACTTTCACTGCCACTAGGTAATCAATCAGTGAAATGCCATACATGTATATTGAGTTCTCACCTTGAAGTAGCAGCTTTACCTCAATTAAAAGCACTTTACCAGTCTGTCAGTTACATGACTCACTAGGCTCCAACAAAGACGCTCTCTGGTATTCTGGTTCCCTAGCCAGCCAGCTATGTGTCTCGCTGTCTGTCTAGCCAGGCTACCTCTGTTCTTCCATAGACCTCTGCCGGTTTGAGTGCCTGAGGGCACATCACAGCTCAGTTGATCCACAGCAAATCCTCAGGTACCCTCTACCTCTACCCACTGGTCTCTTTCTATTTCCAGCTCTCTGCACCATAACCCGTCTTCCTCTCCTCCCCCTCTTTCTTTCTCCTTTCTAACATTCACTCTCCTGTACTATCCCTTGTTTCCTGGCAGGCTGCCCACTTCCACATCCTCATCCACATCCTCTTCCTCTTGCACATAATTTTCCTCTTCCATATCCTCTTCCACATTTTCTTCCTCTTCCACATCCTCCCTCTTCTACTTCCACATACGTGTCCTCTTCCACACCCTCATACTCTTCCACACCATCTTCCATATCCTCTTCCACATCTTCTTCCTCTTCCTCTTCCACATCCTCTTCCTCTTCCACTTCCACATAATTGTCCTCTTCCACACCCTCATCCTCTTCCACATCCTCTTCCTTTTCCACTTCCACATTATTGTCATATTTTACACCCTCTTCTTCTTCTACACCCTCTTACTCTTCCAAATCCTGTTCCTATTCCGTATCCTCTTCCACATCCACTTCCACACCCTCTTCCTCATCCTCTTCCTCCCTGGTGCATCTTCTCCTTTTTTCCACCTCCCTTCTCCAGTCATTTTCCTGTTGGACTAGCTCTTAACTCTCCCCACCCATGTTGGAATAGCTCTGTACTCTCCCCACCATGGCTCCCCACCCATGTTGGACTAGCTCCCAACTCTCCCCACCCATGTTGGACTAGCTCCTAACTCTCCCCACCCATGTTGGACTAGCTCCTAATTCCCCCTGTTGGACTAGCTCCTAACTCTCCCCACCCCTGTTGGACTAGCTCCTAATTCTCCCCACCCCTGTTGGACTAGCTCCTTACTCTCCCCACCCCTATTGGACTAGCTCCTAATTCTCCCCACCCCTGTTGGACTAGCTCCTTACTCTCCCCACCATGGCTCCCCACCCCTGTTGGACTAGCTCCTAACTCTCTCCACACCTGTTGGACTAGCTCCTAACTCTCCCCACCCCTGTTGGACTAGCTCCTAACTCTCCCCACCCCTGTTGGACTAGCTCCTAACTCTTCCCACCCATGTTGGACTAGCTCCTAACTCTCCCCACCCATGTTGGACTAGCTCCTAACTCTCCCCACCCATGTTGGAATAGCTCTTTACTCTCCCACCATGGCTCCCCACCCATGTTGGACTAGCTCCCAACTCTCCCCACCCCTGTTGGACTAGCTCCTAATTCTCCCCACCCCTGTTGGACTAGCTCCTAACTCTCCCCACCCCTGTTGGACTAGCTCCTAATTCTCCCCGCCCCTGTTGGACTAGTTCCTTACTCTCCCCACCCCTATTGGACTAGCTCCTAATTCTCCCCACCCCTGTTGGACTAGCTCCTTACTCTCCCCACCATGGCTCCCCACCCCTGTTGGACTAGCTCCTAACTCTCTCCACACCTGTTGGACTAGCTCCTAACTCTCCCCACCCCTGTTGGACTAGCTCCTAACTCTCCCCACCCCTGTTGGACTAGCTCCTAACTCTTCCCACCCATGTTGGACTAGCTCCTAACTCTCTCCACACCTGTTGGACTAGCTCCTAACTCTCCCCACCCCTGTTGGACTAGCTCCTAACTCTCCCCACCCCTGTTGGACTAGCTCCTAACTCTCCCCACCCCTGTTGGACTAGCTCCTAACTCTTCCCACCCATGTTGGACTAGCTCCTAACTCTCCCCACCCATGTTGGACTAGCTCCTAACTCTCCCCACCCATGTTGGAATAGCTCTTTACTCTCCCCACCATGGCTCCCCACCCATGTTGGACTAGCTCCCAACTCTCCCCACCCATGTTGGACTAGCTCCTAACTCTCCCCACCCATGTTGGACTAGCTCCTAATTCTCCCCACCCCTGTTGGACTAGCTCCTAACTCTCCCCACCCCTGGTGGACTAGCTCCTAATTCTCCCCGCCCCTGTTGGACTAGCTCCTTACTCTCCCCACCCCTATTGGACTAGCTCCTAATTCTCCCCACCCCTGTTGGACTAGCTCCTTACTCTCCCCACCATGGCTCCCCACCCCTGTTGGACTAGCTCCTAACTCTCTCCACACCTGTTGGACTAGCTCCTAACTCTCCCCACCCCTGTTGGACTAGCTCCTAACTCTCCCCACCCCTGTTGGACTAGCTCCTAACTCTCCCCACCCCTGTTGGACTAGCTCCTAACTCTTCCCACCCATGTTGGACTAGCTCCTAACTCTCTCCACACCTGTTGGACTAGCTCCTAACTCTCCCCACCCCTGTTGGACTAGCTCCTAACTCTCCCCACCCCTGTTGGACTAGCTCCTAACTCTCCCCACCCCTGTTGGACTAGCTCCTAACTCTCCCCACCCATGTTGGACTAGCTCCTAACTCTCCCCACACCTGTTGGACTAGCTCCTAACTCTTCCCACACCTGTTGGACTAGCTCCTAACTCTCCCCACCCCTGTTGGACTAGCTCCTAACCCTCCCCACCCTTGTTGAATTAGCTCCTAACTCTCCCCACCCCTGTTGGACTAGCTCCTAACTCTCCCCACCCCTGTTGGACTAGCTCCTAACTCTCCCCACCCCTGTTGGATTAGCTCCTAACTCTCCCCACCCCTGTTGGACTAGCTCCTAACTCTCCCCACCCATGTTGGACTAGCTCCTAACTCTCCCCACCCCTGTTGGATTAGCTCCTAACTCTCCCGCCCTCCAAGCAGCTACAATTAAACCATCAGGACCCACAGGTGTCCGTCCTGGGAAAGGCATGGTGTGTCTGAATCACCGCTAGTATCACAGCTCTGGTCACAGTCACAACACCCTTTCAAATCCCTTTGTTTACAGGCAGATTAAGAGGTTTGCCCAACGTGGATTTAGGGATTAGCTTAAATGGAGTATGTGGATAGCTGCTGCCATGGTGAGCTCACAAGATTGTTTTTTTCTCTTCATCTGGCACTGACTGGGGCCCGTGCCCATTTATGATGTTCCCTTTCCCTTATTGAACTGTATCTTAAATCCCTCTGTTGTTTACATGGCACTTTCCATGGAGGTGAGAGCATGTTCTCTCTCTCTCTCTCTCTCTCTCTCTCTCTCTCTCTCTCTCTCTCTCTCTCTCACACTTTCGCAAGCAAAACAGACACATAGTCACACACAAGTTTTAAAAGGATTAATGAGTCAATTAACTCTCCGCTCTTTATCCAGATGCATGAACTGTTTTCAAGTCCCCATGTTTACATTCATAATTATGTGCTGGTATGATGTGCGTTCTTGTAATTGAGAGTAGACTGGCTTGAGGATCAATTTGTCCTAGAATCGTTGTGGTTAACAGGGCTCAAGTAATTATTGCGGTTATTCCATTCAGTCCTTGTCTCTTGCTTAAATTATGCAGGGCCCGGTTCCCCGATAGCAATGGAACTTAGGTTTACGAATATTTTTAACGATGCGTCTTTCCTACAACAGCCGCTAATGTAACTCACGTTTCCCAAAACACCACTCAGAGAGTACAGTCGCTAAGTGTGACTTTGGAACATGTGTCGATACCGATAGGATGGAAAGAAAGGGAGGGCTGCTCTCGGATCAGCTTTCTCTATTCAGATCACCTTTAAAATTCTAATTATTTCACAATACTGACGACGGACCAGCTCCTAGAAAGATATTACCACCTACGGCTGCAAATATCGATGTGGCTTATTCTAATGCTTACAGTAGCGGTGTGTGGGTAAAATCACTGGGGAAGCCAAGCCAGGAAAATAATTGCCATATTACAACCAATGTGTTGTGATAATTGCGTTGTTTGCTCTATAACCTGTTAGTTCATATGCCATGCCACCGTGATATATACCTCTAAGTCCAAGACAATAAGAAGACACAATGGCAGAAAAGATTCATCACAAAACGAAGAGAAACGTCTCTCAGAAAGTCCACAAAACATATCTCATGTAACAAACAGTTACATGACCTACAGCATGGTCAAGAAAGTTAATGTTTCAGACATTTTCCGACTACTAAACTATTCAAGTCGCAAAGAAAACAGGAGGTGCTTTCAATATTTCAGCACCATTTCAAGTTTAACATTTCAACATCATCAACTCACCTATGCTTCTAATACAGTGACAACTAAAAGATACCGAAAAGCTATTTAGTCCAATCAACGTAAGCTAAATATGATGTGGCTGTCCATGGTACTGATTTCTGTGTGTGTGTGTGCAAGTAGAAAAAACATGTTGACTCACCCTACTTAGAAAGAAACGCGAAAGCCATCCTCTCTTTCATGTTGCCGAGGCTACCTGTATAAAATGCCTGCTCGCTAACCGAACTTCCTTTCATGGGCAATAATGAACCAGCTAGTTAACATTAGCCTACTACATCTAGCTACATATTGAACTTCCATCCTCTTAGGCAATAATCAACATCAGTCCAAATCCCTATCTCCATCCATGTCTAATTTAGCAAAGGGACAATTTTAGCTAGCTAGCTGACCACTGGAGGAAAGCAGCACAACCAGATGCAACAATTCACGTTTTTTCTGTCAATCATGTTTGGTTTTTGTTGTGATGTGATTGGTGTGAAGCCAAATCCAAACTGGCTTCCCTTGACACTTGATTATTATTATTGTTTAAAAAAATTGGTGCGCCAAGACCATTCACGGTGGAGCTCGTTCAGTTTAGCGCCCCGCTGATTGGCTATTATTTTATATATGTTTTATGAAGAAAGGCCAAATCCTCGCTGGCTTCCCTTGCATCAATGCTATGTGCGGCAAAAATGTCACACTCTTTTTGACCAGACAGCATCAGATAGATGGGCTACACATACAGAGACAGAGGGGTGCTGTTTTTCTTGCTCAGATGCTTTCTCCAGTGAGATAACATTCAGCTTCTTGCGAATTGAAGGAAAATTATGAAAAACAGAGAGACAAAATAATTTTTTTAAATTATTGTTTTCTTCGTAAATTTTGGGGGGGAAGGCTGGTTTCCCTTGGGCCCACTGAATGCTTACCCAATAAAAATTAACATGATTTGACCCGTCATTGCGCACGTTAAGCTACTCATCATGAAATATATTGAGACAAATTACAGATGGTAGCCTACAGGTAGCAAAATATAACTCAATTTATTGAACGTGAAATGTTTTCAATAAGAATGAAATAGGCCTATAGGCTACTGAAGTCTACAAAACATAAAGAACACCTGCTCTGACCATGACATAGACTCACCAGGTGAATCCAGGTGAACGCTATGCTCCCTTATTTATGTCACTTAATAAATCCACTTCAATCAGTGTAGACGAAGGGGAGGAGACAGATTAAAGAAGGATTTTTCATGTCTCAAGACGTGCGTATGTGTGCCGTTCAGACGGTGATGGGGAAAGACATTGTATGGTTGTAAGTGTCAGGCACAATGCTTTGTGTCAAGAACCGTAACACTGCTGGGTTTTTCACGCTCAACAGTTTCCCGTGTGTTTCAAGAATGGTCCACCACCCAAAGGACCCCCAGCCAGCTTCACACAACTGTGGGAAGCATTGGAGTCAACATGGTCCAGCATCCCAGTGGAACTCTTTCGACACCTTTGTAGAGTCCATGCCTCGATGAATTGAGGCTGTTCTGAGGTCAAAAGGGGGTGCAACTCAATATTAAGAAGATGTTCCTTATGTCTTGTACACTCAATGTATATTTTAATGCAGTCTTCTTAAGTTTCATTTGAAGCACTTGTTTGTATCAATTGCAAAGACATTGACAACTTTGTATTTGTGGTAGTCAACTTTGTTCTGAAATTATGGGCAGTCACAGAGAGACGGATAAACCATGTGATTCTATGTTCTATGAGATCTTCTGTGTATAATGTGATGCGGGAGGGGAAAAAAAGCATCTAACGACACACTTACCTGTTAGCCGTTGGATTATGAGTGTTTTGAAGTGCAACATTAATAACGATGGTTTTGGGAAAAAGCTTGGAGATTTAACGATGCTCCTACGACGGTTCTTAAGAGGAACTTAGCCTTAAGATGCTTTTGGGAAACCGGGTCCAGGTTGAAAGCTCTTTAATGAGAACCCTTAGTGCTCTTCATCTTGATAATTGCTACAATACCTCGTATAGCTTCACGTATCCCTGCCTTTGATGTTTTCGGTCGGCTCTAACCTCTCCTCCTTAATGCTGTTTCATCACTCTATCCACGTCTCTCTCTCTGCCCCGAGGCTCCACCATGAGTCTATCCTGGCTCTCAATCTGATCTTTGACAATCCAGCATGGATTCTTTCATCCTACTGAACACAATCTCATCCCTCCTTAATCTGTGACCACAAGCAAGGTTGGCTGGAGTCATAGTACATGAGAGACCTACATAAAAGAAACTGGCCTTTATTTGTCATCATGACTCTCTCCTTGTCTATTGTTGAGTGGGTTATTATTGTCAGTCCAGATGAGCGCCAGTGTTTACCACTTCACATGATGAGGCCTTTGTGAGTATAAGTACTGCTGGTAATCAATGCCCAGAGCGGAGATTCCTCTTAATTATGTAAACACTTCAAATAAAACCTTATTAAAAGTATGGATCTGCCCACAGCAACAAACTCAGTCAGTGGAATTAAAGACGTGCTCCGGAACTTTGGTGACTTCTAAGTATTTTTAAACCTCCCCGCTTTGGGCTGGATGTGTCAATGTATAGTTCATACATGCATAATCTATTAACATAATTACTGTTTTACCTCAATTACCCACAAAATCCTATGTTTTTCTGGAAGCTGTACTGCGCCAATTTCCCTGAATTTTCCCCCATGTGGGCCAGCCCCGTAGCAATTTAAGTTGTAGCCAATGAGCTTCAAACCCTCTCCATTTGAGTGACAGCTAGCAAGATGCACACACAGCAGAGCGAGAGAGTGAGCAATGGCGTGGTGCAGGTAGGGCAATGTTCGTGGGACCACTTTTGGCTCATGAGCGCTTCTTTCAGAGCTACTGGCTAAAAAGTATACAAAAGTACCGGAGAATCTCTTTAAGGCTAAATGTTCAAAAGCTTCCTATGCAAGCTGTTATCAATAGATGTTTCCTTGTTTCCTGTTACACATTTGTAACTAGAAAAGGTTAAGAGAAAAGTAGTGTTTTTTCATACACTGCTTATCGGTTGTTGAAGCGTAGAAAGGACAACTTAATAACAATCTTTCCAACGTATGTCTGTGAGCTTCAAATAATAGTCCTTTTGTACTATTTTGTACTATATTCAATTCACTTGAACCTGTTGCTGTGTGAACATTAAGATGGATCAAAAAGGAATCTTACTGTTTTTTTTGTAACAGAAGTCTAATATTTAAAAAGAGATGCATTATACCTGCTCTTTGAGGCCATAGTTTCCTGCTCCTCAGTAGCTGGTGGTGGTGGAGGCCCTGGCTGGTTTCTGGCTGGGGTAGCACAGCCTCAGCCTCACAGACAGATGTAGAGTGGGCTGGTGTCAATGTGGAGCGTCTGGAAGGATGCCTCCTCCCTCCAGCAGAGCCTTCTAGCTATGATTCTCTCTCTCTCTCATCACTGTGTTAGTCAGAAAATAACTTACTCACCAAGTGATAATGAGCCTGAGACATGGTGAGGATCCCCAGTCCTCGGCCCTCCTGCTGAGACTGCCTGCTCACTGTGTGTGTGTGTGGGGGAGGGTTTGTTCTGACTGTGTTTTGACAGTGTAGTCAGTCAGGTGTTGATAAGTGTCTGTATATATCTTTAACCTCAGCAGGAGATGTGGAATGGGACAACTAAATCAATCCCCATGGGGCTCTCATTCTGTGTCGACATGACGTCTCCAAAATAGACGTGCACTGTTAAATGCTTGTATGGTATTGTATTTCTTTCCATTTCTTCAGAAACAGCATGACTCTCACAGGCACCATAAGGGATTATATCTCATTGTGTAGGAGGATAGGTACTCTTGTTAAGAACCTTACCTAAGACAACACAAGCTTTGAACTAGCATTTATCGTCTTCAGTCCTTTTTTTACTTGCAGTTCAGTGCAGCATGATCTTAGTATTTAAGAAAGTGAACGTGTTACTTCTGTTTTCATGCTCACTCTGCTCTCTCTCTCTCTGTCTCGCTCTCCCCCACCCCTCCCTCGCTGTCACCCCTAACAGGTGAGAGCCTCGACCTGAGCCAATCCCCTAAGAGCTGCAGCGCCGATCGCCGTGGAGATGGACATGAAGGAGCGTCCACACCGCTCCCTGACCCGGGGCCGCTGCAGGAAGGACTTCCACCACGCCACGGCGTCCCTGCAGCCCGAGGAGTGCCGCGTGGCCACCCAGAAGTCCTACAGCTCCAGCGAGACGCTCAAGGCCTATGACCGCGACACGCACCTGCACTACGGTGGCTGCGTGGCTGAGCTGGTGCACCACGAACAGCAGGAGTACGTCCACCAAGGTGAGCTGGTGCACCACGAACACCGGGAGTATGTCCGCCAAGGTGAGCTGGTACACCACGAACACCGGGAGTACGTCCACCAAGGTGAGCTGGTACACCACGAACACCGGGAGTACGTCCGCCAAGGTGAGCTGGTACACCACGAACACCGGGAGAACGTCCACCAAGGTGAGCTCCACGTCTCTGTTTCTGTGTCTGTCTCCACTGACCTGTGATTTTTTGATCACATCTTTACTAATGTTGCAGAAATCTGCTTTAAAGTAGTATCCACGCCCATCAGATGTAGTGATCATAATATAATAGCCATATCTAAAAAATAAAATAATAATTAAAAAGATCATACAAGAGGTTTTGCAATGATTCCTATGTCGAAGATGTGAAAATATTTGTGTGTAATGAGGAACATCATGGCTGGTTTTCTTTTTGAAATCTTTGATTTCCTGTAGACCCTGCCACATACGTCTCGTGTCTGAGCCGTTGAATTGCGACTCCACCTTGTCCCTGTACCGGCATTTCGCTTGTTTAATTGCAGAGGGAATAACTACACTGTTTATATTCAGCCCTATTTCCAGACCTCTTTCCATTGTTAAATGTGGTGGATTACGCTTTCAGTTTTGCGCAAATGCCGCCATCCATCCACAGTTTCTGGTTAGGGTAGGTTGTAATAGTCACAGTGGGTACAACATCTCCAATGCACTTCTTTATAAACGCACTCACCGAGTCAGCGTTTAGGTCAATGTTGTTCGCTGAGGCTGACCGGAACATATTCCAGTCCGCGTGATCAAAACAATCTTGAAGCATTGCTTCTGATTGGTCGAACCTGCGCTGAATGGTTCTCGTCACTGGTACATCCTGTTTGAGTTTCTGCCTTTAAGACGGTAGGAGCAAGATGGCGTCGTGGTCGGATTTGCCGAAGGGAGGGCGGGGGAGGGCTTTGTATGCATCACGTAAGTTAGAGTAGCAGTGGTTGAGGGTATTGCCCATGCGTGTAGCGCAATCAATATGCTGGTAGAATTTAGGCAGCCTTGTTCTCAAATTTGCTTTGTTAAAATCCCCAGCTACAATAAATGCAGCCTCAGGATACATGGTTTCCAGTTTGCATATAGTCCAGTGAAGTTCCTTGATGGCAGTCTTGGTGTCTGCTTGAGGGGGGAATGTACACAGCTCTGACTATAACTGCCGAGAAATATCATGGTAGGTAAAATTGCCGGCATTTGATTGTAAGGAATTCTAAGTCGGGTGAGCAGAAGGACTTGAGTTCCTGTATGTTGTTATGATTACACCATGAGTCGTTAATCATGAAGCATACACCCCCACCCTTCCTCTTCCCAGAGAGGTGTTTATCTCTGTCGGTGCGATGCATGGAGAACCCCGGTGGCTGAACCGATTCTGACAACATATCCCGAGAGAGCCATGTTTCCGTGAAACAGATAATGTTACAATCTCTGATGCCTCTTTGGAAGGCAACCCTTGCTCGAATTTCGTCTACCTTGTTGTCAAGAGACTGGACATTGGCTAGTAGTATACTCGGGAGCGGTGGGCGATGTGCACGTCTACGGAGCTTGACCAGGTGGCCGCTTCGTCTACCCCTTCTGTCCTGGGTGGTGGTCCAAACAGAGGATCCGCTTCGGGAAAGTTGTATTCCTGGTCGTATTGTTGGTAAGTTGACGTTGCTCTTGTATCCAATAGTTCTTCCCGGCTGTATGTAATAAGACTTAAGAATTCCTCCGGTAACAATGTAAGAAATAAAACATTAAAAAAACAATACTGCATAGTTTCCTAAGAACTCCAAGTGTGGCGATCATCTCTGTTGGCGCCGTAGTACTAAGGCACCGGAACTGTTGAAACTGCCAAATCCCCACGAATAGATGATGAGTTGAAAAACTGTATAGCTGAGAGGGATGAGGCAAAGGGAATAGCAAATAAGTCTACCAACACAGCAGAATGGCAAACATACAGTAAATTGAGAAATCACATAACTAAACAAAAAGAAGAAGAAAATATACGATGGAACAAATATGAATTTAAGTGAAATTTTAGGCAAAAAAAATCTCGGCTCCATCCTTCATTGAGGCAGATGGCTTGTTCAAAACCCTTTGATATTGTCAACCATTTTAATAACTTTTTTGTTGACAAGATTAGCAAACGTAGGTATGACATGCAAACAACAAATGCTGAGCCTTTGTATTCATGCATAATGGACCAAATAATGAAAGACAAGCACTGTAGTTTTGAGTTCAATAAAGTGGGTGTGGAAGAGGTGAAGGAATTGTTGCTATTTACCTGGATGGTAAATTGCTGAGGTTGGTAGCGGAATACATTGTGAGTCTTTTTTGCCAAGTCTTCAAATTAAACCTAGAAGATGGTGTGTGCCCTCAGACATGGAAGGAGGCAAAGGTCATTCAACTATGCAAGAATAGGGTCGGCAGGTAGCCTAGTGGTTAGAGCAGTGGGCCAGTAGCCGAAAGGTTGCTGTTTCGAATCCCCAAGCTGACAAGGTAAAAATCTGTTATTCTGAACAAGGCAGCTAACCCATTGTTCCCTGGTAGGCCGTCAATGGAAATAAGAATTTGTTCTTAACTGGCTTGCCTAGTTAAATGAAGGTAAACATTTTTGCAGAGCACCCTTTTAATGGTTCAAACAGCCAACCAATCAGCCTGTTACAAGTGCTTAGCAAACTTTTAGAAAAAAATATTTTGATCAAATACATGCATGCATATAGGGAAGGGCTCTCCACATGCCTGGCACTGACACAAATGAAGATGATAGGCTGAAAGAAATTGATAGTAAGAAGATTGTGGGAGCTGTTTTGTTAGACTTCAGTGCAGCTTTTGATGTCATTGATCATAACCTATTGCTGAAAAAACATAGGTGTTTTGGATTTGTATCCTCTGCCTTATTATGATTGAGAGTTACCTATCTAATAGAAAACAGGGGGTTTTCGTTAATGGAAGCCTCTCTCATGCAAATGTGTGGTGTACCGCAGGGCAGCCAGCTAGGGCATTTATTGTTTTCTGTTTTTAGAAATGACCTCCCACTGACCTTGAATAAAGCCTGTGTGTATACAGTATGTACGCTGACGGCTCAACGGATTTTAAATAGAAAAAGTTTGGAACCACCAAGACTCTTCCTAGAGCTGGCCGCCCGGCCAAACTGAGCAGCACGTATCGCAATTATGTTTTTTGAAATGTTTAAGTGTAACCTTTATTTTAACTAGGCAACGGAGGGAAAGTGTCAGTAACATGCATGTACGTCTCTCCTGGCTCAAAGTTAAGGAGATATTGACTGCATCACTCTTGGTCTTTGTGTGAGGTGATGAAGGTATCAAACTGTCTGTTCAAGTAGTTGGCACACAGTTTGGACACTCATCGGTACAACACATAACTTGCAACCAGAGGTCTCTTCACAGTCCCCAGGCTCAGAACATAGGCTGGGAAACGCACAGTTCAAGCTAGCAATAAAACCAGTTTCAAAAAACAGATAAAAGCACACCTTACTGCACGAAGGGGACTGTGAAGAGACAGCCATTTTATGCAGTGCATTTGGAAAGAATTCCGACACCTTCATTTTTTTCACATTTTGTTAAGTTACAGCCTTATTCTAAAATGAATTAAATGATTTTTTTCCCTCATCAATCTACACACAGTACCCCATAATGACAAAGCAAAACCAGTTTTTTTAGAAATATTTGCAAATGTATTAAAAATAAAAGACAGAAATACCTTATTTACATAAGTATTCAAACCCTTTGCTATGAGACTTGAAATTGAGCTCCGTGAGATGTTTCTACAACTTGTTTGGAGTCCACCTGTGGTAAATTCAATTGATTGTACATGATTTGAGAAGGCACACACCTGTCCATATAAGGTCCCACAGTTGAAAGTGTATGTCAGAGCAAAAGCCAAGCCAAGAGGTCGAGAAGTAATTGTCTGTAGCGCTCCGAAGTCAGGATTGTGTCGAGGCACAGATCTGGGAAGGGAAAGGGTACCAAAAACATTCTGCAGGTTTGAAGGTCCCCAAAAACACAGTGGCCTCCATCATTCTTAAATGGAAGAAGTTTGGAACCCCCAAGACTCTTCCTAGAGCTGGCCGCCCGGCCAAACTGTGCAATCGGGGGAGAAGGGCCTTGGTCAGGAAGGTGACCAAGAACCCGATAGTCACTCTGATAGAGCTCCAGAGTTCCTCTTCCAGAAGGACAACCATCTCTGCTGCACTCCACCAATCAGGCCTTTATAGTAGAGTGGCCAGACGGAAGCCCCTCCTCAGTAAAAAGGCACATGACAGCTCACTTGGAGCTGTCAGACCATGAGAAACAAGGTTCTCTAATTTGATAAAAACCAAAATGATCTCTTTAGGCTGAATGCCAAGTGTCACTTCTGGAGGAAACCTGGCACCATCCCTACGGTGAAGCATGGTGGTGGCAACATCATGCTATGGGTATGCTTTTTAGCGGCAAGGACTGGGAGACTAGCCAGGTTCGAGAAAAAGATGAACGGAGCAAAGGACAGAGAGATCCTTGATGAAAACCTGCTCTAGAGTGCTAGCTAAGGACTTGGGGTGAAGGTTCACCTTCCAACAGAACAACAACCCTAAGCACACAGCCAAGACAACGTGGGAGTGGCTTCGGGACAAGTCTCTGAATGTCCTTGAGGGGCCCAGCCCGATCAAACATCTCTGGAGAGACCTGCTGTGACACTCCCCATTCAACCTGACAGAGCTTGAGAGGATCTGCAGAGAAGAATGGGAGAAACTCCTCAAATACAGGTGTGCCAAGCTTGTAGCATCCTACCTAAGACGACTCGAGACTGTAATCCCTGCCAAATGTGCTTCAACACAGTATTGAGTAAAGGGTCTGAATACTAATATAAATGTAATGTTTTTGTTTTTTATATATTTGCAAAAATTCTAAAAACCTGTTTTGCTTTGTCATTATTGGGTATTGTGTGTAGATTGATGAGAATAAAAAACTATTTAATTAATTTTAGAACAAGACTGTAACGTAACAAAATGTGAAAAAAGTCAAGGGGTCTGAATACTTTCCAAATGCACTGTATTATGTTATGTTTCATGTGGATCGCAGGAAGACTTGCTGATGCTTTTGCAGCGGCTAATGGGGATCCAAACAAATACCAAAACCAATACTGTCAGGCTCATGTGTAGCTGGTGCATAAGTCAGGTGCAGGAGAACAGTACTGAGTGAGCAAAAAGTTTACTCAAACAATAAACATGGAAAAAAACGCTAAACACATAAATACATATAACATGCCATACGCAAACACAGGCGGGACAAAAATATAAATGCACCAGACGGAAAAAATGACTTCACAATAAACACACACAAGGACATGGGGGAAAACAGAGGGTTCAATACACAACAGATAATGATGGGGAATGCAAACCAGGTGTGTGAAAAACAAGACAAGACAAATGGATAATAAAAAGTAAATCGGTGATGATTAGAAGACCGGTGACGTCGACCGCCGAATGCCGCCCGAACAAGGAGAGGAGCCGACATGAACGCCTTCCAGACTCTCGTTCCATGAACGCCTTCCAGACTCTCGAAGTGAACTGGGGACCCTGATCAGACACTATATCCTCTGGCACCCCGTAGTGCCGGAAGACGTGTGTAAATAAGGCCTCCGCAGTTTGCAGGGTCGTAGGGAGACCGGGCAGGGGAAGAAGACAACAGGACTTAGAGAAACAATCCACAACGACCAGGATCGTGGTGTTTCACTGTGAAGGAGGGAGATCCGTCAGAAAAATCCACCGACAGGTGTGACCATACCGTTGTGGAATGGGTAAGGGATGTCACTTACCTCTGGGCAGGTGTCTAGGAGCCTTACACTGTGCGCACACCGAACAGGAGGAAACATAAACCCACGTCTTTTGCCAATGTGGGCCACCAGTACTTCCCAGTAAGACAGCGCACCGTCCGACCGATCCCAGGATGACCAGACGAGGGTGACATGTGGGCCCAATAGATCAACTGGTCACGGACAACAGACGGAACGTACTGACGGCCGACGGGACACTGAGGTGGAGCGGGCTCTGTACGCAACGCCTGCTTTATGTCCGCGTCCAGCTCCCACACAACCGGCGCTATCAGGCAGAAAGCCGGGATAATGGGAGTCTGATCCATGGGCCGCTCCTCTGTGTCATACAGTCGGGACAATGCGTCTGCCTTTACATAATGCCAAAGAGATGGGCCAGCACGGGGAGCCGAGGTAAACAGACCCTTCAGATGCCCAAAAGCTCTGTCCGCCTCAACCGACCACTGCAGACGTACAGGACCCCCTTCAGCAGTGAGGTAATGGGAGCAGCCACCTGGCCAA
Source organism: Brachymystax lenok tsinlingensis (assembly GCA_030435695.1). NCBI lineage: Eukaryota > Metazoa > Chordata > Actinopteri > Salmoniformes > Salmonidae > Brachymystax > Brachymystax lenok. The sequence goes on along the minus strand of CM059792.1, from coordinate 45,696,010 downwards.
AACCCCGGTTAAATCTCCGGTAGTAATTGGCAAACCCTAAAAATCGCTGCACCTCCTTTACCGTGGTGGGAGTGGGCCAATTACGCACGGCTGCAATTCGATCACTCTCCATCTCCACCCCTGATGTGGAAATGCGATACCCTAGGAAGGAGACGGCCTGCTGAAAGAACAGACATTTCTCAGCCTTGACGTACAGGTCATGCTCCAACAGTCGTCCAACTACCCTGCGCACCAAGGACACATGCTCGGCGCGTGTAGCGGAGTATATCAGAATGTCATCGATATACACCACTACACCCTGCCCGTGCAGATCCCTGAAAATCTCGTCTACAAAGGATTGGAAGACTGCTGGAGCATTCATCAACCCGTACGGCATGACGAGGTATTCATAATGACCTGAGGTGGTACTAAACGCTGTTTTCCACTCGTCTCCCTCCCGGATACGCACCAGGTTGTACGCACTCCTGAGATCGAGTTTATTGAAGAAGCGCGCTCCGTGCATTGACTCAATCGATGTGGCGATAAGAGGTAGTGGGTAGCTGTACCTCACCATGATTTGATTGAGACCTCTATAGTCAATGCACAGGCGCAGACCTCCATCCTTCTTCTTCACAAAAAAGAAACTCGAGGAGGCAGGTGAAGTGGAGGGACGAATGTACCCCTGTCCCAGGGATTCGGAGACATATGTTTCCATAGCCGCCGCCTCCTCTTGCGACAGGGGATACACGTGACTCCTGGGAAGTGCAGCATCTACCAGGAGATTTATCGCACAATCCCCCCGTCGATGGGGTGGTAATTGAGTCGCCTTCCTCTTACAGAAGGCGAGAGTCAAATCAGCATATTCTGGGGGGATGTGCACGGAGGAAGGCCTAGTACCACGGGAAACGCAGGAGAATCAATGAGAAAGAGACTGATTCTCTCCTCGTGACCCCCCTGCGTCTCCATGAACAGGAAGATGGTGGCCTCCTTGATTAGCCCTGACCCTAATGGTCGACTTTCCAGAGCGTGAACCGGGAAAGGTCTAACCACAGGTATAATGGGTATCCCTAAACTAAGGGCTAACGCTCTGTCAAAAAAATTCCCACCTGCGCCTGAATCGACTAGCGCCTTATACTGAGAATGCGGGGAAAACTCAGGGAAACAGACAGGTACAAACAGATGAACAACAGAGGACTCTGGATGAGAGTGGTGCATACTCACCTGGGGTGACGCCAGAGTGCCCTGCCTGCTGCCTTGATTCCCAGAAGGACCAACCCGGCACCGACCGGCAGTATGTCCTCTGCGGCCACAGATGGTGAAAGTGAAGGCCCTTCCTCCAGCCTCCCTACGAGCAGCCCCTCCCAACTCCAGTTCAATACACACTCCTTCCTTTAGAGTTCAATACACACTGCTTCCTTTCGACTTCAATACACACTGCTTCCTTTAGAGTTCAAAACACACCGCTTCCTTTAGAGTTCAATACACACTACTTCCTTTATAGTTCAATACACACCGCTTCCTTTAGAGTTCAATACACACTGCTTCCTTTAGAGTTCAATACACACTGCTTCCTTTAGAGTTCAATACACACTGCTTCCTTTAGAGTTCAATACACACTGCTTCCTTTAGAGTTCAATACACACTGCTTCCTTTAGAGTTCAATACACACTGCTTCCTTTAGAGTTCAATACTCTGTGTTGTTATATAAAAAGTAGCACTAGTTGATAGGTTAATTGACGTTCAGAGCAGAGGGAAGACACTTCCAGGTGCTACCTACAAATCCTCTCACTTCATAATTAATCTTTAACATGATGTTAAAGTGTAGTGTGACTTTTACTGACTAATAATTATACTGAGTTCACTACCATGTATGACCTAGGTTATGCAGCTTTTGCTCTATGGGTGTATCATTTATTGACAATTTTTATACCTTCTGGAAACAAAGCTAATTTTATGAGGATGGCATCCACCCAAATCATTCAGGTTCATGGTTCCTTTCACAGCATTATAAGGCTGCATTAAGACAATGACTTATCAAGCCCAGCTCAGTTAAAGAACACCCTCTGTGTTCTGTTAGACAGGTAACTATTTTTTGTCCCTCAGCCAATCATCAGTTATTTGTGTAAGTGCTGTGCTTGTTGAATGTCCTTCCCTATAAGCATGCTGAAAGTATGTTGTCAGTTTGTTTACAGTAAAATAACCTTAATTCTGGTCAAACACAATTTTTTCCAAAAGTTTAATGAGGGTTGGTTACAGGTTGATTGATTGGCTATTTGAGCCAGTAAAGGGGGCTTTACTATTCTTGGGTAGTGGAATTACTTTTGCTTCCTTCCAGGGCACACACATTCTAGTAGGCTTAGATTGAAGAGGTGGCAATATCGTCCACTATTATCCTCTATTAATTTTCCATCCAAGCTGTCAGCCCCAGTGGCTTGTCATTGTTGATAGACAACAATAATTGATAGACAACAATAATTTCACTTCTTCCACACTCACTTTACGGAATTCAAAATTACAATGCTTGTTTTTCATAATTTGATCAGTTATACTTGGATGTGTAGTGTCAGCATTTGTTGTTTGCATTTCATGCTTATGTAGTGAAAAAAATCATTAAAGTAGTTGGCAATATCAGTGGATTTTGTGATGAATGAGCCATCTGATTCAATGAATGATGGAGCTGAGTTTGCCTTTTTGCCCCACATTTTATTTAAGGTGCTCCAAAGCATTTTACTATCATTCTTCATGTCATTTATCTTTGTTTCATTGTGTAGTTTCTTCTTCTTTTTATTCAGTTTAGTCACATGATTTCTGAATTTTCAGTCCGTTTGCCAATCAGTGGTGCAGTCAGACCTATTTCCCATTCCTTTGGCCTCATCCCTCTCAACCATACAATTTTTCAATTCCTCATCAATCCACAGGGATTTAACAGTTTGTTTTAACAGTCATTTTCTTAATGGGTGCATGCTTATTAGTAACTGGGGTAAGCAATTTCATAAATGAGTCAAGTGCAGCGTCTGGTTGCTCCTCATTATACACCACAGACCAATAAATATTATTTACATCAACAACATAGGAATCATTACAAAACATATTGTATGACCTCATACACTATATTAGGCCCAGCCTTTGGAACTTTGGTTTTTCAAGATATGTCTACTATATTGAGATCTCTACATCCGATGGATTTGGATACTTTAAAACAAATTTCTGCAGCATTAGTAAAGATGTGATCAATACATGTTGATTATTTAATTCCTGTCCTGTTTGTAACTTCCCTGGGAGGTTGACTGATAACCTGAACCAGGTTGTAGGCACTAGTTACAGTTTGAAGCTTTCTCTCAAGTGGGCAGCCTGATGAAAGACAGTCATTACTTAAATCACCCAGAAAATATACCTCTCTGTTGATATCACATACAGTGGGGAAAAAAAGTATTTAGTCAGCCACCAATTGTGCAAGTTCTCTCACTTAAAAATATGAGAGAGGCCTGTAATTTTCATCATAGGTACACTTCAACTATGACAGACAAAATGAGGGAAAAAAAATCCAGAAAATCACATTGTAGGATTTTTTTATGAATTTATTTGCAAATTATGGTGGAAAATAAGTATTTGGTTAATAACAAAAGTTTATCTCAATACTTTGTTATATACCCTTTGTTGGCAATGACAGAGGTCAAACGTTTTCTGTAAGTCTTCACAAGGTTTTCACACACTGTTGCTGGTATTTTGGCCCATTCCTCCATGCAGATCTCCTCTAGAGCAGTGATGTTTTGGGGCTGTCGCTGGGCAACACGGACTTTCAAAGATTTTCTATGGGGTTGAGATCTGGAGACTGGCTAGGCCACTCCAGGACCTTGAAATGCTTCTTACGAAGCCACTCCTTCGTTGCCCAGGCGGTGTGTTTGGGATCATTGTCATGCTGAAAGACCCAGCCACGTTTCATCTTCAATGCCCTTGCTGATGGAAGGAGGTTTTCACTCAAAATCTCACAATACATGGCCCCATTCATTCTTTCCTTTACACGGATCAGTCGTCCTGGTCCCTTTGCAGAAAAACAGCCCCAAAGCATGATGTTTCCACCCCCATGCTTCACAGTAGGTATGGTGTTCTTTGGATGCAACTCAGCATTCTTTGTCCTCCAAACACGACGAGTTGAGTTTTTACCAAAAAGTTCTATTTTGGTTTCATCTGACATTCTCCCAATCCTCATCTGGATCATCCAAATGCTCTCTAGCAAACTTCAGACGGGCCTGAACATGTACTGGCTTAAGCAGGGGGACACGTCTGGCACTGCAGGATTTGAGTCCCTGGCGGCGTAGTGTGTTACTGATGGTAGGCTTTGTTACTTTGGTCCCAGCTCTCTGCAGGTCATTCACTAGGTCCCCGTGTGGTTCTGAGATTTTTGCTCACCGTTCTTGTGATCATTTTGACCCCACGGGTGAGATCTTGCGTGGAGCCCCAGATCGAGGAAGATTATCAGTGGTCTTGTATGTCTTCCATTTCCTAATAATTGCTCCCACAGTTGATTTCTTCAAACCAAGCTGCTTACCTATTGCAGATTCAGTCTTCCCAACCTGGTGCAGGTCTACAATTTTGTTTCTGGTGTCCTTTGACAGCTCTTTGGTCTTGGCCATAGTGGAGTTTGGAGTGTGACTGTTTGAGGTTGTGGACAGGTGTCTTTTACAAGTTCAAAGTTCAAACAGGTGCCATTAATACAGGTAACGAGTGGAGGACAGAGGAGCCTCTTAAAGAAGAAGTTACAGGTCTGTGAGAGCCAGAAATCTTGCTTGTTTGTATGTGACCAAATACTTATTTTCCACCATAATTTGCAAATAAATTCATTAAAAATCCTACAATGTGATTTTCTGGATTTTGTTCCCTCATTTTGTCTGTCATAGTTGAAGTGTACCTATGATGAAAATTACAGGCCTCTCTCATCTTTTTAAGTGAGAGAACTTGCAGAATTGGTGGCTGACTAAATACTTTTTTGCCCCACTGTATATGGTTCCCAATTAGAGGTAACGACACTCAGCTGCCTCTAATTGGGAACCATTACCCCAACATAGAAACAGATAACCTAGAACAGAAAAAACCCTACACCAAAACAAAACTAAACACGCCAGCCTGTCTTCTCAGGCCTGGACGTGACAGTAGCCCCCCCCAAAGGCGCGGACTCCGACCGCGCCAACAGTCCATGGGGGTGTCTTCGGGTGGGTCTTTTTGTCCCAGGTGGCGGCTCCGGTGCCGGCCGTGCTGGCTTAATGTCACGCACCGGAGGCCCTGGGCTATTTGCCGTAACTCTGGTGCGAGGAGCAGGAACCGGCCATGATGGGCTCCTGACGAGCACTGGGACTCTGGTGCGAGGAGCAGGAACCGGCCATACTGGGCTCACTGTTGCGGGCCCCGGACTGGGCACCGTCTCTGGAGGTTCCGGACTGGGGACCCTCTCTGGAGGTTCCGGACTGGGGACCCTCTCTGGAGGTTCCGGACTGGGGACCTTCTCTGGAGGCTCCGGACTGGGGACCTTCTCTGGAGGCTCCGGACTGGGAACCTTCTCTGGAGGCTCCGGACTGGGAACCTTCTCTGGAGGCTCCGGACTGGGAACCTTCTCTGGAGGCTCCGGACTGGGGACCTTCTCTGGAGGCTCCGGACTGGGGACCTTCTCTGGATGCTCCGGACTGGGGACCTTCTCTGGAGGCTCCGGACTGGGGACCTTCTCTGGAGGTTCCGGACTGGGGACCTTCTCTGGAGGTTCCGGACTGGCGACGCGCACTGGGACTCTGGTGCGGGGAGCAGGAACGGGCCATACTGGAATCATGACGCGCACTGGGACTCTGGTGCGGGGAGCAGGAACGGGCCGTACTGGACTCATGACGCGCACTGGGACTCTGGTGCGGGGAGCAGGAACGGGCCGTACTGGACTCATGACGCGCACTGGGACTCTGGTGCGGGGAGCAGGAACGGGCCGTACCGGGCTCATTACGCGCACTGGGACTCTGGTGCGAGGAGCAGGAAAGGGCCGTGCTGGGTTCACGGCGCGCACAGGGATCCTGGAACGTGGAATAGGGACAGGACGTGCTGAGTCCACGACGGGCACAGGGATCCTGGAGCGTGGAACAGGGACTGGATGTGCTGAGTCCACAACGGGCACAGGGATCCTGGAGCGTGGAACAGGGACAGGACGTGCTGGGTCCACAACGGGCACAGGGATCCTGGAGCGTGGAACAGGGACAGGACGTGCTGGACTCTCTAAGCGCACAGGGGGCCTGGTGCCCGGAGCCGGAACAGGACGTGCTGGACTCTCTAAGTGCACAGGGGGCCTGGTGCGCAGAGCTGGAACAGGACGTGCTGGACTCTCTAAGCGCACAGGGGGCCTGGTGCGCGGAGCCGGAACAGGACGTGCTGGACTCTCTAAGTGCACAGGAGGCCTGGTGCGCGGAGCAGGGACTGGACGTACTGGGCTATCTAAGCATACAGGGGACCTGGTGCATGGAGCCGGTACTTCTCTCCCCGGCTGTTCACTCACCCTTGCCTCACGGATGATGGGAGCTGGAATGTCACGCACTGGGCAGTGGATGCGAACCGGAGACCCCACACGCAGAACCGGTGCAGGATATCTCGGTCCCAGAAGGTGTACTGGAGACCTAGCGCGCAGAACCGGCACCACTCCTCCAGGGTGCACACTCACCCTCCCCCCTGACAGATGAGTGGAGCTGGAATCTCGCGCACCGGCCTATGAATGCGCACTGGAGACACAAAAACTGCATAGCACGGCGTCTTTCCAGTGCGACGCTCTCCCCAACGCTCCCTCCAAAGAGCACGAGGAGTTAGCTCAGGAGTCCTTCCTGAACCGGCCAACCTCCTCGTGTGCCCCCCAAAAAGTTTTGGGGCTGCCTTTCGGGCTTCCTAGCCAGGCGAGTCCCAACATACTTTTCTTTCTCCGGGTTCCATACTCCATACAAATCCTCGTAACTGCTCCGCTCAGCCCCCGCTACTCTTTTCTCCCTGGGGTGACGATGCTCCGCCGTCTTCTCCCAAGGTCCCTTACCAGCCAAAATCTCCTCCAAGTCCAGAACTCCCGGGTCTCTCGCTGCTTGGTCTTTTTATGGTGGGTTATTCTGTCACGATCTCTTGAAGGGACAGACCAAGGCGCAGCGAGGCATCCAGTATACATCTTTTATTAATTGAAACGTAACTGGGAAAATAACAAAACGAAACGAAGATCGCAACAATGAACATAACATGAACCACAATAACGCTATGAACAAAACAATAACCCATATGGTTCCCAATTAGAGGTAACGACACTCAGCTGCCTCTAAGTGGGAACCATTACCCCAACATAGAAACAGATAACCTAGAACAGAAAAAACCCTACACCAAAACAAAACTAAACACGCCAGCCTGTCTTCTCAGGCCTGGACGTGACAGACTGTTAGCACTTGGTTGTCTATAGCAGCTTCCCAACAGAATGGGCTTTAGGTGAGGCTGATGAACCCCATAGCCATATTACATGAGATCCTCTCTAAGCTTTACAGGAATGTGTTTCTGAATATAAACGGCAACACCTTTGCATTTCTGTCTTTTCTGTAGATGTTATAACCATGTATTGCTACCACTGTGTCATCAAAGGTATTATCTAAATGAGTTTCAGAGATTGTCAGAATATGAATGTCATCTGTTACTAACAAATTACTAACAAAACTGATTCAGGAAACTAGGCCTATGTCGTAAGTCACGACTTCACAGGAGAGCTGTTTTTTTAAATCAAAATGTGTTTTTTCTCATTTTGACAGAAAGTGGTTTCATTTCAAGTGTACTGTTAACTAGCTAACATTAGCTGGCTGGGTCGCTAGCTAACGTTGCGTATGATCTTATTCTTTGTATCTCAGACACATTTGCTTGACTAGTTTTAGCCATAGAACCTGGTTGGTTAGCTACCTGCATATTCATGCAGGGTAGTAACGTCATGAGTTTTGATTATGGTCCATTGTTTAGCTACCTAGCTAGCTAGCTACATGTATTAACAAAGGACTCCATTATGCAAGTATCCATTTCAATAGAATGTCACTGCAATTGTTGATAGACGAACTAGCTGGTAAATTCGCTCTGGCTATCTACTCTGATTTCAGACCACGGTTAAGATAGTCTAGCTAGCTAAATTTTCAGATATTACACATTTCTAATTTTGACAAAGTGATTTCATTTCAAGTGTACTGTTAGCTAGCTAACGTTAGCTGGCTGGTTGCTAGCTAATGTCATATGTATGATCTTATTCTTCATATCTGAGACACATTTGCTTGACTAGTTATAGCCATAGAACCTGGTTGGTTAGCTACCTTCAGATTCATGCAAGGTAGTAATGTCATGAGTTGTGATTATGGTCCATTGTTTAGCTAACTAGCTACATGTCTTAACAAAAGACTCCACTCTAATTTTGACAAAGTATTTTAATTTCAAGTTAGTGTACTGTACGCTAGCTAGCTAACATTAGCTGGCTGGCTCGCTAACTTATGTTACGTCATGCATTGGGATTCATTGTTTACCTAGCTAACCATCTAGCTACATTTCTTAACTTCTTAGGGAGCGGCTGCATAGGTGACGGTTTTGGAGAGTCTGGTGTGTCCAAAGTAAAATGCCTAGCGCCCCACTGCTCCCTAAAACGTTCATCTTAGTGTGCCAGAGCGCAGAATAACAGATTAATTTTTGAACGCTCAAAACCCGTTGAATATGTCCGTTGTCAGTAAATGTTGGCAAAAAAACGTAATTCAATTGTTGCCAGCAGTACTACAGTCACCAGCGCTCTGGATAACATAAAAGACAGCTCTGCTAGGGGGAGTAAAATGGTCAGAGTGGGGTGTTCTCGCATTATGTGTCTGCAAGTAGCCAATGTTAGCCAGTTAGCTTGGGTGCTTGACTGTCGTTATGAGGTCAGAGCTTTCTGAACAACCTTACTTATTGGCCAGAGCGTCTAGTATGCACTCTGAATGCGAAACGCCCAGAATTTACGAACGGACAATCTGACAGCACAGTTGCAGTCACCAACGCTCTGGATAACATACTGTAACAGCCTAACCAGCTCTGCTAGGGTGAGTAATGTTCAGTGAGCTGTTCTCTCTCTCTCTTAGATGTCTGGAAGTAGCTGACAAGTTAGTACAGAACGCACAGATCAACCCTTAAAAAGATGGATGGGGCTAAGGCATAAGATGGTGTGAACAATGCTGAATGGGTGTAGACAAAGAAAGGCTCTCCAATAGTACCAAAACATTTAAAGACGTTTTTCACAAAAGTGAGTTTACAAGTTGATCAACTTTCAAAGCAGAATTACTTTCCCATTGTTTCCTCAAATGCAGTGTATGATATACCAATTTGTAGTCTATACTTTTATCCAATGTAAAAAACTGAAATTCAAATCTTGCTACATTAGACCGAATCCAGGTGGTGAGTCACAATTATTGATTTCATGAACCTTGTTTCTTAAGCTACTTATGTTAATGGAAGCCACACCAACATAATACAGGTAGAATCAGGAGTTCCCCAGGGCAGCTGTCTTGGCCCCTTACTTCACAATCCCCAAGTCCAGAACAGACTATGGGAGGTGCACAGTACTACATAGAGCAGGTGTCGACAACATAAGGCCTTGGCATGGCATGGTAAGCCCCCTCCCCCCAAAAAACATATAATAATAATAAACCTGATAACTGATATATTTATTTTTGGGACGTGGCGTGCTAAGCCCTGGCTTGACGTTTTTTATCTCACTTATTCTTGCCAGTTTATTTATTTTTATAAACTGGAGAAAATAATTGAAATTGCATGCATTGGTTTCAAAATTGTATTGGTATTCACTGCAATGTTGTAGTTCCCAAGGTATGTGAAACCTGATTAGCCAATTTGCAGTACGTTTGCCAATCGGTTGTACTTTCATGATTTTGCAGGAGTTTCATATTATTAGTTCAGTGGAAGACTACCTGCCTCTCCTGCCAAATTCAAAACCAAGGCAGCATTGAAAATGAGAGATTCATTTTTACATGGCTAGTGTCACAAACGAGACTCCCGCGGTTCCTCCTGCTCACCACCTGAGGGAACCCTCTCCTGAGTATTAAGCCCTGAACTACAATTCCCACATACCTGGTTCTAATCACCGTTGCACCTGTCTCCCATTAGTAGACTATTTAGGCTCTCTCTCTCTTTCTCTCTTTGCGAAGTCTTGTTTCCCTGGTGATCATTTCTGAGCGTTTTCTCCCGTGTCTGTCATTTCGTGGTATTACTCTGGACTGTTTTCCCTTTTTGATTCTTGCTGCCTGCCCTGGACTACATTCTTTACTGGACTGATTTTTGTAAGCTTGCTGCCTGCCCTGACCTAATGCCTGTACCTGGATTACGATTTGCCTTATCCCTGCTGTTGTGTTTGCTGGCGATTGACCCTGTTTGTACGACCAAGACTGTAATAAAACTGCAAATGGATCCTCACTCTCATGGTGCTTCATTACAGAAGACTTCGCCACTTCGCGATCCAGCAGCTCTGGTCCAAATGTCCACGGAGATCTCCACTCAAGCTAACCAGCTCGCCGTTCATCAACAGCAGCTAACCCATCTAACTACGGTAACGGAGGAACTCGTCCGGACGCTACAGAGGTTGCAGATGTCGCTTTTCCGAACCCAGCCCCTCCTCAGCCGAACGCAAGTATGGGCGCCTCTCCACCACCTGCACCCACAGTTAACCCACGTCTGGCTCTCCCCTGATAAGTTCGACGGTAACCCCACTAAAAGTAAGGGATTTCTACTGCAATGTTCATTATTCATTGATCAACAACCAGCGATGTATGTCACTGACGCCAGCAAGATTTCCTTGGTATGTTCACTCCTCACTGGCAGAGCGTTAGAGTGGGTAACGGCGGTTTGGAGAGAGGATGGCACGGCTTTTCCATCGTTTGGTACCTTTCTTCAACGCTTCCGGGAAGTATTTGAACACCCGGAGGGAGGCATGAGAGCTGATGACCGACTACTCGTGTTGAACCAGGGCAGGAATACTGCAGCAGAATATGCCTTGACATTTCGCACTCTAGCAGCTCAAACCGACTGGGTTGAGAGCACGCTTAAACTGCTCTTTCGCAAGGGACTCAGCTTGGAGTTACAATCCGAACTGGCCTGCCGAGATGAAGGGAGATCGCTGAATCAATTCATCGAACTCACCATACAGATTGACAATCTGATTCGATCACGGCGCCCACTCAGAACGGGACCCACCAGCACACAATGCCCAGTTACTCTGCCTCCAACCGAACCCATGCAGCTCGGATATACTCACCTGACTCCGGAGGAATGTGAACGCCGCATACGTCAACATCTCTGCCTCTATTGTGGTCAACCGGGCCATCTGAGGGCGTTTTGCCCCACAAGACCACCTCCTCGTAATCCCTCTTCGGTGAGTCCTTGTGTTCAAGCACATCACTCCAGTTCTTGCATCAAAGTGCCGATAGTATTATCTCTAGAGGGCAATTATATAACCACATCAGCGCTATTAGACTCCGGAGCAGCCGGCAACTTTATGTCTCATGAGTTTGCCCAACAACAACAATTTCCATTAATCACCTGTGACTCTCAATTGGCAGTGGAGGCGCTAGATGGACGACCTCTCGGCGATGGGAGGGTCCTGCACACCACTGTGGACCTTCGACTACAGACCGGGACCCTCCACACGGAGGTAATTCGCTTCTACGTCATCACATCACCCCATAACCCGGTAATCCTTGGACTTCCCTGGCTACGGCAACATAACCCGCTCATCTCATGGAGGGAGGGTCGTATCATCAAATGGGACCCGTCATGCCACTCCAACTGCTTAACTGGCAGCCCTTCACTCTCCATTCAGACCGTTACGCTAAAGGACGAGCCAGCTCTTTTCCCCACTCTACCCATTGAATACTCTGACCTCATCGAAGCTTTCAGCAATACCAAGGCGATGGAACTACCCCTCACCGATCAAGCGACTGTGCCATCGAGCTACTACCAGGTACAAAGCCACCCAAGGGCCGAATCTTCCCCCTATCTCAACCCGAATCAGAAGCCATGAAAAACTACATTGAGGAAGAACTGTCGAAGGGGTTCATTAGAGCATCGACATCACCTGCAGCCGCGGGCTTCTTCTTTGTTAAAAAGAAAGACGGTGGTTTACGCCCCTGTATTGACTACCGGGGTCTCAACGACATCACAGTCAAGTTTCGATATCCTTTACCGCTGGTTCCAGCTGCCCTAGAACAACTCCGCCAAGCCAAGTACTTCTCCAAACTGGACCTCCGCAGCGCCTACAACCTCATTCGCATCCGGGACGGTGATGAATGGATGACAGCCTTTTCTACCAGCACTGGGCACTATGAGTATCTGGTTATGCCTTTCGGGCTGTCTAATAGTCCCTCCGTGTTTCAATCATTTATCAATGACGTCTTTCGGGACATGCTGAATCGCTGGGTAATTGTGTACATTGATGACATTCTCATCTATTCCAACACCTATGAAGAACACGTGCAACATGTGAGAACAGTATTGCAACGACTCATAGATCACCAGCTATACGCCAAAGCAGAGAAGTGCGAATTTCACCAGACTTCCACATCTTTTTTGGGCTACATCATCAACCAGGAGGGAGTCGCCATGGACAAGAAGAAGGTCAAGGCCGTTCTAGACTGGCCACTGCCAGTAACCTTAAAGGAGTTACAACGCTTCTTGGGATTTGCTAACTTCTACCGACGCTTCATCAGGAATTTCAGCTCGGTAGCCGCCCCTTAACCTCTATGACAAAAAGAAACTCATCACACCTCACCTGGTCAACTACAGCACAGGAAGCTTTCGCTGAACTCAAGGCACATTTCACATCGGCCCCCATCCTCCACCACCCTAATCCTGAACTCCCGTTTTCAGTTGAGGTGGACGCTTCTAATACGGGCATTGGAGCCATCCTTTCACAGCGGCACGGCTCCCCACTCAAGCTCTATCCGTGCGCCTATTATTCCCGCAAACTTAGTCCAGCCGAACAGAACTACGACGTCGGAAACCGGGAACTGTTGGCCATGAAAGCAGCTATGGAGGAGTGGCGTCATTGGCTGGAGGGAGCTAAACATCCTTTCGTGATTCTAACGGACCACAAGAACCTGGAATACTTGCGGTCTGCCAAGAGACTGAATCCCGGACAAGCGAGGTGGGCGCTATTCTTCACACGATTTGACTTCACCGTTACCTATCGTCCCGGTTCAAAGAACACCAAAGCAGACGCATTGTCACGCCAACACGACGGTGTAGCTCCCACTGAATCCAAGGAAACCCTGCTTCCAGAATCATTAATCGTGGCCCCTATTCAGTGGGACATCATGACTGAGCTCTACCAAGCCAATTCACAAAGGACCCCTCCGCCCGAATGTCCCCCTAACAAAACGTTTGTACCTCAGGACCTCTGTCAGAAAGTGCTAAAGCAAGTTCACTCCGCACTCAGCTCCGGTCATCCGGGAATCGCTGCCACTGTTCACCTGCTTCAGAACAGCTTCTGGTGGCCAACCTTACGGGCAGACACAATAAAATTCATTAACGACTGCACCACCTGTAACACTAATAAACATCTCAGACAATTACCATCGGGCCTACTGCAACCACTGCCAGTTCCCCACCGGCCATGGTCCCACCTCGCCATAGACTTTATTACCGATCTCCCCAAGTCCAATGGGAATACCACAATACTCACCGTCATAGATCGCTTCTCCAAGGCTTGCCGGTTGATTCCACTCCCAAACTGCCTACAGCATTGGAAACTGCCGAACTCATGTGCAACCTGGTGTTTCGCTTATATGGCCTGCCAGAGGACATCGTGTCGGACCGAGGGCCCCAATTCACATCCAGAGTATGGTCAGCATTCTTCCATCAACTCAACATCAACGTTAGCCTCACTTCAGGGTATCACCCACAATCTAATGGTCAAACAGAACGCCTCAATCAAGAGATCACCCGGTTTCTCAGATCCTACTGTCATCAGAACCAAGCAGACTGGAGTCGATTCCTCATGTGGGGAGTATGCACAGAACTCACTCCAGAAACCCTCCACCGGTCTAACCCCATTCCAGTGTGTAATGGGCTTCCAACCCCCCCTGTTTCCATGGTCAGGGGAACCCACCGAGGTACCCTCTGTCAACGATTGGCTCCAGAGAAGCGAGGACATCTGGAGTCAGGCCCATACCCACTTGCTACATGCGGCCAGGAGACAGAGGTTGCAGGCCAATCGCCACCGCCGCCCCAATCCCGAATATACTCCAGGCCAATGGGTCTGGCTATCCACTCGAGACCTACGCCTCAAACTCCCCTGCAAGAAACTCAGTCCCAGGTATGTGGGTCCCTTCCAAATAGTCAAACAAATCACACCAGTTTCCTTCCGTTTGGCATTACCCTCTAATTACCGTATCTCTCCTACCTTTAATGTATCTCTTCTCAAACCCGCTGGTGGTCCGAGAGCGGAGGAGGAGGAACAGACCAGTGAGCAGGGCCCCCCACCCATCTTGGTGGACGGCGAGGAGGTATATCGGCCGAGATCTACTCGATTCCAGACGCCGGGCAGGCTCCTCCAATATCTGGTAGATTGGGAGGGGTACGGACCGGAGGAGCGATCCTGGGTTAATGCAGAGGACATACTCGACCCGCACTCATGACTGAGTTCCATAGGACGCACCCGAGAAACCGGCCCCCGACCTCGAGGAAGACCCGGCGTCGTTCGCCTCTTCGCGCCAGGAGCCGCTCGCAGGGGGCTCTGTCACAAACGAGACTCCAGCGGTTCCTCCTGCTCACCACCTGAGGGAACCCTCTCCTGAGTATTAAGCCCTGAACTACAATTCCCACATACCTGGTTCTAATCACCGTTGCACCTGTCTCCCATTAGTAGACTATTTAGGCTCTCTCTCTTTCTCTCTTTGCGAAGTCTTGTTTCCCTGGTGATCATTTCTGAGCGTTTTCTCCCGTGTCTGTCATTTCGTGGTATTACTCTGGACTGTTTTCCCTTTTTGATTCTTGCTGCCTGCCCTGGACTACATTCTTTACTGGACTGATTTTTGTAAGCTTGCTGCCTGCCCTGACCTAATGCCTGTACCTGGATTACGATTTGCCTTATCCCTGCTGTTGTGTTTGCTGGCGATTGACCCTGTTTGTACGACCAAGACTGTAATAAAACTGCAAATGGATCCTCACTCTCATGGTGCTTCATTACAGCTAGCAGCTAGCAATACTTTTTTTATATTGAAAAACGTTCAGGGTGCAAAATGTCATCAGCAAAGAAAAATAAGGCCGATGTCCGCTCACTTATTGCCTCATGGACAAAGGAATAAGGATTAGTTTTACTGAAGGACCGATCTGTTTGCGCTCTCTGTTGTAAAACTGTTGTTTCTCAGACATCAAGTGTATGGCTTCATTTTGAAACAAGACATGAGAAAAACTTCAAGGATGAGGAGGACAAGGCTGAAGGAATCAACAGGGCTGTGTCCAGGTATGAAAAGCTAAAGGAGTGTGTTAAAGCAAAGGAGTGTGTTTATAAATCTATACACAGTCAATAATCAAGCTACAGGGGGGAGCTACAAAGTTGTGCAGTGCATTGCTGAACATGGAAAACCATTTACTAATGTGGAATATGTCAAGGAGGCTTTCCTCAGAATTTCGCAGGCTTTATTTGATGTATTGCTTAACAAAGACACAATCATCTGAAAGATAAAATACATGCCTGTGTCTGCCAGAACTGTTGAAAGGCAGGTTACGGAAATGGTTGAAAATGCAGAAAACTGTAGCGTTAAAAGATGCACTTGTGCAGAGATAAGATTGACCACCCGTGGTTAAATGCAGTGGTAAAAAAGTACTCAATTTTCACACTTGAGTAAAAGTAAAGATACCTTAATAGAGGATAACTCAAGTAAAAGTGAAAGTTGCCCAGTAAATTACTACTTGAGTTAAAATATTTGGTTTTAAATATACTTAAGTATCAAAAGTAAATGTAATTACTAAAATGTACTTCTGTATCAAAAGTAAAAGTATAAATCAAATTCCTTATATTAAGCAAACCAGACGGCAGAATTTTCTTGTTTTTTTTATTTACGGATAGCCAGAGGAATACTCCAACACTCAGACATAATTTACAAAAAAAGCATTTGAGTTAAAGTAAATGCGAAAGATCAGGTATTAGGGTTGACCACAGATGTTCTCTTGATAAGTGTGTGAATTGGACCATTTTCCTGTCCTGCTAAGCATTCAAAATGTAACAAGTACTGTTGGGTGTCAGGGGATGTAGGGATTAAAAAGTTTTCTTTAGGAATGTAGTGAAGTAAAAGTAAAAGTTGTCAAACTAATGGGGATCCATAATAAACCCCAGGAACAGTAGCTGCTGCCTTGGCAGGAACTAATGGGGATCCATAACAAACCCCAGGAAGAGAAGCTGCTGTCTTGGCAGGAACTAATGGGGATCCATAATAAACCCCAGGAAGAGAAGTGGCTGTCTTGGCAGGAACAAATGGGGATCCATAACAAACCCCAGGAAGAGAAGCTGCTGTCTTGGCAGGAACTAATGGGGATCCATAATAAACCCCAGGAAGAGAAGCTGCTGTCTTGGCAGGAACTAATTGGGATCCATAACAAACCCCAGGAAGAGAAGCTGCTGCCTTGGCAGGAACTAATGGGGATCCATAACAAACCCCAGGAAGAGAAGCTGCTGTCTTGGCAGGAACTAATGGGGATCCATAACAAACCCCAGGAAGAGAAGCTGCTGCCTTGGCAGGAACTAATGGGGATCCATAACAAACCCCAGGAAGAGAAGCTGCTGCCTTGGCAGGAACTAATGGGGATCCATAACAAATCCCAGGAAGAGAAGCTGCTGCCTTGGCAGGAACTAATGGGGATCCATAACAAATCCCAGGAAGAGAAGCTGCTGCCTTGGCAGGAACTAATGGGGATCCATAATAAATACAAAAACAAATATACAGTGGGTGCAGGTTTTATTGTGAAGTTTTAATTTGACTTTTTCACTTTGTAGGCATGGTGACACAACCTAAGCTGTTGCCTGTGGTTCTGAGATGGGTTTGATGTTGAATTAACTTCTAAGGTTGCACACAGAACTGCATCTCTCGCTCTCAGCATTATTCAGTGTGCCCTGGGAGAGGAACTCTGGTAGAGATCAAAGGAAGACAGGCGTCATGCAGGATGGACTCTCTGGGTTGAATATGCAGCTCTGTAGAAACCCACTGAGGATACTAAACAGTCTGCCTCCCACACCTGAAGCCATGGCTCACCTTGTCCTCACCTCACTCAAACACCACACAGCACTTTACCATGGGTAGACTTTACTCCATGGATAGACTTCACTCCATGGATAGACTTTACCCATGGATAGACTTTACCATGGATAGACTTTACCCATGGATAGACTTTACCATGGATAGACTTTACCCATGGATAGACTTTACCCATGGATAGACTTTACCATGGATAGACTTTACCATGGATAGACTTTACCCATGGATAGACTTTACCATGGATAGACTTTACCATGGATAGACTTTACCATGGATAGACTTTATGGATGGCTAGTTGGATGGCTAGTTGAGGTGTCGCCTTATGAATATGATCTTATTGAGGGAAAAAGCGAGGAGTGCTGAGCGATTCATTTACATTTTGGTTATTTTTCTGTTTTCATACAAGTAATTGACCAACATCGTTTTTTGGGGGTTGGTTTTGGTTTTTTTTCTGTGAACTCAATGTGCAGTTTCTCTAGAGATAAATTGGATCAAGCCAGAACTGTGCGACGTAGTAAAGAGTTGTATTTTCCTACAGTCCAATATTCCACATAGTTTAGCGCAGAAAACGTGGTAATTAACTACAATGACAACAATCCTTTGATCGCCTAATTGTCCGGTTTGGTTTGTTTTATGACTGCTATATGAGAAACAGAAGAATGGGCGATCGATTGAGAGGGATAGAGCAGTTGCTTTGGGAGGTATCTCTATTCCCTCAACCCTCTATTCCCTCCACCCTTTATTCCCTCCACCCTATATTCCCTCCACCCTCTATTCCCTCCACCCTCTATTCCATCTGTTCCCTCTATTCCCTCCACCCTTTATTCCCTCCACCCTTTATTCCCTCCACCCTCTATTCCATCTGTTCCCTCTATTCCCTCTGTTCTCTCCACCCTCTATTCTCTCCACCCTCTATTCCCTCCACCCTTTATTCCCTCCACCCTCTATTCCATCTGTTCCCTCTATTCCCTCTGTTCTCTCCACCCTCTATTCTCTCCACCCTCTATTCCCTCCACCCTCTATTCCCTCCACCCTATATTCCCTCCACCCTCTATTCCA